>LT669792.1:19763346-20963346 GCA_900128785.1 Arabis alpina
GATATTATCCGAACCCGACCGATACTATCATATATTCGATCGGTTTATACACCTTATTACCGATATACCCGAAAAAGTTTGATACCCGACCCGAATCCGATCGGGTACCCGATTGCCCAGACCTAGGAATGTTGTCCTGATGTTGTTATGCCCTGCGCAGCTAATCCCGTTTCTTTGAATGGGAAACTTCACTGGCTTAATCTATTACACCGTCTTATTCTTTATGATTTCTTCTCCCATGATGATCAAGTTCGTGCCATATGCCTACCTGTTGGAACGGTTTTTTTAATACTAGAGGATATCCCGGACTACGTCCGGGTTTGTTAATTATTAATTTGTTTGCTATTCTGATTTCATAAATATAATATTGTAGATTTTTTGTTCTTTTACGTATTTAAAATAATTATATTATTGAAAATTTAGAACAATTTACATTCGTGACATATAATCTATATTATAAACTAAAATTATCACCAACAAATTTATATTAAATTTCATATAATGTTTTATGTTTATGCATATTTTTTTCTTCCTTGAAAATCTTTAATTTTATTAATGTTTTTGGAAGAACAATAGTAATTGTAATTGTTAATTCATAAATAGAGATGGAAAATTTATAAATGTTGAAAACATAAGCGTCTATAGATGAAACACTGAAACTATTTTTTTTTTCATTTGTTGCATTATCACGTCTATCTTATAACATGAATTGTAGTCATCTTTAATAAAAAGGAGTATTTTACCAAATAAAATTAAATATAAGAGAGTATTTAGTTTATGATGTATACTTAAGTTTAGTTATTAAACATGTCATAAGTAACTAAAGGTCATAAATATTGAGGAACTACTTAGTTATTTATATCTTTATGCTTATGTATAAGTAGACTTTCTTAACCATGGGCATCACTTCATACCCTGAGCAAGAACAACTGGTTTGTCGTCGTCCGCACTAAGTGCAAATTCAGACTCATTCTTTTTTTGTTGATGTCTCTTTCGTATCGCTTTGGTCCAGACCTTTCTCGTAGCATTTCAAGCTTCTCTCTCATTCAATCTTTGCTTCAAATAAGAACTAGAGCGTGGTAACTCATGTCATTCCTAGAAGTGGAACCAAATCATTGTACAATGAAATACTTTTAAAGTGCAAACTCTATACTGTATGAAACTTTAACACTTTGCTTTTGCTTTTAGACTTTTAGCTCGACACATGGGATGAAAAATGCACACGTATAATATTTATTGCTCAAATTTTTCAAAAAAAAAACATTTGATAGTTCTTCTAAAACACTTTTGAAACTAAGGGAAACATGCCACATAAAATCAACAGTTAACAAAACAACAAAGTAATTGTTGTGATTCAAGAATGTAACTCAAACGAACACAATAACAAATACAACTTCTTTATTCCTCTGCTCATTTTGCATTTGAACTAACTTAAGCTCTTCCATCAATCTATTCTACACTATATATGAAGATCCTCTTTCTTTCACCGCATCTTTGGCCATTTCCTCTAACTCCTATGCCCGTATTCTCCTTTCTTCTCCAACCTTCACTTCACTTTACCGCTTGCTTCACTTTCTCTCTACCAATGAAATATGCTAAAACTTTCATCTTCTTCTTCACTCCCACACTCATCCCTATTTCCTTGTCACCAATTTCTCGTTGAAGAATTGCTCCACTCCCACGGGCCATGTCACTATTGGCAGGTCCTATGTTACGCCTAATAGAAGCGAGTTACATCTCAATGAATTAACGAAAGTTACGAAACCCCTCAGGCAATCACTCCTCTTTCTCCCCTGCTCTCAAAAACAAAGCAATCTTTCATATTTTATCCAATTTTTTTTGCTCATTATTTATTAATCACAAAGGAAAACAAAATTGTAGCTGCATTTTGCTCATTATGTTTCGAAAACAAAAGCCATTAAGATGCAAGCTATAAAAGTTTATAATCAAAGAGGGTTAGTCGATTGAGCATGGAAGTTAAGAGCATTGATCTTTTGTGGGATTCTCCAACACATAGGAAGTCAAGATTATATACATTCCATTACTTCTTATCTAAAATAACCACATGAAATAATTGCATCAGATAATTAGAGGAGAAGATGAAGGTGATGGGACTACTGGAAAATTGTGGAAACAAATGGTTACCAGATCAAAAGTTCGACGTGATTCCGTCTTCTTCAACTACTTTTGTGCATCATTCCTTCTTTTTCTTGTTGTTTCTTTTAAAACCAGATTTATCTTGAAATTAACTGATCATCGCAGCTATTTTTTGGTCTCAAAATCAAAATATGAGAAGAAGAATATGCATCCAGACAATAATAACAGTAGTAAACAACATCTTGAAGTTGAACGAAAAAAAATTCTAGAGAATCAAATGGAGAAGCAATTTTTTTACCTGGAGGTGATCATCGGGTTCCTGTATAAAAAGCAAGTGATTGTCTCCATTTGGTATATATAACAAAACTCGCTTATGTGCAATATTTCGCATAAGTATAATATGAGAAGCATCGAGGTAGAGAGATCGACATTTTAACGGGTAAATCATGGAGAAGGTATCCATATTGTTTCCGTGGGTAGAATTAATCATGGAGAAGGTGATTAAGCTTGGGGAAAGAGAAGAGATAAGATGGCTTGGTTTGGTAGATTTTTTAAAACGCTTAACCCATCCGTAAATTTCGATGCCATTTGTAGATTCGATTGGCTTTGTGTAGGTTCAAAAAGGTTTGGGTAAACGGATTAGCTATATAAGCTACGGAATGGAAGGTCATGGAGGAGTGGGTATTGACCATTAAAGCCATTAAATTATGAGATGAAAATAAAGATGACGACGTGGTGTATCCGTAACGTTGGTCAAATTTATGATTTTGGGAAGAGGGATCGTGAGCTATTGGTAACGTATGCTGCTTTTGTTTTTTCTAGGGTTTAGAAGAGAAATAAAAATCTTGAGGAAGAGGACGTTAGTTAGCAGTATTAGGCTGCACCTTTGGGCTTTATTGAATTGTATGAGAATTAGTTTGTGGGCTTTATGGTTTTGATATGGCATAGCTTTCTTGAATTTAAAACTTTCCGTGCCTTGACAATTAGGGAGATAACGATGCTGACGTGGCAAGCTATTAGAGAGTTTGTTTCTTGCTTAGGTGGATGGCTTAAGATTGCTCAAACTTCTGCTTTTAGTTAGCAGAATAAGGCCTTTAAGCCTTATTAAAAATATGTTGAGTGGTAAAGAGAAATGGGTATTAAGCATGTGGGTTAAATAACAAATTAGAGTAAATAAAAGGGATGTGTATAAATTTGACCCACATCTCTTATGTGTAAAATATTCATCTAGTATATAATAGAGGAAGCTCATGTTATACTTTAAAAACATGGAGCTTGGATGGAGATAAAACTCACGCGAGCCAAACCAGACTGAACCGAATCTAACCGAGAATGGGCGTGGGCGTGGTCGTCGTCTTTATTTGATCCATATCAGTTTTGAACTCTGTTTTTTTTTTAATTTTGAATTTTTCATTCAATTTAAATTCGGTCAAATATGCCATGTCCATTAATTCTGACCATAAACTCACCCATTATTTCACCTATTAATTCCAAGAACGTTACAAACGTTTGAGAATTCGAAATCACTCTTTAGGTTATAAATATGACCTTTCTGATTCTCATTCTTCTCACTCAGAAACGAAAATCAAAAAGAAAAGCGATCCAGCATTCTCTCTCAAAAGTAAGTTTGTGTCTTGAGAGTATCGTAGGTGTTCAGTTCGTTAGAACCGTGATTTGAGTGATTACAAATACGATTGATTTGTGGTTGTATCCTGGGACCTTTGAATCAGGCATCTCGTCGCACTACGGGTGATTCAAAGGGTTAAGGAAAGAGATTCGTCTCGCCTCTGCAACTCTCTTCTTCCCTTAAACATCTTTCTTATCGCATTTTATCACTGATTCGTAGTGCTCCATAATTTTGGTCATACACTACCCTCAAGGATGGAAGGCATACAGTGTCATGTTGCATCTTGATGACTTCGGATACTCTTTAAGTTCTTGCCCCGCTTCATGTGAGAAGATGATCTGCACCCACTACAAGAAAACAGGTAATTAGTGACGCCTATTTGTGACTGATTTAGCCGTCACAAATTTTGCGACTACTTTGCAACGCTTTTGCTACTCATTAGCGACAGCTAAAACAATAGTCACAGAAACGTCACTAATTTGCGACTACCCAAACATGTTGCAGAGTAGTCGCACATTAATGACGTTTCTGTGACTAACATAACGCGCGTCGCAATTTTGCAACACCCGTGTGACACCAATAATAGTCACTAATATGTGTCGCAAAAGCGTGGGAAAGGCGTCACTCCAGCTAAGTAGGTGACACGTGAAAAATAAGGGCGTTAGCTTGCCCACCTACTAATGTAGGTTGTCACAAATACGTCGCAAAAGAGTGAGACAAGAGTCACAAAAGAGTGACAATGGCGTCACAAATTTGTGACTCTGAAATTACGTTGCAAAGTAGTGGCAAATATTTACCTATATATATGAGTGCATCGGTTGGTATGTTCCTCATTCAGTCCGATCAACCAAAAAAAAAAATTCTTAAAAAAAAAAACAAATTTTCAAGAAAAAAATCATGTGGAACTCATCTAGAGATTGGATGTACAGAAGGATCGATCCGCAGACGTATAATTTCTCGACCGAATTTTTGGAAGGAGTGAAGAAGTTTGTGAATTTCGCAAGTATCCAGGAGTTGCTATCAGCAGCAACGGTAAGACTTATTGTCCTTGTGCGAAATGTAAAAATGGGGGTAGTGTGAAACCTATTAGAAAAGTTTCAAATCATTTGCATCAAAATGGGTTTATGGAAGATTATTATGTGTGGACCGAACATGGGGAAGATTATAATGTAGTTGGGGCAGGACCTACTAGTAGCAATTACGTAAATGATGATTTTATTAGTGGTAATGAACCAATTAATTATAGTGGTGAGGATGTTTACGCTGGAATGGTGCATGATGCATTTCATGGTTCTACGCCATTAAATGATTATCATCATGATGAACATGGTCATAGTGGAAATGATCATGTTTATGAAGAACCTACCCATGAGGCGAAACAATTCTACGACTTGTTAGAAGCTGCAAACACCCCATTATATGATGGTTGCCAAGAAGGTCATTCACAATTATCATTAGCTGCTAGGTTCATGAACAACAAGGCAGGCCACAATTCATCTGAAAATTGCATAGATTCATGGGCAAAAACATTTACAGAGTATTTACCACAGCCTAATAAGACGACTGGTTCATACTACGAGACGGAAAAGTTAATGTGAAAACTAGGCATGCCGTATCATACATTCGATGTATGCATAGATAATTGTATGCTCTTCTGGAAAGAAGATTCGGTGTTGGAGCATTGTAGGTTTTGTGGAAAACCAAGATACAAGGAAAGTCAAGGACGGAAAAAAATACCGTACAGCAAGATGTGGTATCTACCAATCGCTGACAAACTAAAGAGGATGTATCAATCAACAAAGACGGCATCATCGATGAGGTGGCATGCTGAGCATGAGTCAGAACACGGAGTAATGTGTCATCCATCAGATGCGGCAGAGTGGAAAATTTTCAATCAAAAGTATCCAAGTTTTGCGGAGGAAACGCGAAATGTTTATCTGGGATTATGTACAGACGGTTTCAACCCATTTGGAATGTCAAAAAACCACTCGTTATGGTCTATAATCCTGACACCCTATAATTTACCCCCGGGTATGTGCATGGGAAGAGAGTATTTGTTTCTTACCGTTTTGAACTCGGGACCAAATCATCCAAGAGCCAGTCTAGATGTTTTCCTCCAACCCCTGATTGAAGAGTTAAAAGAGTTATGGTGTAACGGAGTTGAGGCGTATGATGTGTCATTGAAGCAAAACTTCAACCTTAAAGTTGTTTTGTTGTGGACGATAAGTGATTTTCCGGCATATGGGATGTTATCAGGATGGACGACGCATGGGAAATTATCATGTCCGGTTTGTATGGATGACACAAATGCATTTCAATTGAAGGCTGGGAGGAAGACTTGTTGGTTTGACTGTCACCGAAGATTTTTGCCTGCACAACATCCTTTACGGAAGAACAAAGTTAACTTTTTGAAGGGGAAGACGGTAATGAACGAGGACCCACCAACATTTTTAACTGGAGAACAGGTTCTCCGCCGTATCCGGTATGCGAAGGCGCCAAGAACATCTGATTGTGGTGGAAATGGACATCATATCAAACCGGTCGGCTACGGAGATTGGCATAACTGGCATAAAGAAAGCATTTTTTGGGAGTTACCGTACTGGTGTGACCTTGATCTACGACACTGTCTCTATGTGATGCACATCGAGAAGAATTTTTTCGATAACATCATGTATACCCTTATGAATGTTAAAGATAGATCAAAAGACATTGTCAAAGCACGACTAGATCTTGAAAAATTGTGTGCGCGGAAAGAATTGCATGTTGATGATCATGGCAATGCCCCATTCCCAATTTGGAGATTGAGTTCAAAAGCAAAAGATGTCTTACTACAATGGGTGAAAAATGAGGTTAAATTTCCAGATGGGTACGTAGCTGACTTAGCAAGCTGTGCAGACATTAGTGGAGGAAAATTTTCTGGAATGAAAAGTCACGACTGCCATGTCTTTATGGAACGCTTACTTCCGTTTGTATTTGCAGAACTGCTCCCTCCAAAAGTGCACCAAGCATTATCAGGTATATAGATATATATAAAAATTGTCATTTCATCATGTTATTATTTAGCTTTTTAAATAATACTTATATATACATCGATTATTTGTAGTAATTGGAGCATTTTTCCGTGATCTAAGCAGCAGGTCGTTGGATATAAGTCGTGTCCTACTTTTGAAGGAGAACATTGTGATGATACTTTGTAACTTGGAAAAAATCTTTCCGCCTTCTTTTTTTGATGTGATGGAGCACCTACCCATACACTTGCCATACGAAGCCGAGCTTGGTGGTCCTGTGCAATATAGGTGGATGTACCCGTTTGAAAGGTTTTTTAAACATTTGAAAGGCAAAGCGAAGAATAAAAGATATCCAGCTGGATCGATCGTTGAATCGTACATTAATGATGAGATTTCTTATTTCTCACAACACTACTTCGCCCCTCATATTTCTACAGCTAGCAAAAGAAGGTAATTAATAGTCATGTTATTTAGAAGCGTGCATGTTTGTTGCTTTTTTAAAAGCAAGAAGAATTGTTATTAATTATTGGTAAATTCATTATGCAGGGCAAGTCGGTACGATGAAGGTGAAGTACCTATCTACGATTGTGAAGTACCAGATATATTTACTGAAGTAGGTCGTCCTAGTGGAATATGTACAGAATCTTGGTTAACGGAGAATGATTACAAGTACGCACATTCATACGTTTTGCGTAATTGCTCATATTTCCGACCGCTTGAAAGGTAACTTAACTGGTAGGATCATTATTAAATTAAATATATGAATTGTTAATATTTTTTACCAAGTTATTCATAATCAAGTGTTTCGTAAAACATACAGTTTGGTGGATGCACAAATTCGAATTGACAATCCTCGACTTACTGATGTTGAAGTCATAGCAAAAAGAGATGATGAATTTCATATATGGGTCCGCCAATATGTATGTATCCATCATAACTTGTTTCGCTCGTAAATATATTGTTTCGCTCAACGCAGTGATATTTTAACCCATCTATGTGTATATAGGTTGAAGCAATGAAAAGTAAAGAAAATTTTCCCATGTGGGTTCGCGATATAGCAAACGGGCCTGAAGGCAAGATTAGGTCATGGCCTATGTATTTTACAAGGGGGTATTTGTTTCATACAAAGGCCTATGGAAAAAACAAAAAAACAATGAATTATGGGATTTGTGTGCGAGGAAAAAATTATTCTGAAGAGGCTAGCGAGGATGATTTTTATGGGACCATTAGGAAAAAATTTGAGATCCAATATCCAGGATATTTGAATTTGAAAATTGTACTTTTCTACTGCAAATGGCTTGACCCTACACCGGGGAAAGGAACTCGAACGAGCGCGGGAGGCATTATCGACGTGCTACAATCCGGAAAATATATAGCAAACTCATACGATCCATATGTATTAGGTATGAATGATCTCATCACATACAAGACAGTATTGTTCTTCTATTTTCTTATAATGGAACTAATTTTAATTATATTGCAGCGTCTCAAGAAGATCAAGTATGTTTTTTGCCATACCCAAATCCTAAACGTCCTCGAAAAGTTTGGCTATCAGTATTAAAAGTTAATCCAAGGAATCGTGTTGAAGGAAAATTTAAGGACAATGAGCTTGTGATTTTGCAACAAACTGAGGATGATGCAGTAACGGAGACGGTCGAAGACATCAACGTTGATGGTCTAGTTGATGGAAATCATCCAATTGAGTACATCGATTTTGAAATTGCTGATTGCGATCCAATGGATGAATTTCGATGTAATTTATCATCTTCAGAAGAAGACGTAGACGAGAACGAAGATGAAGAAATTTAAATCACAATTTAGAGGGGGTTATTGGTTTATGGATTTTAATGGATTTGGAAATCCAAACAAAATCTAGTGTTATTGGTTCTATGATTTTAAAATCCATATTAAAATCCGGTGTTATTGGTTCAATGATTTATAAATCCTAATTAAAATCACGTGTTATTCAATCCTACGGATTTACTTATGGATTTGATTTCACTTAGGATTTTAATGGATTTGAAAGGATTTCATATCAAAAATACAAAGGATCAAATCCGAGGGGAAACCTTCGGATTTACAAAGATTTCTAAATTTTATAAGATTTATAAATCAAATAACACAGATTTATAAATCCACAAATCAACTAAGAGGGGGTCATTGGTTTGTGTATTTTAATGGATTTTAAAATCCATTTGGATTTTAGAAATCTGAGATGAATCCATGGATTTTAAAATCCATAATAATAGATAACGTGGATTTCAAAATCCAATAAAATGGATTTACAAATCAACTAAATGGATTTCATTGACTAACCAATAAAGTAATATCAACATCTAACTCATTATTTTCATGTGATATATGTCTTTCTCGTTATTCAAGGATTTCTTGTTCTCCCGTATTTGTTGAATCCATGTTTGAGTATACTTTTAACAAATAAAACTTAACCCATCAAAAACGAACACTAACACATACACCTTTGTATATGTATATATACTATTTACGATGATTAGTATATGATTTCGCAATAATATTCATTAAAATCTTTATTATGAAGAATCATAGAGAAATTGATCACGTGAATAGCAAGAAAAATGAACAAGTCTATAAAAAGAAAGAAGCAAGAAAAACATACATAAGATGATGAAGAAGAGACGAAAAGTACATACGTGACACAATTTTTCTATTATTTTGTTTGATGGTGTTTTATTTATTGGTTTGATTATTTTAGTTGATTTGTGGATTTATAAATCTGTGTATTTGATTTGTAAATCTTATAAGATTTAGAAATCTTTGTAAATCCGAAGATTTCCCCTCGGGTTTGATCCTTTGTATTTTTGACATGAAATCCTTTCAAATCCATTAAAATCCTAAGTGAAATCAAATCCATAAGTAAATCTGTAAGATTGAATAACACGTGATTTTAATTAGGATTTATAAATCATAGAACCAATAACACCGGATTTTAATATGGATTTTAAAATCATAGAACCAATAACACTAGATTTTGTTTGGATTTCCAAATCCATTAAAATCCATAAACCAATAACCCCCTCTAAAATAATCAAACCAATATATAACACCATCAAACAAAATAATAGAAAAATTGTGTCACGTATGTACTTCTCGTCTCTTCTTCATCATCTTATGTATATTTTTCTTGCTTCTTTCTTTTTATAGGTTTGTTCATTTTCTTGCTATTCACATGATCAATTTCTTTGTGATTCTTCACAATAAGGATTTTAGTGAATATTATTGCGAAATCATATACTAATCATCGTAAATAGTATATATACATATACAAAGGTGTATGTGTTAGTGTTCGTTTTTGATGGGTTAAGTTTTATTTGTTAAAAGTATACTCAAACATGGATTCAACAAATACGGGAGAACAAGAAATTCTTGAAGAACGAGAAAGACATATATCACATGAAAATAATGAGTTAGATGTTGATATTACTTTATTGGTTAGTCAATGAAATCCATTTAGTTGATTTGTAAATCCATTTTATTTGATTTTGAAATCCACGTTATCTATTATTATGGATTTTAAAATCCATGGATTCATCTCAGATTTCTAAAATCCATGGATTCATCTCAGATTTCTAAAATCCAAATGGATTTTGAAATCCATTAAAATACACAAACCAATAACCCCCTCTTAGATATAGTAGTAATGTATGTTGTAATTGTGTGGAAAAAAAATTGTTAGAATTTTAAATTCGGGAACGTCTATATATATTTGTTAGTCAAAGAATCAAATAGATGCCTTCAGTGGCCCAACGGTATCGCATCTAATTAATACTTCTTATACACCCGAGTTCGAGCATCAGTACAACCACATTTTTTTAAAATGTTCGTCCGCGTGTATATATATATTTCTTACTCTGGTAAGGAAACGAATGCCTTCAATGGTCCAGTGGTTTCGCATCTCTCTTAAACTTCCGGTAGACCCGAGTTCGACCCCAGGTACAACAACATTTTTTTAAAAGTGTCACGAAAATGTTAATTGTATCACGTGCTATATACCTTTTATTCTGATAAACAAACGAATGCCTTCAGTGGCCTAATGGTTTCGTATCTCATTTACACCCTGCAGACCCGAGTTCGATCCCAGGTGTAACCACAATTTTTTATTTTTCCTTTTTAGAGTTGTCACTAAGTAGTTGCAAATGTGTCGCCCATTTGCAACGAATATGTGACTCTTTAGAGTTTGAGATTATCGGTTGTCAGATTAAAAAATGTGTTACACATTCGTCACGCTTGCGTCGCAAAAGAGTGACACTTTAGTGACGCCTTTCCAACTACTTCTTAGAATTTTGCAAAATTATACAACATTGTTGAATTACATACAGTATATTATCCTATATTTACATTTTCGTAACACACAATAGTCATAACAAGTCTGAAAATAAAGAAATTACATAGTCAAGTGGAAATGTTTGATTGTAGGTAAAGTCATAAGGAGTTTTAATGAAATTTAAGGTAAAGTGTGTGATTTTCTTTAGATAAACTTTATTAGTACTCAAATCATGCTAAAAAGTCAATTAAATGGATAAGAATACATCAGAACTTCAAATGTAAATTCGAAAAGATCAATCTATAAGTAAAAAATGTTTAGGGTTTAGGGTATGGGTGTGTTTCGTCGCAAATGTGTCATAAAAGCATCACAAATAAGTGACTATTTAGCCACGCATGTTTGGCTCCAAACGAAAAAAATTGGGTTAGAACCCGGGAAAATTTGGGCCTTTTACGCGGGCTAGTCTGGCCCACAAACAAAATATTAGCGACGCTTTAGCGACGCTTTTGTGACTCGTGACCTACATATATAAACTAAAAAACCCCAAATTAGAAACCCTAATCCCTAATTCGCCTCTCTCTCCCTTTCATCTCTCTCGCATGTTCTATCGATTCTCTGTCGATTCTCTCTCGATTCTCTGTGAATACGATTCTCTGTGAATCGTTCCTCGATTCTCACTCGGTTCTTCATCTCTCTCTCGATCTTTCAATCTCTTTTTCTCTCCTTTCTTCGTCGGTTCTTCTTCTCTTCTTTGTTCGTCGGTTCTTTTTCTCTCTCTCTGTGAATCGAACAGAATCCTTATTCGATTCTGCGTCGGTTCTTCATCTCTCTCTCTTTCAATCTCTCTTTCTCTCGATTCTCTGTCGATTCGAGACAGAATCGTTCCTCGATTCTGCCTCGGTTCTTCATCTCTCTCTCTCTCAACCACATTCAATCTCTGTTTCTCTCCTTTCTTCGTCGGTTCATCTTCTCTCTCTCAATTCTCTGTCGATTCCATTACAAACCCTAATCCCCAAATCGAGAAACCCTAAACAAACCTTTCTCTAATCTCGTACAATTTTCGCTTTGTCTCTTTCTCTGTTCTTCATCTATCTCTCTCTATAATTCTGTCTCTTTTTCTCTCGATTCGACGAATCGATATGGTTGTTACGACTAGAGGAGGTCGCGGAGGTCCTAACGGGCGAGGCCGTGGAGGTACACAAGGGCGAGGCCGTGGTAAACAAACCGTCGGTTCAGGTTCTCGTGTGAAACCAACCGTCGGTCATACTGGTGGTGTGAGCGGACCCAGCGGTCCTACTGCTGCTCTCACTAAACGCACCAAAGTAGCTCCTGGTGGTGTGAAACAAACCGGCCGTGATGCTTCAACATCACGTGCACCACCACCTGTCAGTAGGCGAGAGGGTAAGGGTAGAGCTGGCGGTCTTGATACGCTTGCAGCGGTTATCGAGGATGCTACAACTACAGGAGGAAGACCAGAGATAGACATCGCCGGAGAGGTTCCTGCCAGACAGAGCGGTCATACACCACCGCAAAGAGTTAGGTCAACCGGTGGTGGTTCTTCGTATTCCTCCAACCCGACTAGTCGTTCTCCACCTGTGGTGAGTAGATCTCAAGACTCTCAGGCGACCGTCTCTGTTTCTCGAACCAGGTCTGTTCCTCATCAGTTCGGAGATACGACTAATAGGCTTCCGTTTGCTCAACTAACGTCTAGAGCTACATCCGGTGACCACCTCTCTAACCTCAACCTGAATGACCAACCACGGCACCAATCCTCTCAGGCTCGCCACATAGAAGAAGAGGTTGAGAATGAAGATGAGGAAGATGAGGAAGAAGAGGAAGATGCAGATGATTTCGGAGATGGTGAACCAAACCAAGCTGAAGAATTCGATGGTTATCACGAACCAGAAGGGCTAGATGATGAACAACTATTGGAAAACGTCTTGGCTCTTCCAGGAAGACAACGACTACCCCTCCTCAGTGAGGTTCCCATCCGAGATAGCTTATGGTAAGTTTTATTTGTATTTCTCTTCTGGTTTAGCTAACTAGTTTGACTGGATTTTTTCATCTGCTTTAGTTTTTCTTGAATTTCATTTGAACCATTTTCTTTGCCTTTGTGTAAGTGTGTATGTTTGTCTGATGTGCTAGGTTTACTCGGAACAATGGAATATTGACCCGTTGCATTGCTGGGTTCTTTCGTCGCAAGTTCGATGGCCCATACTACAGCTGGGGTGTCACTCCAATAGATAAACAAGAACTATATTTCCGGACGTTTGCGGTAATGTTTCACTCTCCTCCTTCTCTCTGTTTTAAGTTTTTTTGCATGTTTCATTCAGATTTTAACTGAGCTTTTATACTGTGTAGCGGAAATACAACTGGGATATAGGGATCACGGAGCTTGTTAGAGCTAACTTCAACCGGATTGCTACGAAACGGATGCGAGGAATAGTGAGTCAGGTTAGGAGGAAGGGTGTTAGGCCAATTTGGATTGGTACCAAGATTTGGGCACATATGTGCAACTATTGGAAAACTCCAGAGGCAATCACTAAGAGCAACACTGCTTCAAACTCCCGTACCTCTACTCGTGGTGGACTTGGGATCTACAAACACGTCTCTGGCCAAACATCTCACTTGACTGTTGAGCAACAAATGGTAATACTTTAATCTTTTTCTATTCTCTACTTACTTAATTATCTTTTTCCTCACTTCTTTTTCTACAGGAGGCAGAACTAGGGAGACCTGTCTCCTTTGGAGAAGTATTTGTCAGGACCCATACAGCAGCAGATGGAACGTTTGTTGATCTAAAAGCGAAGCAAATCTCTAATGCGTATGAGATGCGACTGGCAGAGATTCTCGAACAAGACCCAGGCGCTGGAGCAGAGGACCCTGACTTATCCTCTGAGCTTTCCACTCACCGCAACCTCACCGTTCACGAGAAGAATCAGCTTTTCCTTAAGGTTATTGTACCTTTCTCTCCTGGTTTCCTCTCCTGGTTTCTTTTTCTGTTGCTGTCTTTATTTCTGTTGAGAATCTGGATTTGTGATTGTTGTTGCAGTGTACTGAGTTCGATCAAAAAGGCAACCCTTTTGGAATTGGAGGTTTGTCTCAGACCTTCAACAAAGGGAAAAGGAAGGTACAATATGCAACCTCATCTTCTGTTGCGGTTGACCTTGAAGAGCTCCAGGAAGAGATGAAATCTGCTCGTCAGAAGATAGCTGAACACGATGAGGAGATTAGGCGACGTATGAGGAGAACAAGAAGCGAGATGAGGAGAACCAGAAGCGGGATGAGGAGAATAGGCGACGTGATGCTGAACTGCTTGAGCTAAGGCAAAGTCAGTCCCGAGTCTGTGAAATGGAGAAGCTCCTCTCCTTTTTGAAGAAAGACGATTCGCGCATCGCTGCATACCTCGACGCTGCAAATGATGATTCCAACACTTAAAAGGTTTCTTTCTTTTGTTTCTCAAACTCTCTACCTTCTCTAAACAATGAACTTACTTCACTTTTTCTAATGTTTAATTAACGGCTTAAGTAATGCTATGTATAATTATCTACTTTGCTTTTTGTTTCTTATGTAATGCAAACCTTTATGTGATGTTTCTTTCTCCAATTTCACCATTACTTTTTTATTTGGTTTTCGTTTTGGATTTGTTGGCACAAATTTAGGTTGTTCTTTACTTCCAGTTTAGTAGCAAATTTGCAACACATAACTGACCAACAATAGTTAAAGAGAGACAAAGTTGTGGCTAATTAGTGGCACTTTAGTGACTCTTTAGTGACTCTTTAGTGACTCATGCTCATAAGAGTTGCTAAACCATCGCTAATTTGTGACTACTTACTCACTCTTTAGTGACCACACACAGGCGTTCCCCACAACACAAGTAGTCTCAGATGCGTCGCATCTGTACGACGACGTAATCGTTACAAAATCGTCGCTATTTAACGACTGAAAAATCAGTCACTAAGTCGTCGTAAATAAAAATGTCACTCATGCGTGGCTAATTAGCCACAACTGTGTAGTCTCAAAAACGTCGCAATTTTGAGACACCAAACATGTGTCACTTATTGGTCGCTAATTAGCGACGACTTAAATCGTCGTACAGTAGTCACAAATTTACGACAACTTCTAAGTGTCATAAATGCGTCGCTAAGTTGCAACGCCTTTGCGACGCTAAAAATTAGCGACGAAGATTTTGCGACGCCGAAATTGTGTCACAAAGTAGTGGCTAATCACTCTTTTGTGACGCTTTTGTGACGCTTTTCGGCGTCGCTAATTACCTGTTTTCTTGTAGTGACCACCTCACAAGGAAATTTTGTGTTTATTGATGTTGGATTGATAGACGAGGTCAAGAGTTATAATATCAAGGTTTGCAAACTCATAACTGATTCTTGGAGCTGGGAAATCAACATGGCATGTGTAGGGCTTGGTCCTAAGTGTGTTCCAGTCACAATCAACTGTTTCGATACCCACATCATCTACCTATGGAACTTGGACTGCAAATGTTTCGTCGCTTGTAATCTTCGGACACGTACAAAATCTTATGGAATTCGTAAACATGGTACAATCTGCAAGGACTTGTCTTTCTTTTTTACCTCGTGAAGATCGGGTCGGCACAAGGAAGATACTTTCTGCTTCGAGATACGTTCGTGCCTTTCTCAATTCCTTCCAACCTTGCAAGTCGTACCTACATAGGAATCCAAGATGTTACTTCTAATAAGTTAATTTGTTGCTTTTATTATATAGGCTTTGGCAATTTTTACAATGATAAAACCAAACAAGAAAATCTCAAGTCTTTTGCCTTTCAATGTTCGTTTTGGAAAGTTTGATCATTAACAACAGATCTTGGTTCCATAAATTACTACAGTAGACAGTTCTTTAATTTGAAGCACATATACATATACGATAGTCGGATTTTTTAACATCAGTTAACGGTAGATAACTTTTAAAATCTACATACGAAACCATTAATGTTTTTACTTGTACTCCAAAAAAACAGATTTCCAACAAATTTGTTTTTATTATTTGCAACAATTCATGTTCTCTAATATTCGAATCACATATATTTGATATATAAAGATTAATTAGCTATCCATGAACTACAAAACCAGTGCCCTGCCTAGCTATTATGGGGCCTAAGGTAGGATAAAAAAAAAATTTATCAAATGAAAACATACAAAAAATTATATAAAAAATGTACATAAAATTTCTATTAAAAAAAATACTGACTACACAGTTTACTAAATAAACAATAAAAAATTCAATATGAAACCATATTTATGATGATTCTGTAATTACATAGTAAATATCTATTGGTTTAAATAAATTAAAAAGTATGAGATAGAAATCTATTTAAATAATATCGTAATAAAATATAAATATAAATTTTTTGATACTAAATTTGAAAAGAATGAAAACAAAATGAACAAACAAACAATTTTAAAAGAATAATAAAACTACAACCATGGTCCTGCATGTTTTTTATTGTATTTCTCTTCGAATAAAATGAAGCCTGGAAAAACCTGAATAATAAACAAAGTTAAATTACTATTGGTATTTCCTTAAATCCGTCTTGACTATATGGAAAGGACGTGATGTGCATGTAATTAATGATTAAGTTAAGAAAATCTAAACGTGAATTTGACTAATTAAATTTGGTTTTCTGAAAATTGGCGGCCCTAAATTTATCATAAAAATCGGAGGCCTAAGATAATGGTCTTTCCTAATACACTATTAGCACGGCTCTGTACAGATCAAGGTGTGTCAACCATCAAAAGGTCTAGTAAACTATTTGTGTTTTCCTTATAACATATAACGTTTGATTATCCATTAACAAACGAAAATGTCTATGCACCAAAAATGTCTATGCACCCATCATTATATGCTTTGTGGTGAAACAATGTCGGTGATGTTCAGTTTTTCGGCCACACACACGTCTATACAACCAAGAACTACCCGGATATTTAAAACGGGTTATAAAATCTTTTTTTACGTACCAACTGTTGTAAGTTTTCACAAATCTGTTGAAAATCCGTTCATGTCCAAAAGTTTTTGAGAACTTTTTGCTTTTGAAAAAGTCAGTAACTTTCTTTTACATGTGCAGGTAGGCCTCGGCAAATGGGTATTCAGGTCGAGTTCGGATCGGATCCTATCGGGTACAGGTTTTATTGGGTCTATAAATTTTATACCCATAATGTACATATAAAGTTTCGGATCGGGTATATGTTTGGGTTCCTTCGGGTACATGTCCCGGTACAGGTTGGGGTTGTTCTTGTTATTTTAAGTTCAATTGTGCTTTAAACTCTTTTTTTCTGAAATGTATAAAAAATAACATGTAATATGAAAAATATTTGAACAAAAAACAACACAAAACATTTGAAATACCAAATTAAAGTATCAAATTACTTAAAAGGTGATAAAATATACTAAATCTAAAATTCAAACTACTTAAAAATGTTATAAAAAATCTATAAACATGGGTTTACAGGTACATGTTCGGATTCGGTTCGGGTTTGAGTTGGGTCTTTTCGGGTACAGGTTCTATCGGGTCTATAAATTTTATACCCATACAGATATTTGTAAAGTTTCAGGTCGAATATAGATTCGGGTTTTTCAAGCCGGGTAAAGATTCGGGTATTCGGGTTAGGTTTTTATGCCTATGCCTATGTGCAGGCATGATCAAACATTTTAGCGATGGATATTTGATGGGCCAAAACGCAAAAGTCGTCACGTATAAATGAAGAAATGGGCCCAGTCAAAGACGGTAAATTTGGTCATTAAATAGAACAAGTATTGTTACTAACCACACGAAATTAGCAAAAGCGACACATGCATGGTCTCCTTGATATTCATTGATCTCTACCTCCAACCTCGCTTTATTATTTTATCATCATATCTCCATCCTTCTACCTCCAAACCAGTTGTACTAATTAATGCATTTCTTGGGAAAAAAAATATAACTAATTAAAACGATACACGTTTTTGCAAGTAATCAAATTATAATTAACGTCGTCCGTCCTTCAAATAATGCTCCCCACTAATCAGATACGTATCCTGACTACGTTAGTCGTCCGTCTCATTATCATAAATCAGAGTTTATTATTATAAATATGAATTGATGTTACTACAAATTTCCACTAATTTTTTTTATATAAACGTCAATTAGGTTTAAGTTAAGACAAGAACGTATAGCTTACTAATCTGTGCTAATACGTCGTTATATACAAATAACTAGGCCAGCGAAAATATAATATGGCATGTGGTTGTAACAAAAATATACAAGGTTAAAAAAATTAGGATAATTAATTATTTGCCCAAAGTAAAAAAAATGAAGAAAAATATTCAAATATTTTAGCTCATGAAACTTTAAAGTAGAAAACAAAAGATGTTTATCAAAAATATAGAAAACAAACAAAAGTTAAATTCAAATGGAAAAATACCATAAAGAAAAAACCGGGCGTGTAATGTGAGTTGAGTTATGTCATAAAAACCGGTTACATCTCCGTGTACAAATAATAAGAAAGAAGAAAAGTAAACAAAAGCGAAAGAGAACTAAAAAGGCGTAACAGAGAAGACGAAGCAGAGTAGAGAAGAGAGAAAGATCATGACAAACTCGGATGATAAAAAGCCACTAACATCATCAACCATAGAAGAAGCACCACCACCAAAAGAAACCTCCAAACCAACCGCTTCCATGGAAACGCAATCCAACAACAGCGGCGGCGATTCAAAACGTCGCAAACGCAACCGCAAACGCAAAATCTGTATCTGCTTCACACTTCTAATAATCCTCACAATCTTCATAATCCTCTTAATCTTATCCCTCACTATCTTCAAACCAAAACGCCCAGTCACAACAATCGATTCCGTAACCGTCGAGCGTTTCCAAGCTTCCGTAAACGCTTTAGCTTTCAGAGTCGTCTTAAACCTAACCCTACACGTAGATCTCTCCTTGAAAAACCCTAATCGAGTTGGATTCAGCTACGATTCTTCATCTGCTTTGCTTAATTACAGAGGTCAATTAATCGGTGAAGCTCCTTTACCAGCGAATCATATCGCGCCGCAGAAAACGGAGATGATGAATCTAACGCTTACTTTAATGGCGGATCGGTTACTGTCGGAATCTGAGCTTTTGTCTGATGTTATGTCTGGTGTTATACCGCTTAATACCTTTGTTAAGGTTTCTGGTAAAGTAAGTATTCTTAAACTCTTTAAGATTAAAGTCCAATCTTCTTCTTCTTGTGATCTTACTATCTCTGTTTCGAATCGTAACGTTACTCGTCAGAGTTGTAAGTATTCTACTAAGCTTTGATCTTGTTCTTCTTCACTACAATGGATCGGATCGGATCTACATGTGTCTTGTGTTTTTGTAATGGTTTTTTTGTGTTTAAATATTTTATTTGTGTATGTATTATTTTGGTTTTAGAACAAACAAATGGCTTTTGATTAGTAATTTTTGTGGTTTTATGGTTACTAATCTCAAAAGGATACTATAAACGTTATGAAAAGGTTATACTCAATTTTATTTGTACAAATTTTCAAATTTACGGTTTAAAATTTGGAAAAACTGTTTATTTCCCCACAAGAACTATATTATGCACATATATAGAGTCCAAACTTTACCCTCCGTATATATTTCCCTCAGACGAAAGTTAAATGTGTATATCTCTACCAATATCGATTTCAATCGGTTTGGATGGTTTATGATCTAAACCGACACAAAACCATCTAACTAAACCGAACAAGAAAATAGTTTAATTATTTATTATAATTAATGCAATAGTAAAAACAAATCTCAGAGTTCATCGTCTCCCATCGGAAGATCTGAGATTTTTTCAAAACAATCCCACTTCAAGTTGTATTTGTTTTTGATTCAAGCTCTTGGTTCCTTATAAACTCGAAGTAGATATGAGATTTTTTCTCAAATTGGTTTGTTTTTTTTTCTCACGAGAATCAAAAAGTTTCTGGATTTGATTTGTTTGAATGAAGATGATGATGCTCAGAATCCGGAGCATAGATGGATTGGAGCGAGTAAGTGTAGATGAATCTGAATTTTCCGGTCTCTTCTTCATGAACAAAGGAGTTAGAAACAATACGAAGAGGAGTGAATGCGCTCGATTTCAAGTACGAGGATGAGTGAATCTTTTTGATTTCTCACCTTTGGCAGGAACGGAATTGAAGTGAGAGTTGAAGAGAATATATGGAAGTGGTTTTGATGGTTCTTAAATTGAAATAGGGGCTGAAGTTGTTTGTGTTTCTTGTTTATCCTTCTAGGGAAGAAGATCTAGAGATATGAGACAAGAGCCAAACGGATTTTGGGTTTGTCGATGGGTAGAGATACGAAGCTCCTCTTTGCAAACGGCAAGCAACACGAAGGAGACGACGATCCAATTTGGTCGTGCTCCGATGCCGACAAAGCCAGAACCCGACGATTTGATCGTGTTCCGATGCCGAACCAAGAACACCACACGATTATAGTATTTGATTTTAAATATTTGTCCAGAAATTGAAGAAAGCTTAAGCTATTCTTACCATAGCGTTACTTCTCTCTTCTTCATTCTCTTTCCAGAATTTTCTAAGATTTCAACAACGAAGAAGGAGAGAAGAAGACGATGGATTTGATTTGGATTTGTTGTAATTGGGTTTTTGGATGTAACCGGCTGAAATCCGGTTTTAATCCGGGTTATCATCATATTAAGTGGTTAAGTTATAATTTGGAAACAACAGACCAACGGTAAACCGATATCATCGGTTCTGAAACATTTAATTTTGATTTGGTGGAGATATAGGCATTTAACTTTCAACTGGTGGAGACGTACGCATTTAATTTTCGATTTAGGGAGATCTATACGGAGGATAAAGTTTAGGCTCTATATAAGTGTATAACATAGTTCTCGTGGGGAAATAGACAGTATATCAGATACTAAAACTTTATCGAAAACTTTAAACCTATTAAAGATACTAATCGACCGATATCAAAAAGTTTCATTTTCAAAATTTATATCGTTTGAAGTTAGCAATCGAGGCAGACGAAAAAATGAAATCGAAGCGCGTGAATCTACGAGCAGCGATTTCACCTCAGATCCTCCGCCTCGACTTTTCTTCGTTTCACCGTCTAGCCACTCCGGTGACCGGATCCGAACGGTCACCGTAAGAAGGCAATCTCTTCCACTCCCTTTTTGATATATTCAAGTACCTTTTTCTCTTCAATCTACTTGGCGTGCTAGGGTTTTCACGGTGAGTGGTCGGAGCTGCGTGGTGTTTAACGGTCGTGTCTGCGTGGTGGGGTTATCTTATGCGGTGGATGCCGCTTGTCGTTGGCGTTAGACACTAGCGAAGTGTAGCTAAAGCTCCCTTCTCGCCTCAAGCATTTTGATCCACGTAGATCTATTCTTAGATCTAGCTCTTGTCTAACGATTTTGATGTTGGTGAAGTCAAAATTGGGCAAGGAGCGACGTCCTAAGTCCTGTGTTTTGCTATTTTCCAACTTTATTGGTCTCGATATCTTCCAATTTTCCGGTGGAAGATCCACCGCGCCTCTGCTTCTCCGTGGTTGGGCTTGCTCTCCTTTTGGTCAATTGCGCTCTGGGAAGGTAATTGATTTCGGAGGGTTTAGTCGTTGTCTTTCCCGGTAAGCTTGAGGAGGTCCTCTTGGTCGGATTCATGTGACCTCTGGTATTGGGATCGTAAGTTGTACTTTCTCTGTGGCTGCTAGAGCCCTGGTCTAGTGTGTCCTTTCCTTGGTGGATCTAGTTTCTTAGCGTCGTCTTTATTTTGTTTAGTTGGAGTGTTGTTCTTGGTAATTTGCCTCGTTGGCTTGTTCTCTCTTGTGAGTCTCTCTTATTGTTAGACAGCAGTGGCTAGGCTTTGTGTGTGAGAGCTTTGTGGCGTCTTCGGTTCAATGTCCAAGTCCACTCTCCGATCCTTACTAGAACGTGCATTGATGTGTTCCTAGATGCGGGTTTGCTTCCAGTGGTGGCATATATAATCGTTTTCTTGTGTCTCTGAATTGTATGACGTGTACTGATGGTAGAGATTTGGACCAGTTGCAAATTGTGTCTCTTGCTACTGATGTTTGTGTTCTAGTTGTTGTTTTGCGGCTGATTTTTCTGGGTTAAGAGGCTTTTTCTCGATGCTCTAGAGGAACTAGTATTGCCATTGTGTTCGGTGTAGTATTACGTGTGTTATTTGGCTCTGGACTGACTGACTTCAAGAGAACTTGGTAGGGTGAGCCGCACCGTTCGCTTTCGTGGTCCGTGGGGTTTTTTCTTCGTACTAGCTCATGGGAATGCTCTTCTATCAGCTCTCACGGGACGTAAGGAGTACGTGATCGAGCGATGGCACGACTTACCGGTTGACAATACGACTTTGAGCCTACATTGAAGAGGCTTCTTTTGCTATGGTTTATAGGTCTTGGATCTCTGAAGTTCAGTGTAAGCTCTTCTCTACAAACTGATTTGGAAAGAACAATAAGCTTCGTCATCACTTGGTCATCCTACATTACCATTAGTGGTGATGTTTAGCGGACGGACTAACAAATTTGATGTAATATGCTTCCATGTTTTTAGCTTTTTTGCCATAGAATCATCATCTTAGGTTTATGATTCAGTTTGTAAACCTAAACATTTTCACTATCAATGAAATATTTACCATTTAACAAAAATAAAAAAGTTAGCAATCGAACCATTGTTAAAAAGTTGGAATTTGTAAAATTACTCTACATTGAAATTGTTTTTTCCAAATACACCTTTGATGTATTTTGTCACTTTTAACCTAAAATACCCTTAAAAAACATAAAATATTAGAAATAAAAAGTTTTTAAAATTTTAAAAAATCTTAAAATTACGAATACATCATTTATAGTCATCTCTATAAATCGAAATAATTTTTTAACTTCAAAACAATGATAAAAATAATTATATAGTTTCATCTACTACTTCCAGAATTGACATTCTACGGCTACCTTCTACCGACGGGTGGAAGTATTTATATTCTATTAAATTGTCTATCTTATCTACAGTCGTAGAATATGTCATCTACTAATTGTACTTAGATCAACGAAGTTTAGAACACGCATTCTACCACTTCTTATGTCGTCTACGAGAAAATAATTTGTGCCAACTCGTCTATTGTTTTTTCAAAAGTTAGTTATAATAATGTTTTTAAATTCTTTTTTTTCTAATTAATTTTGGAAATATCCCTTAAATAGAATCTCATATTCCCTAAATATTGGATTTTCCTTAGGTATTTTTTTTCTAAAAGTAAAGTTCAATTTCTTAAATGTTTTAAATTCTTTTTCTTAAATATTTTTCCCCAATCGTTTTTCTTAAGTATTCCCTAAATGATTATTTTATATTTCTTAAATGTTTATAGGAGTATTATATTCAAAAAAGGAAAATAAAAAAAAATTCCGTTTTTAAATTTCATTAAATAATTTCCTTTTATTTTTCCGGAAATTATTAATGAAAACATATTTCTATATTTTATTTAATTTTTTTTTTAAATACAAATTAATTATGTATTAAACAAAAATTAAGATTTTAAATATTTTTTTTAAGTCATTTTTATTTCCTTAAATGTTCGTTCTTAAATATTTTCTTTCTCCAATTGTTTTTATGAGTATTATTATATTCAAAAACGATTAATAAAAATAATTACCGTTTTTAAATTTTTATTACATAACTTTCTTTTAATTTTTTCAGATATTATTAATGAAAACAGATTTAGGGGGGTGTATTGAACCTAACATTTGAGATGATTTGATATGATTTATAAAATCCTATGTTATTGAATCATGTATTTTAAAAACTCTATTAAAATCCTGTGTTATTGAAATATTGATTTGAGAAAGTAATTTCAAATCAGTGTTATTGGAAGTATCTTAAAGATGTGATTTTAAATGATTTTAAGGGATTTCATAAGGATTTCAGAGCATTTCTTATTTAAAAATACAAAGATCCAAATCACATAGTTTTAGGTGGGATTGTAGAAGATTTAATAATAAATCTCATGGAATCATACAAAATTTATTATTTGAGTTTTATTGTGTTTTTAGATGATTTTAGTGATTTTGTATGATTCCATAAGATTTATTATTAAATCTTCTACAATCTTATCTAAAATCATGTGATTTGGATCTTTATATTTTTAACTAAGGAATCCTCTAAAATCTTCATGAAATCTCTTAAAATCATTTAAAATCACATATTTAGAATACTTCCAATAACACTGGATTTTAATAGAGTTTTTAAAATACATGATTCAATAACATAAAATTTGATAAATCATATCAAATCATCTCAAATGCTAGGTTCAATACACCCTCCTAAATGTATAATGGGACAAAAAATATTCAATGTGCATTGATTTTACAAATTTCATATTCAAATCTGATTTAAGATCTCTCAATTGACAAATTTGATTGAGCAAAAGCAGTAAAACGTGAAGTCAAAGTGTCAACGTAACAGGTGGCTAAAAATTTCAACTTTTTATTAAATTTGAGATAAGAAAAAGTCAGCTTAGATATGGAATCAAATCAGATTCTACTTACTGTCATAATTCGTAGGCAGATTGTAAGGAATTAGTTGGCAGCTTCAATTGCATTTAAAACTCTTCTTCTTCTTCTTCTTCTTTACGTAATCTAAATCCATGTTTCTATAAATGGTTTCAAGTTCTACAATAGAAACAAAAACCATGACTGAGCTTGTGCGTAAATCCAAAGGAAGAGTTTGCTGCATAGTTTCTGGTATCATCTTAATCATTCTATTTCTCATCTTTCTCATTGCCTTAATCTTGGCATTGACTGTTTACAAACCGAAAAAGCCGGTAATTCGGATTCAATCAGCTACCGTGCAAGGCGTCAACTCTCGTGTATCCTTACCTTTTGATGTCCATCTCAATTTCACGCTAAGTCTCGAGATTCTGGTCGAGAATCGCAACAGTATAAGTTTCAAACACGAGACAGGGAAGACATTGGTTCTATACAGGGAGAAGCAAGTTGGTGATGTTGATCTTCCCTCGGGTACTTTCCCGGCTAAAGGTTCATCGATTCTACCTGCTCGTCTTACTCTCCAGATCGATAAATTTGCTGCGGACTTAAGTGGCCTTATGCAAGATATATTGGGTGGAAAGATTGTGTTGGAAACGAAGACAAACATCCCGGGAAAAATCAAGCTGTTGGGACTCTTCACCAAACACTTAGTTGCTATATCGGATTGTAAAATCACCATGGGTTTCCCTTCCATGAAAGTGCAGAATCAAGTATGTGAAATGAGCACAAAGCTGTGAAAATTGACTTTGTCTTCTGCTTAGTGGTTACATAGAGGCAAACACGTAGAGATTTTGATTCCATGTATACTAATGAAGATTGTATTTTGTCTTTATACCTGATCTCTCTCTATAGCTTCTTTCAACTTCTTGTTTTTGTTTATAATCCAAAGAGACTACAAACTACAAACCAAGAAACGAATTCAAGATCATCTCCTACACAACTTGTAACCATTCCAACTTAAGAACCCATCTACTACAATTCTAAAACAATACCATGAGAAAGAAAATACATTCACCAAATCGAAGCTCACAAAAACACAAATCATAATGATCTCATATCTGCATCAACAAACTTGTTCGAGATTACAAAAGTCTAAGGAATTGTGCAAATCAAAGCAGAGATACTGAACAAACAAAAAAGAAGAGAAGAGTCATAAACCTTACTTAAACAAGCTCAATGTAAGCCATAGGAGCATTATCACCTCTCCTTGGAAGAGTTCTGATAATCCTAGTATACCCACCATTCCTCTCACCATACCTATCAGGAACTTCCGCAAACAACGCATGCACAATCTGCTTCTCATAGATATACCCAAGCGCTTGTCTTCTCTTATGGAGAGAACCATCCTTCGCAAGGGTAATCATCTTATCAACAAACTTCCTCATCGCACTTGCTCTAGCTCTTGTGGTCTTGATTCTTCCATGTTTGAGTAGCTGAGTCGTAAGTCCTCGAAGAAGAGCTTTACGCTGATCCGGTGGTCGATTCAGCTTCGGAACTCGTCTTCCATGTCTCATAGCGTAAACACGACCTCCACCTTCAACAATTGTGAACCCATTCTCGAAGCTTTTCCAATCTGCGAAACCCTAACGAGTTTGGAGATTGAAGGGATGCGAAATTGAAGCGAGTTTTGGGGAATTGAAAGGGGGGATTACCTGGGAGGCCGATTGAGATGAGAGGATTGACCGGAGAGAGACCGGAGAAAGAAGGGAGCGGTGAAGGAGATGAGACTGGGAGGCGGAGATTGACCGGACGGTGAGAGGAGGAGGAAGGTAAGCGAAGAGAAGCGGTGACGGAGGGGAGAGCTGCTTTGAGTGAGGACATGGTCCAGGCTCTGCTAAGGGAATCTGTAGGAGTCGCCATTGCCAATGGAATCGCCATTTCTGAGTGTGCACAGTTCTTGGAGGAGTGGTAAAGGATAAGGGAGAGAGGGAGAGAGACGACTGTTTATCAGAAAGCTTTTTAGTGGGCCTTAATGGGCGCTAATGGGCCTAAATAGCTAACTGTAACTCTCGCGAAATGTTGCAACCCAATATGTTTGTATGGCAACGATGGAGTTTCAATTGCCAGATAGATATACATATGTATTTTGGTTTGGGACTTGAGATTGGAACTTCTTTGGACTATGTAATGTAGGAATTATGGTGTGGGCTTTTTTTTCTAAAAAATATAATGCGGAGAAATGAACGCGGTCTAGTTGCATCCATAAGTTCACCAAAAACTAGAACCACTTCACTTGAGAATGAGTCATCTCTCTTAGGAATAGGCAAAATATCTGGAATCGAAGTACCGGATCAGATTTGAATCGAAATTATCCGAACTGAAACTGGATTAATATTTGTAAAATATCCGATGGATCTTATATGCCTAGAACCGAGGAATCGAACTGAACGAAAATTCAAAATGCTTTAAGGGGTGCTTAGTAAGGTGTCTTTTAAGTCTTTAAAAAAATTGAAAGTCTTTAAAGACATGTTTTTACCAAGCATAATTTATTGTCTTAAAAGATTTTAAAGTCTTCAAAGCCTTTCTTTTATTTTTTTTGTCTTTCATTCCTATTTTTTTCTAAAGCTTCGTTGGAGTGGCTTTAACTTAAAAATAAATAGTTTTAAATGTTTTATTCTCTCTTCTTTTTTCCAAAAATCATTTAAACTCTTTTAAAATTTATAAATAACTTTAAAATTCAAAAACATTGATTGACTAATTATTATCTCCTTTTTTCTATTCTTTTGAGATCTATTTTTATATAAATCAATAAATTATCAAAATTTTGCAAAATAATGAAAATAAAAAAAATTGCAAATTGAATGAAAAAAAATCTAAAAATGTATTTATTAATATATTTTTCCCGATTTATGTGATAAATTATTTTTATTTATATTTATTTTATAAATAATTATTAAATTAACAGTCACAGCTTCAAAAGTTTATATATTACCAAACAGACTTTTATTAAAATTTAAGATAACAGTCAAAGTACTTACAGCCAAAATCTCTGCAGCCAAAAGTTTACATCAAAGTATAAAATAAAAGTCATTACCAAGCGCCCCCCAAATATTTTTTAGATATTTTCATATAGTCCGAAAAAAATCTTTTTAAATATATTTTTTTGAATATTTTGAATACTTTTGTATATTTTCATATAATTTGGTAGAAAATACTCGAACCAAATTCAAACCAGATAAACACCGATTTTTTTGGATATTTATCGGTTCTCATAATTATAAATCGGAATGTTCCAGAACCGATTGGAACCAAACTAAAATTGTTTCGGTTCCTAACTTCCTATACGGATATTAAACTCTTCTATTCAAATTTTTTGGAACCGATCGTTTCCTGTCCGTGAGCCACTACAAGAAAAAAAAGATATTCCAACGGACTTATTAGTTGGTAATTTGTTGGAAATATCCATCCTAATAAATTACCAACTAAACTTACATTTGTTGGAATTTGATCGTTGGAAACTTGCATTCATTTGGAATTTGTTTGAAATGTTTCCATCAAATATTGTTTGTCTTGAATTCGTCATATTCTACTGATAAATTATTTGTTGGGAATTTGTCACCATTTTACGTGGACTTTCTAACGAATTATTCGCCAGATTCTACTAACAAATTATTTGTTGAAAATTTGTCGGTATTTTTCGTGGAGTTTCTAACAAATCCTTCCGTCAAATTTTTGTTGAAATGTCATTGCTAATTTCCATGATTCTAAAATTCGGGTTAGGCGCCGACTAATCGGTCGCCTATAATTAACCAAAAATTTTTGGTTTATCCTTCTCAAATAATACTTTTTAACTTATGCAATGAGCCCAAGTTTCAGAAAAAACATATTGACATGTTAAAATTCTTGAGAGATCATAATGATATATATAGAAAAGTTTTCAACAATTGTTTTCTATGCTAAACGATGTGGGACATTTTATTTTTGAAAAATTTCCAACAAATGTTTTGTCACAAAATCGTCAAAAATAAATTTCCCACAAACTAAGTAATTTTCAACAATGATTTTGTTAGTAATTTGCACACCTTAAAAATGATTGCTAATTTCCAACTATATCATATTAGTTGGAAAATTCCAACGACTTTTCTACGAATTATGGGAGGTAATCACCATAACCAAAATTTGTCGAAAATTTGCAATGAACTTCCAACAAATAGAGCATTAGACGATATTTTATGGGATATTTATTGGAAATTTTTAATAAAATATGATTGTTGGAAACATCCGTTGGAATATCGCATGTTCTCTTGTAATGAGCCGAATAACCAAGGTTCCTATAATGATGTCAATTGAGTTAATGGACCACTTCATGATGGTCCACAAAGATGACAAAGGAAAACGTTATATATCTGAGCTTTTTAATCAGTTAGAATTAGGATAAGATTAGTGGTACACAAAAATTAGGCTATTCTTATTCGAAGTTTCATTATAGGTATAAACTAAAAACTGACTGTTTTTGGATATCTGAAATGGAACTCGCAATCGAAATTCAAGTACATGCGGATTTCGGTATCTAGCTCAACATATACAGAGTTAGGAGATTTGAATAGTAAATCATTTACCATTTATTAATGTAAATTAAATATAAAAATTGGAATTTTGTGAAGATTTATGAAGAATTATCATGCAACAATTATACCATGTTGTAATGTTGTATAGACTATAGAGCAACTAGTTTAATCTCAAAGGGCAAAAAAGACTTTTCGTATATGAACTAGAAGAAAAAGACACTCAGCTTTTTACGCTGAGATCCTTTTTTTTTTATATTGAGCCGTGTGTTTGTGTTGTGTACAAGTTGATGATAAAACAATTTTAAAACGAAAAAAGGGAAACAATAAGATCGTAAAAAGCGTGGATGGTTTGGATTCTCTAGAGTTCAATGCCATGCCCCAAGGCCATGCTATATTGCTATTATTATAAGACAATGGTAGCTAGTGTTTGACGTACAAAAGTCTAAAAAATGTCAGTCAAACAGGTCCAAAACTTGGATAAAAACAATAAAATAATAATGAAATATAATAAAATTGTTAAAAAAGGAGAAAAGGGTAAAGAGGAGGATGGAGATGAAAGCAAAATGTCAAACACTAGTTTCAGATTTGTATCGGGAACTGGGGTTTGACAGTTGTGGTGTAATGGACTCATCAAAACATGTGCACTCTCTCTTTACTTACTTAACTTCTTTCTTTGTATTTACTGTTTTAGCTCTTCGTCTTGTCCAATTCCTCACATGTAAAAATGCCTTTTTGTTTTCTTACTCTTTTCTTTTGATTAGACTAATTTAGAGAAATCATCTTCCAAAGTTTTACTACCAACTACCGAGAGGGGTTATTCGAATACTTTACTGACATTATAATACAAACCACTAATACATATTCGACCCCAAAAAAATACTACATGTTTTAGTTGCTTAATGTTTACTATAAACTTGAACAAAAACATCGTTAGCAAGCACATATAAACGGTTCGACTACTATAATGAATTTAGCATCATGTTTTACTTAGTTTGAATACATATCTTTAGCATCATCTACCAAGATGGTTATGAAAAAGAAATGTGAATTTTATAAATGTTAGAAAAATGCGATTTTAGTAAATATATAGTTTACTTAAATTACAAAAAGTGGCCAAACCACAGAAGAAATGTGCAATTCCGTCATTTTGTGGATTATTAGTAAAGTTTGATAAATTGGGTACCGGTTCCACCTTGCATGAAAACGAAGCTAAATTATTATATACCAATCAAAACTCAAAAATATTATCTTCTTTTCTTTCTTTGTGTCTATTTCGAGAGAGAGAGAGAAGAAAGTTGTGGAAGTAAGATTACAAAGATGGATCGGCAAATAGAAGATGTCAAACACTCAACGACGAACTTCTCCGATCGCCCACCTAATCTCTTCCCATTTTCATTAATCTTTTAACCCCAAAAAATTAATTGACAAATAAACAGAGAAAAAGAGTTACTAGTAAAGAAGAGTCATTAAATGTTACGAAGCGACATTCACAATAATTCGTAAGGTGGAAGACGACTTACATACGGCCACAAACCTCTCTTCTTCAAGAATCAAAAATTCTCCAACTCACTTCCTTCCAAAAAACAAAACCAACTCTTTTCTTTTTCTTAATCATCGGAGATCGTGAAAACAAGAACGAACCCTTTTCTTGAAATTTTCCTCTATTTATTTATAACCATGCAATCTCACGACCAAAAAAAACCTTTCATTAACATCCATGGCGGATTCCGGCGATCTCAACGGTGTTCATCGTAGTCCAATCACAACCACAACCACTTCTTCCGGTAGTACTAGCAGCAACAACAACCACCGTACGAATCCGATGGTGAGGAAAAGATTAGCTTCCGAGATGTCTTCTTCTTCTTCCTTAAACAACCACCGTCCTCCTCCTGGTCGTGTCTCTAACCTCTCTGCTGACTCCAACTACATAGTACCGACCGAGCAACAAAACCCACCACTCTCTGTCTGTGGCTTCTCTGGTTTACCTGTTTTCCCTTCAGACCGTAACGCTGGTCGGAACAACGCGATGATGTCTGTACAACCAATGGAACAAGACTCTTCGTCTTCTTCTACTTCACCTACTATTTGGGTTGATGCTATTATTAGAGACCTTATCCATTCCTCTACTTCAGTCTCTATACCTCAACTTATCCAAAACGTTAGAGATATTATCTTCCCTTGTAACCCAAATCTTGGTGCTCTTCTTGAATACAGACTTAGATCTCTCATGCTTCTTGATCCTCCTCCTTCTTCCTCTGACCCTTCTCAACAACAACAACAACCTTTTGACTCCATTACTCAACCAAACTACCATCAGATCTCTGTAACACAGCAGCAACAACAACAACATAAGAATCCTTCTCCTCCTCCTCAAGCTCCGATTCAGCAGCAAGAAAGGGAAAATTCCTCCTCTGATGCACAACCACCACCGGCTGAGACGGTGACAACAACCGCGGAGGCGTTAAGAGAGAGGAAAGAAGAGATTAAGAGACAGAAGCAAGACGAAGAAGGTTTACATCTTCTTACATTGTTGCTACAGTGTGCAGAAGCTGTCTCTGCTGATAATCTTGAAGAAGCAAATAAGCTTCTTTTAGAGATCTCTCAGTTATCTACTCCTTATGGAACATCTGCACAGAGAGTAGCTGCTTACTTCTCTGAAGCTATGTCTGCTAGATTACTCAACTCTTGTCTTGGAATCTACGCTGCTTTACCTTCACGGTGGATGCCACAAACTCATAGCTTGAAGATGGTCTCTGCGTTTCAAGTCTTTAATGGGATAAGCCCTTTAGTGAAATTCTCACACTTTACAGCTAATCAAGCTATACAAGAAGCCTTTGAGAAAGAAGAGAGTGTACACATCATTGATTTAGATATCATGCAAGGACTTCAATGGCCTGGTTTGTTTCACATTCTTGCTTCTAGACCTGGAGGACCTCCCCACGTGCGTCTCACGGGACTTGGTACTTCCATGGAAGCTCTTCAAGCTACAGGGAAACGTCTTTCGGATTTCGCGGATAAGCTTGGTTTGCCTTTTGAATTCTGCCCTTTAGCTGAGAAAGTTGGGAACTTAGACGCAGAGAGACTTAATGTTAGGAAAAGAGAAGCTGTTGCTGTTCATTGGCTTCAACATTCTCTTTATGATGTTACTGGTTCTGATACACACACTCTCTGGTTACTCCAAAGGTAAAACACTCACTACCTTTTTATCACTTTATTTGTATAGTTTTGGATTAGAGAAATGATTAAAATCACTTTATTTGTATTGTTTTGGATAGAGAGATGATTAAAAAGTAGCTTTTGTTGTTGTTGTTGGGAATGAACAGATTAGCTCCTAAAGTTGTGACAGTAGTGGAACAAGACTTGAGTCATGCTGGTTCTTTCTTAGGAAGATTTGTGGAAGCGATTCATTACTACTCGGCGTTGTTTGATTCGTTAGGAGCGAGTTACGGGGAAGAGAGCGAAGAGAGGCATGTCGTGGAGCAACAACTATTGTCGAAAGAGATTAGGAACGTTTTAGCGGTTGGTGGACCGTCGAGAAGCGGTGAAGTGAAGTTTGAGAGCTGGAGGGAGAAAATGCAGCAATGTGGATTCAAAGGGATATCTTTAGCTGGAAACGCAGCGACTCAAGCGACACTTTTGTTGGGAATGTTTCCGTCAGATGGTTATACTTTGGTTGATGATAATGGTACGCTTAAGCTTGGTTGGAAAGATCTATCGTTACTCACTGCCTCAGCTTGGACTCCTCGTTCTTAGATTTTTAGTTTTCTCTCTTTTTGTTACAAACAATTTGGTTATAAATAGTTTTTACTTGGGTTTACTTTTTATTTTGATGTATTTGAAAAAAGAGAGGATTCTTGAATCATTTTGTTCGTTCCACTTGCATACATAGAAGTTGTTAATCTTGACGATTAGAAGAAGTTGATATTTGATCAAAAGTGATACAAAAACGATGCCCAACTTTATGTTGTTAAATAAGCATGTGAACATGTTACACTAGTTTGCTAGTTTTGTGTCAATAACCAACTTTTTCCTACATTTTAAAATGTCAATAGCAAACTTGAAAACTCGTTTACGGTTTACGTTTAAGATTTTACTTGGGCATGCGTTTTGTTTTCATGTATTTGAAAAAGAGAGAATTCTTGAATCGTTTTGTTTCGTTTCTAATTGCACTCTGTATTTGCTACCTGATTGGTGGAAATATACATAGAAGTTGATATTGGAAGATTAAGAAATTGGAATTGACATAAAGTAACAAGACCAACTTTATGCTGTTGAAATAAGCATGTGAACATGTTACACACTAGTTTGCTAATTTTGTGTCAATAACCAACACTTTATACATTTTAACAAAATGTCAATGGAAGAAGTTGGAATTTGATAAAAAAAAAAATACAAAAGTACAATGAACCTAACTTTATGTTCTTGAAATAAAGCATGTGAACATGTTACTAGTTTGCTAATTTGTGTCAATTACCAACTTTTTCCTACTAAAATGTTAGACTGTTTCCATGAAAAGGTTTAATATATAATTTTTGTTTTAAATGCCTAAAAAATAGATGTTTGGATTTCGTATAAAAATAACTATTCGTCCGTAATAAGCTCGCCTTTTTAATCCTTTTTCAACATTCACAAAGCCCTAAACTGAATAACTTCGATTTGGCAAAGTCCAAAGTTCGAATTCGTTTGTCTCTAGAAATTGATCAATTTATACGTGAAAATGTTTCCAGTCGATTTGAATCATTTTGTTTTTTGGTAATGAAACAACACATACAAGTTGAAATCAGTATGTTAACATGTTACTTGTCTATTGCTTTGTATCAATGCAAGTGTTGGATCATTTGATATGTTTTTGTATCATTTATGTTTAAAAAACATGTTTTTTTTTAACGCTTTGTTGTTTTATCGAATCTGATTCAAACCATATTACAAGAAGACCAAAAGATGAAACACAAAGAGAAACTAATGGTATTTTTCACACTATAAATTATGTGTAGAAAAACAATTTTGATTACACATTAGCGATACCAAAACGGTCTTGTTTCAAGTTTAAAGTAGACGATTAGGTGTTCCCAAATCCACAATAGCAGCCGGACTTCCAATTACGATTACACGACAACAATTCTCTTGATTTAGATAAATCTTCTTTTTTGATTGCCCTTGTCAATTTTGTTCTAGAATTAGCTTTGGTAAAACCGTTGAACAACTTTGAAACTGCAAAAATAAATCAGATAGATAGCCAGAATTGACTATAAACAAAACAGTTAAATCAAACTATAAATCTTCTACGAGGAAGATTAAACCCATAAAAACTGAATCCAAACCTAAGAATCACAATAACCCAAAAACCCTAGAAAAAGATTTCGCATCTTTCTGGTCAAAAACTCAAAAACACTCTCCAAATCCCATGTTCAACATAGAAACTATTAGATTCAATCCTCTCATGATGCCGGTAAAAAGTACCGGACACCAGAGAGGGAAGAAAAACAAATCACCTTTTTTTTTTCATCTCTCTCTGACGGCTAGGGTTTTCCTAAAAACATGTTTTATGGCTAATTTGAGATCCACTTTTGGTTATTGTACAAAGTTCCTTTATGTCAATCAACTTTTTTTGTTTTTGGTCATATGTCTAAATGTGTAATTGCGAATATGAAAACTCGTTTAACACATTAATAACCTTTTTTTTTAAAATGGATTAAAATTAAATGTATGGTTCGTATAAATAACACATGTAAATTAGCTTTCCTTTTGTCTTCATCTTCAACAACGACGAAACCCTAATCCAATTTGGCAAAAGTCCAAGCTCGAATTCGTCTCTCTTTCTCGAAATTGATCGATTCCTTTGTTTTTTTTGTGTGTGTGTGTTTCTTCTCTTGAGTTCTCACGGTAGAGCTCGAGTATTCTCTGGTTGAATTGAAACCATTCTCTTCGCTGCGTGTATCTGATTCGTCACCGGTTTCAGGCTTGTCTCTCACCTCTGGTTCTCGGCTCCCTGATTTACGTTATGTCTCTTTAAATTTCTGATTCGAAGTCTTTGTTCCGCTCTTATCATAGCTCATCGTCATCTTCCACTCACTGGTGTCGCCGTGCTGCTCTCACTTCATCGGCGTTAAGACTTGAGCGTGGTATTCTCATTTTTTGCCTAATTCATTTCTATAGAATCAAAGGATTGTTCAATTTATTGTACCTAATTCCAGTGAATATGCGTCGAAGAATATGAAGGCCTGAAATTGTTAGTTGAACATAGAATGATCTGTATTGTTTGTATGCATTCTTATCGTGCCTTTTGTTACTTTGTAGCCAATGCATGTTTTTATACTTTGCGAGAATCTCTAGCTAGCTATACCTAAATTTGCAATCTGGTGTTGATATGCATGTTTGTGACGATCTTGTGAGTCTTAATTTTTCATGTAGTAGTTATTTGTATTTTTGATAAGGATCCTTTAGTTTTGTTAGTGATAATGTGCCCTTGACTCTCGTTTTATGCTAGTTGTGGAAGGTGTCTTTCAATTTGGAAGAGTTCTCTTTGTATGAAGCATCCAATTTCGAAAGGGGATTGTAACCAGTTCTTGGGAGTTCTTGATTAATATATGCATTAAGGGATACCTGTCTGTTTATGCGTGTGTTTCAGGAAAGGGCTTTGAACATTAAGTTTTGAATATTCTCTCCTTCAAAGATTTGCTCGGTGCACTGGTCGGAAATGGATCCTGGTCGATTGGGCCGTCAGCAAGAATGGGATAATAACAGTGTAATTGTGGTTTTCTCCTTACATATATGGGATGATAAACAAGAATTTTTTAGGGATGTTGTGAATGTCAATTTTTACGACCCCTCATCCGTGGAGTGAGAGAAGTGGAAAATGAGGATGTGGATTGGATTTGGCTAAAGTAGTATCAGTCATGATGTTTGTTGCTGACATAGCTTATTCTCTTCTAATCACAGGCTCCGGAGGGTTATGGTACTGAGCATGATCCAAATAATCGGTGAGTGCTAGTCAAATTAACTATATTGATGTAGGTTTTAGTTCTCGTGGGTGAATTAACCTCATATATTAATTTAATTACTATCATTAATTGCATTCATGTACTTTACTTGCTTTGGATACTTGTGTCTATATATTCATGATTCTTCCTTTTTTTTTTATCTTCCCTGTACCTCCTACTTGACGTTGCTCTTACAGGTTTGGCGTATCATATGTTGAGGGATATCCTGATGAAAGATTATTGCGGGAAGATGTCTACAATTATCCACCTGGACATAATACTCTGGGTGATTTGCCTCAATCTAGAAGGCGAAGCTATGGAGAAAATTACCCTCGTGAACTTCGTAGCCAGGAAAAGCCTTACACTGATTCAACTTATGCTGCTGATTGTTATCCTGATAATGAAGTAGGGAGTCGTAATGGGTACTACCGTGATCATGGACACGAAAGGCTGTCACGGTATGATGGCCGCAATGACTGTTCTTCCAGTGATAACTACAGATCTAGAAATTACCATCATAACAGAGATGATAGCCGTGAAAGAGAGTATGATTATGCTCGCCGGAGTTGTGATTCTGATTATGAAAGGGGCAGTGTGAGAGATGGAAATCGAAAGAGCCGAGGCTCGCAGGATAGAGAATGGGACTCACGTGATAGGGATTGGGACTCACGTGACAGAGAATGGGACAAAAGATGTTTCAGCCGTGAAAGAGATGAGAGTCCGCATAAGAGATATGAGAAATCTCGATCTCGATCAGGCGGATGTGATGAGTTCTCTAGATCAAGATCTCCCAGAGCTCGTAGCCATGGGCGAAGTTACAGGGAGGATAGCTATGAGGGCGATCACTGGCATGAAAGCGAGAGGCGAAGAGATTACGAAGATAGACATGACCAGGATCATTTTTCTGCTGTATATAATATCCTCCCATCCCTGGTTTATATTATTTTGCTGCAAAGACATTTAAAAAATCATTTCCTATATTTTTCATGGTTTTTGCTAGACCCCATCCGCCTCTGTCATTGTGAAGGGTCTCTCGACGAAATCAACAGAAGAAGATCTATACCAGATTCTGGTAATCTCTTTTTCATTTTCTGAATTTGTACTACCTCAGTGTTAAATAATATTTCTTGCTTGACTTCATTGTTCCCTTATTCATGTGTAGGCTGAATGGGGTCCTCTGCATGATGTCCGTATGATTCGGGAGCAAAATTCTGGAATATCTCGTGGATTTGCATTTGTTGATTTCCCGTCGGTGGTAATTACTTTTAACTATGCTGTTAGTTCCTTCTGGCTCTTTCTGGTGTTTTATTCAACCCAGTGTGCAAACATGTATGTTTGTCTGAGCAGGATGCCGCTCGCACCATGATGGGCAGAATTGAGCATGATGGTATAGTTATGGATGGAAAGAAGCTAACTATCAATTACAGGTTTTTTTCTATATACTTATTCGACTTTAATCTCGATAATTCATCTGCAATTCCTGGAGGGATCATTGATTTGTTACATTCATATAGAAGTTCCTTGGCCTTTTTAATATAGAACTCAGTTACTTGTATATCATTCTTGCACTGAATTGTGGTTTGTTGCTGCAGCAAACCTACTGGTAGGACTGGTGTGTCCCGTAGGCAGGAATATGCTTCTAGGCGCAGTTATGGTGGAAATCGAAGCATGATGGTTCACACAGATTGGATGTGTACAATCTGTGGCTGTATCAATTTTGCTCGACGAACGTCCTGCTTTCAGGTCGGTCTATTACTCGGAAGAAAGTTCTGTAAATCTCATAGTCAGGACTAGAGTATATGCCCATCTGTAAGCTAGAGATAAAATTACGTATATTTAATTGCGGATAGAACTGCTCATTGTGGTTAGTCGTCATGAATTGAGGATGGCAATACCTAAAAAGATAGAACTGATAGAACCTTCATGATGAATCTGTTTTGTGCTCCTCAAAAAAAAAATTCGGTTCCTTATTCTCAATTGATACTTAATGTTTGGGACTAGGGTGACATACACCTAGACACCTTGATGCACATACCTATGCTATTGCTAAGAATGTATTTGTTTGCATTTACAATAGTTTGATTGGCAGTAGATACAGTTTTCAGAATTCAAATGTCGAAAAGAGAACTTATATAACTCTCTTGAGCTATATTTGTTTATTCTCCCAAGTATATATTTATAAATTGTTCAATCTTGTGGTGGTCAATTATATCTAGAGCATTTTTTCGCCATAGCTGTTTATGTCTTGGTTCATGGTAGACGGCCCAAAAGTCTTAGGTGCAATTATAATATGGTAGAAACAATTTTGGTTCATAGCATAAATGTGTATGATCTCTGCCTCCTTATGCAGTGTAATGAACCAAAGACCAAGGATTCTCCATCAGCTGACGTAGGTTTATCAAGCTCAACACTAGGAAAGCGAAGTTCTGAGACCGGTACTAATCAGCATTTTATATAAGATGTTTTATATTTCGTTGTTGGGTCAGAAAACAGTTGAAAGTGTTAAGACTATAGTTTCTACACTTCTGTACATGCCATTTGTACCTTAGAAATATTCTTCTTTTCCAGGGCCGACTCATGTCTTAGTTGTACGTGGGTTGGATGAAGATGCTGATGAGGGAATGCTTCGGCATGAATTTTCCAAACATGCTCCTATCAAGGTCGACAAAAACCCTTTTGGATTCATTGTTTAATAGGATATGTACCTTTTATGTCATTTGACATGGTTTTTCTCTTTCCACCATATTGCAGGATCTTCGTCTTGTGAGAGACAAATTCACTCATGTTTCACGAGGATTTGCATTTATACACTTTTGTTCGGTAGGGTCTCAAAGCCAAGTATTGCACTCTCCGGTGTTTTACTTAAATTCTCTCCTCTGCTTCACTTTCCCTTGCTGATGAATTTAATTGCAAGTGTACCTTTTAATCAAAAAGTTATTAGACGGTATAGAAAGTAGAAACCTAGTCTAGATGATCAGTAGTACTACCACGTCCTGCATGGACTTTGAAGCTCCTGTAGTAGATTAATTTTGTGGTCGCAGATTCTCTTGCCAGTTTAATATCCAAACGTGATCAGAGTTTGTAGTAAAACTGTTTTCATGTATTTAAATATCTATTTCTCCCACTTTGTGCAAGTAACTTACTATTTTTAATCCACCTACCAACTTGAAACATAAGAATATGATTATGTTGGTGTAGGTAGAGGATGCTACCAAGGCACTTGAAGCTACAAATGGAACAACTCTTGAAAAGAATGGTAAAATCCTTAGAGTTGCATATGCAAAGAGTATTCATGGTTCGGGTGCTGGTGTATCAGGATCCTCTCAGTCTAGCAACCTCGCTGCTGCCGCTATTGAAGCAGCAGCATTTTCTCGACAGGTACTTGAAGATTCTTATCATCCGGTTTGTATTGGTTGTCACACATTGATCATTTGTGAAATATGATCTTCTAACATAAGGGTTATGGAATGAAAAAATGCCAAACTAGTTTGTGGTTAGTAATCTTCCTACATTCAACTTGAATGGGGAACGAAAGCAGTCGGAAATGGTTCATCAGTCATGTGGGGTGCACTGTTGTTTTTGGTGGTGGGTGTACTGTATTTATGTTTGTATTACTGAAAAATGTTCTTAGGGGTGTGTGTCATTGAGCTTACATGTCTCTACCGATTCGACAAGCTTATTGTTGAACTTGTAGTGTGTTGGTAATAGATTCTGAACGGAAGGAAAATCAAAGCTTTTTTATATTGAAACTTGTATACTGCGCGTTTACATAATTATTCTTAGCACCCAGTGTAGAAGCGTCTTTATGCAGTAAATTATCGGAATAGTGTTTTCTAGTATAACCCTGTAGCTTTTGTTGAAGATTGTCGTACTTTTGATTCTTCTACTCCGTGTGCGTTGCCATTCATTCTTAATTAGTATGACGGGGCTGGATGGGCTCCAAAGGAATACAATCCTGATGAGAACCAAGCCACTGGAGGTGGGACTGAAGCCCAGAGAGGGGATTCTGCTCCACAGTCGGGCTATGTGTGGGATGAAGCATCTGGTTATTACTATGATGCTGCTTCTGGATATTACTACGATGGAAATTCAGGTTTGCCCTTGCTTATTTTTCTACTATGATCGGCTAGCTGCATGGCCAAATAAATGATGTTTAATTCCACATTTGGCATTGGCAATACATGTAATGTTTAACCGTGCCTTTTTATTGATCATAGGCTTTCTAAATATGCAGGTCTTTATTATGACAGCAATAGTGGGCTTTGGTACTCGTATGACCATCAAACGCAACAATATGTTCCTTGTCCTGATCAGAACAATGAGGGTAAATCAACTGAAAAACAACCAGAATCTGCCAAGACGGAGAAATCCAGTCAACAAAAAGTTATTATCGCCGCGGCTACTACCCCCAATGTAGAAAAGCCTGTCTCCTTACCAGATGCGGTTCAGGCGGCTGCAGCAGCAGCAATTGCATCAGAAAAGAGAGAAAAAGAGAGAGTGAAGGAGTTTAAACTTGCGTCAAAGAGTAGCATACTGGCTAACAAGAAAAAAATGAGTAATGTTTTAACAATGTGGAAACAGCGGAGCCATGAAACCCAAACACAAACACAATGTCCCTCACTTGGTGAGAATCAACCTACAGTTCCGGCTGAAGCAAGGTCGTCTTTCTCCGCTGGACAATCCAAGGGCAAGCTGAAATCTGATGCAGTGATAGCAAAAGAGAGTAATTCCAATCATGGAGTTGCTGCACTGGCACCAACTACAGAAAGCTCGAGTAGCAGTACAACAGGAGGAACTTTGATGGGCGTGATGAGAGGTTCTTTTGGAGGAACTTCTTCTTCAGCTAATGTACAAGTGCCTCCAACTTTGCCTTCTGCTCCTTCGGCTTCGGTTCCAGTCTCGGTTTCTGGGAGCGGGAGAAGAAGGTTCTCTGAAAAGCCGACTGCAGTGCCTACTCAAAGAGAACAGCCTCAGACATCATACCGGGACCGTGCTGCAGAAAGAAGAAACTTATACGGTTCATCAACTTCGTGTGGAAATGATATTATGGATTCAAGTAAGCGCCCCTGACTGTTTGACTTGTCTCTCTTTTGCTCAGTAGATTTTTCTCTAAGAACAAAAACCGGTAATGAGGGGTAGTATTATTATAACTTAACTGGGAAAATGATGTGTTTGTATGAAGATGAGGATATAGTGGGGTCGAGAAAAGGTGCATCGGATCCAACACCGTTTCCTCCTGGTGTGGGTGGACGCGGGATCATCACAACCGAGGTCAGTAGTTTCGATGTAATCACAGAAGAGAAAGCAATAGACGAGAATAACGTGGGGAACAGAATGCTGAGGAACATGGGGTGGCACGAAGGATCGGTAAACTTTCATAATCCATTCATCTGTTTTATATCGGTAAAGAATGGTAGAGAAAGAGAGAGTTGATGCATGGTTGGGAATGTGTAGGGTTTGGGAAAAGACGGGAGCGGAATGAAAGAACCCGTACAAGCGCAAGGCTTTGATAGAAGAGCAGGACTTGGAAGTCACCAGAAGAAAGTCGATGCTGAGTTTGAGGTTCAGCCTGGTGATACATACAGAACTCTTCTCCATAAGAAAGCACTTGCAAGGTTTCGTGACATGTCTGACAATAATTGACCTGTTGGGAGATCTTTGTGTGTGTGTGTAAAGTGGAGTTTGGAAATTCCATGTATGGTTGTGTGTTTAAACCTGTGAAAATGATTTTGATTTTGTTCTCTTTAGTTTTTCTATTGAATTGTTAATGATATGACATTGATATAAAATGTTATCAGAAACTTAATTACCACCAAGAATGGTGAAAGAATGTTTTCTTCCCAAGTTTCAGAAAATTACAATATTTGGTTAATGAATAATAAAATATGTTATTTTAGCACATTTAAAGCGAAAAATACTATTCTTAGCAAGTGTTCGAAAAAGTACTGTATTTGCATGTTATCAAAATTTCACTGTGTTTGTATTTCGTCGTGTTTAGACGATTAGAAAACATGTTAAACTAATTAATCTTGTGTCTGTCATTGGAGGTTCTTTTCCTAAAACAATACGTTTGTTGTAATGGCTTTGGGGTTTGTTGCTGCATCCTATTTTTGGATTATTGACGTTGTCATTACCTGATATGATCTTTTAAAATTGTTGTTTTAGTTTTTAACGAACCCCTTATATACATTTCCAACTCTTTAAATCTATACCAATTTATTTGAAAATAAGTTGGTATTGCTTTTGAGAAGTTCACCAACCTTTTCAAGGTTTTTCCAACATGAAGAGATGTGAGTTTTTGATTGATGATGAATTAAACAATGTAAGTTTGCAAAGGGAAGAAGGAAATGTGATGATTGATTATTGATTTGAAATTTTTGACAGGCCTAATAGGAGGATGTGTAGTAATAGTATTAGTGTTGATTGCATTTGCATTAGGGGCATGGGCTCTTGTTTCCATTACACCTCCACCTTCTAAGAGATGCGGAACGCCTGGTGGACCGCCCATTACCGCCCCTAGGATACGCCTCAGCGATGGACGCCATTTGGCCTACCAAGAACATGGAGTTAGTAGACAAAATGCAACCTTCAAGATCATCTTTATCCACGCATTCGCCACCTTTAGGCGCGATGCTGTTATCGCTCACAATGTTCCTCCTGTAATGATTCAATCTATTCTCTTCATTTTTTGTTCAAGGCCTCGACTGTTTGTTTGCTTTCTGTATGTTTATTTGTTTGTGGTAGTGATTTTGGCATTTGAAAGGCAACCAGAGGCCTAAATAGAGTAACGCTTATGTTTGTTTCTTCAGGGGTTTCTTGAGAAAAATGGCATCTACGTGGTATCATATGATCGACCTGGTTATGGAGAGAGCGATCCTCATCCGAGACGCAATGAAAGGACTTTAGCTTATGACGTTGAACAACTCGCTGATCAATTACAACTTGGTTCCAAATTTTACGTGGTAGGCTACTCAATGGGAGCCCAAGCTGTTTGGGGTGTTCTCAAATATATCCCTCACAGGCTAGCTGGAGCCACATTGCTTTGTCCTGTAGTCAACTCATGGTGGCCTAGTTTCCCGGATAGTTTGACATGGGAACTATGGAACAAGAAATCTATAACCGAAAGGTTTGGGATGCTCGTTACTCATAACACTCCATGGCTACTCTACTGGATGAACGCCGACAAGCAACTCCAAAAATCAGCTGTGATGCACTCAAATCCTAAGTTACTCTGTCCGACAGACATGGCAATACTGCCCAAATTCGCAGCAAGGGAGGCCTACAAGAACCAAACGACGCAGCAAGGGGTATACGAATCATTAGTCCGCGATACGATTGTTGGATTTGGGAAATGGAGTTTTGACCCGATGAAGATCGAGAATCCGTTCCCAAAGGGTGAAGGGTCGGTACATCTATGGCAAGGGGATGATGATCGGGTTGTCCCGGTACAACTACAAAGGATCATTCCTCAGAAACTAAGCTGGATAAAGTATCATGAGATTCCAGGAGCTGGTCATTTGTTTCCAATGGCTGATGGGCTTGCAGAAACTATCTTGAAGGCACTCTTGCCTATTCCTCAATCATCTTAATTTCATTTCATTCATTCATTTTCACATTGTTTAGACTCAGGGAAACAAAAATTGTACGTAAGATGTTTAGTGTCCAAAAATTGATAAATCAAAACTCCTCGATAATTCTAGTATGGTAAAATCTTTAGTAGAGCTAAATTGTTAAAACTGTGGATAGCTAAAACTTTCTGACCCTTTTTAATCCAAGACTTGTAAAACAAAGGCAATGATTTTGTTTTTATTGGAAATAAGAAAGTTAGCGGTAGATAACAACGAAGCTGCACTTATTCTGCCACACATATTGTTTCTTAAACTTGCAGTTAAAGGATGCTAATCATTATATTAGATTGAAGTAGAGAAAATGCTCACTTGGGAAGGCCGGTTACAGGGTCGAGAAGGGCTTGAGTTTGATCGTGAAGCACGACGGGACCTCTTCCTGGTCTAGTGCAGATAAAATAACTGACTTCTCCTTTTTGATCCTGAGATCCAATGTTGTCTTTAATTTCAGGTGGAGGTTGCAGACTCTCCACACTATTTGCTCCATCTAATCCTGCCTCTTTTAGAATCGAAGTATCTCCCACTACGTAACTGGTAAACATAGAAACCGAAATCATTACAAACAGTATCATTTTAAACTCATAGAAAACTGCAGTAAAGAAAATCGCAAAGTTTCTATCTCTCACCTCCTCATATCAGTGTCCGGCTTAGGAGGAAAATAGTAGAGCAGCCCCTGGAGCAATTGAACTGCTACCTTTCTGTTGCGTGCAATCAGTACGGCATTTGGGCCAGCGTCAAATGTGTAAGCAACCTGTCCAGATATAAGTATCTGAGTTTTGTTGTTGTTTACAAACTTGTGAAAACACAAAACAGTTTTGCAAATGAGATTTGAGATAAGAGAGTACTATATATCAATACACAGCTTCAGCACATTACCTGTGGTGTGCCTTCAGAACGGTTCCACTTTTCAACTAAGCTAATTATCCTGGAAAAGCAGTTAATGGCTTGATATTAAATAAAAAGGGTTTGATTGCTATATAAAAAGAAGCAGCATATAACTGTCAAAAGATAAATACCTGTGGGAAGTGTCATTCATGTAAAATATGGGTGGAGATGTATCCAAACAAACAGCATGAAACTGATTACTGTCTGCGCAGCTCAATCGTGTTAGAGATGCAAAATCTCGGTTTTTTATAGCTTCCTCCATTTGCAGGACCCGTTTCGGCACAACTTCCTACGGATAAAGAAAATACAGAAGATGAGGTTTAAGAGGGAATACAGAGTATCATCAAAATTCAAGAAGAGAACATACTTTTGCTCTGTGCTGTAAAAGCAAACTCGTCTCAACACTTTCACGCATTCCAGAGGTGCTGCTTGTTTCCTTCTGCTGTGAACTCACCTGGAATTTGCATAAACGAGTTACAAAAATATAGTAACAAAGAAGCTCTTACAGGCTATATAAGAAATGATAAGCAGGAACTGGATTATAACAGAGTTCAGATCATCTTATTTGAGCTTGTTATATTCATTCCAATAATGCAGAAGAATGTGGCTGTATGAATCCAAAATCTGTGTATATTTATTTGTTCAAATAAAGCAACTCAGTATTGAGTTCTGGAAATACTTTTCCATGTAGCTCATTCATTCCAAATGTATGACGTGAGAAATTGTAACATACAGTTAATTAGATGGGATGATGGGGAGAATTCTACAACCAAGTCTAAAAGTCACTTGGTGAAGGATTTATAAGATCATACCACAGCAATGATAATAACAAGATCATCCCAATGCTTTTCATCTTCCAGTTGAACAGCAACGCTGTCACTTCCATCTTCTTTGCTTCCCATTTTCCACTTGACAAAACCACCAAATAAACTACGGCAAGCACTTCCTGAACCTTGCCTACATGAGCAAATGAAAAATAAAACCGAGTATACCAGTAGAAGAATGTCATCATACACATAACTCAACAATTACTATTACAACTGATGCAAAAATAAAGATCATTGTAAGAAATAACTAAAATGTAGACCGTATATAAGCAATGCAGGAGGATGATACTAGATACATTGTAAGGAATGAAAATGCTAGGAAGTCCACTAAATAGGTACCTGGCTATCGCAGAGAGATGGCTTAGATCTTCATCCACATTCATCAACTTTGCAAGAGAGAAAACTGTAGGAAAAGAGCAGTTTGACATTAACTACGAGCCATCCTCAATCTCATCCTTGAGAATTGTAGATAATGTCATTGTCATTAGAGGAAAGACAAAGAGTTAATATCGACTAAGTTAAAATTTTAGTATGAAAGCTACATCATTATATGGTCGACTATGAATATAGAAGCAACGAGATAGGGCGAGAACGCAGTATGCCAATTCAACCCTCAATATTTTTTTCTCTGTTCTCCTATTGATGTGTTACATAATGGAAAAGGACACAAGGTACAGAATTCACTGGACAATCTATGCTAAACAAGAACCAACCATAGATGTGATTTAGTTCCTTAATTCAACAAAGAAAAAGGCAACCACATCTTTATCTACACTTAAGAAAAAAGCAACCAAAACCTTCACGTGATCCTTAAGTATCCATATATATTTATCATCTACTAATCTCATGCAAGTACCATGTGATTCTTTCAATGTAGTACATATATCATTTACTTTCGCATGTTACAAGTTTAAGCAATCCCCACAAGGAAACAAAGAGAAAACGTTGAATACCTAAACACGCAAATCCAGCTGCTGAAGATGCTAATCCAGCAGCAGTAGGGAAATTGTTATGAGAAGCAATATGTAGATTCAATTTCTCCCAATCTTTCTTCTCAATCTTGATATTCTTCTCCTTATCTTCGACATCACCAGCACAACTTCGAATCTCCCTCAAACAATTCTGGTACCTACTTCCGGAAAGCGAGATTTCCTATACAATTCGATTTCAACTCTTACCTTATAATAACACCAGAACTAATCTCATATAATTCAAAGCTAATCCAAATCTAGCTCAGAACTGAAAAATCAAAGATCGTAGTGAGAAATTGAAGCAAGTACCGTACCTTGCCATTGAGCCACATTCGATCCCGATCAAAAGCAGGACTAACAGCGACAGTAGTAACGGTGCAGAGATGATCTGGATCAAGAGTTACGCTAATACTATCGTTAACGGGGAGAATACGAACCTCGTCTCGTTTTCCCCAATACTTAATCACAGCGATGTTCGTCGGAGTTTGAGCCGTCACCATGAAAATCCATTTCTCCGCCGCCATTAGAGCTCCAAGAAGAAGAAGAGATCTGGAGCTTTTTGAGTGGTTAAATCCAAGAGACGGAGAATTCGAAAGAAAAGTGTGTCATGTCATGTGTCTATAACGGAATTCGAACTAAAAAATTAAAAGAGAATTTGTTTTTTTATTCATAAATGTTTTTGGACATTACTAAACCAATAAGGAAACGGGTTATTGGACTGAATAACGCAAAAAAAATCTAAAATTCATCTCCTAACGCATTTTACTGTACAATGAACAGTCCATTTGTATAATATGTATCTGGACCATTTTAACCTTACTGAAAGCTTCAGCTTTTCTGTTTGACTATCTGCATACGCAAGCCTATCTTCATCTCTCTTTTTCGTCTGAGCCTTTGGTGTTGTCAACATCTTCATCTCTCTCTTTCGTCTGAGTTAAGAAGGAACAAGAATTTGAGCTTTCAAACAAGAATTTCAGCTTTCATACCTTGTTTCGGTGAAGTTAGAGACGGGAACAATAACAAAAAGGGCAAAGTCAGAAGTTAGATTTACTTGGGTTCTGTAGATTGGAGTCAAACTTGAAAGAAAAGTTGCGAGTTTCTTCTTAAAGAGGAAGGAAAAACCCAATTTCGCATCACGATTCATCGCGGTATGGAGTAAATTTGTCGTCTGGGTTGTGAAATACTAAAGAAATTGTGTACAATTGAGGCTCATAACTCAATTCGTTTGTTTAACAAACTTGGGTCTGATGGAGCTTTTCATCATTGGATTGAGATCATACCTTCTCACAAGCTAGAGCATCGAGTTAGTTTTCATTTGGAAGTGATTTGAGGTTGATTGGATAAGTGGAGTAGAAGTTATACAAATTCTGGTGCAGGCCAAATTGGCTGACCAGTCCCATCGGGCAGTCCCATAGCCAGACAGCCCGATGGGAGAAACCAGTCTCAGACATCCAGAATCCTTAAGTGCAAAAATTCGGCTGAGCAGTTCCATCGGGTAGTCCCATCGGGCAGTCCCATAGCCAGACAGCCCGATGGGAGAGAGCAGTAGTGTTGTTCTGCGAAATCGTCTTCTCTTCTCTAATACTTTAACTGAGATTCCGCCGTATAACCATGGTTTGAGACTTCATTTTAAGAGTTTGTTTACTCTATCTACATTAATATTCCCCCTACGTAACCTATGATCATTGTTTCCTCCTCTGGGGTGCCCATTATTTATGTTTCTATGAATTGGATACTTCAGGTAACTCATAAATAGAATAAACTTAACAGAAAGGTGCATCACATTCATTTCATCAACGTAAGGGGTTAAGTTGTTTACAACAACACATTCGTACAGCATAACATAATATGAACATAAGAGGCAGATGTTGCAACCAAAAAGACCAAATACAAGCCCATATATGAGATGATGAATATCCATATAATAGTGTATTTGGTCCGAGAAATGCAAGATACTACCATAGTGTTTCTCCATTCCTCGCATCCTTGTAAAGATGCGGAAGTCCTTATTTATGCCAATACCAAAAAGATACCTAGTTAGCCCAGTCGATGCACCTTTTTCATATAAGTTACTTAGAAGGCGTTGCGACAAGAGGCCTTGTTGTGGCCCTTGCGACGACAGTTAGTACACCTACGGTTGGACGCCTTCCTCGGACGCTACATACATAGATAAGCAAATGTTGTCACATGACACTGAATATAATGTAGTCATCTTACATAATTAGATAGAAATCGAGATGCTTCTCTTTACAAAAAGAATTGTTACCTTGAATTCCCCACGGGATAGTATGCGCAGTGTTCTTGGCCTTCCCGGTGGTCTCCTTACACGAGGTGGAAGAAGATCAGTTGCGGTTCCTGCACCAATACTTCCACTTCCAACAGACGGAACTGGATATATTTTGAACTCATAACCCCTCGCCCATTTGTCTACAGAGTAACCCACATTAACTTGAACATCAGATGGAACATTAATGCAAGCAGCTGCAGCTAATGCATGTGGACAAGGAATTCCGAGTTCCTGAAACTCATTGCAAGAGCAACTAAACTCTCCTAACTTCACCGTGAAACATTCTCCATCCCTCTCTTGAACCTGGAACTCAAGTTCTCCAATTGGTCTCACTGCCATCGCAGTGGAAAGATTATAGTTTGCCTCTACAATGTCACGCACATTAGGGGTCAACGTCCCTGTGTGTCTTGTAGCTTTGTCTCTACGAATTGCAAACCATCCCATTAATGTTGTCCGTATGTACTCAAGCATGCAAATTAACGGGTATTCTCTAGCCTCCTTTAGGACAGCGTTCCACGACTCAGCAATGTTGGTGTCCATTATGTTGAAGCGTTGCCCTTTGAAATGCGCTCTAGTCCAGTGTTCAAAGCCTGATAAGGTTAGGATGTGTTAATGTAGTTAGACGTTACCATCTCTGAGGAAACTATAATATTACATAAAGATAGCTAATTAAGGCACCTATGTCGACGAGGTAAGCAGCACATCCTGGAGAAAGTTGCTGGATTTGGAGGAAAATCTTGTTAAAATCTGTCACCGTAAAAGCACTTGCGGCATCGAACATAAGACATGCAATCCTTTTCTTTTTGTATATGGACTTAACATTGCGCCACAAATGGACCGTACATGCTGCGTGATACGCTATTGGATACACCTGCAATAAGATTGTTCTTGTTACTTGACGAGTTGAACTATGTGTAACTTCTATACTAACTGTGAAATTCGAATAAACAACCGTAGTGGAAGTACAATTTACAGGAATTCAACTACTATTTGTGATGAACAATGTTACCTTTCTCAGGCCACTGTATATACTTGCGTGTCGGTCAGATATGAACACCAAATCAGATGAGTGTGGGACAAATATGTTAAGCTTCTCGAAAAACCATGCCCATGAATCATCATTTTCACTATCCACAATACCAAATGCTAGTGGAAATATTTGGAAGTTTCCATCTTGAGCACAAGCTGACACTAAACACCCACCGTACTTTCCTTTGAGACTTGTGCCATCAACGACTATGACTTTGCTCCTTCAGTAGGTAATGGAGGAAACAATTGACGACGCATTCGTGTAACCACTTGGGGAACTTCTGTTACAGTGACATCCAACTCAGGTACAAGTTGAGGCTCTTCTTTATCTGAATCAGAGTCAGTTTCAGCCTCCCCTTGAGTCAGTATTCCCTTCCCCTTATCCTTACGGGGAAACACAGGGCTAGGTAGCCTAACTGGCTCTGCATTTTCTCTGATTTGGATGCCCGCAGCTGAGGATAGAGCAGGAAGGGTACATGGTGGGGTTTGGAATTGTCCTCCATTGGCAATATTTGCGGAGAGGAGCGATGGAGGAAATGTCAGTGGTGTTTCAGAAATTGCAAATGCGTGCCAATCCTCATCACTCTCAGAAGTTTCATCTTCAGATGTCCCATCTTCGCCAAAGGGAATCTCTTTGTCCTGAGTAGGAACCGGTTGGGTGTTTAGCAGTTGGTTACCTCCACCATTTGTTTGCAGTGAGATTGTTACACAAAGATTAACTTCTTCTATTTTTCGCCTCATTTGAACAAACACCTCCACCTCCTCATCGTCTGTAATGAATTGTCTACTTGACCCGTCCCCATCATCAATAGCCATCCAGTCTGGATATTGATAACCAAGCTTAACGTTTATGTTATTGGCACGGAGATGTAGAACTTCTATAACATTTGCCTTTAGTTGACCGAAAGTCATCCCTGAATACAGTTGCACATAAGCATCTCCTTCAGTTATTTGAGGCTCAAAGTTCCACTTTTTTTCACCTACGTTAACCCACTCTCCTATCACGACTAGCACTTTGTCTTGGTCTGTCATCTACAAAATCACAATATAATAACATGTTAGGCATTTCATCAAACACTTCATATGCATATTTTATTACGAAGTTAATCCACCACAAAGAAATACTTATACATACACATTTGTCTTCTTCATAGATCAGAAAATAAACATATAACTGACTAACCAATTTTCAGGTAATAAAGTACATTACCCTACTAATTTTGATGAAATTAGGGACTTATTAATGGCTAAAATTACTCATATCTACCATAATTCTTTAACCAACTAAATTACCTACTCATGTACCAAAACTACATTACCTACTAATAGGAATGGAATTAAGGAGATAGTAATGGGAAAAATTATTCAGATCTACACTACTCGACATAAAAGTACCTGCAGATTTGGTTTGTCTGCATTAACTACAACCCTTGTTCTACTTACAGTCTGTCCTCTGCTTTTACCCAAGTAGTATTATGTTGGGAATATGTAGTAAATTTTGAGATTCTACCTACTCAACGCACCCCCATCCACATATCTTTTGAGTGGGAAAAGTAATAGATTCAAACAAATGGTCCACGTTTATTTGAGGTAGGTTTTACTGTGTCATGTTGTTGTCCACACTGTGGACCACACAAAATATTTCTGCTTTTTTTCAGCTTCAAATGGATTTGATTTTAAATTATTTTACTTGCAAAGGAGGAAATGGTAATCAATCATATGGCTTGGCTAATGACCTTATTAAAATTATTACATAGGTATTACACAAATAAAATTATAAATTTGTGTTACTTTGCAAATTGACCCTAAGGAAACCTTCACTACTTTATTCAAGTAACAAATTGGTATTTTATAGTATATTTTTGGTGATTATACCAAAACTTAACCTACAAAGTTTTTTTGAGAAAGAAAAAACAAGTTAGGTAGTAGTCTAGCAATGTTAATTCATTTGAATGTTTGGATAGGGTATTCAATTCCTAATTTTGGTTCGGATTTTTTATTTGAATAATAGAATTCAACGAAAACCATATGGGTTGGTACCATTTCGGTTTGGATTCGAGTTTTATAAATTTTGTCTACAATTTTTGAAGAAATTTCGGTTAAAAATCGAATTATTTTTGGGTTCGGTTTGGTTTTAATCGGTTTATTCGGATTGAATTCCCATTCCGCAATCAAAATTTCATATTGGATAATACAAAACTGAAAATTGCATATTGATGCATAACATTTTGAAAGTCTCAATAATAACGCAAAGAGAATACTATTTCATGATCATTGGCTATATGCCAAGTTAAAGCACTCATTATCATCACACAAGGCCTTGTCATGGATAAACCACTAATTCTCCAAAGAAACAGACTCATAACTCATACAAGTAGTAAAACCAACACAGACTCATGATACAACTTTGGTTAAGACAATTGAAGAAAGCATCTCATTCCATATATCCGGGACACCAGGCAAGCACCAATGACTACAATCTGATGTAGGTCCTGAAATATGGTGCTTCTCTTCCCCGCGCATCGCTCTCTTGAACACCGAAGGATGTCCGTCTCTTCTATACGCCGACATTGTCGTGATATCGTGCAAATACACTCTATATTTCATTCTCTTTAGCACTTTGTTCAACACTCTTGATTGTTGAGGAACGTCCGGTTTGCTCGAAGAAGAAGCAAAAGAAGGCAAGGGATGTCTCTGGTTGAAGCATTTTTCACCACTCTCTCTGCCAATACATACATGTACATGATTGATTATCTTCGTCTTAATGTAGCTAATGGTGTGGATTTTGTGTTTCTTATGATGAGATTAGGAAGAGAATATAGGAAAAACCTCGGTGAGAGGGTGCGGAAAATGACTTTAGTTTTGGATGGATCAAGATTAACCTCAACCCATTTAGCCCATGTGGTAAGTCCTCTCTCATAAGCAACCATTGGGGCCATAGCTTTGAAGAGCTTGTTTCCATCCTTGTAATAGTCCCACCTAAAACATCAATAGCTTGTGTTTATGTTAGGAACCAATGATACCTAAAATCGTATGTAAGAAATAAGGACCAAACCACTCATTGCTAGTCAGTTTTGAGTTAGAAGTCCATGAACTAAAATAGTTATATACTAATCATTTTCTGAGCGCGGTTTTGCTGATGACTTACGAATTCCGTTTCTGAGAGTGAGTCCACCAATGAGCAGAATCGAATACAAGAACATTGACACCACGCCAATATCTAGCATTGTCTTCGATTGAGTCCAAATGTAACACTCTTTTACGGTTATCTTCTTTCTTGAGTTCCACAAGCAGAGGAGCCCAACAAAACTCAATAGATGTCTCAAAATCCTGCAAGTAACCAAATTTAAAAGTTGCTTTTACTAACCAATTATGAAAATGTAAATCCAAAAGGAGATTTATGATTTTTACCAGACAATGAAAAGACATTGTAGGACCATTGTAAGTGACCTTCTTACGATGAGTGGGAATCACAGACTGTACTAAACAGACAAGAGATTCCCATTGGTTTCTCATAATTGAATCTCCAACTAGCATTATTCTCTTTTTCCTCATTTTCCCCAGAAATTTTAATGCATCAAACCTAAGAAAACTTATGTTGATAAGAAACAAAGTTGCAAATTTTGTGTTAAAAATAAGTAAGAGGAGTGTAGTTAGTGTGTGCCTTGGAAGTGAACAAGCCTTAGCCTTAGGGGTCCATCTCCATTTCTGGTAATAAGAGTCAGGTCTTCCATTTCTTTGACAACTTAATGTAGAGCTAAGATATGGACAGTTTGAGTCATAGAGCGGATACGTTTCGTCGTAAGTCCATTTCCCGACCAAGTAATCGCATTGCTCCTCTCTTCTTTCGTGCCTTGTCTGCAACGCGTTGAGTGGATCATCGTCTTCATCACCGACTAGCCATAGCTCATCAAGCTGAGACAAGGCTTCTTTGCTAAGGATAAGACACAGAGAAAGTAAGAAGAAGAAAGTGTTTGAGGTAGCCATTAATGGAGGAGTAAACTGAGCAGTGTGGGGGCTTGGTTAAAGAAGTAATATAAAGAAGATAAAGTGATAAAGGCGTTAATTACGGAAAGTGGTAGTAATTAGTAGTTAGTCTTGTGTTTGAAATCATGTTTCCGTAACTTGCGAAGTGTTTTAGTGTTGAGTGAAAAAGGCATTACAGTATCCGAGGCAAGATTTGTGAGTGTAGAGTGAATAATATGGTTGAAACAGTTTTACCTTTTTCTGTATCCGAAAAACCGAGTTTGACGAAATTGTACCAAAGTAGTACAAACCAATCCATAGAAACCGAAAAAAGAATGAAACACGAATCATTTCTTAATCGGTGTCCGATGACAAGAAGTACAAAGCCAATGAACCAACCAAGGATACATAAATCAAATAAATGGCACAACCTTCTTCATTTATACTTTTCAATTATCCAAAGAGTATTAATGAAACAAAGACATTCTTATTCAGCTTATTAAATTCACAACATTTCAAACAACAAACAACATAACAAACACTGTACTCTTTTGGTGGTTAGCTTCGGTCTCAAACAGGTATCAATCTTAATATGTCAGTACAGATTTAGATTATCAATCCTTTTAGAAAATCCATTTATCTTGATCATCTGAACATGAATCATCTAACCATGATTGGTGGATGTGCATCCATATGAGCTTTTGCTTTTCCTCCTTACCATTTTAACACATTTTTCAGTTTTTTAATAGTACTTGATCAATCAAATCGTTTCAAATCTTTAAGGAAATGAATCAAGAAGGTTTACCTCATAAGTCAGTAATACTTTTGTTGAACAAGACCTTACTTTTCCCTCTGCATACAGCCCAAAAGCAAACAAGATCAAAACATTGATACAATGGTGATTTGGTAGCTGGAAAGAGCTTTTAAAGAATTATATATTCTTACCAGATAACTCATGTTTGTCAAATCTTGCAAGCCATGTATCTGAAGTAATATGAGAAATTGAAACGCTATCCAACCAAATGCGAAACTGCTTTTCCTTCCCGTCCCAATGTAAATTTTCCATCTCGTCTATCCATTCATGTATCGGTTTCTCCTCTCCAGACGGATGAACAAAAACACCAAGTGGACTCTGAAAACGTTGCATAAGCATAATAATTAAGCCATCTAGTCAGTTTTCACAACACAAGCAATCAAGAACATCTTAATAATTATCAATTTTAGACACCTAAGTATTTTTCATCAACCTTCAAAGATTCTTTATACTTGACTAGAATACGATTTTGAAGTATTATCTAGGTAGCAAACAAAGAAACACACTTACAGAGAGCGATTTCAAATTCTGCAAATACTTGTCAGACTTCCCCACCTTTCCACATCGCCATTTCTCATAAAACAAATAAAACTGAACAACCTCATGAGCAATATTCAAACTTTCCGCGTGGAAATTTTCAGTATCGAAAACATCTCTTGGAGAGACACTTGATCCCAGATTAAACCTTTGTAAGGCTTCTATCATACCAGCTGCACATCTCTCGGATGCAAGAAATATATTTGGGTTGTCCTTTGCATTTTCCTCATGCCATTTCAACAATTCTTCGTGCGAATTGCTAACCTTAAACAGTAAAGTATATAGCAGCACAATTACGAGCGCACAATCAAGTAAGACCCAACTTTAAAAAAAGCAGTAGGGAACTAACCATTACACCATATACTTGAGGAACGTCGAAGAGCTCAGCGTCGTTTCCAGAGTCACCACAAACAAGTGTGTTAGAAGGCTTCTTGCCTTCACTCTCCAACTTGTCAATTAGATATGTCAAAGCCCCTCCTTTGCCAGCTCCTTTCGGTAATACATCGAAAGCATAGTCGTTGCTATAAACCAGCTTCACATCCACCTATACGGAATTAAAGTGTCATCAGCACCAAAAGAATAGCCATCAAATTCACACGAGGGGTACACACAAAGTCTCACCCCACGTTCCATTAATCGCCCTGGAAGAACCTTCATTATTTCGTTAGCGTGCTCTCTTCCCACAAAAAAACTCACTTTGTGTTGCTCTTGGCTCTTGTCTGGCTATACCAGACAACAAAACAAAAAAAACTTCAGAACATCCAAATTGCTACAGATAAGCAGGAGATACAACATAACAATTCAATTCAGGCTAAACAGTTACACAAAACTCTCAACTGTCATCAAAGTTAACACTATTTTCTAAAAATAGGAACTAATCCATAACTACACCTCATTGAGCTTTATCAATGCCAACAATATTATTCATATTACCTCAAATTCAATTTCAGTAGCCCTTAGATCTCTAGGTAGACAAGCAAAATCGTCTAACGATTATTATATATCCTTACAAACAAAATTTTCACCGAAATTGTGACAAACATTACACAAGAAAAATTATAAGATGCTTCTACTCTACTATCATTGCCAACAAGCTAAACCCATTGTCATGTTAAGAATGTAATAATCACATTTTACACCAGCTTCAACAAAAAGACTAATACTAGCAAAACCCATTTAAGAGTTAAGAATATATACCTGTGGCTCAAGTTGAGGAAATTTGGAAGTTTCTTCAACAACAATCTCTCTGTTCCACATATCATCCAAACGAGCTTCCCAAACATCATCAGACACCATAGATTCACCACCGTATACAATCTCCGAACCAACAGAAGTTATAGCGATATCCGGAGTCAGCAATGGCTTCTTCTTCCTTAGATTCAAGTAAGAACGCAAAGACCTTCCCGTAGAGTAAACAAGCAATGAATCATGACGAAAGTGAGCTTCCCAAAGCGCATTGAATCTAAGTAAATCGGTGTTTTCATGATCATCATGATCCACCTACGGATTTTGGGAAAAATATGGTTTATAAAGTAAAAGATTGAGAATCAAGAAGTGTGTGTGATAGGAATTAGGAATTATTATTACCAATGTGCAATCAAGATCAGCAACTAGCATAAGACGTGGTGGTCCATCAAACCTATCCATTCTTCAACACTTTTTTATCTCTCTCTGAGAACTTTTGTTTTTCCCTTTGTACTTGACTTTCATTGGAAGACAAAATCTTCTGGTTTTGATGAAAACTTCTGTAGAGTTTTAATATTAAAAAATGTGACTTATTAAGATTTAAAGAGGCTAAAGAAAACATCAATTATCAAAGTCAAAAGCCATCACAAGAATTTCTAAACCAATAGACCAATAATGTAATTTGTGATAATTCGTTAAGTGGGTCAAGGTCATGATCAAAATTTCCACATTCCAATGAAGAAGAAAAGCTGACCTGAACGAAAGAAACCTAACCGAAATCGAAGATTCTAAAGTTCGAATTTGTACCAGACGGAAGAACCCTAGACCCTTTCTTTCACTTTACATTGCAGTTCCCCCACGTTACACAGTGTTTGATTGAGACCTGGGCGAGAAGCGATGCACAGAGCTTGGAAAAAAATTGGGTAAAGAAGAAAATAAATCGGGTTGTTCGGGTCAGGTTGGATAATTTGGTCGGGTTCGGTTGGAATTGAATTTAATTTGGTTTAAGATCAGGTTTGGTCGGTTTATAACAATAACCGATAAATTGAGCCTGTGTACTACGGATTACTAGGTTTTTAACTTTAAAATCGGAGAGATATTCGATTTTTTTCTTAATTTGGACCGTATATATAAGGGTTAATTAGCTCAATATTATGTTTTGGATTAGAAATTAGGAAACTAACATGTGTATAAAGAAATTTAGGTGAGTAACGTAAAGAAAAAATAGGTGGACAAATTTGCCTCTATTAAATTGACTAATTATTGCTAGTAATAATAATCCCAAAAAAATCAGTAGTGAAAAAGATGAAAAGTATGGTTGGCGGTGGATCTCAACAAAATAAAGAGAAGTACATATATATAGTTGACTATATTCGATTTTCTTTTATGATGTTGTAGTTGACTATAATTCTAATATCGTAGTCAACTATTTGTTTCAGATCGTAAACGAAACTATGGTGGTTTACAGTATCCGTAGATAGTATAGGTAGCTATGTCATGATATAGCTAACTATATTATCCGTTAACTAATTTAACACCTGTAATTAACTATTCTTTGTTAATAGACATTATAGTTAGATATGTCAAGAGTATTGTCTAAATAAAGTTAACTATGTAACACATATATCTCCCTTGTCAACGGATAATGTAGTTAGATATATCATGAGAACTTTGTAAATATAGTTAATATATATAGTTAACTATTATCATAAAATATTGTTATTTATCTTTTGTTCCGATTTCTGGACACAGTTCATGACTATGTTGATTTCCAGTTTAACCAAAACTTGGATGGCAATGAGAATTTTAATTGAAGAGAAGAAACATCTTTAATTCACGATTAGTGATTTTAATCTATGACAACGGATTAAGAGAAAATAATTGAGAAAGACGAAAATTGAATAGCTGAATTTTATATAAAGAATTAATAAAATAAGAATGAGAGAAGAATAACGAGAGCAAAAGAAGAAGATGGAGGACGTCAGAAGAGGAGCAAAAGAGAAGAAAGAATTGAGAGGCGGCGATAGTTTAGGTAAAAAATAGGGTTTAGGTAATTTTTTTTTTTTAATTACGAAATTATGGTGCAGAACATAGAGGGTATTATAGACTTTTTACGTGATATGTATGTTATACACCTAATTTTTTTTAATGAGGTGTTAGATACTTAATTTAAATCTTAAACCCTATTATTCATGCCAATTTTCCTATATATAATTATATAATATTTTTTTGTGGGATTAACCCGGGAAATAAACCATTAACCAAAAAAAAAATTAATGTTGATAGTTTAAATTTTTTAAAACTCGAAATGATTTAAAGATTATAAAAGCTCAAAAAATTTCATAATAAGAGATTAATAATTAAGTAAACCACTTATTATATAATTTGTTTTAGCAAATTTCTAGTCTCACAAATATATTTTATTTTTAATTCATTTATTAAATATTTTTGTCATAGTTACGAGAAGAACGGTTTTATTCCCAGCGAAATAAAAAAAAAGAACGGTTTTTCCCGATTTGTTTTTTTTTAATTTAATTTTAATTTTAATTTGCAAATATTTCTTCGGATGCTAAAAGAAAAACGAAGAGGAAGAAGAAGAAACAAAGGCAATATATATCAGAGCAGAAGCATTCCTCTGCTCTTGAGAACCTCGCAGCTTTACCAGGTAACTCAAAACCCTAATTTTCTTTTCATCGATTTTATTTTCCTTTCTCGAAATTTTCCCTAGAAAATCACGAACGATGAAGATGAGAAAAACGCCTTATCCCGAGCAAATCGAATTACTAAATTAAGCTTTTTCAATATTCTATTTTCGAATGCCTGATTCGATATCTCGATTTCGAAATTTTGGTGATTGGTTTTTATCTGTAGTCTGTGTTGTTGTTGTTGTTGTTAGGTTCAGTTTTCGTATAGTGATTGGATGAGCTTGGATGTGGAAGTGAAGCTAAGAGGAGGTTCACTCTTGTCATCATCATCATCATCATCAACGGTGTTGTCATTGTCGCCTAAATGGCACAACAACAATCTTCGCGACTCAATCGTCTCCTTACTTTGTTGGACAGTATCCTTGATTTTGTTTCGTGATAGTTACCGATACTGCATATGATTCTTCCTTTTTGTGTTTCATCGTTTGTTTAAATAATGTCTTAATCTATGAAGATGGTACATGTTCTCCTTGATTCTGTTTTCTTTCTAGCTGGTTCAACACAAGCTACTAGGCTAACTGCAGCCAGGCAAATCGGGGATATTGCTAAGTCTCATCCTCAGGATTTGAGCTCTCTTTTGAGAAAGGTATAGTCTTGGCTTTCTCTAATTAAAATGGTTCTAGGGCTAGGATTTCGTTCTGGGTTTTACTGTTGTATGGTTAGGGTGTCTGATTACAGAGATATACGTGTTTTGGTTTGATTGTTAGACTGATGGAAAAACAATTTGAGATGTCAATGAAGGGGCAGTGGAAGTCACCTGTATATGTTTGTTGATGTCCTTTTCTTTGGAAGTAGTGATTTTTTCCCCCTAGCTTAGTTGTTCTCTTGGTCTTTGTTCTAGACCTACTGTTCTGCTCAATGTGCTCAGTATAGGTGGGTATACTGAGTAGACTTGATGATCCAAGCGAATTTGAGGCTTGTAGAGATTATGTAATGTGATGTGTGGTTTAGGAGCTCCATGGTGTATATCATGCAGTATAAATCTGAAATGGGTTCAAAGGTGTCATCCCCGGTTCGATGGGTTTACGTTCCAACATAATCACAAGTCCCAGCATGGCTAGAGAAAGTTATTCCTTAGAGCTATACACAACTAGTTATATTGTTTGACACCTAGTTACAATACATCTTTTTATAGGCTGTTGTCAGCATTGTTTGAACATACCCAACAGATAATTTGTTAGCTGTGCCGCTCCTAAGGAATGTCGAAGCTTTAGTTAAAGAATCTAATAGACATTCAGAATGGAATCTTAAGTAGGGTGACGTCCTGCCTATCAATTATTTAACTCACATTTTTAAAGTTTCTGTTATTAGATTGAATTTTAAGCTTGGTTAAGACACCTGGTCTTATTCATAAATTATATTTCTCCTCAGGCTAGGTTTTGTTTACTGGAAACCTTGTTTCCGCTGCTTTTTAGGTATCCTATATCGTAAAATATTTCTTCTTGGCATTATAGTTTAGCTTTACATCTTTCTAATCTATTAAGTCATTCTTCTTGGCATTATAGTTTGGCTTAACACTATTTTTCCGGGAATTAGGTTTTGCATTACCTCCGTAGTAAAAAGTGGGATACGAGGGTTGCTGCTGCTCATGCTATTGGTGCCATTGTTCTGAATGTCAAGCATACTTCATTGAGTGAACTGTTAAATTCTTTGGCAACGAAGTTGGGTGAGGCCGGGATGTCCAATAATGCAGATGAAGTGGTGGCTTCAAGCAATCTTCAGTCTAAACTTCTAGCAAATGCTCCCTTCAGAAGGTTATTAATAGATCTGTTACTCCTTACATATTTTTTTTTTCATCTACTGTCAAGACTTCTAAGCTAGATTTTCAGATGTCTTTTTCATGTTAGGATTGCCTGATGTCTTTTGATGTCTCTAACTTTTGGCTTGTCCTAACAGCTTTGAGATGAACAAGGTTTTAGAGTTTGGCGCTTTGTTGGCATCTGGTGGTCAGGTAATTTTATCATTTACTATTGTTTGCTTGTTTAGTATAAATACTTCATTGATGTCTTGTCTTTAGGCCTAGGCAATAATCTTTGTGGAATTTACATTTTTATCGGTTATAAATCGTCTGGAATAGTAGGCCACTGGAATAACATTAAGTTCTGGTTAGATTCATAGAAGTGTTTTAGGTTTTAATTAAGCTCTCTTGGCGTAAGGAAATATTTTGGATAGTCATTTCTCTCTTTGTCCTTCTCTCTTTTTTTTTCTTGAGATATGTTGCAATTCCTTTGGTAGAAAGAAACATAAAATCAGAGGATAGAAAATTATTAGCCTTTTTCAACATGGAGAAACTCTTTTTGTTGCAGGAGTATGACATTTTAAATGACAATTCCAAGAATCCAAGGGATCGAGTGGCTCGTCAGAAAAAGAATCTCCGACGACGTCTAGGTCAGTAGTTCCTTGGGCTTGTCTCCAAGACTCTCCATTGTATTAATCATAACCATGTGGATATTATTATGAATGGTCCAGTTTCGTGAATTGTTTTACACCAGGGTAGTATTATTATATAACCAGTATATGCGTAAATCCATTCTTCAAGTCTTTGATATCACTACTATTCGGTTCTCCTCATTATTTGTAAAGTTGACTCTGTATACACTAAATATCTTTTGTTTTACTTGATTGATGCATCTATTGAACAGACTTTGGACAATCTATGGAACAGGTTTGGACATGTGCGAGCAGTTTATGGATGTCAATGAAATGATTAGAGATGAGGATCTCATTGAGCAGAAGCCCAATGTTCACGCGAATGGGGTTGGAAACAGATTATATGCAAACTATTCTCCACATCATATTCAACAATTTGTTTCAAGAATGGTTCCTCGTGGCACTTCTAAGAGGCCAAGTGCAAGGGAATTGAACCTACTTAAACGAAAAGCAAAAATAAGCTCAAAAGATCAAGCTAAAGGAAGCTGCGAAGGAGCAGATGTTGAGATGTCATCGTCCCACATTGCCTCAACCTCAAAAAGAATATTGTCCGACTCACTGGACTCCAACAAGGTATTTGGATACTGTATACTCGTTATGATCGATAACCAACTTGGATAATGCAAGTTGTAGAACGTTAGTATTGAACATACAACCAGCTTGAAGTCTGTGTAGTTCATTGATATGATATCCTTGGATTCTACTTTGACCTATGCTGCGTTCTCTTTGGTGTCTTATCTCTTATGAATGTGTAGTCCACACCGAGGCACATACTTTATTAGAAAATAGAATTGCAGTTGCCATAATTTGTTTTAGCAATCAACGTCAAGCTGCACGAGGAATTTTCCTTAGTATTAGAATTCTAGACACTCTGATTTCGGCAGACCATATTTCATACTGTCTCGTTTCTTCTGTATATGCTCCTTGGAATATTCTTAGGCAGACATTGGTAATGAAGATGATATCGAGCCTGAAGGGGATGGAAGATGGCCTTTCCACGGTTTTGTTGAGCAACTTATTCTTGACATGTTTGACCCTGGTAAGGTTCATGTACTTTTTCTGTATGCATTTTACTTTTTTTTCACTGATTGAATTCTAGTAAAGTTGATTAATAATCTGAAAATGTGGTCAGCATGGGAGATCCGCCATGGCAGTGTAATGGCTCTGAGAGAAATATTAATGCTTCATGGTGGTTCTGCGGGAGTGTCAACAGCAGAGTTTAGCTCGGATGATGGGTTTGAGTTGAAAGAAGTCTTGAATAAAGAAACACGAGAGAGAGAAATCGACTTGAATATGCAGTTTTCAGAAAATGAGCTGGAGCCACTTCGGAAAAGACCTAAGATTGAGGATCCATCCGAATCATTTATTGATAACACTGTTTTGGAAGTTATGGGGGATGACTATGATATTAATGTTAAAGTTGAAGATGCTGAGTTTTTACTGCCACCAGTGAAGGTCAATGGTGAAATTGACTTTAGTTCTACGAAAGTGGAACCTCAATCTTCTATTGATGGCTCATCATCTCAGTCTGAAATAAACCATGTCGTAGAAGTTAATAATCATCTTGAAGACAAGACATGTATTCAGGAACCAGTTATACCTAATAAGCATGAAGAAGAGAATCTTGAAGTGTTGGATTTGGTTAAACAAGCTAGGCATTCGTGGATAAAGAATTTTGAATTTCTCCAGGATTGCACCATTCGTTTCTTATGTGTACTTTCACTTGACCGGTAAGTGTTTGGTACTTTCTCCTAAATTTTATTTTCGTGATTTAGTTGTTTCTGCTTCACAGCATCTACGGTAGGACAATGGTTTATTGAGCTTTCTATACTAGCTGAGATTTGGTTGGTCATTTCATTTTGTTATCGTTCCCTCTATTGCAGTTTTGGGGATTATATTTCTGATCAGGTAGTTGCGCCTGTGAGGGAAGCTTGTGCCCAAGCACTTGGTGCTACTTTCAAATACATGAGTCCCTCGTTAATTTATGAGACATTAAATATCTTGCTTCAGATGCAGGTAAATGTTTTATCAGTTCCTTTTGAACTTACTCAAAACTAATAAACTTGTTACGGTCTCTATTAATTATAAAACTGTTTGGTAATCTTTATCATTTATATTTGTTCAGCGTCGGCCTGAATGGGAAATTCGTCATGGAAGTCTTCTGGGCATCAAGTACTTGGTTGCTGTGCGACAGGTGAAACTTTAGCACATGGATCTAGTTTATTAAGTTAACACATGTTTCGGAAAACGGAAAGAGGACATGTTTACAGTCTTGTTTTACTCTTTTTTCATGTCTGCCGGACTTTTTTTTTTTCTATCATGGTATGGGTGGTATTTTAAGTTGTCTAAGGCTCTGTGTAGCCCACCTGACTTCTTGAACCATTCTTTGTTTGTAGAGATGCATGTCCAGTGCTAGCTTCTCTTTCCTATTCACCCCTGATTTTTTTTTTTTTTTGCAGGAAATGCTCCAAGACTTACTTGGCTATATTCTTCCGGCGTGTAAAGCAGGGTTGGAGGATTCTGATGATGATGTGCGAGCGGTTGCCGCTGATGCTCTTATTCCCACAGCAGCTGCTATTGTCTCTTTGAGAGGACAGGCACTACTTTCCATCGTCATGCTATTGTGGGATATCTTGCTTGAGTTGGATGACTTGAGTCCATCCACTAGCAGGTAAGAAAGTGATAAATTATATGCTCTCCTTTTCACTATCCATGTATGGTTAAAATCCTTCTTTTGTTAGTACTTGGAGTTTCCTGCACAAGATCAATGCTGAACCAGTACAATATTTCTTGCAGTGTAATGAACCTCCTGGCAGAAATCTATTCTCAAGATGACATGACCCTGGTGATGCATGAGGAATTATCAGTGGGGGAGGAGCAAAATATTGACCTCAATGAAATGCTTCATGTAGAGAGTATGGGAGAAAGAAGAGATGTCAAGGAAAGCCCTTATGCATTATCAGGTCTAGCCCCTAGGTTGTGGCCATTTACGAGGCATGACATCACATCAGTCCGATTTTCTGCTATTCGAACTCTGGTAGGTTTCTAGTGTTTGTTCTACAATAGAATATCTCTCTGTGCTTGATGCCTATTTTTGTTGCTGCTTGCGAGATTTACATGTATCTTGTTCTTTGAGTTTCTCTGGGGCCTATTAAATTTTAACAGCTGTAAATCTCTTTTGTTCTCTTCATACTACTTTATGTTCCTTTCATATGCTTACCACTGGTTCCTAAATTTACCCCTGGCAGGAACGACTTCTTGAAGCTGGATGCAGAAAGAACGTTTCTGAGCAGTGTAACAGTTCTTTTTGGCCATCTTCTATATTAGGGGATACCCTGAGAATTGTCTTTCAGAATCTTTTGCTTGAATCAACTGAGGAGATTCTGGAGTGTTCTGAGAGAGTGTGGAGGCTTTTAGTTCAGGTACTGAGTAATGGAATGCTGCTTTACTTTCAAATCCCTCCTAATTTTTTTCTGTTTTTTCCTTCTTCTGCACTCTTTTGCATTGAACTTCAATGGTGCAGCAGGGTTTCAATTTGCATGGTTCATTTGTGGAATTTCTTCAAATGTGAGAACTGCATATGTAATTTTGTTTACCTTAAGCAACAGGATAGGTAGAATGTGTTGCATCTGAACCCTTTTTGTTTATGAGTAGCTGGATATCTTTCTGCTTCTAAAGTTTACCAATAGTCAATGCACTTAATGGCAGAAGGGTACATGTCGGATGTTGTGAGAATCATTTTGTTGGTTGCAAACCATTTTGGTTCATGTAGTGCATCTGAAAACGTGTTATTTAATTACTTTATCATTCTTTTGAGCACAGTCTAATTTGTTTTTGTAGTTGGGTCTAGATCACTCACTTTTCTTTTTATTCAGTGTCCAGTGAAAGATTTAGAAGATGCTGCAAAATCATACATGGCTTCGTGGATAGAACTTGCAGCTACTCCTTATGGCTCAACACTGGATGCTACAAAAATGTTTTGGCCAGTAGCTCTGCCTCGTAAGAGTCATTTCAAAGCTGCTGCAAAGATGAAAGCTGCCAAACTTGAAAATGAAGCTTCCAGTATTCTGGGCTTTGAGTATGCAAGCAGTTCTGCTTCCCACGAAAGAAATGAAGATGCTTCTGCCAAGTCCACGAAAATTATCGTCGGTTCTGATGCAGAGATGTCAGTAACCCGCACCCGGGTAGTTTCAGCATCTGCCTTAGGAGTCCTTGCATCCCGGTTGAGCGAGGGTTCAATGCAGTTTGTGGTAGATCCACTGAGTAGTACTCTTACTTCTTTGTCCGGTGTTCAGCGCCAGGTATGCTTCCTATCTTTCTCTCTCTCTATATATACACATATCACTAGACGCATGTAGCATGTTTAGAACTAAACCGCTTGCTTTGCAGGTTGCGTCTATTGTGCTTATCGCTTGGTTCAAAGAAACAAAATGCAAGGTCCCTTCTGATGGAAGTGGAAGTGGAAGTTTACCTGGTTTACCTAGTCCTCTTAAAAAATGGCTGCTAGATTTGTTAGCTTGCTCAGACCCTGCTTTTCCCACGAAAGACATTCTGCTTCCTTATGCTGAGCTCTCAAGAACATACACTAAAATGAGGAATGAAGCTTCTCAGTTGTTGCATACAGTTGAAACCTGCCACTGTTTTGATAAGTTATTATCAACGACTAAACTCAATGTGGAGAGCTTGAGTGCTGATGAGACGATTGAATTTGCATCAACACTAGCTTTGTGGAATAAAGACAGTGCTGGAAATGAATCCTTAGAAAAGCAAGTTTTTGAAGATGTGGAGTCATCTAGGCAACAGTTATTAAGTACTGCTGGTTATCTAAAGTGTGTCCAGGTACAGTGGAATCTATTTTGATATTTTCATATGTTATTTCAAATGTCTGGTCTGCTAGATTATCTTATGTCATGTAAAATCTACGTTTCCATGTTCCAAGATTGAACCCTTTTTATCCTATTAATGAACTTATTTTCATGCAGAGTAATCTACATATCACAGTCACCTCCCTGATCGCTGCTGCAGTTGTTTGGATGTCAGAATTTCCCTCTAGACTTAATCCGATAATCTTGCCGCTGATGGCTTCAATTAAAAGAGAGCAGGTAGCAACTAAAATTAAATGTTTATTTCTCATTTAGGCTGAACTGAACACTGACTCTGTGCTGTTTCAAGGAACAAATACTACAGCAGAAAGCTGCGGAGGCTCTTGCAGAGCTTATTGCTTACTGCGTAGATCGGAAGCCAAGCCCCAATGACAAGTTAATCAAGAATATATGTAGCTTGACGTCCATGGATCCTAGTGAAACACCTCAAGCTAGCATCATTAGTTCTATAGATATCGTTGATGATCTAGATTTCCTGTCCTCGCGGAGTAACGCAGGAAAACAAAAGGCAAAAGTTGTGTTGGCTGGTGGCGAAGATAGGTCCAAAGTTGAGGGTTTTATCACCAGAAGAGGATCTGAACTTGCATTGAAGTATTTAAGTGTGAAATTTGGTGGTTCCTTATTTGACAAGCTCCCAAAATTGTGGGAGTGCCTCACTGAGGTTCTTGTTCCTGGAATTCCTGCAGATCAACAGAATATTGACCTTAAAATAGAATCTATCTCGGATCCACAGGTCTTGATAAATAACATCCAGGTATACTCAGTGAAGTATTTTTGCATAGCTATGATTTTTTTTTGTTTTATTCTCTTGTGTCAAGTTTGTCCCAGAATGCGGTTAATAAAATCGTGTGACGATTAATTCTGATTAACATGTTAGGAAAACTCTTTTTTAACTTTGAAATTTTTAGTCTTAGAAACTGTTTTATATACTGTCATTGATAGGATGAACATAGGAAATGTACGAGAACCGTCTGCATAGTAAACTCACTAGTCCGTCAGCTGGTAGATGTTGTGAGTTTTTAGCTATTTCAACGTAATTAAAGCTCACTCTTGAATAAGGACTAAATTGATGTGCTTTTAAGCTCTGAAGCTAGAAACGCTACAGTTGGTTTCTGTACTTTCACATAAAAGGGCGTTTGTTTGTTATAGAAGTGTCTTTTATCTGATGCTGCTTGGAAATGTGTGATTGACTAAACTCAATAGCTCACATTGCAATCCCACTAATGAACAGATTGCGACAGTAGGTGATGTTTCGTTGAGTTATTTGAGTGATAAGTTTTAGGGATCGGCCATCATACATACCTTAGATAAAGACACTGAAGCATATAATTGATATGCAGAGCCGTAACTTGATGTACTTTTAATTTATCTATTTTCCAGGTGGTACGTTCAATAGCACCAGTGATGGAAGAAACACTGAAACCTAGACTACTCACACTCCTACCATGTATTTTCAAATGCGTTCGCCACTCCCATGTGGCTGTTAGATTGGCTGCTTCTAGATGTGTTATGACAATGGCTAAATCAATGACAACAAATGTCATGGCAGCAGTAGTGGAAAATGCTATTCCAATGTTGGGAGATTTGACATGCATTAATGCGAGACAAGGTGCAGGAATGCTTATTGGTTTGCTTGTTCAAGGGCTGGGTGTAGAACTGGTTCCATATTCTCCTTTATTGGTTGTTCCCCTCCTGAGATGCATGAGCGATGTTGACAGTTCAGTCAGGCAGAGCGTGACACGTAGCTTTGCTGCCCTTGTACCTATGCTCCCATTAGCACGAGGGGTTCCCCCTCCTGTAGGGTTGAGTAATGATCTATCCAGCAATGCAGAGGATGCAAAATTCTTGGAGCAGTTACTTGACAACTCCCATATAGATGATTACAAGCTTTGCACTGAGTTAAAAGTTTCATTGAGAAGGTAATTCTCATAGTCTAGATTAAAGGAAAGCCGTTTCTCTGTTCTGAGTGTCTCTGTGTCATTCATGGTTTATGTGATTTTTTCTGATTTGGTCATTTCACTGGCATTTATTCCGTTTTTTTGCCATGGTTCTCTCCGTTGCATCTATACAAAATTGAGGGTATGGTTTCTCCTATTGTTGGTTTAAGCAGGGGTTAGAATTCAGGAAAAGTGGTCTTTTTCTTAGCAGTTCTTGATTGATAGGATTATATGCAAATGCAATCCATTGCTTTTGAATACTATTCTCGAGTATTTATCAGTTTTCTGGTTTCAGGTATCAACAAGAAGGAATCAATTGGCTAGGATTCCTGAAACGTTTTAAGCTTCATGGAATTCTCTGCGATGATATGGGGCTTGGTAAGACACTTCAAGCATCTGCAATTGTGGCGTCTGATGCAGCAGAGCGTCGCAGTTCAACAGATGAACCTGATGTTTTTCCATCTATAATTGTTTGCCCTTCAACACTGGTTGGCCATTGGGCATTTGAAATTGAGAAGTATATCGACCTTTCTTTGCTAAGCGTGTTGCAATATGCTGGCTCCGCTCAAGACCGCGTTTCTCTCCGTGAACAGTTCAACAACCACAATGTCATTATAACATCTTATGATGTGGTCCGCAAGGATGCTGACTATCTGACACAGTTCTCATGGAACTATTGTATTCTGGATGAGGGGCACATAATTAAGAATGCTAAATCTAAAATTACTGCAGCAGTGAAACAATTGAAGGCTCAGCACCGGCTTATCCTTAGTGGAACGCCAATACAGGTTACAAAGGAGTGCTGTACTTCTCAGAACGTTTAATACATGTGCTTTTATCTCTAAGTGATATTGTTTCCTTATTGCAGAATAATATTATGGAGCTGTGGTCCCTTTTCGATTTTTTGATGCCTGGATTTCTCGGAACAGAGAGACAGGTAGCGCTTATTCATATTCCCTGCTTTTATGTTGTGACAAATTACCAATTTTCAGGGACACTTTTGAAAATTGTACTTTGAAGAAGTATTTTTGGATATTTTATGTTGTCACTAGTAAAGGAGATATGTGTTTCTTTATTGGGCAGTTTCAAGCATCTTATGGAAAACCATTGCTGGCAGCTAGAGATCCTAAATGCTCTGCTAAGGATTCTGAAGCGGGTGTACTGGCGATGGAAGCACTCCATAAGCAGGTAATGTTGTTTCTAGAGTTCATCTTTTCTGCCGTTTCATTTTTCGTTCTTGCAATTATTGTAACATCGCTACCTGTACATTTTTTGTATTCCGTAGGTTATGCCATTCTTACTGCGGCGTACTAAAGAAGAAGTCCTCTCTGATTTGCCAGAAAAAATCATTCAGGACAGATATTGTGACCTTACTCCTGTCCAGTTGAAGCTTTATGAGCAATTTTCTGGTTCAAATGCTAAGCAAGAAATATCTAGTATCATCAAAGTTGATGGATCAGCAGATTCTGGCAATGCGGATGTTGCACCAACAAAAGCATCCACACACGTTTTCCAGGTATATTATTGTTTGAAGGCAACAACAATATCTATATTCATCCCCACCTTTCACATTTGCAGTATTGCGGGACCTGATTTATGTTTGGGTTTTAATTTTCCAGGCACTGCAGTACCTGCTTAAACTCTGCAGTCATCCGCTTCTTGTTCTTGGCGAAAAGGTTACAGAGGCTGTGGCTTCTGATTTGTCAGCAATGATAAATGGATGTTCAGACATTATCACTGAGCTTCATAAAGTTCAACACTCTCCAAAGCTTGTTGCTCTTCAGGAAATTTTAGAAGAATGTGGAATAGGTTCTGATGCTTCTAGTTCTGATGGCACTCTTAGCATAGGCCAGCACAGAGTTCTGATCTTTGCGCAGCACAAAGTAATTACATATCAGTTATCTTGCATCTCTAATTTCTTCCAATACAAGATTGTCCAAGATCTAACCATGTTAATTTATGCAGGCTTTGCTGGACATCATTGAAAAGGACTTGTTTCAAGCCCACATGAAAAGGTGACTCCAAGTTGTGAATACACTCTTTTTATTGTCACAATCTTACCTCTTGTGGACTATATAGTGTGGAAGTCGTCTCCTATTTTCTCACTTGAAATGTCTTGAACTGATGACCCTTCTTCGTTTATGTTGATTTGTCCTCAACATGTTTGCTGTGATTCCCATGTTCCTCTCTTATTTTATACATCTTTAAAACTGGCCTTGAATATGTTGCTTACATGTTTTTGCCATATTGTTGAAAGCAGTGTCACATATATGCGACTGGATGGTTCAGTTGCACCGGAGAAAAGGTTTGAGATTGTGAAAGCTTTTAATTCAGATCCTACAATTGATGTTCTGCTCCTGACAACACATGGTATGCTTTTTCCACTCAACAATAAAGTTACGCTATTTTAAGTAGATGTTGTGACCAAGTCAATTGAAATAACATTGTTTTGCTCCTTCAGTTGGCGGGCTTGGGTTGAACCTCACTTCTGCTGACACACTTGTATTTATGGAACATGATTGGAATCCAATGCGTGATCATCAGGTAAATGGTTTTGATTTTTCTTTAGCTTTCGTCCATGTCATTGGTCGAATTTCACTTTGCAAGGAGGAATCGTTTCACATCTCTTCCATTTTTTATTGAAGAACTTAATAGAGTATTATGCAGACACTTAGATGGTTGATTATTATCATTATTGGGGTTTGTTAATTTAGAGGTAAACAAAATGTGGCAGGCGATGGACAGAGCGCATAGATTAGGACAGAAGAGAGTTGTAAATGTACACCGTCTCATAATGCGTGGCACTCTCGAAGAAAAAGTGATGAGTCTCCAAAGATTCAAAGTGTCGGTTGCCAATACGGTAATCAATGCTGAGAATGCAAGTATGAAGACAATGAACACTGATCAGTTGCTTGACTTATTTGCTTCAGCTGAAACTTCGAAAAAGGTATATAAATCTATTTTGATCACAAATATCTCCCAACTTAAAAAGCCAAATCAGTATCCTCAATAATCGGTTTTGTTGCAGGGTGGTGCGTCTTCTAAGAAGGGATCAGAGGATAATGAGCAAGCTACCGGAACCGGGAAAGGACTCAAGGCAATTCTGGGTAACTTAGAGGAACTGTGGGATCAATCACAGTACACAGAAGAATACAACCTAGGCCAGTTCTTAGCTAAACTCAACGGGTAACCACCAAAAAACCAAGAATGTGTGTACATATTTATTCAGCTCGATTCAGCAGAACCCAACAAATTTTGACGTTCCAAACACATAAAAAGAAGGTTATATCCACTCTCTATTTATCTCTCCTACAACATTTTGTTTTGTTATCAATCTTTTAGATTCATAAAGAAGAAGAAAAACAATTCTTAATTTATATAAAAAGGAGAGAAAACGAGATTAAGAGGTGTTGTTGGAGTTTGGAAGAGACATCGAGTCGTTACTTTTGGCAATACGACCGGTCTAAATGTTTGTGGCCGCCACACTAGTTTTTGTAGTGATTCTGAAATCGTGTAAATACGCTCTTTTAATCAAACTTTTTATAATGAGTTTCTGTTTGGATCATCTTCTACTTTAACTGTTGCCTTGTTTTTGTCGGTGCTCAAAAGCGGCATAAAACACGTAAAAAAAAAAAGAACAACGCATTACTCATTAATAACTTACAAATCTCTCAAAACCAACCCGAATCAAAACCCAGTATTTTTGAAACCACCACTAATATCACTTTGTTTCCGATGATACTAAACCATTTTACAGCCTAGAACCTCTCTCCGACTTCTACTTTGATCTAAAAGAGTGAGAGTAACAAAGCAGCACCTGCTCGATAATCTGACTCTATTTACACACCAAAACACAACCACAGTTTTTTTCACATAGTGAAACAATCAGTCAACAACAATGTTAGAGCTAAGAAAAGATGAGATAAGATCTTGATCACCAAATTTCATAAGCAAGTCAAGATACTGCATAGCTTCTTGGGGAGTAAGACCTTCAAGTAAGAAATCAAACGTACGAGAATGAGTCTCTCTCATAACTTGTAAACTTTGATTCAATAACTTCTTATGCTTCTCTTTCCCCATCTCTGCAGCTTCCACCATTGGCAATAACTCTTTCTCTTCCTCTTCAAAATGTGCTTTACACATTACCTGTATTACCAATGTCTCATTTCATTACATGAACACACAAAAAGTGAAGAAGAAGATTGTTCTCTTATGGATTTTTACCTTGAATGAAATGAAACGAGAAGCAAGACTATAAAGAGCTTCAGAACAACATCCAGAATCCAAAACACCAATAGATTTGATATCTTCTTTAATCCCATTCATCTTTGGTAACTCTCTTCCATGTTCTTCATTCGCACTTTTACACATCCCTACACACACACACAAAAAACTCATCACAATTTCAACCAAATCTCGAAAAATCAAAAATGGTGTACCTCGATCAACAGATTCAAGAACAGGGAAAAGAATCCTCTCTTCCATTTGAGCATGTTCAACCATAACATCTTGTAACATTGTATAACTCTTAGCAAATTTCCTAATCTCCATCTTCGGTGTACCAACCGATGGATCCACTGCTCTTTTACCACCACGAGCAGCTAAATCCTCTGACCATCTAACCATCCTCTCGATATGCCATAACATACTCCTATGTTGAAGCCAAATCATCTTCACTATCAATGGAGTCGCTTCATCGAATCCTTCTAGGTTAAATTTCCAAATCATAAGCCTCGGTTCTGGAAATTTCTCCTCGATGTAACGGATAAGAATCTCTTGAGATCCTGTTACAGTCTCCGATCCGAGTTGAATCGTCGGTTTTTGGTCTTCTGATGGTATGAATCGGAGAGATACTCCTTTGTGGAGAAGAGCGAAACGGAGGTAAGAAGTTACCAGACTGTTACTCGGTCCGTATAGTCTCACCGTTGCGGCGGAGCTTGCCGGAGTTTTCGCCGGAGTTGGTGCGGCGGTGGTTGGCGGTGGTTTGACGACGAGGTCGAACGGAGCGATCTCCGACGTTGATTTAGTGGTGGTCGAGAAGCAGCTTCCCATTTTTTGGTTTCTTCGAAGGGATGTGGAGAAATGAAGAATCTCGAGAGAGAAGAAGAAGAGAAAAGGTGTCACGCCATTATCAAACGCCAAAAGCTTAGGAACATGAATTTAGTATTTTCTTCTTCTTCTTCTCCGATTAAATTAAATTACAATTTTTTTTTGTTTTTTTACACAATTAAAAAGGAAATGTAGTAATGTGAGGATTATGAGATTTTGACTTTCTGAGACTTTGTTGTTACGTTAATGTCTCCTAAGATTTGTTTTTTGTTTTTGTTACAGTTATTTTTAAGCTCTTGAAGAAATTTTATTTGATTTTGATTTCTTAGAATTATAATAGTGACCATTTTAGAAAAATATATTTCTGTTTATATTTTGAGTCGTATGAGAAAAAAAAAATGTTTCTTTTATGGCTGGGATTTTTTGTTTCTTTAGTGTTTATGCCACCGATTTTTTCCTTTAATAGTGGATAAGGAGATCTTGATAATTAATTCAAATTGGTGTATTGTATCTAATGTATCAATTTTGCAGGATCTCTATAATTAATGTGAGAATAAACTCCATTTTTGTTTGTCCCACTCTCCGATATCTATTATATTTATGTGACCAGGACATGTATTCTTATAATTAAGGCATGACCAAAATCAAACCATAACCATATTTCAAACCGTAACCAGACTGTAACCATATTAAACGGTTAAAATCTGTAGCCGTTAACCGTTAAAAAATAATGTTTATGGTTACACAAATTATTAACCGTAACCGTTAATTAACTGTAACCATATAAAAACCGTCAGTTAACCGTACTATTAAAACCTTAAAATTTTAACCGTAACCGCTTTTAGTTAAAATTTTAACTGTATTAATAATTAATTAATTAAATGGAACTAAGATAACATCTATCTATATAATTAAGAATTAGTATTTTTAAACCAAATAATTATAACTACTAAAATTATACTAATTAAAAGTTAATATGCTAAAACCCGTGATTTAAATTATTCATATCCCCCACTAAATCCACTCAACATGATTACTAGATACGTCATTTTTCTTATTATTAAAAAAAAATCATAATTTGCGTAGTTTAATCAAACTTATAGATATTTAGTTAATTTATGAAAATTAAATAAATTTATGGATTTATCACAAATATTAACCGTATCTTACTCATATTATAACCGTATTAACCGTAACCGATTTAACCATATATTAAATAATTAAGGTTAAGGTTAAAGTCAACATAAATTTGTAATCGTAACCGTAAAAACAGTAACCGTGGTCATGGCTAGTTATAGTTTTTGTAGTTTTGTACTAGTGATTAGATGTGTCAACATCCGAATTTAACGTCTGTATATTGCATGTTGTTGTCAATCCTCACAATTTTATTTTAAGAATTTAGTCATTTCTCCTTGTCATGAATTCAACTGACTTTTTCACGTTACTTAAACTTGAAAGATGTCTAATTAATGAATATATTGTCCTACACAATTCAAAGCATTGATAAATGAAATTCTTTTTTTTTTTTAACGCTAAAGGAAAATTTCAAGAGGTTTTTTTTTGTTTCAGTGATCCTCTTCCTCCCACACAACATTTTTTCCCATTGAACCTATTTTGTAGTTTATGTTATATTTTGGGTTGGTTGTCATCATGATCGGGTGGCCAATCATGTTGACAATCACTTTTAATCCGGAATTCGAATTAACTTGGTTTGAAAAATGCTAGAAAGCGAATTTCAGTGGGTAAACCATATGTACCTAAGTTTGGATGGAAAACTAAAGAGATCTTCGACCTTTGCGATGCAGTGATACCAATGTGCTGTCCATATCTACAAGATTGAAAGTATTTTCAAAAGACTAAACTTACTAGAGTGTAATTATATGAGTATCAAATTGATTTATAAGTCCATGTAAATATTATTAAAAGACCAACTTACTAGAATGTACTATCGTCCTATGAATTATGTGGTGTATTTGGAAAACAAGTATGTTTTATCGCTCTTTGTTTATGTTTTTGTCAAGTTTACTTTTGATTAATTTTCAACAAAAAAATAATTTACTTTTGATTATTCATATATTGAATATTTTCATTCGTAGTACCTTCTACTTATGCCAAATATAATTTACTTGTTGAAATTGTTTGGCTCTAAAATTCATTACCTACAATCATGATTAAAATGAAGCCAACCAATATTTGCTTCTTCGAATCTCTCTTATGTAGACAGTAATAGAGATATATGTGGGGATAAAAAGATATAATAATTCTTTATGAAATTGATTCCATTATCCACTTTATAAACAAGAAACAACTATCCAGACATGAAAGAACGACTTTGTGTCTTTGTTTTTCTTTCCTCCCATGTGATCTTTGCCCTACTTATCTCCCCTTTACGCTTCGACTTTGCTCTTTTGCTTCATCATCCACAGAGAGTTAAAGCCATATGAGAAAATTCTAATATGCTCTTCTAACCAACACCTAATCTTGGTTTTAATATCTTTAAAGTGAAAACATTTTTTAAATGTATTTTACATTTCTTTGATTTTACGATACATGTCAAAAATTTCCTATGAATTTTCAATTACTTTACCAGGGTTTCTCTAATGAAATTATTAAATTGCCACAACAATAAAAGGGAGAGTTGATTAAAGTAAGTTGAAACGAGTTTCACATATTTAGACAAAAATCAATGCATAAGCACACGAATCTTGAAGAACGGCATAAACAAATTACTGATTGCATAGAATGAAAACTTGAAAACAAAACAAAAGGATTTTTTTTATATATATAAGCATTATAGATAGCTTGTGGGAGATGATGATGATATGTTATTATAAGATCATCCATGTACAAACACGAGCAAGAGTATTATGTGTAAACAAGGCGATACAAACCGAAAACCGAAACATCATGACGAGCATTTAAAACCACCACAAGCAATAACCCAAACGACGAGAATAAAGGATAAAACAGCACCTCCCACCATCAGCTTCATCTGCAGACTCTGTAGCCACATCTTCCTTCTTAACTGTCTCCCTTGTCTCTGGAAACTATCCGCTTGGAACTGTAGGTTCTCCGTTTTGTCAACCAGAAGTTCGATTTTCTCTCCTCTGTCCAGAACCTGTTTAAACATCATCAACAATAGAATCACAAATATCATCAGAAAAGGGACAAATCAATCTATTGCAAGATATACTAAGGTCGTAGCTCTAGTTTGCCCAATCTTTTCCAACACCAAAAACTGGATATTGTTGACGAGTATGCAGTTACTTTGCTTATAACATACATTTGACTTCAAACTTAGGACAAATAGAAACATAAATTTATAGTGTAAGCATGTCAAGATATATTGTGACTTGAATCATCAATATAGCTCAATCGACTCTATAACGAGAAGCATGGGAGTTCATGCTATAGTGATCCCATTTGGCATATCTTTTAGAAATCCTACCTAGATTAAATGACTCCTTGCTATTATTGCTTAACTACAAGAGATGCGTGCAAAAGAGAACACAAAACCATTTTTCCTAGTATCCAAAATCAAGCTGGTCAAAAGGCATAACAGCAGTGCAAAACTTATTAGTTGCATGCAACATCTTAATTTCTAACAATATGTCACAGATTTAAACATCGATAGACGTCAGAAGAAGTAACACCGAGTAATCAGCACACATTATGATTTACCAGATAGACACTAATGAAAGAACGGTTGCAAGAAAAACAACTGATAATTTTATCAGCATACAGCAGCGCTACCATGAAAAAGAATCCATTTATTGGGTGTCAAATAGCTCATCCAAAAGTTATAATTGTTTAGTATCCTTTCCTACACTAGTTTTCTGTTTGCAAAACTCATGTGTTATGCTATACCTTGCAGGAAAAAACTGTTACCACATCAAAGCAAAAATACAAGAGTGGTGTGCTACTATTAATTCAAATATCTCAGCTTGTTCGCCTTTTCCTATAACTACAAAAGCATACCTTCTCAATGTTGTCCATCATGATCCCCTTGACCTCAGTTATTTGGGCCTTCAACTTTGAAAGTTTGCTCATCTCCTCTGGATGGCTCATACAGTACTGCATATGCTCCTTAAGTATAGGCCTGTTAGAAGGAGAGAAAAAAAGAAAGAAAGACAAACGACTAAGAATACAGTTGCAATGCAAAAACAATGACTGATATTAGAATAGTCATGGCTAAAGACAGACCCAAACTCCCTGTCAAGATTGTATGCGATGCTAAACCGATCTCCAAACAAATCATCATCTTCGTCATCATCTGCAAGAGGATGTGGCTCATCGTTCTTTATACTCGCCTCATACCGCTTCTTGAAATCTTCCTTAACCCGTTCAAGGAACACAAAAGGAACACTTCTTCCGGTAGACTCATCAGCAACCACAAGAAACACTACATACATATACACACACAATCACATTCATCACCAAACCAAAAGATCAATAAAACCTTCAACTAACTCACTAACAAGCACCAAATATAACAAGATTAAGAAAACTAACCAAAACCATTGTCAACAAGGTAATTGAAAGTGTGACCATCACAAGAGTAAGTATACTTGCTGCTATTAGTAGGTAGCTTCTGAAGACATTGAACAGCAATGGTGCTAAAGTTTCCTGAATAAGGAGTATGCTCCGCTAGAACAACGGTTCCTTTAGCAACAAAGCTATATATCAAACCCTTCTGACTCATTTTCTTGAAACTATGAAAGCCTCTATAGAAGAAGAAGTCAAACCAACCTAAGAATCAGATCTGAAAATGCAATACCAATAGATACATAAATCATCATCATCATAGTCCAACAAAAACGAAGCAAGTCAAATATAGATCACTACAAAAACCCTAAAACAGCAAGAAGATGATGAACAGTAAATCGCTAAATCAGGAGACCAATCACTAATCAACAATTCGTAATAGGAAAAACATGTTGCGATGCTTCGATTATGCTAAAATTCGACGCAATTTAAAGATCGCCGGAGGAAAAGCATCGAGAGAGAAGCAATTGATGAACGGAGAAGACGAAATCGAAGAAGAAATCAAAGCATGCTAAGCAATTGAAGCAGCAGAAGAACAAGCATGAGCGAGAGAGAGAGAGAGAGAGAGAGAGAGAGAGAGAGTACCTTGAGACTTGGATTTAAGCTTGTTCGAATTTGAGGAATTGCAAGAGATGTGATATTTTCAGAGAGACCAAGTCTTTTTTTAGCCGGAGACGATAATGGCATTACTTACTTATTGCTGATTTTAATTCTTAATTTTAAAACAAAACTAAGAGCATCTTCTGAGCCCATTTGTGAATTTAATATATTTTCTGAGTATCTCTACAGCCCATATTGTATCAGATTACTGATACAATATGTACAGTAAATATTGCCACGTGTCCTTTTTTCATTGGCAGAAAAAATTAGGTGTGGGGTAACTCGAAATTGTTTCTCATTTTTGCAATTTGAGAGAGAAACCATTTTCTCTCTGTCGCCATCTATCTTCTGAGAAATCGACGACGAATCGCCGATCTTCTCACTGTGCTTAATCAATAATCATGGACGTTCAAGGATTAGATGTTGGAAATCGATAGGTTTAGCGAAGATGAGAACCCTAATTACTTGTGATTCATCAATTTATGGGTTAAGATCTCTGAAATCCCTAGTAATTATAGACATGAAGAAGTGATCGAAGAGATTGGTGCTCTTTTAGGGGAAGTGTTGGATGCTGTTAACGAAGGACCTGGTGTGTGAGAGAGCGTTGATTCGAATAATGATTTGGATTTTGTGAGGATGGTGATTTTTGGGATTAATGGTGAAGCTATTGAAATTAGGTTTGTGTATGAAAATTTGAAGATGTTTTGTCAAGCTTGTGGGAGTCTTACTCATCACAAAGCTCAATGCCCACTTCCTTTGGTTTAACCTCTGTTCGTTGGATCTTCCTGCTCCATGGTAAGCTCGAATCGCTTATAGATTTGGTTTCGCTTCAGTTTTTGCCACTTCGTTTTAGTGCTTTCATTTTGGGCGTTTTGATCTGGTTTTGAAAACTTGCTCTAGTAATGGAAGCTTTTAGGTTAAAGATGTGACTGCTTTTGATTTTGCTTATATATTGATTCGTAAAAGTGAAGGTAAAAGCATCTGATTTTGCACTGATTGTTGTGAGCTTATGAACAAATATGGTAAATCTTATACGCATGATTGTGAGCAATTAGTTGTATCTTCCTATACATGAAAGATGGGAACTTGGTGTCTCCATTATAATGCAATAGAACTGTTCTGTTTTGCTGGAATATTTTTGCAATCTTCACTTGTTCACATCACGATTTGACTCATCTTTTGATCTTTTTACTCTTTGCAATGTCACTTTATCTTTGCATAGTAGTTCGATAGGATTTCGTTACTTGAGACCACTTCAAATCTTGGGAAGAAATTGAAAAGAAGTATGAACAGGATCATTTGCATGCTAGAAAAGAAACAAGGAAAGAAGGAGAAACCGACTTGGTTGTGCTCTGTCCAAGGGTTTTGAATCGTCTTGCTGCTGAGTATCTCTTATCCACACAAGCTACTCATGTTAGAAACAAGGTGATTTGAGTATAGTGTGTTTCTAGGCATATATGTGTGATTTGAAGCTTTGTCTATTACTTGACCTCTTTTACTAAAACGGATACCTTTTGTTAGAATTCATAACTCATGCCATGTACTTTGTTATATGGATGTTTTCTTCATTTTGTTTCACTTGCAACGAAATATATTGGATGAGCCAAATCACTTCTTGTAGTTTTTATATTGTTTCATCTTCTTAACTTTGGTTTTTAGTTTTTATGTTACTCCAAAATTGATTGCGACAAAATGATTTATGTTGAAGCATGAGAAAACTTCATGCCAAAAGATCATTGATAAACATTCAAAATTTAGCAAAATCTTATCAAATCTTAAAGACTAAAAAACCATCTTTAATAAATTTGTGTTTTACTGTGTTTAAAATTTAGCGATTTTATGTTATACTGTGTTTTTACGATTTGTAATTCACATTTCCGAAGTTATAAACCATAATAAATTTGTGTTTTTATAAAATCTTTTATATTTATCTATAGTAATTTGATTATTCTTTGATTTGAATTTAAATTTTTTTTTTTTATAAACATAAATTAGTTTTTTTTTTATATAAACTTTCAGTATCACCAATAAACACTAAAAAAACAGAAGTATCAGATTGAGTCTCAACTAACAGAATTAATACTAAATAATGTAAGTGATATTCAAAAGAGTATCACCTATAATGATGCTCTAAGCGTCAAGTATTGGTTTGATTATTTTCCGGTTTATCGATGGGTTTTTTCAATTTTCTTGGTTTAAATTGCATAAACCGCGACTATGTCTATTATCTCTGCTTTGCTTTCATGTCATTTATTATCCTATTTCGATTTTTTGAGGGTTTATTTAAAAAAAACCCGTAATTACACGGTTCATTAGATATCCTAAAGCTTACATGAGAATATGCGATTGAGAATAGATAACCAGCTATTTTCAGTAATATATGTATATAATATGTAAAGCTGTGATTTTTAAATTAATGAACTATTTTATCAATCTAATTAATTTATCTTATTTTATAGTATAAATTAAACTACTTCAAACATGAACGTAAAAAAAACTAATTATTTTGAAAAGACGTGATCAAATTTAATTGGAAATCAAATTAGACAAAAAAAATCAAGATAAAAGTAAGTATCAAAGTTTTTTATTTTGTTAACTTTTATAAGTGATTTAATTTTTCTTTTTTCGTGTTTAATTTTTCACGGATTGTAAAATACTTTTTTATCTTAATCCCACATATATACAGGTCTTTTACCTAATAAAGTAATAAATTTCAGCAATTATAATTTTTTATTCCATCAATCACATATTCTATAGTTGCTAAAATCAGAGAATTTGATAAAACCGTACACGCAAACAAAGTTGAAAATCCAAACAATAATATTTGATACCAAATACTTTCTCCAATCCAAAAGATCCACAAAATAAGATGAACCAAAATCTTAAAAAAAGTAGAAACGATAAGAGCAAGTGACACAAACTGAAAGAAAAACACAGTGACTACATTACACTGCTTTCAGAAAGTAATCCCACACTGTTTTCAGACAATCTTTAAGCATGTCTGAAACACATATCATATCCACCTCTTCCTCCTGAAACTTGTGAACAAAATAAATGTCACTAAACCATCACTATACAATTCAAGGAACAAGATTTGAAAGAAAAAAACGTTACCTTTAGTAGTTTAGAGCTTAAGGCTTTTAGTTTGAGATATACTTCCTTTGAGGATCCTCCAATTCCAGTTCTGAAATCATATCGATCAGCCTCTCGGATTTGAAGCCTTAGTGTCGGATTTCGATATGTAGTTGCTACGGTATGCCAAACGCCGCAAACACTATATCGATCTGCGGAGGACGATTTCCCAAGCGGCCATTTTAAACCACCTTTCACATCTGGATCAATCAGAGCTGAATCTACCAATTTTTTAAGATTTTTAATCTCAGTCTCCTAGATACAAATCAAAGAACCATGTTTAATATTTTTTATCTCGTTTTCTTGGATACTAGAAATGGATTAGACAAAAGTAAACTCACTGAGAGATTGGTTAATGTTTCCTTTGAGTCAATTATCAACCTCATGTCAAGATCTTGATCAAGGCTTGATACATCAAAGATTAAGTGTCTCAAAGCATTAAGCTCAGCCTGAAGAATAAACATGACAAATATAGAATGTCATATTTGAAAATGTAGGAAAAGAGAAGAGGAAGAAAACAAGACTTGCCTTGTAGAAATTGAGACGTTTATGTTGTTTGTCCACCGTACATTTACATGAGATGGTTACATCAGGACGAGTTTTGTCTGCTACCTATATAAAACCAGAAACCAAACCTCGATTTTTGAACGAAATTGGAAACATTTTTTTTTATGAGAAGGTACAAAAAGAAAAACGCACCTTTACGTGATACAACTCCTTGGTCTCTTCAGCAAAAAGTCCCATCTTTGGTACAACTCCATATTCAATGTTATCGACATAAGATTTTGGGACATTTGTTTGAAAATATTTATTCGATCTTTCCAATGTTATTTTTGTTAACGGACCATCTCTTCGAACCCTGCACCACATCATACAATGTTATACAAGGTCGCGTGGTTCGATCCACACTCTCATCGCACCAATTTGATAAGATTGGAACCGATAAAAAAATTTAGTCAACACACCGAAGAACAAAACCACAAAAGAGACTTGATTAACTAGAAAAAAATCCAAACCAAGATCCTAGACTAATTAAGAATCCCCAATATCTTCTACTCTAATTAACTGACTCAACCATAGTTTATGAGCTTTACGTACCCATAGAACATAACTTTCCCAAATCGAGCGATCAATCTGAGATTGACATTCTCTGATCCATAACGTACAAGCGTATTCTTTGCCTTACCAAATCCCAAGATAATATTATCCTTCACCTTCTCTGCAACCCATAACCATGGATCATTTACCACGTTTATCAAATCGCTCTTCGCTAATATTTCTACATACTTTTTCTCTTCCCCAGCTTTTCTCCATTCAGATGGAGCATGGACAAGTTGTAAGTTGTTGTCTTCCTCTGAGTCTGAGCCAACGAGAAACCATCTGGAAATGCAATCATCTGCATAGATCTTCTTCGTATTATTGCGCTTTGAATGAAGGGAAGGTGGAACAGAGGATGCTTTGACTGCAACGTTTTCATGTCGTTTATGTGGTGGAACGTAAGACATTTCTCTGCACAAATCATATGATACGTTAGATATTAAACCAATGTTGCAAATGAAAAACCATGTTTCAAGAGTTCTATTGAGTAAGAGACACGAGTGAGAGAAGAAAAACACAAGCATAGACCTTTGATCAGCTAGAAGATTACAGAAGAGGGAACTGGAAAGACACAGTGAAGTGGAAGAGACGAGACGGTTCTGTGTCTTTATATCATTAGCATTTTAGTCTTCGAAAAGTGAATAATAATATCACATTAACTTTCAACTACATTAATCTTTAGTTATATTAATTCTTTTTTTACTCGGGAAAGTGCATGATATATTTTCAAAACAAAGGACTATAGTCAGAAATCAGAATTGAGGTGCATTGATGATCCCTAATTATTGGGTTAATATATTTGGTTGACCATATTTTTTTACATCTTACACAAATGTGTCAAAACACTAGCCATGTGTGTTTATAAATGTAGTTGAAAGGTCTCTGTTTTAGCTTATTTAATTTCTTATGTACTAATTTTTGAAAGAGGAGAGTGTATGTCCAACCTACGGTCTGCGAAGCTTAGTTCACATCCCCTACATGTGATACAATTAAGTACCCATGTAACTGATGTACAAATGTAATTCTTGTGCTCTAAGAATATGACAATTGTTTGAACCGTTTCGTCCAGATAAATTCTTGGCCTTTTGCCTCCCTGGTCGTTTGGACGAATCTTGATATTTCATAAGAATCTTTATTATTTTAGGAAATTCAATCCATTTTTTTTATAGCAACAGAAGATTGTTGTTATCATAACATAAAAACATTAACGAAGCAGAAAACAATTAAGTTGAGATTCAGTTTTGCATAAAGTTTTTAAAAATCAAATGTGGTGGTCCAAATTCATTTAAAAAAAAAAGAAATTACGATGAGAAACAGGATCTTATTACTATATCGGGTGGGAGGTGTGGTGGTCTTTGGCACATCTCCGGGACAAGCTATAAAAAAAATTCTCTAATATATATTATGTCGAATTTGAATTCGGATAATTATAAAACATACTTATTATAGTACGTCCTTGCTAAAGAACTTTTATAAAAAAGTATAATTCAAAGCACAATGAATAAAATTAGCTAAAAATTATCTATAAAATTTTCATATCCAACATATTTTTAGTTTTCTTTCTAATAACATTTTCAAAAATATTTTTTTTTATTATTAGGGTCTGATTTTTTTTGGCTAGAATCCTTAATAGTATTAAACCGAACTGCCAAAAAGATAAGTACACTATTAAAAAAACTAGGGTATGCCCACGTGTTGCGTGGATTTAAAATTTAACATGGTATAATAAACAATAATTATTAAATTATTGACTATTTATATATGTAATATTACAAAAATTTAGTGTTTATAGTAAATAATGATTTAGATTCAGAGACTAAATATTTGTAGCAAATTATTGGATATATAAAATGTTATTTGTAGAAGACAAATTAAAATGGAACATTGTTGAAATATATTATGACAAAGTATATATTAAAAAGTATAAAACGTTGTTATCTATATATATATAACTAATTAAGTGATGTTTAAGACTTATGCTCACAATTTATAATTTTAGTGATGTTAAGTTTAAAAATTAAACAATAATTTTAAACTATTTTATGTGAATTATTTAAAATATATAAAAATCTATCATATTATTGTAAAATATATATATATTAGAATATGGTTTTGCATATTTTCAATAAATTCATGAAGTTAATTTGATATTAAATGTTTATTTTAAATTAAAATTGATATCATATTTTTCTTTTAAAAATCAATACAAACAATCTTAATTCTAGAAGGGCAAATATCACAATTAAGTTAAAGTTATGTTATAAATATGAAAATGAACTTTAATTGTCAACACCAAAAGTGACACATGGCAACTTGTCAAAGCTTTAACTTAGTGGAACCTTAAAATATTATATATCTTTTAAAAATCAATACAAACAATCTTAATTCTAGAAAGGCAAATAAGTTATGTTATAAATATGAAAATGAACTTTAATTGTCAACACCAAAAGTGACACATGACAACTTGTCAAAGGTTTAACTTAGTGGAACCTTAAAATATTATATAAGATATAAACAGTCTTTTATAAAACAATTTAGGTGGATCTAGTAGTTTTTAAGCGTTACGTTCATAGATAGTAACAAAATTATTCTGTATGCGTTTTTTAACTTTTTTTTGTCAACTTGTTCTGCATGCGTTTAATTTGACAGTTTTGTTGTTTACTGAATTTTGACCGTTTTAAAGGGATTTAAGTGGTTAAAAGCGTCTTTTAGTAATTATCATTTAATTGACAACACAATAATTATAGTTTTGTTTTTTTTGTTTTTGTTATTATTCATGTAGAATTAAATTTATAAGTATTAAATGCATAAAATACATGAAATCATATCATTTGCTTTAAATTGAATTTTATTTGCTGGTAATCTTTAATGTTGAGACTTAATATGCTCAATGATTTGCTATAACTTAACATTGAATTTAGTTTAAATTTTGAATACCCTTAAGATTTGAAATTATTTAGTTCGTTATCTATATAATCAAAGTTTGCTACCATAATATACATTATTTGTTACATAAACGATTAGACAGTGTAGTTTTACATCTGTATGCTCCAAATACAAGTAGTTTAGGCGATAGATTAATAACAAAAATTATAACTTTGGGTACATTCCATTTGAAGTAAGTTATTATTTTTTCAAGATGATACAACCTATTCGGGTACAACATACTTATTTTATGAGTTGAAAAGGAGATTTAAAGAATATACCAATACAAATAGTTAGTTGTATATTTATGGTTTGTTACATAGTTTTTTTTCTTCTAATTTATTAGTATGTTACCTGTGATTTTATTAATCACAACGAATTAATACAAAAATCTACCATAAACAATTTAACCTAAATATTTATAATATACTCTCTTTGTCTCTCAATACATGTGGTTCTACCGAAATTTTTGTATCAAATTAGTTGATGTTTTCAAGTTTCTAGACAATTTTATTTTTAACCCACAATTCCAAAAAAACTGTTCGACAAGCACCCACTAAAAATCGTAATAAAAAAAATACATCTACTAATATGCATAACTCACATCATTTAGGAATCAAATCCATTATCAAATGTATAAAAACTAACTAAACTATTAGTCAACAACTAAACAAGCTTCCCACATTTAAACAAAATGCAATTAACACTATTCCACATTACATCATAGGTAAACTGAACAAATAAGAAATACAGGCTTTAAAATGCTAAAATGCAAAGAACTAACACTTTCATTTTGACAAGCTAAGCAACTCCTCTCAAAGCTACGATTATTAAAAAAATTAACCAAGAACTAACACTTTTTTGACAAGATCATAACCTACTCCGTTTCATTTTGGCTTTTTCTCTCTCTTAAAAGAGCGATAAAGTGGACTCTTTCTCCGTCACTCTAAGACGTCTCTCCGGTCGCCGGATTTCCTCTCCGGTGGTGTTTCAAGGCCCTCGCCACCTTATGGCGAAGAAAAAACCTAAACCCCGTTCCTCTCCTCCCAAACCCAGTCCAAAGCCTCACGCTAAAAAACCTCCCCTTCCCTGCTTGGCTCCTCCGCAGAAGCCATCGGAAATTGTCACCTCTTTAGCTGCAGTATCTAGTGGGGTCCCTGGTTCCCCCATCAAGATCTCTAGCTCTTCACTTGTTCCCTCGGATTCTATTGGTCAATCGATTGCCCCCGAGACAATCTTGTCCAACACAGACTCAGCTTTGATCTTACCTCTTTCCCCAGTGGTTCCCACAGAGCCGCAAGTGCCGGAAGCAAAATCCAACCCAAATGCCCAATTGACTGTCTCAAGGACGGACTTGGCCATTACCTCGAAACCAGATCTACAAACTGTTACGGGGTTCGCAGCCTCAACAGAAATAGAACCTGAGCTAGTTGTGCAACCAACTAACCCAGCTTCAGTAAAAAGCTCAGAGCCTACCAATGTGGCTGAACCGGTTATCTCAGGTGAGGAAACGGTGAATGCAAATTCCTCTGAGGTCCAACCTAAACTTTCTCAAGCTACAAGCTCTTGGGTTGATCTTGTTAAAGGATCCTCAAAGAAATTGCAGAAGAAAGGTACAGCTTTTACTCTACCGTCTGGAGAAGTTTGTGTTAATATCCCTAACACGGTGATTGAAAGAAACCGGAAATCTTGGGAATGCTTTGTCATAGGACAATTCTACGCAGACCCTCCTTCACAAGGAGTCACTCACAGCATTGTCAACGGCATTTGGAGTAAGCAATACAGGGACATATCTGTATCGAAACTAGAAGGAAACGCCTATCTATTTCGTATTCCTAATTCGCTCACAAGAAATCGCGTTCTCACACAACGCTTGTGGCAAATTGAAGGCAAGACTATGTTTGTTGCAAAATGGGACCCTGGAGTCATACCAGTCAAACCGGAGTTAACATCTGCTCCAATATGGCTTGAATTAAGAAACGTTCCTCTCCAGTGTTTCCATGAAGAGGGTCTGGAGAGAATCGCAGGACTTGTTGGTGAGCCCAAATTCCTCCACCCTTCTACAGCAAACAAAACTAACCTGGAGGTTGCAAAGGTTTGTACCTTAATCGACCCAAGGAAACCATTACCAGAGGCTGTAAATGTAAGATTTGATAATGGTGACATAAGGAGAGTAAATGTCTCCAGCCCTTGGATGCCCCCAGTATGTGCGTGTTGCAAAGAGATCGGACATAGCATTAAGCACTGTAAGAAGGCACCGATAACTTGTACTCTGTGCTCCTCTTCAGTGCATGCTCCTGAGAACTGCCCAAGGGCCACAACAAAGGAGGGTAAAATGAAGAGAAAGCAAACCAGAAGAAGATCAAAAACACCTGTTCCCTCAGAGAGTGAGAGGAACAAGTTGAAGGGAAAGGAAACAGCTGATGATGAGCAGTTAGAAAGGAAGAACATACCTACTACAGTCCCTAACCCTAAAGGTAATCACCTTCTGGTTCAGTCAGTTGGAGGTCCACTAGGTCTTCCTAAAGATGTCCTCATGGGAGAAGCTAGTGGTACATTACTGAGGGTTGTCCACACGGGCCACTCATCAGAATCTGAAGCTGACCAGGACTCCTCTGATGTGGAAACAAATGGTTCAGAACCAGAATACTATAAGAACGAGTTGTCTAAAAGACAGCGGAGCGGTAAAAGAGGCAGGAGCCTCAAAATCTCAGCTTAATTATGTGTATACAACTTTTTGGGTGGAATGTCCGTGGTTTTAACATACAAAGTCACAGAAGCGGATTTAAGAAGTGGTTTAAGGCTAATAAGCCTATTTTTGGAGGTCTTTTGGAGACACACGTCAAGCAGCCAAAGAATGAGAAGTTTATTAATGACCTTCTACCAGGCTGGTCTTTTGAGGAAAACTATATGTTTTCAGATTTGGGTAAGATATGGGTTTTGTGGGATCCGAGTGTAAAGGTTGTTGTGGTTGCTAAGTCGTTCCAGATGATAACCTGTGAAGTGGATTTCCCTAATTCACCAAAGGGTATTATCATTTCATTGGTTTATGCTTCAAATGACTTGGATTGTAGGAGGACTTTGTGGGAGGAGATAAAATGCTTGGGAGAATCAGTTATCAGGAATGACAAGGCTTGGATCGTGCTTGGGGACTTTAACCAAGTCTTGCATCCGCAAGAGCATTCAAAAGTAACTCACCAAAATGTGGATAAGAAGACCAGAGAGTTTAGAGAATGCTTGAGAAAGGCAGAGTTGTTTGATCTTGTGGCCAAAGGAAACTCTTATACGTGGTGGAATAAGAGTAATTCAAATCCAGTGGCTAAGAAGCTTGATAGGGTTCTGGTAAATGAAAAGTGGTGTGCTTCTTTCCCAAGCTCATTTGCAAAGTTTGGTGAGCCAATTTTTTCAGATCACGCTTCCTGTGGAGTTTCCATTGAAACGGTGAACAACAAAGCTGTGAGACCTTTCCGTTTCTATAACTTCCTCCTGAAAAATCAAGATTTCAGCCTTTTGATAAAAGAGCAGTGGTATACCATCAATGTGGTTGGGTCTGCGATGTTCAGAGTCTCCAAAAAGTTGCAGAAGCTCAAGCCTATCATAAGAGAGTTTAGTAAAGATAATTTTTCTGATTTGGAGAGAAGGGTTTCGGAAGCTCATGATTTACTTCTCGCCTGCCAAGGTCTTACCCTGGCTGATCCTTCAGTATCAAATGCAACTAAGGAGTTGGAAGCGCAGAGAATCTGGGACATTCTGATCAAAGCTGAAGAAAGTTATTTCTGCCAAAAGTCTTGGATCACGTGGCTCAGGGAGGGAGACAGCAATACAGCCTTTTTTCATCGCTTCGCTGAATCTAGAAAGGTTTATAACAACATCCTATCCCTCACAGATGAACATGGAAACAATTATGATACTCAGGAGGAAATTCTTGAACATTGTGTTGACTATTTTGAGAACCTCTTGGGCGGTGAATCTCCTCCTTCCATGTTTGATCCGGAGGATTTGAGTTTACTCCTACAGTTCAGGTGCTCTTCTCAACAGAGAGATGAGATGGATAAGGATTTCACCAACTCAGAGATCAAAGCTGCTTTCTTTTCCTTACCTACTAATAAAACAAGTGGCCCTGATGGTTACTCAGCAGAATTCTTCAAGGCCACTTGGGAGGTAATTGGAACAGAGGTTATTGAGGCCATATTAGAATTCTTCAAATCAGGTCAGCTTCTCAAGCAATGGAACGCCACTCATTTGGTGCTTATTCCCAAGACTCCAAATGCTGCTACAGCCGCTGAATTCAGACCAATCTCTTGCCTCAATACCTTGTACAAGGTGATTGCTAAGCTCCTAACATCTAGACTGCAGAAGCTTCTTGGTGAGGTAATCTCCCCTACTCAGTCTGCTTTTCTCCCAGGAAGATTACTGTCTGAGAATGTTCTGTTGGCCACCGAAATTGTCCATGGTTATGGTAGAAAGAACATTGATCCTAGGGGAATGCTTAAGGTTGATCTAAGGAAGGCCTTTGACTCTGTGAGATGGGATTTTATTCTGGCTGTGCTTAGTGCCATTCAAATACCAGAGAGATACAAAAAGTGGATAGAACAATGCATCACTACACCTACCTTCTCAGTCTGTGTAAACGGAAATTCTGGAGGTTTCTTTAAGAGCACCAAAGGCTTAAGACAAGGAGACCCCCTGTCCCCTTATTTGTTTGTGCTAGTAATGGAGGTCTTCTCCAAGCTACTTCATTCAAGATTTGAGGCGGGATATATTCATTACCATCCAAAAACTTCGAATCTAGCTATCTCTCACCTTATGTTCGCTGATGACATTATGGTTTTCTTTGATGGTGGCAGCTCCTCCTTGCATGGTATTACAGAAGCTTTGGATGATTTTGCTTCATGGTCTGGTCTTCAGATCAACAGAGATAAAACTCATCTCTATCTTGCTGGGTTGGATCTTTGTGAGTCAGAAGCAACGGCTAGTTATAACTTCCCCGCTGGCTCTCTTCCAATCAGATATCTAGGGCTTCCTTTAATGAGTAGTAAGCTGAAAATTAAGGATTATGACCCACTTATGGATAAGCTGATAGCCAGATTCAGGTCTTGGACTGCCAAAACTTTATCTTTTGCTGGAAGGATTCAGTTGATAAAAACGGTGATATCAGGTATTGTCACTTTCTGGATGTCAACCTTTATCTTGCCTCAGGGGTGCATAAAGAGAATTGAAGCTTTGTGTGCAAGATTCTTATGGTCAGGGGACAACTCATTAACGGGGAAACACAAAGTTTCTTGGTCTAATGTTTGTATCCCAAAGGATGAAGGAGGTGTTGGCTTGAGACGTTACTCTATATGGAATAGAACCCTCTGCCTGAGGCTGGTTTGGATTCTGTTTGCTGGAACAGGATCAGTTTGGGCAGCTTGGCATAACCATCACCATATAAAGAACAGGTCTTTCTGGGGTCTAGAAGAGAACAAGTCAAATCCTTGGACCTGGAACATGCTCCTAAGGCTGAGGCCTTTAGCTGAGAGATTCCTAAGGAACAAGGTGGGCAACGGGTGTAATACTTTCTTCTGGTATGACAACTGGACCCCCCTCGGTCCGCTTATCAAGCTGCTTGGTAATTCAGGTCCGAGAGAACTTGGAATCCCCATACAAGCCAAGGTCTCAGATGCTTGTAAGGATGCAGGTTGGGTTATCACTACTCCAAGATCAGATCAGGCTCTGCAACTGCAAATATTCCTCACAACCATTCCTTTGCCAGCCTCTTGTTCAGAACCGGATGAGATCAGTTGGGTTGTTAATGATACAAATTGCAGGGGTTTCTCTTCTCCGATGACCTGGGACGAATTGAGGCCGAGACAGGCTAAGAAGAGCTGGTCAAGAACCATCTGGTTCAAAGGCCATGTCCCCAAACATGCTTTCCAGTTGTGGGTAACTCATCTTAATAGATTACCCACGAGAGATAGATTGCTGACTTGGGGATGTATCCCTAGTGGAGATTGCGACTTTTGTTCAACTGCGACGGAAACAAGAGATCACCTCTTCATAAACTGCAGTTTGCGGGTCACATCTGGAGACTGATTTTCACAAGGCTAAGTCCTAGACAAGCAGTTTTCACCACTTGGGCGGAGCTCTTGTCCTGGACTAATAGCTCCTCACCCACCGGTCCTTCGCTCTTAAGAAAAGTTCTATTTGGAGCAGCGGTTTACCACATTTGGAAGCAACGCAACAATCTAGTTCACAACAACCACACCATTGATTCCAATACCGTCTTCAAGCTTATGGATCGTGAAGTTCGCAACACGCTTACTTCAAGAAGACATAGAAAGCGGTGGCGTGATCTCGGTTACATTTGGATTCGTTAACATAACCAATCTCTTAGCCAAATCTATTATAACTTTGTTTTAATTTTTTTGCCAAAGTTATTTCTTGTATAGGAAGGCTTTTAACCTACCTAAACACTTCATCTAATATGATATTTACTATTTAGCAAAAAAAAAAAAAATGCAAAACACTATTCAACTTTCAAATATACAACTCACAACAACAAATTAAGAAATATTTAAATTCCTTTTATGAAACCAAAACTTCTACATATTTTTACATTCAACAATTTGAAATATGGAATGCCAACAAAAAAATTAATGATAATTTTGTTTTCATGCCAACGTTTATTTCCTTTTATAAAATTCAACAATTCCCAAACATAAAACGTACAAAAAAAAAAAAAAACGTACAAAAAATAAGACAGCGTGGAGAGTAAAGCTATTGGTAGCATGGCTGCAACACAAAGCCAAGTGTTTGGTCTTCCAAATATTTTCTTAACTCTATGTGTTAATTAACCCAAAAAGCCCTTTTTCTCCTCCTCCTTCAAGGGTTTTTATTTAAACCACTTTTCATTTCTCCTCCAATTTGGTAAACCACTTCCCTTCCTTCCTCCTCTCTTAAGTAAAAAAAAAACACTCCCCAAAAATCTCAACAGAGTTTTTTTTAATGAAGAGACCATTAACCACTTCTTCTTCTTCTTCACCATCTTCTTCTACTTCATCTTCCTCTGCTTGTGTTCTTCCTACTCCATCTGAGACTCCAAGGCCTAAACGAGCCAAAAGGGCTAAGAAATCTTCGACTAATTCTGATGTTAAACCACAGAATCCCACCAGTCCTGCCTCTACCCGACGCAGCTCTATCTACAGAGGAGTCACTAGGTTTCTTTTGATTTTGTTTTCAAATCAGATTTGGGGTTTTTGTTAAACCTGCATTTGTGAAATATTTGCATGTTTGTTTTTGGATTTTTACAGACATAGATGGACTGGTAGATTCGAAGCTCATCTTTGGGATAAAAGCTCTTGGAATTCGATTCAGAACAAGAAAGGCAAACAAGGTTTGGTTTTTAATTTCACAACCCATCTCTAATTTCTCATAAAGATCTGAACTTTCACTGATTAATTTGGGTTTTTCTTTGTTCTGGTGTCTGATCTCAACTTCGTCACTGTTCCTTATTATTGGACTCATCAGTCTATCTGGGTAATTTCTAATTTCTAATCAAATACACAAAAAAAATCAATTTTTTTTAGAGAGTGGATTTGGTCAGAGATGAGCAAAATCTCAACTGCTCTGACGCGTGATTGTAGGAGCTTATGACAGCGAAGAAGCAGCAGCACATACGTACGATCTAGCTGCTCTCAAGTACTGGGGTCCCGACACCATCTTGAATTTTCCGGTAACCACAAAAAAAACCAGATTTTTGATTGATTGATTGATGCATGTTTGGTTTTTCGTGTAATGATACTGAATTTTTTTTGTAACTTTATGAATTTAGCATGAGACATATGCAAAGGAATTAGAGGAAATGCAGAGAGTTACAAAAGAAGAATATTTGGCTTCTCTCCGCCGTCAAAGCAGTGGTTTTTCCAGAGGCGTCTCTAAATATCGCGGCGTCGCTAGGTTCCTCCTTTTTCTCTCTTTTTTATTTTGTAATTATAATTTTATTAATTTACACTTTCGGAATTTAAGCTAAAATGAGTACTAAGTCTATTCCAGATGATCTTTTATAGGAAATGTGAATTTTTTTAGGAAATAATAATGCTGGAACTTTTTTTTTTCTTGAAAGATTTGATATTCTAGAATATTCTTTTTTTTTTTTTTGCTAATCATAATTAACTTTTGTTTCTTACCTGCAAAACCGTAGGCATCACCATAACGGAAGATGGGAGGCTCGAATTGGGAGAGTGTTTGGGAACAAGTACTTGTACCTCGGCACTTATAGTACGTACATCTACTTTACTCTTTTCTAATTTTTTTGATAATAATACTAATTAAGATTTAAAATAATCATTAGCAATATAAAATAATTTAAACCAAAAAAATTACCGGGCATAACGGATCGTTTTTTTTAATTTAGTCTTGTATTTTTTCTGTTACTATGGCTTTCTAAAAATTTGAAAATATTGTGTGATTAAGAAAATATTGATTAGTTTAATTAGACAATTAAAATAATATAATGGTGAGACAGTGGGCTTTGAATTGTATATATCAACACAGTCACACACTCACGTGAGGCGAGAGTTTTGACATCATGTCACTTCAACTCTCACTAATCTTGATTTTTCTAAACCTTTAATCAAATCTACTTTTTCTTCTTTTTCTTTTTAATTATCTGACTTCTGCATAATTACCTTTTAAATTCTGCATTTTTTATGGATCCGATACTGTGAATACAAAAATTGAGAACTCTGCAGAAGGAATATTAACAACAACTCCTTACTGCAAAAGTAATACCATTTTTAAATACTCTGATTTAGTCCGTTAGATATTATTAAGGGACCCAAATCTTCAACAAATCTCAACTTACATATTTTTTTAAAAGTTTAAAATTCAAATTTTTATTTTTAGTGTTTGGATTCATTTTTGCAAAAAAAAATATAGGCAATCTTTTAATAACAAAGACACTTGTTATTCTTATTTTATTTTCCAAGAGCATAATTACAAAAAAGAAATACTAAATTAGTTGTATAGAGTAATAATGTAGTGTTGTTACAAGTGTAAAGGCGCGTGTAGCGCGTAGGTCACGTGATAACACTCTCACTCGATAAAAAAGGACAAAATAGTTCAGAGCCGGACCAAACCCGAGGTCGATCTGGTTTTTGGTTTATTAAAAATGGTTTTTAAGAGTTGAGTCTGGTTCTGAGTCGGAGTCACGAGCCCTCACGTGCAACTTCGATCTCTCTTCTACCATATCTTTCATCTTTGTCCTCACAACAAAATTATTTTTCTACTAACTTTCTATTTTAGCATTTTTACTTTGAATTTTTTTTTAAAATCCTTAATAGTGATAGTTATTAGAGCTTAATGTTTTACACTTGGTGTGTGGTAGGTGGGTTTATTGTTTTAAATCATTAGTAATCGTACGTTCGTGTATTATTTATATACTTCTTTTTTTTTTGTCGTCGTATTATTTATATACTTAATTACTGCGGTTAAGTTAAAGTTTTTGATTCTCTTAAAGAGAGTTCGAAGTGGAGGAGAAATGGTCTCTCGTACACGCTTCACCTCTATTACACAAATCACACAAATAGTGTAACCCTAGTTGTCCCTACTATACACGTCACTTAATTCTCTCGATTTTTGTCTTTATTAGGTATCATAAATTCTCTAAATTTTTAGAAAGAAACGACAAAAAAATAAACACTTCTTTTAACACATGTTTGGTCTTATTTGGTTACCACTTAGTTACCATCTATGTTAAATACTAGCATCAATTTGCTTTAATGGAATTAGTTTTTTCTTATAAACTTGTAATTTATTTGTTGCAGATACACAGGAGGAAGCTGCAGCGGCGTATGACATGGCGGCGATAGAGTATAGAGGTGCCAACGCGGTGACCAATTTCGACATAAGTAATTACATCGACCGGTTAAAGAAGAAAGGCGTTTTCCCGTTCCCTGTGAGCCAAGATAATCATCAAGAGGCTATTCTTGCAGAAGCGAAGCAAGAAATTGTGACGAGGGAAGCGAAAGAAGAGCCTAGAGAGGAAGTGAAACCGTTCGTGGAAGCAGAAGAATCGCAAGAAGAGAAAACAGAGGCGGTGGTTGCTTCTTGCTGCATTGATTCTTCGAGCATTATGGAAATGGATCGTTATTCGGACAGTAACGAGCTGACTTGGAACTTCTCTATTATGGATCCAGGGCTTGCTCCGTTCTTGACGGATCAAAACCATTCGAACGAGAGACCTCTCGAGTTTCCCGAGCTTTTCAACGAGTCAGGATTTGAGGATAACATTGACTATATGTTCGACGAAGGGAAGAATGATTGCTTGAGCGCCTTGGAGAATCTTGATTGTTGCAACGTGATTAGCCCGACTTCTTTGTCTTCTTCTCCGTTGTCTTGCCTTTCGACTGACTCTGCTTCGTCAACAACAACAACAACAAACTCTGTTTCTTGTAACTATTCTGTTTGAGAGAGAGCTTAAGGATTCTAGGATGAGTTTCTACCTTCTTTTTCTTCTTCGTTTCTTTTCTTTTGTTTTTCGATTTTCCTAGGGTTTGTATTTCAGTTCAGGGCTTTGTTCGTTGGTTCTGAAAAATCAGTGGTCTTTGCCTCTTTTCCTTCTTGTTTTATAAGTTCATGAGTAGAAGAGTTCCCAAATTGCATATTAGCCCAACTACAAAATGATATCATGAAGGACTCAATTGTTCTTTAGAGTTTGCTCAATTGAGATACTTGACTTAAATCATAACTGAGATTTAAGACCAAAGTCATGGCTAGTGCAGTAACAAAATATGTCAAGTGGTTTGTATTCAACATAATCTTGATAATATAATGGGATGGCTATACAAGTTAGACAAATATGAAGTGATGGATTGGATAATAATAAATTGAAGCATAAGTTTGGGCTTTTGGCCCAAAATAACAATTTTTTGAAAGATTGTTATGGGCTTAATGGGGATGGCTATATAAGAGGAAACATACTTGTAAGAATCGTTTCACTTTTGAGTTTGGAGTTGCTTCGACCTCTCAGGTTTCTCTCTAGCATATTTATCATCCGATTTAACCAGGGATTTGACTATTTATGTTTTTTTCTTTTCATACGTAAGAGTTCGAGATCAAAGAGCAAGATCATGGCCGGTGCAGTAGCAAGATATGCCAAGTGGTTGACTTCAACTCCCATGGGTGCGGTGAATCTAGTCTCGTTGATGAGTTTACCAGTCTTAGGTTACATTCTCTTATATCAGGAAAAGGAATTTGCTCGTATCTAAGAGCGAAAGAGGCAGCAGAATACGTTGAATGCACTGATAGCTAGAGGAATGATCAGAGAACAATGATCGGTCTAAAAGATGTGTTTTAGTTTTTTTTTTTAGAACGGTTTAATGTTTATTCTCCATACTGAGTTATTTACATGTTTCCATGAAAAACTACGAAAACTCTTTCTATGATAATTTGATTGATCTTTTTTTAACCTAAGAGATACTCCCTCCGTCCCATTTTAGATGATCTTCTAGGAAATTTTTTTTTGTCTCAAATTAGTTGATTTTTTCAATTTTCTATGCAAAATTGTATTGTATTTTTGTTGTTTTTGGATGTTTGAATTATTCAGAATATTTTTCCATTGGTTGAATCATTTTGGAATTGATGTTTTATATTGAAAAGATAAACAATTAAATGGTTTCTTAATTTGTGTGTAAAAACCTTAAAAATCATCCAAAATGGACGGAAGGAGTATGATTTATGTCCATATTTTGACTTTAGAGTTTAAGAATTGGATAAACATACATTTATCTTCTTCTCTTTTTTTTGTCACAAACTAGATAGAATAAACATTATTTTTGTTTATCAACCATATAAACATTATCAACAAAAATTTACTATATCTTTGTGATAGATTCTGAATTATTGTAGATCCTTCTATACATAATATTCAAGATGGTCCATATTATGGATATGATTTATATTGTTTCATATGATTCAATAATGGTTGAAAGGTTTTCTTCTTAAGCAGGAAGTCGTCAATATAATATTATACATGCATCAATAACATTGCATCCACAATAGGTCTAAGCAGCAAGCTACTCATCATACAATCCATAGTTCTCAAGGTTTTTAAAGTACATAATTCAGAAACATCACAAGGTTTTAAGCAGCAACAGTCTTATGCTTTATAAGTAGTTATTAATTAGATAGATAATGATGATATCACCTTGCAAACCTTTTTTAACCCTTAATCATTCGAGAAGGTGAAAGGTAATGATATCCGAGGCAGAGGGTGCATGAAGGGAATGATTGGGGTAATGGTGATGATGGTTCTGGTGATAACGAAGTGCGTAAGCACGCGACCCTTCGATTTGATATCCAAGAACCGCATCGTAGTCTCCTCCATTGTCTACTAGACCATAGTGAGGATCTTCTGCTCTTAGTTCCTATTTCACCAAAACACATTTTAAGTGATCAATGTTTGTAGTCCAATTAGTATGACAACCAAGAAAAACATATGAATATGAGTGACTCAATCTAGATTATAGCAATTCTATGCCTATAAAACAACATGTAATCAAAGAAAACAAAAAAAGAGGGAAAGACGAGAGAATACCAGCTCATGTATGAGATTCTTTTGTATGTCTTGTTGACTTTTGTTCTGCAATTGAGTAAACCACAAGAAAAACTATCATGAATATACTGAAATGATTAAGGCTCTTAAGTGTCTAATCAACTTTTATTTCATTTAGCTTTTATCCCGTCACTATAATATACGTTTGCTTTTTCCTTTATCCATTAGCCTAAACACACAAACTTTCCAAAAAACAAGATACTGATTTCTTGATAAAAATAGAACTACTAATTTCCCTATTAAGTTTTACTTTTTAAATTTGAAATACAAAATTGTTAGAAACAAACTGAATATAAAGTTGTGATTGAAAAGTTGGAAGAACCGAATAATTACACATGGCGTTGATTAGGTTCTGTTAAGATGCTTTGCCTAAGAAACAGTGTTATCAACAGTTTTAGCACAATTTCAACTTACACAAAAATTGTTGAGACAAATGATATGATAAAATGCAAAAAGTGAGTGAACATAGAAGAGGATGTAACCTTTTTCTTGGTGGTCTCGATCTGATTCCCAAGAGATTTAATCTGCACAAATTGATTATAAGAAAACGATCACATATATATATTATCCAACAGTAAACAAAATGTTTCATTGTTTAACACCTAACACCACAAAAAGACACTTGTCTTAATATTATTAAAACATATACATGATTGATTAAAACCCTAGATTAGGGGAAAACTATGAATTAAGAGAACCTTGCGCTCACGAACGAGTTTGAATGTGTTTTCCATTTCATCCTCAAGACGACGAAGCTCCTCAATATCAAGTTCGTCCAAACACTCACCTAGCCTTTGCCTACAATTTTAACAAATTTACATATTTCTTAATTTTGTTTCTTGCAATCTAAAGTGATGTTTGATTAAAAGACAGTTTATGAGAGAAGAGAAAGAAACAAAATACTTGATCTGAGTCCGGAGATTTCTATTTGTCTCCAACAGTTTCCTCTTGGTTTCTTGCATTCTCTACAACAAACACAACACAAATCTCACCAAACAAGAAAAAACACATATATCAAGAACAAGAAGAAAGATCTAAAAAGAAACCTCGTATTGAGTGCTCCAAACATCAACATCAGAAACTGTTTGGTACAGATCTACAATCTCCTTCGTTCTAAACCCACAAAACATAAAAAAAATCGTTAATTAGAACAAAGTTTTCAACAAAAGAGTTATGTTTTAGAGAGAGAGAGATCTTGTACGTACGTGGTGTTAGGGCTAATATACTCATGAAGCTTGTTAGAGCTAGAGAACATGATAATCGAAACCCTAGCATCACACAAAACGGTAAGCTCATGAGCTTTCTTGAACAAACCATTTCTTCTCTTCGAATACGTCACTTGTCTATTTGTCTGATTCTCAATCCTCTTGATCTGAATCTTCCCTCTCGCCATATTTTCTTGTTTACGTTTTTTAAATCTTTTTGTTGCAATGGCGGAGAGGACAAAGAGATATTATAAGAAGAAGAAGCAACAAAGAAGTGAAAAGATAAAGAGATGAACAAGTAAAGGACCCCACTAAAATTACTATAAATAGAAAAAATTGCCGAATCTATGAAAGGTGAGTTCAGAAGTTGATGAAAACTAAGTGATAAACTTTCCTCTTATAGAAAGTGGAACACAGACATCGATGATGGTTTTAATTACAAGACACTGCTTAAATCAATTGTCTTTTAGGTGAAAGAGGGGACCAATGCTAGTATTATTTATTAACGGAGCTCCGTTAAGTTTCTAATTTGTGTTTAGAAAGTGACAGAATACAACGGCGTTTGTAAATGTCAAATCTGTGCAGGTGGATTTTGGTTACCCTAAAAGTAAACGAATGTTTAGTTGTGAACCAAGTTTTTATTTTCTTGTTAAAAGCCAAGATTGTGTACTTTTGTTTGTTCATTTAGGAAATTAGGATTTTATTCCTTTTTTTTAGAGTTAATTTGAGTTCCAATCTTTTGAATGTTATGTCATAAATGATTACAATTATTCAAGATGTAATTTAGCAAGTTAGGAGAAAAGTCATTGTTTGTTGTACTTTGTTGGTAGACAAGTTTTTTGGTTCAAAACCAATCTTTGGTACATTTGGATACCATCCACCAAATCAGATATGCACCGTAGTACAATTCTTAGAAACCAATACAAACCTGCAAATTTTCAATTCAAAAACAAAAAAATTCTCATAAACTTGACCATCTGCTGCGTCAAATTAAGTATCGTTTTAGAACTCAAATAGCAACACTATACTATTGGAAATTTAAAAAGGTAAAGGGATTTGTAATGAGTTTCTTGAGCTATTCACACAATTCAACTTCCAGCAAGAAGTCTCAAAGCTATGCAAATTCAGTGAGACAAGATATACAACGGATTTAGTATCAGTTTTAGAAGAACACTGACTATTGGATTCTAACACAAGAGTCTGATTTGTATTTTCATTTTTACACCGCTTAAAACTGGGACAACTATGCATGTTGCAAAACTGAAAATGTAAAGTAATCTAAAAAAACATGTTCCTATGGTTAAAGTAACATTATATAAGAGATACATCATCAACCTTACAAAGAACACTCTCTTTCTGGTCTCAATTCCCCTTTCCTGTTTTCTTCAGGTACTCTTTCATGCGAATTTGGTTCGTCTCAAATATGAAAGGCATTCCCCGTATCTGCGCAACCACATAATATACCTCGAGATTAACGACCTCGAGAAATGGTGTTATTATTAGTTAATGTCATGATAATAATAGAGTATCCAGGATCAAACCTCAACTAGACAATCAGATTTGAGGATTAAACTTTGTCCAGGATCTACTTCCTTCTCATTTACTGAGATTGAATACTTCCCCAGGTTTTTCATATGAAACGACCCGTCATCACCCAACCGTATGATCGCCTGCATTCAACAACCAAAACACAAGGTTAATACGGATTTGTTCTTCTCATACAACCCAACACTTCTAAAATACAAATGGAAGCAACTATGGGACCAACCTGGCGTCGAGATATTTTGCTGCCCCGCTTTTCTCTTCCCAAATCAATGTCCACCGCAAGATCTTCTGTTGATCTTCCCACCAAAACCTGTCCCAAGAGAGAAACAGTCAATATAACAAGTGATGCTATAAGCTGCTTAAACCATAGAAACGACCAAATGTATAGGATCATGATACCTCAGGCTTCTTGATGTAGTGTTTTGAATATCTACCATATAAGACAGCGAATGCACCACGGGAAGCAATGGCTCTTTGCATATATGAATAAGCAGCCTGCTCAAGTCTTATTATTGTTCTTTTCATGTCTTGGTTCTGATACTTGGAGACTGCAAGTGAAAAAGTTTTAAGAAATTACAAACAAGCCTAACACATTTGATAAGATCTCTTGCATCACCCATGGAAATGGCTCCCCACATTTTCATACAAATCCCCTCATAAATGATGGTATGCAATGATTTGACTTATTTTTCCCCAAAAAATAAATCAACAAGAGTTCTCCTGAATGACAAGGGATGCTCAGTTACCTTCGAGATCAAAATTATCTTGGTCATCAGGATCCAAGTCCTTGTCAAGTACCTGAAAAAGAGTCTTATTGGAGTAAATGTATCACAGAGCCACATAGCAACAAGAGTAAGGATGGAAGTCAGAGTTACCATAGCCTCAATGTCAGAATAATTTGGCAAGTCCTCTTCACTCTCAAAAACATGCCCGTCTGCTTCTGTTTGAGGGATCTCCAGCTCAAGGTCTGACATCTCTAACAAGCCATTATCAGCATCGTTTGCTTGCGGCGCTTCATTTATTGGTAATACACCATTTTCCTCTTTACTGTTTCCACTATCCTTCTCGGGGCAGCTTCCCTGACCATCAAATCCAACGATGAGTTTTCCACTGGCCATTTCCTTGTTTCCATCTTTTGCACCAGTACCGTCAGAGAGCAGAGTGTTTGAGCATGCCTGTGCAGAACCGGTAGAACCACCAGGAGCTACAGTATTATGTGACTCAGGAATAGTTAATGCCTTGAATTTTGGAACTTGACTTGGTTGACCTGTCTCTGACTTTCCTTGAGAAGACACTTGCAAACGTCCTTGTATTTTCTTTTGTGTATGGACTGAATATCCGTCACTTTTTTCCTTGCTGGCAGAGAGATCTCTCACACTTGAAATAACTGGATTATTTGTATCTTTGAAGTTACGCCGGGCTAATGAAGAAACTGACATGGGATGGCTGTTGGACAGAAAAATGTCATCATTGCACGGAATCTCAGGATCCTCTTGGTTTAATAAACAGCAGATAACTCCATCAACCATCTCAGGATGCGGATCTAAAGCAAGTGAGTCAGACACAGGTTTGCACTCCATTAAGTTCATTGCACTTGTACCATCAAGTTCAAGCATCACATGATCATCCATAGTTACATCTACTTGATGAGTCTGTGCGTTGGAAGGTTCTTGCTCGGTGGAATAAGGCAAAGCCCCATGATTTGTATCGTTTGCCGGGCTCAACAGTGAGCTAAGACCATCGTAATATGACTTGTCAACTTCTTTGCCATCTACTTCCATAAACGAATCCTCTGCGAAAAGAGAAGTTGAAAGCTGTGCCAGAAAACAACTAGTGCTAGCCATTGTGGTTTTCGGCTCATGAGCAGAAATATCTAGATTCTGATTGGAATCTTGATTAACCACATCACATTCTGAAGGACCAGTGAATGTGAGATTTTCTCCTCCTACATAAGAAATGCCTCCCTGTAAATGATCTTCTGTCACAACATGATTTGTCACACAACCATCATCACCCAAGATATCTGGAAACGCGTTGTTAATGATATCCATGTGAGAGTCTTCAAGACCAAGATGTGATGGAACGAAGAAACCTAGATCCAAGGAATTGAATGACTCAGTGCGAAATTTCTTCCGCAAGGAATGATAAGTAGTTCTGAGCAACTCAGCCTTCCTCTTCCTAGATGAACTCTTGTTTTCTTTAGATCCAGTTCTAGCAAACTTTGTAGGAAAATTAGGGTTAGTACGTTCAAGCTCAGTCATCCGAAAAGCCGCCTCAAAAGAAACTACTGGATCATATAGGAGAGCATGCCATCGATCTTGCAGTTCTCGGATAGAAAATCTTCTAGAAAACTGCACAGCACCTTTAGCAAGCGACTCCAAAGAAGCCCCAGCCTGTAAATCAATTAAGGAGATCAATTCACTTTAATTGCTAGAATACCAAACGGAAAAAAACACAATACCCCCATAAGCACCACACTAGTAGAGAAACAAAAAATGGAGTAAGAATATTCAAATGTGGATACAAGCCATTACAAATAAGAAATTTCAGAAACAACTTAGACAGTCAAAATTGATAGACACTAATCTTTATAAGTAGTTTGGTTAAGCAAATTGATAACCACAAGATCATTGAAAAGAGACTGGAAATTCAGACAAACTCTGTTTAACTCTCTATTGAGTTCATGGCTAAATCAAACATCAGGACATGAAAAGATCTGTAATAAAGAAATGGAAACAGACAGAACTGAGAGTTCACCTCAATGGCGTTCTTTAGAAGCAGGTCGTCTTCGGGTATCCACGGAATTACCTGAGCAAGAGCTCCCATTTCTTAAGAGAAGAGCCCAGTAAGAGAACAAGTCTTGTCAAGCTCGGGAACAAACGATAGTGAGGTTCAATAGCCTAGCGACAGTAACCATGCCACAAATTAGAAACAACAAATGTCAGGATTTTGGAAAATTATCAAAATTGGGCAAAAATCGAAAGAGAAGTTTAAGCAGAAAGTGACGAACCACGGTTCGCAGTTGAGTCAATCCGCCATTACAGGACACAAGTAGAATACCTATGCTTTTATTTCTTATGTAACTGAAGAAAAAAATCAATACTTTAGTTAAACTCTGAATCACGAACAATTCGAAATTACAGAGTCAAATGTATAGAGGAGAACAAATAGGAACCCTAATGTCCATAAATAGAGAAATCCCAACAAGAAAGGAACTAACTTGAGGGAAGAAGAGGAGACGATAATCCAGTGGCTCGATTTGAGGGGAAAATTCTACAAAAAATCTGAAACCCTAATTTTGGTCCGACTGTCTCCGTCGTCGTCTGAGAGGGCAAGAAGAAGACACGTTTAAGAATGGAGTCCCAAACGACATCGTTTTGATGTTTATTAGTATTGGTCTATACTAGTTTTTTCTTTTTTTCTTTTCAAAAGTCTATACTAAAAAAATCCCGAACTTTCAAATTATAGACGAAAAAAACCTGAACTTTCAAAATGTCATTTAAATTCCAAAGTTTTGGTTGACTTCCTAAGAAAATGGTTAACTTTCGTTGACTTGGCCATTTTAGACATACCGTTAAATTTCCGTCAGCACTACGATAACATGGTTAATTCTCCGTTAGCAGTCTCCGTTTAGGCAAAACGACGACGTATTGAAAATAGGAAAAAGTGTCGAAAAAAACTTGAACTTTCAAATTATGGCCGAAAAAAGCCTCAACTTTCAAATTATGGATGAAAAAAACCTCAACTTTCAAAATGTCAATTAAATCCTAAAGTTTTGGTTTAAGGTTTAAATGACCCTAATGCACAAACAAAATGACACATTGTTAGCTTACATTGCTTGAAAATTCAATATAAACAACATCCCTTATGGTTGTTCACAAATTCACATCTCGTTTGATAAAACGACGGAAGAACCCTCTTCATGGGTTCTAAGGGAACACACACTTACCTGATGCTATTAAACAAGCTTACATGCGCAGAAAGCGAGTCTTTGAGATCAATCTACGGCACCATATACATCTTCAATCTCCATCCTCTGCCTCAGTTTCCTCATCGACTACTACATCAAAGTTGATTTTGAGACCACTTTTGACGGAGTTGTAAATACGAGCTGCATGATTGATTTTTTGCCAATCACTCGTCTGATTAAAGATATACAAAAGGTACTAGAAATGTTTAATACCTTTAAGTCGCTTGCAATCCTATCCTTGAGTTCTTTGATGATAAAGTGTGTGAAATGATCCTAAGGATTCGCTTTCCGCGCATGTAAGCTTGTTGTTGGGGTCAGATCTCACTCCGGTAGAGATCATCAAGAAAATGACTAAGTACCAGAGGTAGGCGCGCAGTTATCTGGACCAGCCCTGTCTCAGGACCAGCTCTGTCTCTGGGACCGGCTCTATAGAATAACTGGGACTAGGACCGGCACCTTTCCAGGACGACGTCTATAGTGGACATTTAGACTCCAAGAGACCGTTGCGATCATTTCACTTCAAGACAGAGAATGGGCCGAGCTCAGAAGGCCCACATTGGAAAGAACGAGTCGGGAGCCCACGAGTAACAAGTCACGCCGACCTCTACTACAAAACTGGGCCCAGAAGATGAGCTCTTGGATTTGGGCCCATGACGAGGACGAGGTCAAAACCTAAAGGCGGCCGCCGACTACGCTGAGAAAGAATCCGGAAGATTCAGGGATTCGACCTTATCTCTTTAGGCGTAGACCTACGCCGACTTAGACTTGTATAAATAGACCTTGTACACCTCGGCCAACAGTTTATTTCGAAGCTCGGTCCCATATTCTCCAAACTAGTAGCCCTCAACTTCAAAATAGACTCAATAAACTTGTCAAAAGATGACGAGGAGCTCATTGTCAAATTCGCTTAGGAGTTTCACCGAGTGTTGATTCAATTCAGTGGCCCGCTCGATCTTTAAATAAGCTCACTACGTCGCGGAACAAAATCTCCAAGGATAAACTGAGCGTAGCGTCGGTACAAATTAAATACCGCCAAGTGAGCTCAGTTTTTTGACTTTGAATCAAATCCCAAAGCCCGAGAATTATGCACTTATATCAACGAGCTAGCAACGACGAGCTCGTCATGACACCAAAATCTCCAGCGAGCTATCAACGACAAAGACTTAAATAAAGAAAAGGAACGAGGCCGAGCTCCCCCGAGTACGACGACGGCGTCCACCATCGAGGTCTCACGAGAAACAGAGAGTGAATTCGAAAAGAAGCTAGAACACGACGTCGTGGGTATGGGACAATAAGGCGGTGGTGCTAAGTCCTGAGATCTCTCCTTGACAGATTAAGAATAAGCTCGACGTGTTATCAAACCGCATCCGACGACCCATGTCAGTCCGACGGCAAGCTCTCTTCACATCAATAAGGTCAATGGTTTCTACCAACGAAGAGATCACCGGTGACCAGGACCGTTCATAACGAAGCCGACGTAGTCTTTGGTTCAACAACAACGGGAAGGTGAGAAGATGGAGATGAAGCCTTCATCGGAAGCAACACAAATCGCAGATTGAAACAACAAAGCTTTTAGAAATGGTTCTAGACGTCACACTATCGGCAGCTCAGCTCAAATTTAATTTAACTATAAATCTTTTCGTGACAAGTTATCAATCTCGACAACAACGTCCATCAATTTTCCGTGTCGACGAGCTCTCACGATCCAAACTCAACGAGGCCTGACGATCCAAACTCGACGAGGTATCAAGCTAGATCTCCAAAGTCTAAGTCAACGACGAGTGTTAGCACCAGAGCAGACCTCGACACGGAGAACGGCGATAACAAAGGCTCCTCGTTTCCTGCCTTTTTTGCCAATTGAATCGGACGAGCACTTGGCACCACCTCCCACGGCAAAGCAACGACGTCGACGACAAGCTCCACTTTGTAAGCTCCATGATTTGACAAAGGTCCCTTTTCTCAAAACCACCTATAACGACGTCGGCGACAAGCTTTACTTCCGGTGAGATCTATTCGGAGCCATACAAGAACAGAGAAGACGAGGAAGAACCGGTAGCCGCAAATCTATGCAGAGCCGAGGCTCGACCTCGACCACTAGAACAGGAAAGCGTCGGCAGTGAGAGAAGAAAGCTCGTCGATGGTTTCGAGAACAAGGTGTCGTCAATGAGCCCGCGTTGACGACACCGATCTGACAACAACAAGAAATTCGCCGAAAAAGATGGTGTAGTCGGCGGTGGCGGCGCAGTTAGTGGAAGAAGAAGAAAAAAAATAAAAAATAAAAAAACTAAAACCCTAGATCTAAAACAGAAAATAGAGAGAGAAGAGAGGCTATATTTCTTTTGGTGGAGTGAAGTTATGGAGAAAAGAAAAGGGGAAGGAGTATTTATAGTGTTACTGACAAAACCCTGGAGTGACACGCTTCAGTAGTCGGCGGGAATTAACAATCCCGATTTCTGAAAGGAATCAAGTTTTAATTTCCAGCAGGAGTTAATGATTATGATTTCTAAAAGAAATTTAAATTTCTCAATTTCAGCGGGAATTAAATTTTCAGCTTCCGGAAAAAACAGTATCTTTACTAAGTCCGGAAAGCAACTAAGCAGAAACATGACGCCCATCTCAACATTAACATGAACATGTAAGAGTTGGGGAAAAAAAACAAGTTTTACGAGCTTTAACGAGAACAAGCTCTACAAACTTTACAGGACCAGTTCCTCCAAACTTTATAACACAAATTTAGAAACACAAGTCTATTGATAATCCTTACTGGGCTATGCGTTAAACATGAACACGAAAGCTCAGTAACGTCAGCAGATCCTCAGAACAAGTTTTCACAATCTCGTCTCGTCAGACGCATGCCAAGCAGTACATTTTCTTGAAAACTCACTACGACTCTTTTACCTCGGCATCATCAGAACTGATACTACCGAGCTGGGGGCTAACTGTTGGGGTCAGATCCCACTCCGGTAGAGATCATCAAGAAAATGACTAAGTACCAGAGGTAGGCGCGCAGTTATCTGGATCAGCCCTGTCTCAGGACCAGCTCTGTCTCTGGGACCGGCTCTCCATAATAACTGGGACTAGGACCGGCACCTTTCCAGGACGACGTCTATAGTGGACATTTAGACTCCAAGAGACCGTTGCGATCATTTCACTTCAAGACAGAGAATGGGCCGAGCTCAGAAGGCCCACATTGGAAAGAACGAGTCGGGAGCCCACGAGTAACAAGTCACGCCGACCTCTACTACAAGACTGGGCCCAGAAGATGAGCTCTTGGATTTGGGCCCATGACGAGGACGAGGTCAAAACCTAAAGGCGGCCGCCGACTACGCTGAGAAAGAATCCGGAAGATTCAGGGATTCGACCTTATCTCTTTAGGCGTAGACCTATGCCGACTTAGACTTGTATAAATAGACCTTGTACACCTCGGCCAACAGTTTATTTCGAAGCTCGGTCCATAATTTGAAAGTTCAAGCTTTTTTCGACCATTTACTTGAAAGTTCAGGATTTTTTTGACATATTTTTTTATTTTCAATACGTCGTCGTTTTGCCTAAACAGAGACTGCTAACAGAAAATTAACCCTGTTATCGTTTGCTAACGGAACTTTAACGGTATGCCTAAAATGGCCAAGTCAACAAAAATTAACCATTTTATTAAGAAGTCAACCAAAACTTTGGGATTTAAATGACATTTTGAAAGTTCATGATTTTTTCGTCCATAATTTGAAAGTTCAAGATTTTTTTGACATTTTTCCCGTATTTGTTTGATTGTACATACAGTAATTGCTAGACTCGATTATCAAACTTGTTATGATTTGGTGTTTTATTTTAACTTTCCTTTGTCGAAAGACAAATGTTTTATAATCGCCTAAAATTAGTTGTTTTAGAATTGTGAGAAAACTCTTAAGCAAATTTATAGTTGAAAATTTCAATTGGAAAATTCAAGATTTGAAATTTTTCATGACAAAAGTATTAATTAAAAAAAGAAGAAGCTGAAAACCTTGTTAATAATGCCACATATGAACAATACAAATCTATTACAAATTTACACCACTTATGGAACAATTTTTTCATTCTTAATTTACAAACAGCTTCCATATAAGTTCATGGAGTGTATATAATCATGTTTTCTTATGTTTAATTTTGGTTTAGACAGGTAACTGTATTTAATTTTGAATGAATTCGATTTTCAAATTTGATATTTAGTTTTCTGTGTTAACTTCCCTTTTTTAAAAGAGATATTTAACGCCAAAGACACTTCCTCAAATTTTATTAACAAAACAAACACTTTTGGAAAACAAGGCACTTCTCATTGAATGAAAGACCTAATTACCCCCAATACTCCAATTAACTCATTTACTGTTTTAGTTTCTTTTCTCCTTCTTTTTACCAGATCCAGTTTTCACCGACAATACAGTAAAACCCTAATGACTTCTCAAACTCTACAATTGTTGTTGTTTGTATCTGTGAAGACATCAATTGGTTCAATCGTGGCCAAGGAGAGAATGGATGAGATTTCCCTGACTATTCGTGAATTCGGAGGTAACGAAAACTGTAAGCCTTTATTGTCATTTTTCATTGTTTGTGGGTAACTAGTGTTGGGTGAATCATCTTCTCAATGATTCCAATGTTGCAGGTTCGAGTAAATCGGCCAAAAATCCAGATTTTGATATCCTTTTTAGATGATTATTCTTTCCAGATTATATACATACCAACGACATTGTTCCTCTTCATCGAAGCTCTCATCTTCTCCAGCTTCGGAAATGACAGATCTGATGCCTCCGACCACCGTTACAAAGAAGGCGACATTGTTCCTCTCTACGCCAAGATAGTCGGCCCGTTTCACAATCACAAACAAAGTGGTTTCTGATTTGTTCGCTGTCATAACCCAATCGACGAATCATCGACGGCGTCCTCAAACCAAATATCCCTGTCGTCGAAGATTTCTTCAACAATCATTAACTCATTAAAAAAAATCTCAACTTGAAGTCAGTGATTCATCTAAATACAAAGCTCTCAATTTGTTAGTGCTTATAGTCTTATAGAATCTACATGTTTGGTTTCAGTCTGTATGTACAAAGTCCACGCTATTGCCAAATAATTATTTTTATACAAAGTACATGATCCATATTGTTAGAGTTCCATGGTTACAATACGTATGGACAAAGACATAGTAACTTCGGAGGTCGGAGATCGTAACAGAGATTTTAGTATTGTTGCTAAAGGCAAAGAAATATTTACGAAACGTTTGCTCGTGAAAGCAAATATTAACAATGGTCAAGGTATCATGATACATATCACTTGTAAAACGACATTAATATATGATATTTTATCATTATATAAGAACGAGTTTCGATGGATCATTTAAGTTCTGAAACCAAAACAAACTAAAACTTAAGTAATAAATTGGATATATTGCAAGAATTGTGTGCTATATAGATTAAGAGTTATTAATGGAGAAAACTTAAGCTTTGAAAATAAAACAAAATGCTTGACATGAACACTATATGCAATAAGGAGTTATAAGTGAGTTTTGATGGCAAAACAAAAGTCTTCAAATCAAAGCCAACAAAAACATGGATCCACTAAAAAAGATAGCAAGATAAACACTACGAATAAACATTGAGGGGAAGGTTAAACCTTGAAACAAAAACCAAACAATAACCATATACTACCATCGGTAGATGACCATCCATACGTGACCACGTTACATGACTAGTGACCATTGATACATAACCATCTATACGTGACCATCGATACATGACCATATGTGCCTTCACATACAATACAACCATACATACAACAAGATAGGAAGCAAGCGAGATCCAAACATCTATCAAGTCAAAACCTTAAGTCTTTTGTCAACAAATAGCGTGGTTCACAAATTGACTCACCAATAATCGAATCCAAACTATATCACTTACTGCCTTCCGATGCCAATACTCACCACTCCCTTGATGTATACCAAACTAGTATCCAAATGGTCAAGGTTGTATGGTTATGTAGCACCTGAAGCTATGCATATAACCTTTCTATTACTTTGTATCAGAAACCTAACTAACATCTACATGAGTTCATCAGGTTGGAGTCTGAATTTAGTGTGGTATAGAGGTTGATCATAAATCTCTTCACATTTGTTCCTTATTGACGAAACACAAGCATGATATAACATGTCAAATTATTCTATGTGTATCAATACGATTACAAAGATCTTTTCACATATGTGTTTTTTGATACGTCTTCGATTCAGTAACGATCAAAGCATCCAAAATGATCAAATTAGCAACCAAAACCTGACCAAATTCACGTTCGTGTTCTTCTTGCTAGAGCTCGCCATAATTGTTGATCCGAATAGAACTAGACTTTGATAATCTTCTCCTCAGATGCAAACAAATCACAATATGAATACAAAAATGAAAAATGAAAAGAGATCTTAAACTGGGAACAACCCAGACACAACAAAACTAAAAGGTGGATCATCTAACCAACAAATTTGAATTCATATACATAAATACCAATACATGTTGATATATTAAAACTTCATCCCTTTCTGATTTGTATCTTAGGTTTTTGAGAAAGAGATTGACGGCGAGATCGAAGAAGAAGATTGAACAAAAAATAATGGTTTATTCCCAACCATTTGATCGTAAGTGGGCTTCACAAATCAACGGTTAATATTATAACTATTTTCACCAACTAGATTATAAATTGTTTAAAAATTGAAAGGCTGATACATTTTAACGGGGATAATATAGTCTCATAAGTATATCCCAAAGTGCCTCATTTCTAGCAAGTGTCTCTTTTGATAAATAAAGTTGTAGAAGTGTCTATAATCTTATTATATAAAGTTTGATGCGTCAAACATAATAATTAATATGATCGCGACACGTGTCAACCGGTTGATAAGATTTTGACACGTATTAATTTAGTTTAATTCTATAAAATCGCATATTTCTAAATTTCTCTAATCTTATTTAAATTAGGTTTTGACACGTGTTATTTTATTTTAACTAAATTAAATCAAAAATTTCTAATCCTATTTAAAATAGGTTTACTCTTTACTATTTTACAAATAAAGGTTATTAATCTAAAATAGATAAATCTTTTGATATGTGGATAAATCATCGTATGCAAAACTTAAGTCTATTTAAACTAAAAATAGATAAAATAGATAAATCTTTTGATATGTGGATAAATCATCGTATGCAAACCCTAAGTCTACTTAAACTAAAAATATTTTACATGTATATTAGAATAACCATTGAGAAAAATTACTTGAATTTTTTTTTTATATATGCTTCTAATTAGAATAAAAAAACTAATTAGTAAATACAAATATATAAATGTTTATCATCACAAGAAAACACAACAACTATTTCATGTTAAACAAGTTAAATTAAAAAGTGTTTATCATCGTATTGTAGTACGTCTTTTAAGAAAGTAAGATACTAAACATTTTAAGAAAAATAATGAGCTTAGAGGAAAAGACTTTATATCAAGAAGAGTCTTAATGTAATACTAATTATTTGAATAATATATAACTACAATTTGATTTTATTTGAATAATGTATTACTATTCAAAGTTTTGTGTATCATTAGATTCTTGCAAAATTTGGGAACCAATTATATGAAAAAAGCTCTTCCTAAAATTTGTAATTTGAATTTGTAACTAAACATATGAGATTCAATTCGTTAAGATTTTGGAAAAACAAACTTATGAATGACCAACTACATAATAAAATAATCATAGTTCAATAAGGAATAAGAAGAAAAATATAATAACTTTAAAATATGTGAAAATTTTAACAAGTAAATAATATAGTCAAAATAGAGTAGCGAAATAGTGAAAATTAAACTATTTCAAACATGAATAGAAAGAAACAAGTTATTTGGAAAAGACATGATAAAATTTAATTGGAAATCAAACTACGCCAAACAATTTAAGATAAAAAAAGTAAGTATGAAATTTATTTATATCAAGGTTTTCAATTTTGTTTACTATCATGAATAAAAAAAATTTCATGTGATTTTTCACGGATTGTAAAATATTTTTTTCATAAACCCGCATATATGCGGGTCCTTTACCTAGTGGTTAATAACTTTTTTTAAAAGACAATATTTCATAATTGTCTAAAACTAAATGTTTTAAATTTGTGAAAAACTCTTAACTAAATTCATGGTTGAAAAATCCAAAATATGAAAAAATTTCATGACAAAAGTATTAATTAAAAAAAAAGAGCTAAAAACCTTGTTAATAATTTTGACATATGAACAATACAAATCTATTACATCACATTTTTGATCGAAGTGATTGAATCACATCAAAAAGTTCATCAAATCGTTGATTGTTGGATCGAAACATCTCCTTTTGTTCGCGAATAATTCTTTCCAATGTTTTGATTCACAATCCAAAAACATCTTCCGCATCACGAACAACAGCTTGTAAAGCCTGAGCTCTCGTTTCACGTTGATCCGCCATGAATCTGAGGAAACAATGGCTACTGATACCTTTGATAACGCTAAATTAATGTGACAAAGATGATGAACAAGAGACTAACAAGATACGAACAAGATAGTATTGAATCTATGAGTACAAGGAAACAAAGATTCACAATTTTCACCTTCTAGTCCCTCAATACGAGAAACGAACTAGAATCAATGAGCGACTCTCTCGAGAGAGATTTAGTCTGTTACAACTTCAACAAGAATCAACAATTTTACAAATTTCAATTAATGAATCTAACAGAAAGAATTGATGACTATATAACGAGTTCTTCTCCTTTTCCTTTTTAGCACAAATTTCTTCTTATTTACTTCTTGTGTCCTTTCTGCATTTGCATCCAAATCCTTATTCTTCACCTTCTTCTTCATTTCCGCATTAGTTCTTTCCCTATAAGAAGATTGTGGAACAACTCTTAAATTCTTACTCCCTCTGTATTTGAAAGATTCATGTTATAGAATTTTTCACACATATTAAGACACAATAACTATTTATATTTATTTATAATTATTTATTTTTATTTACTTTTTTGTTTCCAATAAAAAAAGTATGCATGATGAAACAACTTTATGGGGTAAAACAAATATTTGCCATTAATTTAAGTGATAAAGCAAAAAAAGTATTAATTGAAATGTAAAAAAATCAATCTTTCAAAAAGAAGGAAAAAATCTAAAAAATCAATCTTTCAAATACAGAGGGAGTAATTTATAAATAAGTTCAACATAAGTTCATAGAATGTATAAAATCATATTTTCTGATGTTTAGTACTGGTCTAGACAACTAACTGTATTTATTTAATTGTACATTCTGAATGAATTTGATTTTTAAATTTGATATTTAGTGTTTTGTATTCTTTCCTTTTCCAAAAGACAAATGTTTCATAATTGCCTAGAAATAATTGTTTTAGAATTGTGAAAAACTCTTAAACAAATTCATGGTTGAAAAATTCAATTGGAAAATCCAAGATTTGAAAAAATTTCATGACAGAGATAAGAAATATTTATAAAAAAAAACTGAAAACCTTGTTAATAATTCCGACATATAAACAATACAAATCTATTACAACACACTTGCCATCAAATAATTTAAGATTGTGGAACAACTATTACATTCTTAATTTTTAATTTATTAAGAGCTTCAACATAAGTTCATAGAGTGTATACAATCATGTTTTCTCGTGTTTAGTATTGGTCTAGACAACTAATTGCATTTATTTGACTGTACATTTTGAATAAATCCGATCTTCAAATTTGCCATTAGTGTTTTGTGTTAACTTTCCTTTTAAAAAAAACAAATGTTTCATAATCTAGTTTTTTGAAGAATTCAGTTGGAAAATTCAAGATTTGAAAAAATTTCACGACAAAAGTATTAATTAAAAAAATCTGAAAACCTTGTTAATAATTTTGACATATGAACAATACAAATATATTACAACACAATTCACATCAAAGAACTTAAGATTGTGGAACAACTCGTACATTCTTAATATGCAAAGAGCTTCGACATAAGTTCATAGAGTGTATACATATACAATCATACTTTCTCATGTTTATTATTGGTCTAGACAACTAACCATATTTATTTGATTCTACATTTTGAATGAATTCGATTTTCAAATTTGATATGTAGTGTTTTGTGTTAATTGTCTTAGATTTGTGAAAAATTCTTAACGAAATTCATGGTTGAAAAATTCAACTGAAAAATCCAAAATTTGAAAATCTGTGTTAATAATTCTGACATATGAACAATACAAATCTATTATAACACCCTTAACTTAAATTGTGGAATAATTCTTACATTCTTAATTTTTAATTTATAAAAAGCTTCAACATAAGTTTATAGGTTGTATACAATCATCCTCTCATGTTTGGGATTGTAAATCTTATTATATAAACGAGAGTTCTTCAAAATTGTAACTCACGAGATGATGACATATGTCTAATATCGATCGAGATGATGACATGTGTCAAAATACTACAATTATGTTAAAACAATAAAATAAAGACACATTAACATATTTTCTTATTGTTTCATTAAATATTTCTAAAAGGCAAATCAAACTCTAATGTAAATTAAAAAATAATATATAAAGTTAAACAACAAAAAAACACGTTAACATATTTTTTAGTGTTTAATTAACATAGTTCTTAAAAGCCAAACCAAAATGTAAATTATTAAAATAGGAAAAGTGTTAAATCTAAAAAAAAGTTAATACTTCAACAAAAATGCACATTACCTTATTTTTACCTTATTTCTGATTCGCAAAAAAAAAAAAAATTATATAAAGCTTTTCAAAAAATACAAAGGTTTTATATAAATTATTTTTTGAAAGGTTTTTCAAAGTACAAAAAACTTTACGCATACTTTTCAACATAATTATAGAATATTTCAATATAGGTACTTTCGATGTTTTTTAAAAGAAAATTGTATGAAATCTTATAATATAAAGTTGTATGCGCACCAAACTATAACTCACAAGATTACGACATTTGCCATTGTTAGTTTAGATTGTGACATGTGCCAATAAAAAAAATTCTAATCTATATTATTTACTTTTTAAATCAAATTGTAGTCTAATTTAAATTTAATAACAAATCAAAAGAAATTGTCAATAATAAAGAAAAACAAAAAAAATAAAGTCGAAAGAAACGAAATTAATGAAAAAGGTAGTCATAACAAAAATTAGGCAAAAAAAACTGCATAACAATTAGATAAAAGAGAGTCAATGCAATTGAAAAAAGAAATTAAGTGTCGACAAAAGAAGTATAGTTGTCATCATGGTCAAATAAACTAAGAAAAATAAGTTTTATACCAATTAAAAAAATTAGACAATACAATAAAAAAAATATTATGCTTAAAAAATGATATAATTGTCATTATGTTCAAATAACAAAATATTGTTACTCAAATAAAAAAGTATAATATCATATTTTCAATTAGCAAATGAAAATCTATAATTTTATATAATACATGAAGACCGTTCCCAATTTTAATATGACATCAATTTATTTTATTCTTTTAATCAAGCGAATTATAAGTTTGAAGTAAAATGATACAATATGAAAAAATTATTTATGCAGTTGGAAAAAAGTTATCTGATAATTATACGGATTTCAATTTAGAATATAATTTTACGGGTGTTAATTTATAATATAATTATACGGGTCATAACTATGTAAATTATCAATATTATTATATAATACTCGTATATTATGTGGGTCCTAATCTAATATTGAATAAATTTGATCTTAAAATTTGTTATTTAGTGTTTTGTGTTAATTTTCCTTCTTCAAAAAACAAATGTTTCATAATCTAGTTTTTTTGAAAAATTCAATTGGAAAAGTCCAAGATCTAAACAACTTTCATGATGTTAATAACAATACAAATATATTACAATACACTTCGCATCAAAGAAGTGTATACAATTTCTCATGTTTAGCATTGCATTTGAAACCATCACAAGATACATAGCACTCTGCTTTTAAAACCCGTAAGTGCAATTACAACATTTTTGCTTTCTCGTATCCTTTATTCGGCAAAAATGCAACAGAGGAGTGCTTAGGTATACAGCCTATATATATACTTACATAAGCCTGCGTCGATGATTCGATTCAAACCGCAGTTTCTGCAGACTGTTCAGGCTTCTCTACTTGCTTCTTCAGAAACTCCATCACAGAGAGCCGCTGGGTTCAAGTTAAAACATTACATTGTCAGATAAAATTTCTATTGATATTCAGTAGCTTTTGAGAAGCTGAAAAAGGTGGTTGTGCAAAAATCTTACTCGTTGCTCGAGAGCAGAATCATCAGAATCCAGTTTCAAAGATTCTAGCAGTTTCATGCCTTCCTTGAAACCATCAGTGGCTGCATCTTCATTTTGTAGACTCCTGTCTATATCCGCGACTTTGGCTAAGGAAACCGCCACATCCAGAATCTACGAAAGATGAAGAAATAACAACCAAACTTAGTAAAAGTTCCCTTATTCACCAACGAGACATTCATCACACACTTATATATCCACTAATGCTACTTGATTAACAAAAGATTCTCAGCTCTCAAACCCTGAAACCAAAAATATCCAGCATTCCCAACAGACCTTGCTCCCTTATAACCAGCTATTAGTTACCCGACTGAATGTCGATTACCGACCCCTAGACTAGTTACTATCTTCCTGTACTAGACTAACGAGAAAGCCTTATCACAGGTTTATATTCAGAGAAGACAATGTGCTTTTATTAACTTGGGCTACAAGATGCAAATTGTTCATACATCAGAACATCCATGAATATGAGAGTTCTTAATGCAAATATGGCTCTATGATAGCACATTTTTCCACATAGTACTATTTTGCATATCAGATTTAACACACATAAAGCATGTTGCTACTTCAGGACAGGCCTTGATTACTCTATTTCACTTCCAACTTCCCCAGACAGGAAACCAAATAACTATAAGAAAACCAAGGAGAGGATTTCCAACCAACACAAGAAAAGCATTAAAATACACATAAACCTATAGCTTTTGATCTACAAATGCCTCAAGAAACAGAGCTTATGACCTAGAAATAAGCCTTCTCACATGCTATAATAACTTAACGAACACCATATTTCTTTTTGCCAGACCTTGAAATGGGAACGGAAACTAAGAATACCCAGTTTAGTTCTTCTTTTCCTTGCTATTTTCTAAGGAATTAAGAATAATCTCTGATTCTGTAGAGTCATTTGATAGGAAAATTGCATAAATACTTAGTGACACTGGTTGATTTATGATTAAAAATAACATGCTAGAGTTAACAAAACACACGGTCAAGCAAAGAAGAGCAGAACTGAGATAGCATGAAGGTTTACTTGTGAAGGAGCATTTGGGTGATGCTTCATTGCATCACGTCTAACATTTAAAGCACGACAGTAATACGACCTTGCTGCTTGTAGGTCTTCGGCATAGTATTTCAGATCTCCTATTTTATTGAGCGAGACAGAAAGCGTATGTGTAATCTGCAAGATTAGCGAAAACTGTCATAAAATGGTAAAAACTCGCAAATCAAAATATAACAAAAACCAATGTGCTCAAACCTCCAAATCATCCATCGGCAGCTTCATAAGGAATTCAATACTCTCTTCGAAATGATTGACTGCAGAGCTTGAGTCCCCCATTGCTCGGCTGCAGTAACAAGACAGATTAAATTAACCATCGAACTAACGTGCCCAATAAAGAAAGAAGTCCACACCAAACAGAAGAGCAAACATTTTGACCAAAAGTTTGTCGTTTGTGAGGAGAAAAATTATGTATAATGGAGGTTCTCTGAACAAGGCATGTATTGTAGCTTCTCTTTTCTTTTTATTCTGAACGGGTATATTAAGCCACATAGAAAGATGCATGGAAGTGATAAGAGGTGAGGACACAGCAATAGTTGAAGGCATGAAACATTTTCAACCATTGGTGTAAACAGTGAAAGCAATTATTATAGTATTTCCACAGTGCAAAGTGCAGCCTACGCATCAAAAACATGTGACGTACTCCCGACTAGATGAAAGCAATCCAGAATATAGCATTCAGTAATTTAATAGCTAAGAAAACTATATACATCTGCATCTAGCACTCCATGAAATTCCACTATCAAATTAGAAAATTATATTGAACAACAAAGTGTCTATAATCACTCGAATGAATGAAATATGTAAGTGGGGAATCATAATAGAGCATATTGGTGACCACAGAGTACTCCTGTCTGGTGAATCTTATTTGTTCACATAATCTCGAGAATAGAAAGATGATATAAATAAACAACTTGGTATTAAAAAAAGGAGACAAGGAACATACCTGCAGTCGCCAAGCATACCAAGTACTGCACCAAGCTGTGAACACAACTCTGGTTTATTGCCCTCCCTCCCTAGTTGATCACGAATGTCCTCGGTACACATTGCCAACCTTGATTTAGCACTTTCATAATTATGGGCTTGAAATGCCTATGCATACAAGTTGAATAAGAACAAAGTCAATAACAAGTTGAAGAGAATAACCAACAAAATCTAGAGATAGAACTCACCCTCATAGCTTGTTGCACCAAGAAAGAACCTCTTTCCATGGATACATCGGCGTAAATAACCTTTTTATTATCATTTTCGACCTCTTCTTTTTCTGTGCTATTCACAACAGATCTCTTAATTCTAGCATGGCCTTCAATAAATTGATCAACCATCTTCTGAAGGTTTTCATCAGCTTCAATACTTTCAATGTCAGCACCGCATAGAGGGCAGTCCTTAAACCGTATTAAGCACACTCTGCACCCAAAAAACAATAAGCTTCATCAACCAGAAACGAAAAAAGGGAAAAATAATCACAAGAAGGCAATGAGCAACTAGGGCTTACTTGCAAAACACATGAGTGCAAGGCACACATCTACTGCTATCATACAAAAGTGCTTGACATAGCATACAACTAAAAGGCCCAAGCTTAAATGTTTGAGAGTCATAACCAAACGGACACTTAGCAGGCACGGTAGCAGAATCAGTAGAGTCTTTATCCAATTTCCCTTCGTTCTCGGGACATCCTTCACTCGACATTTCGCCTTGTTTTCGACCTGAAACATCGTCGGGACGAGCAGCTTTAGAGAAAGGACAACCAGAAGCAGTCGTTTCGCCTTGTTTTCGAGCTGAAGCGTCGTCAGGGCGAGCAGATTTAGAGAAAGGACAACCAGAAGCCGTGGTTTCGCCTTGCTCGGGACGAGCAGCTTTGGAGAAAGGGCAAACAGAAGTCGTCATTCTTCAAAAGATAACAAACAAACCCTGCACCTCAAAGCGAACAATTCCAAACCTCAAAATCACTGAAAACTGCTATTTCGCAAAGATGAAATCACGAAATCGATTGAAACAGTTTCTCGCTATAAACTAAAATCCCTAACAGCTAAAATCCAAACATTGAAGCCAAATCGAATGACAACGTAGAAGTTACAGAGAGAAATCGATTCAGAAGAAGCTCATCAGAGAGATGGATAAACCTTACCTGGGGATTGGATTGGATTGAGATTAGATTTTTGATGTCTCTTTCGCGGCTTCTCTGTGCAATCAATGATCGATGGATGATGATGATAGCTTTGAGTTTTTTCTTGTTCGATTTTGTGTTTTCTCAGTCTAAAGATATTTTTGTGGATTGGATTGTATTGGGCTTTCGGTTTTTACAGCCTAAATAAGAATTTGGATTCAAAAAAAGCCATTTTAAGAAAACAGTAAATTTTTGGAATTTGGATTATCCGGTCAGATGTTTTTTAAAAATAGCTTAACCAAAGTCAAGTAAACCGGCCGGTTAGATAAGACAACAGGTTCCAAAGACATGATAACATTTGATTTCATCATATAGTTAACTACGTAATGTATTTTCCAAATACAGTACAATTTTCTTCTCGTGATTACAGAGTATGGAGCATTAGTGCATTACACATGAACTAAGAGACAGAGCTTTAAAATTATCTCTTAATAATTCGTTCAATTCCTAGCAAGTCGTAACCTTTGCAACCTTCCTCTGGACTACGGAACGTTAGTTGCTTCGCAGGCAAAACGGTGAACCCATCCGAATCAGTGCATGTCTCAAGACCACACTCATGGCATAAAGATTCCACATCCGACTCCTGAAATCCCAAAGTTTATGACATTTAGAGTTTACCAACATTATGAATACAAAAGACGGGAATCTTAAGTCAAAGGTCTTACCTTCATCATTAGGCTCTGAGATAGCCGTAGGAGAGGATAGGGTTGAAGCTTGTAGCAAACATTGTTTATGCATTGCAAAGCGAATGATCGCATCTTTTGACATGAAAACATTCACCAAATGATCAACATAATTAAACAGTTTATACCCATCCAGCCTATACGAATCCAGGTAACTATTTGTTTACTTTCCAGTATTAGCAATATTTTCCGGGTCAATTTTTTTTTAACATCATCTTTCTATGACTTCTTCCCATTTCAACAATACATAAAGCCGGTACTACTTAAACATGCCACAAAGACTATATCTGAGAACTAGAAGGACATAACTACATATGTATATCCATACAAGCTCACCTCTTTAATATGGGGTTCACTTATGCAATACTGCAAGAATGTTGCTTCAGAAGCCGTTGTTCTTAGAAAATTATTGTAATTACCAATCCGATAAGATCTGCAAGAAAAAAATGAAGAAACAAGTGGTATCATCATACTTCAATTCATACTTCCTAAATATTGTTGATATAAATAACTCACATGGAAAGGATTGAACAGCATAACTTTACCTTAAAAGGTTTCGTACAAAACACATTTCCTTGGATTTTATCAAAGCAGAAGTCAACTTGCGAAACCACAAAGACAGTGGTTCCCCCTGCGGATCAAAATTTCATTGTTTTATATTAATGGCAAAAAGGTGACATGGTAACAAATAAAAAAGGATAAAGGAAACAGAGAAACAACCATCACTGCACTACTGGGATTGAGATGAAGCAGCACATAGAGTGAACGGAACTCTGCTTCATTTTCGTAGATGTAATCCGGTTTCCTATTTGCATCATATATATTATACAAAGAGGTAAGAGTTTTGGCAAGCTGCTCCATGTTCAAGTGATGCATTGAGCTAATACTTGTACCACTACAGCTCTGAAGCCTCTGGCGAGATATGACATGGAATTTAACCTGTATGATAAGCAATTCGGGAGTCAGAATAATAACATCAATGGAGTAAACACACAAATGACTTTCAACAAAACCCAAGGGAATTAATTCTAACAAAAATGGATATACATGTGTAGCGTAATCCATATACAGAACCAGAAAAGAAAAAGAAACCATACGATTTCCTCGTAAAGGTGGATCACTCTCTCATTGGCTAAATTCTGGATGCTAAGATCTTGTCTAATAGACCTTGTCCTATCGAAAATAAAATCATGAACCACTTCAAACGGGTGCTCCCTGGAATCCAGCAAACTTAGAAGGTATCTCAAGGTTTCTTCTAAAACCAGGAGCGGTCTTACATCCGATGCCTGAACATCCGCCCCTAAAAGGGTTCTGCAAAACTAGCAAGAAATCATAGAGAGTATAACTATTAAGTTTCCAAGAGGATATGATCACACTGTATACTAACTACTTAGCAGCCATAGACATGAAACTCAAAGCTGTCATATGTCAAGTCAAGCGCACCTTTTTGACAGCTAGATCAATGGATGATTTCGTGGGATTCCCATTAAGCCTCTCCAAAACTGCGAGATCACGCAGGCGTTCTCTCGTGGCTCTTTCGCGCTCTGTTATTAAGGAAAGCAAAACATATTACCAGTAGCTGTTTTACATAAGATTGAGAGACACTGTGAGGCATTGAGTATATCACTAAGACGATTTCTTGAGAATTCACACAATTCTATGTTCCAAGCAAACTACTGATCAAGACCTTATGAGCTACACAGCATTTGTTCCAACCCGAAAAACTAACACTCCAAATACTTCCGAATCCGATGCTCGTAAGGATTATGAATTGTATGTACTAATGACGAGCCTAAGCACTAGATTGTATCCAGTTCGATTAAACATAGTTCGATGATTACCTGGACACATAGAGGAGCAAGTTCCAACGATGAAGGAAACGTCAGCAATATCTCCACCGTTATTGTCTGCTTCGTCTTTGTCATTGTATCGTTTCCGTGGTGGTACATCGGATCTTCTCCGAAAGGAATCGCTAGCTCCACCACCAGATCCGGTCCTCGTGGTATTTATCGGGTTATCAGAGTTCTGATGACGCCCATAAGAAGAAGAGCGACGATTCATGGCTTAGAATTTGAGAGCAGCAACTCGAAGGATCCTCCTCAGAGACCGGAGAATCGGAACCAAATCGAAGCAAATTGTTACAGATCAACGTGCTCCGGTTTATTAATTTCAATGATTCGAATCCGGAGTTAACCAGGTCAATTTAATTTTGGTTCTATAAGTTGTAATACTAATCAGTTTCGGTTTGGTTTCGATCCGGTTATAATATAAATCAGTTTTGGTTTGGTTTTGATTTTCTGGCTCCGAAACTACTCAAATCAGATTGACAAATTTCGGTTCTTGATTACTTTTTACCACCCGTAATTATACAGGCCGGTTGGTGGGTCTAGTAGCCACATCTACTCTAGGCACAAATGTGTCCACCATTACCATTTACGTGCGTGCGTGACTTCCCTTTTCCTCAATTAGCAATAACAGTCATTACCATGCTATTGCAACTCTCCATTATGCTCATTGTATAAATGCAATTAAACGGCTAATTAGTAGCAAATTAGTGTTGATTAATTTCCTTTTAATAGAAATGCAAAGAGAAAAACCGATTCATCTCCAAATAACACTAGACATGTCACATATGTCTTGCATTCTTTCTTAACTGTTGATATACAAATATGTCTCATCAATCGTGTGAATATGTAAAATATAAGACTTCCAGTCTTTGCAAGAAAATAAGAAAAATGAATTCTCAATTTGAAAGTGAGTAGACATAATTTCATACTCGCGATTTCATAGATACATGTAGAAATGTGGAAAATCGTATTGGATAAAAGTCGTATATACAATTTGGAGAGAGATCTTTCGAGATCCACACAAAGTCATAACACTTAACAGAAACACAAATTTAATACCGTAATGTACTCAACACTCAATCCATTGTGTTTTCTAAAACACCAAACATTTTCAAAAATTTCAAAATGGGAAATTTTTTATATATCTATTGTCTAGTGGGCGCTCTGGCCTTACATTAACCAAGGCAAACCAGGTGATTTAGGCTCAAATCGTCGATCTTGCATATACATTCGGTCAAAAACGAGATGTCTTTGTTTACCGATTGGTTACATCATCCACTGTTGAAGAAAAAAAAGTATCAATGTCAAATGTTTAAATCTAATTTGACAAAAACAGCAAACGCATCCAAAGTTTTTTTTTAAAAAAAATTCTAAAAGGATGAGCGTAAAAACTATCTACACAAAATTCGGATTGCTTTGATATGTCTTTAACACATAAAAGATTACATGGAGAGCAACTGCAAACAAAATAAAATGTAAGCTTTGTCTTTTTACTCTTAACTTTTGCGTCGACTTTGCGGCGGCGTTTTTCTCTGCATTGGTAGCTAGTGATCTCGTAATACCCAATCTAGCCGCCGATACGGGATATATCAGCGTGTAAATTGTTTTTTTTAACTAAATTATTTTTATTAGAGAATGCACACTTCTTAACCGTTTCTCCCTCTCTTTATATTAGAAAAATTCATCATTTCTTCTTAGCCCACTCAAAAGAAGTAACTTTGGGGTATATTTTTGTTTGAATTTGGAAGAATTTTTTTCACTCAATAGAAAAGTTTCCTCCGTAAAAAAAAGTTATTGAGAGATAAGAAAAAAAATGCTAGTGGGCTCAATAGAATTGGGAGGAATTACACTTCTTCTAATGTGTGTAGTACCTATCTAGATGATATCAATTTGTTTTATTATTTTAATCGGTATAGTCAATATATTCATCAATACAAATCCAAATTCTTTCAATAATCTTTATATTATTAAATTAATAGACATTTTTTGGAACCAAAATTTCTTATCCGAATTCAAATACTAATACTCACTACAAAATTCAGCTTCTACATTCTATTTGATTATTTTAGTTCTTAGCAAAAACAAGAAGTAGAAAAAATAAACTACCCCACATGAAATAAGTTGTTCCTACATCACACAATGTGTAATTAATTTTGTTGAGTCAAAAATTGTACAAAAGCATGTGAAATCATACGCTGATTTGATCTGAGAAATGTATTGCATCTGACAAAAGTAAAATTATGTAAAAAAAGAAGGCAAAAGAATTAGTATGATTTTGGTTCACCGTTTCTACCAATAACATTTCAGTTATATTTTGCGCATGTACGTCTACTTTTGCTTCTTTCAAAAATTGTGGTATGTCAAAATTTTCACGGTTAACGACATTAAAAATGTTATCTCTTTCTCAAATATGTGGTTTTGATATATAGTTTACACCCCTTTTTCCTTGACAAACTATGTATATTTCATCAAATAATTTTCAGATTCTGAAATTTAGTATCTTACTGTTTCTTATGAAAATAGGGGAAAAAACCACTCTCAATAGAAAATGACAAAGAATGGCTAACAACATTCCAAAACCATAAGTGCAGTCATTTTTACCAGTTTTTCCTTTGCACATATACAACTAAAACAGTTTGGATATGTAATAACCTAGTTGTAATAATAACTCAATTTCTTCCGATTCTTAACGAAGAATCAACACCTTTGTGTCCAGAAACAGCAACTGCAAAGAGTCTAGCAATCTCAATCTGAGTATTGGCCATAATCTCAGTTCTTTTCAAATCAATCTCTCCTCTCTTAACCTCAGCTTCACCTCTCATCTTCTCAATCTCTTTCATCGTCTCCATTCTCGCTCTCTCCGTTCTCATCACCACTTCCGCTAACCACCGTATACTTCCCGCGATCTCTTCCTCCTTCTTCTCTTCCCTATACCTTCTCGTCTTCACTTTCTTCTTCGGTCTCATCTTGGCTTTGTCTCTGCTAATCACCGGCGTACTACTATCTGTATCCATCTCCGTCGCAGGATATTTCTCCGTCTTAAACCCATCTTCCTGCAACAAAAAAGCTTCATAACTTTATCACAAACCTCCCAAAATGGGGAAAAAAGCAAACTTTGACAATAACCTTGGGAGTTTTGTTGACTCCGTTTGATCCGTGAGAAATCTGTGGCTGCGACGGAGGAGCCACCAGAGGAGACGGTGGTTCTAGTAGAAGCAAAGGAACAGAGCAATTCAGAGGCACAACAGCTTGAGGTTGAGGTTGAGGTTGCAGCGAGGAGGAAGGAGTACCACGGAGGAGATGATCAAGACGAGAGTAAAGAGGCCAACAGGAACCATCGGGAGTAGTAGTTGTAGCGGATTCGGAACGGTACCGTTTCTTCATGGACTCGATCTTATTCTTGCACTGTGTTTGTGTCTTTGGAGATTTGGTTTGGTTAGTGCGTGAAGAGACGTGTTTAGCTACGTCTTCCCAGTCTTGACCTTTGAGTTTGGCTCTGTTTCTTAGAACCCATTTGGTCTCGTAAGCTTCGAGTAGAGACGATACAGCTCCTTCGCTCCATTCGTCGCGTTTTAATCTGTCTACGACTGAAACAGATGGTTTCTTGAGTGAAGAATTGTCGTGGTTAGGGACTGTGTTGAGAGGTTGGGGATTTTCTTGCTTAGATTCTCCTTCTTCCATAAGTAAAACAGAGGCAAGACTCAAGAGTGTGATCAAAAGGAGAAAGAGAGAAAACTCAAGACATAAATGGAAACTTTTTGAGAAAGTGGAAGTGGAGAAGAGAGAGAGAGAGAGTAAATGGAGTGTAACAAAGTGAGTCATAATGAGACTGTGTTCAATGGTGGTGGTGACTTACAGTTAAAGAAAGTTAAGTTTTTTGTTGTTGTGTGCTCTGTTTTTTTCACTAGGTTTTTGTTGCACCTTGTTTTTTTTTTTTTTTGTAATTTATGGTTTGGAACTTTGCTAAAGATTACAAATGCATGATTACACTAAGTTAATTTATTGTTAAATGGAGTATATATGATAAAAATATGTTACTTTTTGATAAATTTATGAAATGCATTACACTTTTTGCTTCATAAAAATAGTTAGTGGAGAAACCCGCCACAGTAATATTGGAGGGGATAAAGAGATGACTGTGAGAAAGTGGGCAACCATTGAAAATAGGTTTTACTTTCTTTTCTTTTTGTCAACTTGAAAAATAGATTTCATTTTTTGAAAAAGAGAGTTCACAATCACAATAATGATATCAGAATCATCTTATAATATGCTTTTTTTCTTATTAATTTTAGCTATAAAAATGTTTCCTTTTGTAAGCTTTTTTCCACTTTTTGTGGGTGTATGGTGGAGTGAGTCTGGCTGTTAGCGTTGATGTCAAGCCAAACCGCAAAACCATTTGGGGAAAAAGATGGTAATGGTAGTGGTAGTGGAGGTTACTCGTGTCACTCTCTCACCTATTCTATTTTCCACTTTTCTTCTTCTACTCATGTTTGTTTGAAAGATCCTATATTCGGGGTTTTCTACTTTCATGAATTGAATATGTTGTACATCTTGCAAATTTTATGATGAGACTGTTGGGTTATTGATCTAACAAACAAAAACTTGCTCTGAACTAACTAACACCTTTAGCAATCTATCAAGACATCCAAACTACTAATGCAATTGGATGAAGATACTAGTAATTTGCAAGAATAGCTCATTTCCAGAATATATTTGAATATTTTGGTACAGTAAAAGTTAGGCCTAGGCATACTCGTATTCGGGTCGGGTTCGAGATTCCGTAGGATCTATACATTTTAGAAACCATGTAAGTACTTGTAAGGTTTCGGGTCGGCTATAGGTTCGAATTTTTCGGATCGGTTATAGATTCGGGCTGGTTTTTATGCCCATGCTTAGTAAAAGTGTTACATGAGTAGGCATGAGCATTAGGTGTGAACCAAACCGAGAATTAGAAGTTCAGTTTCCGAGTGAAAAACCGATTGGCTATGTTCCAAAATCTTTTTAGTGTTTCATTCGGTTCTGATAATCTAAATCGAAACTGATCGGTTTACGCAACCTTCCTATCAAAGCTAGCTATTAAGTAAAAACCCTAGATATATATTTAGAAACCGTGCATAACCCTATCTATTTCTCTTTATATCTTTGTTAGCTATCACATAAATATCTCGATCGTAATGTCATGAATTTAAACTTGTAATCTACTACCTAGTATCATAACATAAATTACATAATTTGATTATTTTTCTTCCATTCGCTTATTGCATCCGCAAGTTCAATACAAAATCCTGCTCCAAAACAGACTACAACAAGAGAACATCTTACGAAAGATTCACATGACAATAAAAAAAGACACACAAAAATCATAAATTATATAGTTTCCAAATTTCGATTATACGAAACCGAACCAAAACACAACATCGCGCAAAAGACTTGACTAGGTGCAAGTTTCACGTGAAATGCCGAGCCTAGAATTAGGAAGATCGATGAGGACACGATGGTTCTGCTGCTGCATGCTAGCGATAACGTTAAGGACCGAGTTTACGTTAATGGGAGCTGCGGCCATGGCGAGGCAGCTTGTACTACCGGATGAGCTATGGATGAGAAGGTTGTCCGGAGGCAGAGTCACATTCATTCCGGCGAACATAAACGTTACCGACGGGAACACGACGGAGCCGGAGTAACAAGTGTCGAAACCTCCGAGTGATGTTGCGTTTGCGTTCTTGATCCGGCGTCTGAACTCGTTTCTCACCGCCACGTAAGCTGGTTCGACTAGCCTCGTGAAAACAGTCCCTGCGTAGATACATTGAAAGTGTGTTCGTTTAATAACAATTAGTTGAAGTACTAAACTTCTTTGTCTGAGTGAGAACATAAAACAAGAGGGTAGTGTTTGTTTTAGATAGAGCATTTTTTTATTTTGATTAGTTAAATGCATTAAGGATTGAAATTAAACATTTTGAGTCGGTTTAATTTTATTTCTTTTTACAGAAAATAAATATAAGAATTTTTTTGGGTGAATTTGCTCTATAGCCATGAAAAAAATATTAATTGAGTAAGTAACCAATGAACCTAAATTCAAAGGATGGGATTGTGCCACATATGGCAAAATTGGCTACTTGCTTAATTAATTTTTTTTTTTCTTGGCTATAGAGCAAATTATTCCATTTTTTTTTAAAACCTACTACTCCTTCTGTTCCTAAAATATAAAAATTTACAAAAAAAAATTGTTCCAGAAAGATAAAGTTTTTACTGTTTTCTATGCACTTTTACAAACTTCAAGACAAATACTGAAACATTATTGGTTAAATTTTATTGAAAATTGTATTTCGTATAAATCAATGCGTTATCTTAATAAGTGTGCATAACCTTAAACATCTATCTTTAAGGAACGGAGGAAGTATTTATGTAGATATAATTTTTTTTTGAATTGGTTAGACTAGCTTCATTATATTTTGAAAATTAAAAAGGAGGATTGAGAAGTTAATACCGGAGTCAAAGATGGTGCCGGCTCCGGTGGCCGGATCAAAAGCGAGTGCACTTGTAGGAATATCCACAATTTTATTCCCGACCCGAATCCCAACCAAGTTAACATAGTAAAGCGATGACCTCCTTGGGTTCTTTAGCAATGGAGTAGTCTTAATCCGTATTGGTTGAAACTTAGGTCCCAATCTTAACGATCCGGAGAAATTGTTGGACTTACTATTAGGCAAGCAATACGAGAATGTGGACATATAAAGACTTTGTGTTTGTGAGATTAAAGACAACGGACCACGACCCAAACCCATGAGTCCTTGCGCTGGTAACGATGTTCCGGTGGCTTTGTTGATGCACCCAAATGTGTAGTTTGGGATGACGTCAGTGGCTAATGATAGTGTGTCTTGTGTCAAAGATGCTTCGATGGTGGAGCCACCGTAAGTCATGTTGAAACCACATGTGTTGCCTACGGTGCACGTTGGATTTGGAGCCTGACAAAATAACACTAGCGATTAATATTTTGAAAATTACAAGGTCTTTACATTAAGAAATGTTTTAACCATCTTGGATCTTGTTTATTAATGCATTATTAAAATGCACTAACAACAATGTGTTACTACGTTATTTGATTCGTAAGTAAACTTTATTTATATGTGTATATTAATGTTGAGCAAACACTAACCGGCGTGAGTCGCGTGACGACAAAGAATATAGACCAAATAGTAAAATGTACCCTACTAACTGAAATTGTTTATAAAGTCACGAATCTAATCCTATATAGAAAAAAATACCCGTGACTAGACTCAATTTGTTATGAATGGTACATAAAACCCGTGACTAGACTTCTCGATGGTGGTGTAATAACACGCCAAAATGAAGTTCACATCTTTTGTGTAGTACAATGCACACTAGACTCCAAAATGAATGGTCCTTCAGTTAGGTTTTAGTTTTCTTGTTTTGTGTAAACTAAATCAGAACAAGAACCCTATCCTGATAGTGACTTATTCAAAGAAAGTGAGTCTCAAGATTTCATATATTGATGTTGAATTTACATATTTGGTTTCCAAACCCGAACATACTACGGACGAAAGGTCTAGAGTTTGTTAGTAATCCAAAAATATAAAACAAGAACCGAGATTTGTATGGTTTGGTTTCAAAAAATTTGGTTTAGATTTGGTTTGGTTTTGAATAACAAAACTAATAAAATGACAAATAATTTAATTTTAATTAGTGTTATCTTTAGTATACCTAAGTGCATTTTGTATTTTCTTTTTGATATATAGTTTTAATTTGAAATAAATTTCGGTATATTCAATTCGGTTTTGATTAGAAAAATATTTCAGTTTTTATGTCCATCTATACTAATCTAGTCCAAGAGTGTATATTACGCTAACTAATTTACCTGTTTACATTCAGGAGCTTGACATTGAAGAGTACGAGAAGAGTTTGACTTGGAAGGGTCAAAGAGAACAGGGGAAGCACATCCAACACAACCAGAACAAGGAATCCAAGCAGCATCATTGCTAGTGTCAAGAGCCACGAGCATGGGCTGAGCCGGTGTCCCTATATTAGCCCTCACAACGTAGGTTGGGCTCTGAACGATGCCACGTCCAGAGGCTATCGGGACCGATGATTTCCTAGCGACCGCGAGGCTAGACAAGTATTGGAAACGAGCCTTGTCTTGAAGAAGTTCGCTTTCCCATGAGACAGAGGCTTGGTTTTTGAATGGAGAACAAGGACTATTAATGTGGAACACTCTTAGATCTGAAGGATGGCCTTGTGGGTTGTTTTCATTGCAGTTTAGTGATTCAGATTTCAAGATTAAGAGAGAGATGCACAAAAATATGAGTTGGGTTCTCATTTTTCTTAGATATTGTTTTGATCTTTGTGGTTTTTAGTGTTTGTGAGTGTGTGTGTTTATATAGTGAGTGATGATGAGCAGAGCCGTGCCTACCATGCATTTGAAAAGACATTCGCCTCGGGCCCCGGATCAATATAAACATTTTTAGGGCCCCAATTTTCCATATTTTATTTGTAGTCTAGTGGTTTAAGTAAGGTTATGATTTTGGGGCCCCAATTTTCCATATTTTATTTGTAGTCTAGTGGTTTAAGTAAGGTTATGATTTTGAATGTAAGTCTTCCATCCCAAGTTCAAACCACCACCAAGCTATGAAATGAGGTATTTTATTTTTATTTAGTTTTATTACTTTTTTATTAACATCCTAACAACGACTCCATCCGTTTCACAAAGAGTGTCATTTTAAGAGTTTATTTTTGTTTCACAAAGAGTGTCACTCCACTTTTGTAATGTGGCTTTTCGCATGCAAATTCCTCTCTTATCCCTCATTTAATATTAAAAAATTAAATTAACCATTATTATTTAAATAAGTGTATTAAATATGGGTATTTTGGGATATTTAAAAGTTTTTAATCTGCGTAAAATAAGTTAGAATGACACTCTTTGTGAAGCGGATGAAATATGTAAATTTAGATTACTATTATCGTTAAAAATAAATTATATAAAATATTATTTCTAAGTTCGCCTCGGACCCCTAAAAGTCTAGGCAAGGCACTGATGATGAGTGTGTAGAACGTTATTAAGAATATTAAAATGAAGAGTTGGTTTTATTTATCTTAATTTGTGAGAACAGACTGTATTCCACATCTCTATTTTTTGTATGTTTCTATCTGTTTATTTTGGGTCCACTCTAATATTGGCTTTCTCTGCTCGATCGACATGCGTTGCTCTCCCTCCACTAAACTAATTAACTCTGATTTGTTATGCTAAAAATGTTAATAAATTAACTCTCAAGATTTTTTCGATTACCAATATATTCCGGACATTTCATTCATAATCTTTCCAAATCAAAAATCAAAACATATACAATTAATCTTCTCTCGCCAAGATTGGAACTCCTGATTTTGAAATTCATTAGTAGTACCCTATACACTTTATGATATTATAACCTCTTTTTTATTTGGAGTCGAACTGTTAGTGTTTTAAAATGCGTTAGGCAAACTAGTACAGTATCTAAGGGTGATTTTATCCAAAAATTTGGATTTTTCCTATGTATTGTAATCAGTGAATTCAATAGCAAATAGAAAAGGGAGAATTGGATAAGTACCCTAAATTTGTTTGAAAATTTGAAAACTATACCAAATTTGTTAATATTTAAAAACTACCTTATTTTTAGTTTGAACTTAATTTTAAAATTTACATTAAACAATTTTTAATTATCAACATATTTTATATAATAATTTGTTCAATATTAAATATAGTTTTCTAATTTTGTAAAATTTGATATACTTTTCCAATGTTCAACAAATTTTAGGGTATACAATCCAATTTTCTCAATAGAAAACCAAGTAAAAAAATTAGATGTTTGATCAAAAAAAAGAAGTCAATATATTAGATGCATAACGGATTAAGAATGATGATTACTCAAGTGTTAAAATGATGATTCGACCCGGATCAAACTAATTAATTGGAAGATTGATATCATTAAGACGAAATAATTAAGAACATTTAGATAGAATAAATTATCCTAATACAAAGAAATGTGTGTGGACTGGTCTTGCTTAAGAGATCCAAGAAAAAAGAGTCTGATATTTTATTTTGCTCAAAGAGAACGGTCAAAGGTATCACGTGAGGAAAGGCTAGTGGAAGGGTAAAATTTCTGAAAAACACCCAAACTTAATTTAATTTGCTGAAAAAATACATAAACATTTTTAGCTTCCCGATTAATACATCAACTACTTAACATTGTTATTTAAATACGCCAACTTTAAAATTTTGTTGGTTTTGCTACATCGACGTTAACGGCGTTAAATCTGACTAACAGAAGTTTATAAACGCCGTTAACTTTTAGTTAACACGTGGTAACAGTAATATAATTACAGATTTTAGCCTTCAACTTCTTCTTCCCCAAATCAATTTGGGATTCAAAACTCTAACTCTTTCTTCCCCAAAAATTGATTTCAAATTTGAGGAGATTGAACATAGTTATTGATTATTATGCTATAAAAGGAGAAGAAAGAAACTAGTGATGATGGCTTTGATTAATTTGTGTTTTCCAAAATTTCAGATTTGATTCAAAGTTTTCTTCTTCTTGGTTTTTATTTTTGATAAAATTGTCTATATAATCATTCAAATCGAAGTTCTTTTTCTGTATGCTTTTTGTTTCAATTTTATTTGAAATCCGTCTAAATTTTTGCAGACCCACATCTTTGATATATCTTTGAACTTGGTTTTTGTCTTGAATTCGCATTTGAATCTAAGCTTTGGGTTTATTTTAGTTTCATAGAGAAAGCTTGTTTTGATGTTTAACAGAGAAGAGAAAGAAAAATCATGATTTGGAGTTTTAGGGTTCTTAAAATTGAAATTGATTTGGGGAAGAAGAAGAACACGTGTTAGTTAAAAATCAACGGCGTTTGTAAATTTCTGTTAGTTAGATTAACACCGTTAACGTCGATGTTGTAAAACCAACGAATTTTTAAAATTGGAGTATTTAAAAGACAATGTTAAATAGTTGATGTATTAATTGGGAAGCCAAAAAAATTTGTGTACTTTTTCAGCAAATTAAATTAAATTTGGGTATTTTTCAGGAATTTTCCCCTAGTGGAAGACCGACATCAATGCATTATGTATTGTTGCTTAATATGGAATGTATCAAACTACGCAATACTCATGACCATGTGGTGGGTTATATCTCACATTGGCCTCTTCTCCATTCTATAGTGCTGTCCATCAATTATTAATTCTCATTTTTGAAAATTAATTGTGTAAAGTATTTTCCATTGTTGTTTGTTTCTTAGAGCTGAATGGGATATGTCAATATCTTCGATCGACGCTAAAGAAAATTTGATATGATTTGGTAGATTTGTTAGGATTTCTAAGCTTGCGGAATAAGAAATCTAACGTGATCTTGTTTCTACTTGTTCGCAGATTCAATAGCTAAAGCAAGAAAGTAAACGACACAAGCAATTGAGCTTTGGGGCTTAGTTCCGGCCCCTAACTCGCCGGTGAACTCGTCACCGGGAACTCCACTAAATCACGTACCAAGGATTACAATCACCTTATCAATGGTGATGCTAGAGTTCAAGTCAGAACAAGAAAGAACAATGAAGAAGATGATAGAAAAGTAAACCCTAGACTAATCTCTCTAGCTTCTTGATAGTCTATGTTTCTTCTATGTTTTTCACGATCTACTTCTTCTTTCTAACTCAGGTTGTTATAACAACCAACAACCACATTTCTTATGGGCCTTCTTCCTTTTTCCTGTCTGGCCCATACTTGTTTCTAGTTCAACTTGCGTATGGGCTTACTGGCCCAAAGGCTTTATGATTTGTCTGAGTCCAATAACTCACAAACTCCACCTTTGGAGTCAGACAACGAAACACAATCCTTTGTGAACCCTAGCCACTTCTGTTCTTGTTCTCTCTCGATCTAGCGGCGGAGACGAATCGAAATCCTTGATGATTCGACTTCGACTCCGACGGTCCTCCTCTTTCCTGAGACCGTAGTTCGTCATACATCTCCAACACTGCCCATGTAGACTTTTATCTCTCATCCTTTCTCCTTCTGTTAGAACCAATCGATGTGACTGTTCGAACTTTTGGAATGAGAAACTGAGCTTGAGATGTTCTTATATCTGATTCTAATTCTCAGGTTTCTTCTTTTGTTGCATGTAATTTGATGGAGATCTCAAGGTATTCTTCTGCGACCCTTCAGATTTCACAACGACGGTTCAGAACCATCTTCAATCTTCGGTGTCTGACAACAGAAGAACATATCACCATACATCTCTGCAAGCAACCATGAACCAACTTCCTCAACTGATCTGAATCAGGTAACCAAGCGCAACCCTTGGATTTCCACAACCTTTCTTTTGATAAAAACGATACTAGTTTCTGTAACACAATAACAACTTTGTTCTGATGAACACTACTGACGACTCTTTGTCTTCTCTTTTTTGTCTCACAGAAAACCCCACCTGGAACAGAAGACCTTTCGTCTTCGTCCATAGCTTCATAGGTAACTCAACAGCTAACCCTTTTACCTTGCTTCCTCTTGTTGATTGTTTTATTCAGTGTAACCAGAGAACTGACTAAGTCTGTTCTGATGTTGCGAGGTACACTGAGATTGGAGTTACCTGGAGCTTCCTTGGCCTTTAGGCGATGTTTAATAAATCGCAGCAGAGGTCAAACTTAGGCCGAGGTAAGGCTTTGGTAAGAAAATCTGCTGGATTTTTGCTTGTGTGAATCTTTGATAACACAACATCACCTGCTGATACAACATCCCTAATATGATGATATTTGGTAGCAATATGCTTTGTTCTTTCATGATGAACAACATTTTTAGCTAGTGCAAGGGCACTCTGTGAATCACAGTGTATCCTTACACTGTTCACAGAGAAACCCAGTTCTTCGCAGAACCATTTCAGCCATAAAGCTTCCTTAGTTGCAGTAGATAGAGTCATGTACTCAGCTTCAGTTGTAGACAGAGCTACTACAGACTGTAGGTTAGACCTCCATGAAACTGTATTACCCCAAACTTGAAATACATTTCCTGTAACTGATCTGCACTTGTCTAAATCTGTAGCATAGTCTGAGTCGGTAAACCCTTCAATAGAAAACTCTCCATTCCTTTTGAACACCAAATTTCTGTCAATAGAGCCCTTTAAGTACCTTATAACCCATTTAGCTGCATCCCAATGTTCTCTGCTCGGGGAAGACATAAACCTACTGATTAGACCAATAGCAAAACCTAGATCAGGTCTAGATCCAATCATACCATACATTAGGCTTCCAACTGCACTGGCATAGGGCTTATCCCTCATGTGCATAGCTTATTCTTCTCGCTGATCCTTAGGAACACTGTGTAGCTTAAAATGAGCTGCAACAGGTGTTGAAACCGGTTTAGCTTTTGACATTCCAAGCATGCCTAACACCTTTTCTAGATAACTCCTTTGAGATAGAATTAGGGTACCTTTGTGTCTGTCCCTAATAATATCCATACCCAAAATACGAGAAGCCTTACCCAGGTCTTTCATCTCAAACTCACTGCTTAGACTAGCCTTTAGATTCCTGATCACAGCCAAATTACCTGATGCTATAAGCATGTCATCAACATACAAGAGTAGGTAAATAGCCTTGTCTGTCTGTACATCCTTCATGTACACGCAAGAGTCATAGTCACTCCTATGAAACTTTTGAGTCTTCATAAAAGAGTCAAACCTTAAATTCCACTGTCTAGGTTAATGTTTCAGTCCATACAGAGATTTCTTTAGTAAACAAACCTTGTTCTCATCTCCCTTTTTACCAAAACCCTCAGGTTGCCTCATCAGAATCTTCTCTTCTAGTTCTAGTGTTCCATGTAGAAAAGCAGTCTTAACATCCATCTGCTCTAGTTCATAATCTAGGTTTACCACCATTGATAGCATGATCCGGATTGAAACGTGTTTGACTATAACAGAAAAAATCACATTGTAGTCAATACCTTCTTTCTGTGTAAATCCTTGAGCAACCAACCTAGTTTTGTACCTCTGATCTTCAACCCCATGAATTCCTGATTTTAGCTTGAATATCCATTTACAACCAACCAACTTAGCATTAGGAGGACATTCAATCAACTCCCAGGTTCCATTTTTCCATAGAGATTCCATCTCTTCTCGAGAAGCATTTAACCAGAACTTCTTCTGAGCTCCTGTAATAGCTTATGTATATGACTTAGGCTCATTTATCTCAATGTCATCTGCTGCTGATAAAGCATAAGCCACATAGTTACTATCTTCATACCTAGATGGCTTCTTTCTGTCATTTCTTGCAATTCTATCTCTAGCTAGAACATATTCACCCATAGTAGGTTCATAGTCATCTTCTGAGTCTGAACCATCCTGATCTGTCATAGTAGAACCTGGTTCCCAATCTGACCCTGAAGGATTATCCTCACTCTGTGGACTTGTAGGTTCCTCACTGTCTCCACCTGAATTAGAAGTATCTATTTCTGAAGTTGACGGTGATGGCCCTCTGATTAGCTTGTCAGTGAAGGATACCTTCTTCTTAGGACTAGCCTTAGAAACTTTTCCCGAGTTTGCAACCTCTGGAGTAGCCTCTGTAGTAGTAGTAATTAGAGTATCCTTATAGAGTTCATGTTCATGGAACACAACACTTCTGCTAACCACAGTCTTGCCTTCATCTAGATACCTTACCTTGTATCCTTTAGTTCCTCGTGGATAACCAATGAAAACTCCTTTAACTGACCTAGGACTGATTTTGTCTTGAACCGTGTCAACATAAGCTGAACATCCAAACCGTCTGATATGAGATAAATCACACTTAGTGTCAGTCCAAACCTCTTCAGGTACCTTGAAATCTATGGATGAATTTGGGGATTTATTAATCAAGTAAACAGCTGTAAAAGTAGCTTCAGCCCAAAACTCCTTTCCCAAACCAGTCTCAACCAACATACTTCTGACTTTGTCCATTATAGTTCTGTTTAACCTTTCTGCAACTCCATTCTGCTGAGGAGTATAAAAGCACGTCCTGTGTCTCCTAATTCCAGACTCAGTACACAGTTCATCAAACTGTTTGTTACAGAACTCCAAACCATTATCAGTACGTAAACACTTTATCTTCTTCCCTGTTAAAGTTTCAACAAAATTCTTCCAGTCTCTAAATTTCTCAAATGCTTCATCTTTTGTTTTCAGGAAATAAACCCAAGACTTTTTGGATAAGTCATCTATGAAACTAATGAAGTAGTGGCTTCCACTTAGACTCTCTGGATTTGAAGGTGAACCCCAGAGATCTGAGTGAACGTACTCCAGAATACCCTTGGTGGTATGTTTGGCTGCAGGGAAACTCAGCTTGTGTGACTTGCCAAAAACACAGCTCTCACAAAAGCTAAGTCCTTCAAGTTTAACCTTGTTTAAGTGTCCTTGTTTTTTCAACATTGCCATTTGCTTAGAGCTCATATGTCCCAGTCTGGAATGCCATAGATTTGCATCACTTTCATCCATGCTTACTGCATTTGCTTCCGCTTTGATTACCTTTGCTTGTAGATAGTATAGACCATTGTACCATTTAGCAGTGAACACTTTCTTCTTGTCTTTGAAGTATGTTTGCATTCCATCTCCACCTTCATACTTGACCCCACTTTGGTCTAACATTCCCACTGAGATAAGACTTTTATCAAAATCTGGAACGTATCTTACTTCACTTAGAATCACCTCTGTGTTTTCTGGATTTATGATTCTTAATTTTCCAAGTCCCTTGACTTGACTGATGGTCTTATTAGCCATCCTGACCTTAGCTCCATCGAATTCTTTTAGGTCATACAAGATCTCCTTGTCATATGGAAAGTGCACCCAAAGTCTAGTATCCAAGCTCCAGTTGTTCCTTCAGTGCTCACTGTGAGTACCATTGGCTCAGGTAATTCAAATACCGCATTTGCTGAGTCTTCTGAACCATTCTTTCTTTTATTTGGATACTCACGTTTCCAATGACCTTCTTTCCCACAGATGAAGCAAGCTCCCTTTGTTCCCTTATTGAACCTTGGCTTGGACTTTGATCTGCCTCGACTGTTTGACCTGCCTCTATAAGAGTTTCCTTTACCCTGACCATTTCTTTTATTTGATCTGCCCCTTGTATCCACAAATAAACTGTCAGCTCCAGATGACCCTCTATGCAGTTTTCCCTTTTGCTTTAGTTCCATTTCCTTATCATAAGATGCACTTGTCACTTCACTTACAGTAATAGTTTCGTTCCCTGTTCCATATTTCAGGGTATGAACCAGAGGCTCAAACGCAGGTGTGATATATCATGGTTTTTACCGGTTTTCGACCATGATATAAGTCCTTTTATCGAGTCTTTTCGTTGTATTTCGAGTCTTTTTAGTGTCTTAACAGGTTATTACACGTGAGGAGCTTATATGGTGAATACGGTGCATTTTGAAGCGTAAACAAGGTTGGAGCCGGATTTTGCAAGAAAAGAAGTTGATATGAAGCAGCCTGTCGATCGACAGCCACAAGAAGGACGATCGATCGACAGCCACAAGAAGGACGATCGATCGACAGCTACACTACAGCCTGTCGATCGATAGACACATAGACGATCGATCGACAGGTACTCGCAGAAGCCAACCTAATACGTTTTAAAGAAGGAAAATTGTTCCTTTTCGGGCCAGAAGTTACCAATAGACCGTCATAGAAGCCCACCACGAGTTTTACCTCTATAAATAGTTTATTTTAGGTTTTTAGATCAGAACTTTAGATTTTACTTAACAAAGTTTAGAGAGAGATTTTTAGGGTTTTTAGGGAGACAAGTTTACTTCATTACTTTGAGATTCTTCGAACCCTATTGTAATTCTTCTTTTACTCTTTCTTTATGCATTATTATTCAGCTATGATTTGCTTTGCCTCCATGTCTGAGTAGTTTGCTTGTTAGGTTTAGGGTGGTTCGAATGGAATGATGATGAATTGTTAGGGTAAACTCACTTGTTAGGATTTTATCTGTTAGGTTCTTCACCTAGATTGCTTTAACTCTGATTTAGAATTGATCACTCTAAATTAGCTATCTTAGGTTGATAGATTGACACGAAAGTGTAATTGATTAGCCAGAACTAGATCTTAGGTGAGCAAAATTACTTATTCGCAAAGAAATTTGGTTTAGGGATTTTGTGAACAAATTGGACTTGAATTTAATGCTTGTTTAAATTGATTGAATTCGCAAAGAAATTTGGTTTTCTAGGGTTTAGACATAGTTAGTTTTCGCAACGACAGTTGGCTAATTATACATTAGTGTTCCAAGTTCTAGAACGGTTCTTAATTAAATCCTGATTTTGTTTAACCTGCAATTCTGATTCATCCTGAGAATTACCCAAAAGCCTAGCACTTTGTTTAATTGAATTTTAAATCAACAATCTTTCTCTATTTCGATTTGCTTTTGTCTTTATTTTATATTATTTTACTTAGCCGAATTTGAAGTCAATATTCCTATCGTTTGATTTGACTCCCAGTGATTCGACCCCTACTACGACGACCTCTTAATTTGAGAGAGTAGCTCAGGGTAAATTTGAGCATATCAAATTTTGGCGCCGTTGCCGGGGAGTCAAAATCTTCCATAGGATTTTGATTCTAGAATTCTGACTAAGTTATTTTTGTTCGTTTTTACGCGTTTTCTTTTGTTTTTGTGTTTCAGTTGGCTAGGATGGCTAATCGTGGTGTACTAGTCTTTCGGAATGCTGAAGGAGAGAATGTTGATCGAGATGGTAATCGATACAACAATCAGGGAGACCCCATTGATGAAGCTGGTAATATCATCGAGTTTGAGGATCCAATTGCAGCAGAGCGTGCTGAGCTAGATCGTCAAAGGGTTGAGTTGGAGCGCCAGCGCGCTGAGTTTGAGCATCTGGCTCAGGCGAATCGTAGACCTCAGGGGGCAGTAGTTAACCAACGCGCTTTGGGAGACTACTACCGTCCTGAAGAACATTACGCCAACAGGGCAGCGATTCGACCTCCTAGATTTGAGCGGAGGGATTTTGAGTTGAAGCCTGTGTACTTCTCTTTAGTAGCTCAACATCAGTTCCATGGGCACCCATCAGAGCACCCCATGGATCATCTTGAGATGTTTGAGGATCTTGCGTCTAGCATTAAGGCTAACAACGTGTCGGAAGACTACATTATGTGTAAGCTCTTCCCATTTTCTCTTGCTGGAGAGGCAGCCTCTTGGCTGAAGCAGTTGGAGCCTGGCTCACTGACTACATGGAGAGATACCAAGAGTGCTTTCCTGAGTCACTTCTACGATGAGTCGCGCTCAGAGGATCTACGGGCTAAGATCCAAACATTCGTTCAGAATCTGACAGAATCTTTCAAAGCTGCGTGGGAAAGGTTCAAGGGATATCAGAGAGATTGTCCTCATCACGGGTTTACAGAGGTTCAGTTGTTGGGAATATTCTACAGAGGAATGGATTGGAGACATCAGATGACTCTAGACGCTTCGAGTAATGGAAATTTCAAAACCAGGTTTCCAGCTGATTGCTTTGAGCTCATCAAGAACGTGTCTACTAGCAATAGTACTAAGAAGATCGATGAGGAAAGGAGACGAGGAGCTGGTCAAACAAATGGAGCTGAGACTGTTGAGGAAGATGTTAATTACATCAACCAGAACGGCTACCAGAATCAGCGGTATGGGAATCAATCGGAGAACAAGGGATACAACAATTACAATCAGAGGAACTACGGATCTTCATCGTATCAACCGACTCCTGCTAAGTCTTCAGAAAACGACATGAAGAGTACACTCGAACAGATTCTTGAAGGCCAACAAAGTCTAGCAGTAAATATCAATGGGAAGATTGACGGGCTTTACACTACTCTCAATAGAAAAATGGATGGGTTCTACACTGATCTCAATGGGAAGATTGAAGCTCTCACCATTCACTTGAAGAAGCTTGATACTCAGGTTGCTCAGACTGCTGAAACTGTAAGGAGACAAGAAGGTTGTCTTCCAGGGAAATCTGACATGGACCCAAAGCATTTCTCCAATTCAATCACGTTAAAGAGTGAAGAACAACTGTTTCCAACTGTTGAGAAGTGCGAAGATGAAGCCTTGCTCGTGGTTCCTGAAGAAAATTTTAATTTTGAGATTTCGGAGGGCCTGTCGATCGACAGACCAGGTGGTTGTCGATCGACAGCTGCAGAAAATTTCGATACGAACACGATTTCAGCAACCCTGTCGATCGACACACCTTGTGTTGATCGATCGACAGCCCCGAAAAATGCAAAGGTTTTCGAATGTCAGTCTGAAACTGCCATTGAACGTGTCTACAAGCCCAAGATTCCGTATCCAAGGAGTCTGTACCCCTCATGCACCGACCAAGGCAGTCAAAGAGCATCTAAGGTCCAAGAGAAACAAGCTCCAACATCATTGAGGAAGCTGCCAAAGTTGTTGAATCCGGGAATGTTCGTGGTTCCATGTTCAATCAATGGTGTAGAATTGAAGGATTCTCTATGTGACACAGGAGCTAATGTGAATGTTATGTGTGAGGCTGTTGCAAAGAAGCTAGGAATCTTGGAGTTACAACCCTTAAGGACTCCTATCGAGCTCATAGATAGATCATGTACGATTTCTAAAGGCTTCATTCCTGACGTATCGATTCAAATAGGAGATTGTCTTGTTCCTACGGACTTCTACATCATTGAGAGAAAGGATGAAATCTGTAAACCATTGGTTCTTGGTGCACAGTTCCTTGCAACAGTGGGAGCAATGGTGGATTTTCCTAATAAGCGGATCTCCTTCTCAAACATCAACAAGAAAGTCTTCTATCCGTCGGTTCTTGTCACAGCAGCCTCCTGTATGAGTGTCAATGTTGGAGATACGCTGGGTTTTGAAAATGAGATGAAGAAGGTTCAAAACGTTCTCAAGTTGGCTTCTCCCATTCCACGTCGCCATGACAACATTCCAGCAAGTTCCAAATGCGAAGAGTTCCCCAAGGTGAAGCGCAGAAAGACCCCTAAAGCATTCTCCAAGTTCAGAATTGTCATTCCTTCGGAGTTGAGGGAGAAGGGAGAGGTAGTTGTCCAAGAGATGTTGGACAATACTATGAAGCTCTTTCCTGGTATTGTTCCTTGCAAGTCTGGGGGAGTGCACTTCAGAGATCCACCTCCAGCCTGAACATCATCCGCAGTCAAGCTAATGACTGAAAACAAGCGCTTGGTGGGAGGCAACCCACTTGTAAGTTTTTCTTTCCCTTTGAGTCATTTTTCTTTCTTTGAGTCAGTTAGTTCTTTGTTTCTGTTTGCTTTTTCAAAATTTGTGGAACATGTTGTTTGCGACTCTTTGCTGTGGTACTTGATGGTATTTTGTTTCAGTGATCTTCAGCTTTTCTTTAGATTTCTCCAACAACATCAGTCGTCAGAGCCAAGATTTCAGATTTTCGACGAATCTGTCGATCGACACACCTGTTGGTTGTCGATCGACACCCCCATGAAGACCTGTCGATCGACACACCTTATGGTGATCGATCGACAGGCCAGCAGAACAGGTCCGAATTTCATTCTTCTCACAAATTTTCTGACTTTTTCTTTTCCTTTTCACCAATCTCAGATTTAATAACACTGGGGACAGTGTTGTTTAAGTCTGGGGGAGGTAGTTACTAACATTTTTTTCTATTTTGGAGTCAAAAATTTGGACTTATTGAGTCAAAATGTAGGGAATAATGATCTTTCTTAGGAATAAAGCTTAGTTTTTGAAACTTTTAGCTGTTGCGATGAAGCCTTTGGATGGAACGAATTCGAAATCAGACGATAGTACAGGTTCCCTTCTTATCGCAATTTGCAGAACGAAGTAGATCAAACTCCAGACTAGCACACTTGATCTCCATTTCGCTATATTCTCTTTGATGATATCACGACAGTAAAACATTCAGGACTCCTTATTCTCTTTACCACTCTTTGTTGATCCTGAATGGCCAGCTCATTTTTAGTTGGTACCCAACCCCTAACCTTAACCTTTTGTTCAAACCTCATGCGATCTTTTTCCTTAGTTATATGTGCAGGCATGTGTATAAACTCCGGAGAGAAAGAGGTCCGACGCAGTTTTTCATTCACAAAAATTGCACGGAAAAAGGATTTGGTAGGAGTACTTGAAAGAGAGCAGCAATGCTAAGCATTCTTTGGGACTTAATACACAACAATGGTAATTTTCGAGACTAATATCTTTGTAAAATCATTTCCCCCCCCCTTAGAGCTAAAAAAAAAAAAAAAAAAAAAAAAAAAAAAAAATCTTTTATTTCGAAAAATAAGTAAGGGAAAGGGAAATGATTATTTAAATAAGTCTCTAGCTTCAAAAGAAAAGTCCCAAAGAATGAAGAAGTTGGATGTGGAAAGTGGAACGTGATTATATGAAGGTGTTTGGTTCCTGATAACGTTTTGGAGGAGGGAGTGCAATGTGAATGAGAAACTGTGGGCATCAACTGGACCCGACTCTCTCTTGTGATTATGCATAATGTCTGCATCCACCAAATAGAATCCGGTAACCCTAAACACTCTTTAGCTCCACTTAAACACAAAAGCCTTTTACATCACACCTAGCCCTTTTACTTGGTTGATATCATTGGAGAGAATTCCATCATCACTTCGATCGAGTGTGCGACAGTTAGGAGGATGTGAAACTGATGGGTTTGCAGGTTAAGATTTGAGGCCCAACCTATGATGGTTGAGATTCGTGACCGCCAAAGGTACTTTGTTTACATGCAGCGAAAGGGTCGAGAAAGCGAAAGCAATGTTCCCAAAGATAAGTAAGTTCTCGCGATTTTCAAACCTCGACTTCAGTTTTAGTCTCTAGTTTGCTTGAGGGCAAGCAAAAGCTAAGTCTGGGGGAGTTGATATATCATGGTTTTTACCGGTTTTCGACCATGATATAAGTCCTTTTATCGAGTCTTTTCGTTGTATTTCGAGTCTTTTTAGTGTCTTAACAGGTTATTACACGTGAGGAGCTTATATGGTGAATACGGTGCATTTTGAAGCGTAAACAAGGTTGGAGCCGGATTTTGCAAGAAAAGAAGTTGATATGAAGCAGCCTGTCGATCGACAGCCACAAGAAGGACGATCGATCGACAGCCACAAGAAGGACGATCGATCGACAGCTACACTACAGCCTGTCGATCGATAGACACATAGACGATCGATCGACAGGTACTCGCAGAAGCCAACCTAATACGTTTTAAAGAAGGAAAATTGTTCCTTTTCGGGCCAGAAGTTACCAATAGACCGTCATAGAAGCCCACCACGAGTTTTACCTCTATAAATAGTTTATTTTAGGTTTTTAGATCAGAACTTTAGATTTTACTTAACAAAGTTTAGAGAGAGATTTTTAGGGTTTTTAGGGAGACAAGTTTACTTCATTACTTTGAGATTCTTCGAACCCTATTGTAATTCTTCTTTTACTCTTTCTTTATGCATTATTATTCAGCTATGATTTGCTTTGCCTCCATGTCTGAGTAGTTTGCTTGTTAGGTTTAGGGTGGTTCGAATGGAATGATGATGAATTGTTAGGGTAAACTCACTTGTTAGGATTTTATCTGTTAGGTTCTTCACCTAGATTGCTTTAACTCTGATTTAGAATTGATCACTCTAAATTAGCTATCTTAGGTTGATAGATTGACACGAAAGTGTAATTGATTAGCCAGAACTAGATCTTAGGTGAGCAAAATTACTTATTCGCAAAGAAATTTGGTTTAGGGATTTTGTGAACAAATTGGACTTGAATTTAATGCTTGTTTAAATTGATTGAATTCGCAAAGAAATTTGGTTTTCTAGGGTTTAGACATAGTTAGTTTTCGCAACGACAGTTGGCTAATTATACATTAGTGTTCCAAGTTCTAGAACGGTTCTTAATTAAATCCTGATTTTGTTTAACCTGCAATTCTGATTCATCCTGAGAATTACCCAAAAGCCTAGCACTTTGTTTAATTGAATTTTAAATCAACAATCTTTCTCTATTTCGATTTGCTTTTGTCTTTATTTTATATTATTTTACTTAGCCGAATTTGAAGTCAATATTCTTATCGTTTGATTTGACTCCCAGTGATTCGACCCCTACTACGACGACCTCTTAATTTGAGAGAGTAGCTCAGGGTAAATTTGAGCATATCAAGGTGGAAAACTTGAGAGAAGTTGAATGGCTTGATCTTCTTCAGAGACCTCCACCTTCAAACTGGCTAAGTCTGCGATCAACTTAAGAAAGGTATCCACATTATCGTCAATACTCTTACTTTCTTCCATTTTGAAACTAGCAAAACGTTGCTTAAGATGTATCCTGTTTGGCAGGGACTTAGTCTGATGCTCAGTCTCAAGAGCCTTCCACATGCCCAACGCAGTGGTTTCTTTCATTACTTTTCTGAGGATGCGATCACTTAAGCAGGTAGCAATCAAGTTTCTGCATCTTAGATCTTGAGCCTGTTTCTTAGGATCAACCACAGTTTCCCTTACTGCTAAAGATGCTTCACCAGTCTTGAGTACCTCTTTAGTAGTAGTAATAGACCAATCTTCTTGTATTACAACTAATAGACCTTGAATTTCAAGGTGTCCCAGTAACTTGAATTTCCATAAACCGAAATCACCAGAACCATCGAACTTTTCCATTTCAAATCTTCCTGGAGTTGGATCCATGTTTGTCTGACTTCTGTGTAATAACCTACAGGTCCAAAACAAACAAGAACAGCCTCGAAGCAAACACAGTGGTACACACTCAATTAAACTTAGGTAAAGATTATAGAAATTGATTAGAAGTAACCTGAGAGTTAAGAATCTTGATTTTTTCTTAACTCTATCTTCCCATTCGATTCTTTTTTTCTTCTTTGACTTGTGAACCTGATTTGCTATTTGAACTTACTCAGATCTTTCAGTACATAATCTGATCTGATCTCCTTTGATAACAAATCACAGTAGCAAGCCTGCTACGATCTCAACTCCGGTGTGATTTCAAGATCTTCCGATGACTAGAAAACTCCTTTTCCGGTAAGTTCTCTTTCTCTAATCTCCTCCTTGACTATTAAAACCCTAGCCTCTGCGCACAAACCGCGCTCTGATACCACTTGTTAGGATTTCTAAGCTTGCGGAATAAGAAATCTAACGTGATCTTGTTTCTACTTGTTCGCAGATTCAATAGCTAAAGCAAGAAAGTAAACGACACAAGCAATCGAGCTTCGGGGCTTAGTTCCGGCCCCTAACTCGCCGGTGAACTCGTCACCGGGAACTCCACTAGATCATGTACCAAGGATTACAATCACCTTATCAATGGTGATGCTAGAGTTCAAGTCAGAACAAGAAAGAACAATGAAGAAGATGATAGAAAAGTGAACTCTAGACTAATCTCTCTAGCTTCTTGATAGTCTCTGTTTCTTTTCTGTTTTCACGATCTGCTTCTTCTTTCTAACTCAGGTTGTTATAACAACCAACAACCACATTTCTTATGGGCCTTCTTCCTTTTTCCTGTCTGGCCCATACTTGTTTCTGGTTCAACTTGCGTATGGGCTTACTGGCCCAAAGGCTTTATGTTTTGTCTGACTCCAATAACTCACAAGATTTTTAATATGTTAAGCTTTGTAGGGTAAGTAACTTGGAATTTTGGCCTCAACAAAATCCAAAATTACTTGTATAGTGTCGTATATCAATAAAACTCTTGCACATAGACAAAAGATTAGTCTATATGATGTTTATTGGCTAAATGGTACTATAGATATTTAATATTTAAGTTTCTATGGAAAGTTGTCAAGTATCTAAACTTTAGTTATGTCCCAAACCGTTCATCAATTCACATAACCATATGTTATGATATAACCATATGTCGATCGACACTAAAAGAAATTTTGATATAATTTGATAGATCTTTTTTTTGATGAATCGACGGGGGAATTCCTCCATCGTTATTATTAATATATAAAAAGTCAATTACAAGCAGATTAGCCGAGGACACGAAATTCCCATAGCATCATCTCTTAAAATTGAATCCACCGCTAACGGAACAAAAACAAAATTATGAAACCCAATCGGTAATGCAAGTGCATGATTAGCTAAATCATCTGCTAGACGATTCGCCTCTCTATACACATGAGAAATACGGACTATCCAATCCTTCCATAAAAAGCCATGGTACAAACGTACCAGGAACGACAGCGGGTGCGAATCCGCAATCCCTGTCTTAAGAAAACCAACCACTACTTCTGAATCCACTTCCAATTCCAACTGCATAATACGTTGCTCACATGCTATAACAAGACCATAGTATACACCCCATAACTCTGCTAATGGCGCCGAACATTTCCCAATATTGATTGCGAATCCACGACACCAGCCACCATCACTGTTCCTTATCACTCCTCCAGCAGAAGCCAAGCCGGGGTTTCCCTGCGATACACCATCCGTATTAAGCTTAAACCACACCTTAACCCAGAGCTTTCCACCCTTTGCACTCGTTTTAGTTTACCACGTTCCCACTCATTCGCCTCTATTACTTCCCTTGTTCGGTCCTTGACAAACTGAATCCGGTCTCTACAAACTCGGGTCTCTCCGAATACATCACCACATTTCCACTTCCAATTCCACCACACAATCATGGCACAATAACTTGATAGATCTTATCTTATAATATAATAAGGTTTTTCCGTTTGGAAGATATATCAATCTTTTTCCGATAAAAACGTGTCTCGGGTTCGGTCTAGAAATCCTCGATTATTTTTTGCTTTTAGCTTCTAAATCGGTCCCAATCTTTTAATTCTAACGTGTAGAAATCCGCATAAGGTTTAACGGAAATCTCAAGTAATTTATTTTGGCCCTCGAAGGCTTTTAATGTATTGTTTATTTAAGTGGTTTTTTGGGCCGAATTAAGTCTGTTTGATAAGAGTAACTCGCCAAAAAATCTTAAACTTTCTTTCTACGTTTAGTCGACTTAAACCCTAACGCCCTCCTATGGAGGCCAACGCATGGCAACCACCGACGCAGAAAAAGAAGAAGAATCTTACAAATGTTCTTCCTCGACTGTCGTTTTCATCACTGCCAGAAGAATTACTTTTGAACTTTTTATCTCGCACCTTCAAATCTCAATACCGTGTCCTCTCTGTATTCTTCAAGAGCATCTGCTCTCTCGTGTTTTCTCCAGAGCTCTATGTTCATCGAGCCTGGCTCGGAAACACAGAGCCTTGCCTTTACCTATACCAAGAGTTTCCATCCCTTCCTGATTGCTGGTTCGCTCTTGATCGAACCCTAGTTACTGACGGCTGGATTAAGGATGAGTTTAGCTTATTACCGATAACACCTTCCTCTGCGCGTCCAATAAGGTCAGCCAAAGTAGCCGTTGGTTTCGAGATCTACCAAATAGGGGGATTGATTAACAAGCGACCTTCCTCGGCCGTACGTGTGCTCGATTGTCGGACTCACACATGGCGTGATGCTCCAAACATGACAGTCCCAAGGAAACGAGCCCACACTGTTTTTTCCAAAGACGGCAAGATTTATGTATATGGAGGAACAGAGGTGAAGGCGGATTATGACCCCGGTGAGGTTTCGACCTAAAAACTCAGGTTTGGTCGCCTTTGCCTCCCCTTCCCTTTGGGGACATGCTTAAGTTTGGACCTTGGTGCTTTATAGAAAATGTATATTTTCGTGTTAGCTCTAATGGGATCTGGGGGTTTGACTCAGACGATAGAACTCTCTTGAAGGTGAAGGGTTTGGAAGATCGGAATGATCGTGTTATATGCTACAATAAATTATCAGTTAAGTTAGCGAACTATGATGGAAACTCGTAGTTATGTGGCCCACGCACCATAAACTAGACTAAAAAAAACAAGCTTAGTTAAAATTTTAAAAAAACAAGCTTAGTTAAAATGATTTAAAAAAAACCCTAACGCCCTAGGTAAACAATATCTCTGGCTATGGATATTCTGTCGGCAAATCAAATCCACGGTTAGTTTCCAAACCCTAATTCCTCTCTGGCTTGTTGTATGTTTTAATTAAGTGATTTTACTATCCGCTTGAAGTTAAGATTGAGATAAAACTCAATACCCTAGGAGCTAATCAAGATTTTGATGTTGTTAATGCTCTAGTGATGGATTGCGATAGAATCAGCGAATTGCCGGATTCTTTGTTAGCTCATATACTCGTATACCTTCCGATCCACGTTTCGATTAAGACGAGTGTTTTATCGAAGAGATGGAGATTTCTCTGGCTAAAGGTTTCCGGTTTGGAGTTGAACACTTTCTTCCTTCATCATGGAGAAGCTGTCTCGCAAGGCATGGACAGATTCTTGGATTTTAATCAAGGTTTAAGCTTTCATAAGTTAAAGCTAGAATATGGTTTATGCGATCTAAGTTTTCGCAAACCCAAAGAGTGGATCGCTTCATGGACTGATCGCGGGATTCAGCATCTAGAAGTTAAGATCAGAGTCACACAGCCGTTTTTTCTTGTAATGCCTAGGAATGTTTACAAGAGCAAGACATTGGTGTCTTTAAAGCTTGCAAATGTTGGGTTTGATACCTAAGAGCTTCTTGTTTCTTTACCTTGTCTCAAGATCATGCATCTTAAACAAATGTGTTTTGACAATGGTGGTCCTTTGTTTATATAGAAGCTCATCTCAAGCTGTCCTGTTCTTGAAGATCTTACTTTGGTGCAGTATGACTTTCATGAACATATGCGGCTTCTGAGTGTGAGGTCTCAGACTCTGAAGATCTTTAGTTTCAGATCTGACTGGTCCGATTATAAGGAGGAGTTCTCGGTTGAGATTGATGCTCCAGGACTCGAGTATGTGAGTTTTATAGGTAGAGTATTTGATCGGATTGTGGTAAAGAATATGAGTTCTAGCGTAAAGATACACATTGATACTGATTTTAATGTCCACAAGTATGAAGAAGCAGAGGATCTTGATCTAAGGATTATCGGTGAATCTCTAAAAGGTATTTCTAGTGTAAGACATATGATCATCTCTTTGGATACTCTAGAGGTATATATATATATATAAACATAATCTGTAATGCATGTCTAACAATTTAATTCTCTATTAAAAGATTTTTTTAAGTGTATCCTTTTTTTTCTTTTCTTGTTCCTGGTCATTTCCGAACTGGGACAGATTCCCAAATTCCATAACTTGTCTCATATGCAAGCTTCCTTCTCCTACTCATTGTTACATTTTTTGCCTGTCTTTCTTGGCAACTGCCCAAATCTGAAAAATCTAGTCTTGGTAAACAATTTGTGATATTTGGTTTTTAGAAGTTTCTTGAAATATATTGTAAACTCAACTTGTTTGTGTTTTGCAGAAAGTGTTGTTTTGTTCGCGGATGACCTTACCAATGGCTATGTGCCTCGGTGTCTAACATCGACTCTGGAGTATGTTAGGATTAAAAATCTGTCCCTGGTGGAAGAAACTTGGATTAGTCTAGTGAATTACTTTCTTGAGAATTCAGCAATACTCAAGAAACTGATTCTGAGTTTCAAGGATTTTCATCCTAAGCCCAACAATGATGATTCAGATTCTATCATGAAGCGTCTTACATCCACAAAGCTACCAAGCAAATGCCAAGTTATTGTTGATTGACATGCATCAGCTCTGATAGTGCTCATGAGCACATTAGTGTAGCCCTAGGACTAGAAAAATTGCATTTTGTAGACAAGGATTTTATATTGGCAAGTAAAAACCTTTGATGATAGTTTCTTTGTTGAGATTCACAAATCACAATCCTCATAACCAAATCCTCTAGCAAATGTGAACTGAAAACACTATTGCAAAAGTCATTCAAATTTTTTTAAAAGTCAACTATGACCAATAAAAAGTCCGACAAACATCACCATCGCACAGGAGACGACCTTTTCAAAATTGTTTGGTCTTCCCTTATTATTATGATGCAAATATTAGTGGCTTGATTGAGTCCACACATTCACATTAAGACTTTTCTTACATACAAACACTATATTTGGGCAATAACACCATTGTCTTTTCCACTATTTTCTCAACAAAATCAAAATGTTGACCTCCAATATTTCTAAATCCTTCTCTATAGTAACCATTCTATTAGTTCTACAAGCTTTCTATTACACAACAAAGGCTCAAAACTGTGGTTGTTCATCAGACCTATGTTGTAGTCGGTTTGGATTTTGCGGTAACACTTCAGACTATTGCGGTGTAGGTTGTCAACAAGGGCCTTGTTTTGCTCCTCCTCCTGCGAACGATGTATCCGTGGCTGAGATTGTTACTCAAGATTTCTTTAACGGAATTATCAATCAAGCCGCGTCTAGTTGCGCCGGGGTTGGATTTTATAGCCGAGGAGCTTTTCTTGAGGCCTTAGAGTCCTATTCTCGGTTCGGTAGGATTGGATCAGCCGATGATTCTAGGCGTGAGATCGCATCGTTCTTTGCCCATGTCACGCATGAAACTGGACGTAAGTATATCAATGCTTCATCTTTTTCTCATTTTAAATGATTTAGCTAAGATGAATGAATATCGAATAGTGAAAAGAATTTAGCTAAGATGGTTAGATGACTAATGATGTTTTTTGTTTCTTAATCCTAAGTTTTCACACGTCTAAAAAGAATAGCGGAGTAACGTTTTGAAAATGTAAAAAACGTCAAATATGATCTGCCATTCATCGCATTTGTTTCTTGATTACACAATATCTAATAAAATTGGTTTCGGCATTTGTTTATAGATTTCTGCTACATAGAAGAGATAAATGGAGCCTCAAACGATTACTGCGACGAAAATGCAACGCAATACCCATGTAATCCTAACAAAGGCTACTTCGGCCGAGGACCGATCCAACTCTCTTGGAATTTCAACTACGGGCCAGCTGGGTCAGCAATTGGTTTCGACGGTCTCAATGCGCCAGAAACAGTAGCCACGGATCCAGTCATTTCCTTCAAAACGGCCTTATGGTTCTGGACAAACAACGTTCAACCGGTTCTCTCTCAAGGCTTTGGCGCAACAATCCGCGCCATTAACGGCGCTTTGGAATGCGATGGAGCTAACTCAGCCACGGTTCAAGCTAGAGTTCGCTACTATACCGATTATTGTCGTATATTTGGAGTTGATCGCGGAAACAACCTCACTTGCTAACACAAACATCTAGTAATCCATTTCAATGTTTACATAAAAATAAACAAAACATACTCATAACTTTATAAAAATAAAATGGTCCATTCATGTTTTAATTTTTGGTCCCTTGACATAAGAAAACCTTAAGAAATGTTGAAACAGAGCAAATCAACTCTATATACAATCAAACCTATGATCATTTTTTAGAAGAAAGACATGGAAAGGCTTTGTTGTGATCAACACCATAGTAATGAAGAAAACCTTTAAAGACATGACCACTTATAGTTACTGTCGCTTGATAACCAATCTCTGCTTGTTCGTTGTTACTTATCGCTGTTACTCTCGTCCGTTTAAAAACCGCCGGAGCTTCAATTTTCCCCGGTAACCCTTCTTTGAAACTCGTCTCTGCAAACACAAAACCCCCAAATTCTCAGACCCAACACAAAAAGTTTTCTTTTTTCCAATTCCAATTCCAATTTTTCATTACCTTGACGAGAAGTTGTTGTCGGAACGATCAAGACAGTAGCTTTGTCGGAAGGATCGATTCGAAGCTTCTTCTTCCTGTCTGAAGAAGAGAGACTTGTAGCAGTACGATGATGTTGAGAGGAAGAAGAAGAAGAAGGAATCCATGTGCTCTTGACGTGAGTAACACAATGGTAACCTCTGCTTTTACAACAAGTCCTACACCTTTCGAACAAACACTCTTTCTTTGCTCTGTTTCCACAATCTTTACACACTTTCTCTCCCACATTACTGTTTTCTTCTTCCACCACCGCCGCCGAAAAGTTTACCACCGGCGACGGTTTTGTTACCTGCGGTGGTGGTGGTGGTAAGAGAGTGATGTTTCGAAGACCTAACATGTATTCTGGTGTACTGATTCCAGCGACGGTGACAGAGGAGGGATCAGGTACGGTGGTTGATGAAGGGTTTTGCGGCGGTGGCCATGAGAGGGAAGAAGGTGGGTTTGCCACTGTGACACTGTATATATAAGCGCGTGGAGGCTATGTTGTTGTTGTAGAGCTAGCTGCTAGTGTAGGAGAAGCTGAGCTATGGTCCTATGGAGTCTAGTGAGTAGTATAGAGATAGAGACTCGAGAGAGAGAGCATATGAAATAATTTTATCTTTTTTATTTCGACAGAGAGTTTTTGGGATTTGTGGTCACATGTCTGTAATGGTTAAAAAAAGTCTGCAGAAATGAAATCATTATCTTTATAAGTGGATGGGTCCATTTCATTGGTAAAGCACCCGCCTAAAATGGCTTTTTCGTTGCATTTATTATCCCACTTTGTTTGTTTATGTGCTTCAATACCTCTTTCTCTAGATTTGACTTTTGAGCTAACACTTTAGTTACAATCTTATCAAGAAACTAAAAGTGTTTTTTGTTTTTCTTAAATTGAGTTTAATAGTTTGAGATAGGGAAGTTACTTGAGTGGTTTAGTATCTGTTTGGTGTGGATAGTATCCTGTTGATTACAAAGAGACATCTCAGTGAATAATATTATGGATTCGAATGTTTTTTTTTATTAAGTTTCTTGATTGAGGAACCAAACGTAGAAACATTGCACACTCTCAAGTTTAGTTGTATAGTATTCAAGTGATATGTGCAAGAAGAGATTCTAAGAAGAGGGAAGCTGATCCTTGTAGATGTCTAGGACTGAAGTGGCTGCAGTGATTGGACACAATCTGAGTGAGAATGAAAACGGTTCAGGCGGAATCAGAAACTTATCGTGAACACACGGAGTCCAGCTATCGTCTCCTCCAATCCCCATGTGTTTATGGTCCAGATGCACCTGCACAATGATTACCATTACAAATGACAGTAAAAAAACTAACCAAATGCAAACACAAACCAAAAACTATCGAGGCGCCAATTAGTGCTTGATAAGTCACTTCCATTCTCGGATTCAAAAAGCTGATCAAGTGGTAGTGGATCAAGAGAATGAGGAAAAGAAAAAAGAGACTACCTCGATGTTTTGTCCTTTGATAAGATCTTCTTCATGCGTTGCACGATGAAGCTCATCGGTTGTATAGTAACTAGCATTCATCTGCATTGGAGAAGAGCTACCATATGTTGAAGCATATATTCCTACACCATCCTTGTTTCTAAATGTCACCCACCTAACGTCTGTTCTACCTCCAGATTCTCCTGGAACAATATACGGGACATGCATGTCGCCAACGTTGTGTTCATATATCGCCACATGGGCTGCTGATTTACGGTCTGGGTAACACTCAAAAGGACCTCTTCCATACCACTCTACACGGTCCAATGTTTTCTCAATGTGAAATTCGATACCTACACGTGGTAGCGGTGGAAGATCAGAGTTTGGTACAACAGACCAGTTGGTGATGATATCTCCAGAACCATAGATCATATATGTAACATTGACTTTGAACAAGACATATGGTTTCGAAGAGTCAGAAGCTGTAGAACCGTCTTCTCCATCTCTTGGGGTACCAAGATAAATTAACTCTATCTCAACACAATTATCAGTGATGCTCTTTACTGAACAGCTTTCAACAAGGAACTCAACATTATCCAATTTCGCTGCTTTCCATCTTGAAAAATAGCTAGAGTCACCTCCACCTTTATCATTGTCTGTAGGTGCTCGCCAAAAACATGGCAGTATAGCTTCATTCATAAGGAGAACTCCTTGCATCTGTCATTTCAAAATATGTAATCTTCAGTACATAAACATGCTCACCAAAAATTTATAAACACCAACCAATAAAAGATCACAAATTCACAATATTAATAGATTTCTTGTTTTAGTTTTACATTTTGTTACTTTTGTTCCTTGCCTAGATACTAGTTCCTTCTTTGCTACGACTAAGTTCCCATTAAACCCCAAATGCATTTAAATACATCAGGAACTGTTTATAACCGGTTACGTAGACCCAATATTATCACTTACTTGAGCAACTTATATGCCTGCAGTAAATAAGACTTATTTCTTACACTTCTACACATTAAGCAATAGCTTAAGAGCTTCCCACATATAAACAGAAAAGAACTTACCTTCCAACCTTCAATGGCTCCTTTTCGGACATTTATCATTAGCTCCCATGAATCTTGCTGGCTGATCTTAATGACATCTCCAACGGTTTCACAAGTGATGGTAGCGTCTGCCTTTTTTATCGCCTAGAGTAGGAGGTTTTCATTGTCATGACTTCAAATTTTCTAGCGGATTGAAGAGAGATCTTTACAAAAGATATATGACTAGGAAATACCTGCGGTATTATCTGTCTCTTTGCTGGTAAAGGAATCTGCGTTGAAGCCAAAAAATGACCAGCTTCAAGCGAACGTGTAGGATTTAAAAGCTTGGCAGCTATTGTCAGGAACAATTCTCCAGCATTTGAGTCATTCCAGAGAGAAAACCATGGACCTGACTTCCACTCAATATCAAAACTACTCTGTGGCTTTATTACAGGAATAGAGAGAATCCCAGATCCAAGCTCAAGACCATCCCCATCAATTTTCCAGCTAAACTCTAATCCTTGTGTTGTACCGAAAAAGTCAGTGTTTGCTATCTGCAATGACAAAGTTTGAGTTACATAAAATGGTATTAACACCAAAGGCAGCTGATTTGAAGTATATTAGATTTTACCCTTATTATGCCATCCGTCAATGAAACCTTGATTGGTTGATAACAATGCTTAACCTCTTAACCATCACAGAAAAATGATGCAAACAGAAGAAAATCAGTGCCATTTGACAAAAATGTAACATAATCAAATCTTTAGAAAAAATGTAAACAGATGTGATACACTTGCGATGTACGTTCCTTTACTTACGTAAAATTTCTGTTTCTTTATTTAGAAAATTATTTAAATTTTTCCCATTTCTTTACTATTTCCATTTAGCTAGGGAGTAATTTGCCTTAAACCCTTAACGTTTTAGCATACAGTATATAAGGATGAAATCTCTCAGTTTGTGAGACTCATCGACGCTAGAAAGAACTTTTAGGTTTGTTATTGGCTTTGCCAAGGGAAACGATTCTACCATCAATGTTTTCTGCTATCCAAACACAGAGTCGTTTGGATGCAGTCGATAAAAACCAAAAAGTTCTGACGGAAAAGTTGGATGGGATTCAAGAAGCTTTGAAGAATATTTCAGAAGCAATTCTGAGGCTAACAGAGATGATGGCTGCGATTCACGAGGGTAACATACCGGAAGTATCTCAAGAAACATATGCGGATTCTGTTGTGATCCTTAAAAACAATAACCAATGTCAATGTGGACTAAAGAAGGTTGGCAACTTTGAGGCTCGAGAAACAACAGAGGGAGAAGCTGTCTTATTAAAGAAGCTCCAACCTCAAGTCTCTACGCAGCTTGGTTGTGGAAACCAACAACTTTTTACTCATATTTCAAATTATTTCAATGTAAATGATGATGATGACGATGATTTCATTGTTTTGGAAGGGCATGCGTCTGAATGAAAACCCCTTGGTTTTATTGGCCACCTTCCAAGACCAGCCTTGTCGCCTTGAGGACAAGGCTGTTTTTTAAGCGGTGTTGTGTCTTTTATTTAATTAGGGTTTCTATATATCTTTTACTAGAGTACTTTGCTTCCTTATCACACTATAAATAAGGATGAGATCTCGGTTGTGAGTCTCATCCAAGCTTAGAATAAATAAGCTTTGTTTTCGGCATTGCCACACGGCATGTTTCCAACACTTAAGGTTTTATAGTTCATTTGTTTCTATTTCTAACGATATATGTTTTCAAACGGGGAAAAGCTTTTGGTTTTCTATTGTGAATCTTAACTCTATATATCAAGATGTTACCATGGAGTGCTGGATGAGGTGTTCGGTCAGGCCACATAAGCCCATTCAGACAGAAGTTCAAATCATTAGGCTGGTCACCAAAGTCTCCTCCATAAGCCCAATGCTTAATACCATCTGACCCCATCTTCAGTAGCCCCTGAATGACAGAAGAAGACTAAATGTTTAGTTACAAATTAACAACGAAAAGTGTACTTTAGCTGACCATATACACTAACTGCAGTAGCTTGGTATCTATAAAATCTTACCAAAGATCTACTTTAACTTTATGTTACATAAATAAGAGCTTTCAGATCATTCAAAATAGAAGAGATCCACAGGTTTTAACTATTTTGTTAGATGCATTATCGTATAACAATCGGCTAATACTGAAACTCAAGATATGTACCTGGTCAACCCAGTCCCATATGAATCCGCCTTGCAGACCAAAGGTATTGTCAATTGCCTCCCAGTACTCATCTATATTCCCGTTGCTGTTACCCATAGCATGTGAATACCTGCATTTTATTGAAGAAAATCTCTCAAGTAGACACAAAAGAACATGAAACATAAACAATGATGCAATACATAGTCACCATATGATGCCAAAACAATTCAGGAAAAATAGTCTGAAGAAACTGATCTGACATACTCGCATAATATCACTGGCCGTGATTCATTTTGATCAAGCGCAATTTTGACGATGTCCCAGACCCGCATGTACATGGGGCATACCATATCAGTAGAAGTTGTTCTGGAGCCACCACCTTCATAGTGCACCAACCGTGAGGGATCCTTTTCCCTAATCCAACCTGTTCCACAAGTTGAACACAGCAGCCGTAAGATAAAATGTATAGAGCTGGAATATACAAGAATCAGCAAAGCTATTTCTCATCAGGAATGTAAGCAACTAGGATCAAAGAATATTTTTAAGCTCTTACTTCAGAATTTCGGCCAGATCATAACTTATTGATTATTTAATTAAATATAAAATGACATAACACTGCCTTTACCTGCCATGGCTGAATGATTAGGCCCATAGCCAGCCTCATTCCCCAGTGACCAAGAAATTATGCATGCATGGTTTTTGTCTCTTTCAACCATCCCAACTACACGATCCAACATAGCAGCTGCCCAGCTTGGCTCTTTTGCAGGGTGCTTCAGATGCCCAGAGAGATCGAAACCATGTGTCTCGATATTGGCTTCATCAATCATGTACATGCCGAACAAATCACATAATTCATACCAGCGGGGATGTTGAGGATAATGACTGTTTCGCACCGCATTGATATTGTATTCTTTCATCATGATTAAATCCTGGAAACAGTATAAGGGGTAAATCAAAATCCCAATAGAGTACACTAGTTAAACAGTGGTATCACTAAGTAAACCATGGAAGGAAGAAAGCGAAGCTAGAGAATGAGAAGAAAAACCATGATACCTTAACCATGCAGGACTCTATATTCGTCTTCCCAACACGTGGATGGTGCTCATGCCTGTTTACACCTTTTATCGTGACTGGGTGCCCATTAACAAGAAGCTGCTTGAAGGCCTTTGATACTTGGCGAATGCCAACAATGCTTGATTCAGAATCAATGACTTTCCCCGATGTATCTTTCAGGGTTAAAACGAGGATGTAAACATTTGGCTGTGCACAAACATAAATTAAATAGGAAAATGTGTATTAGTAAATCCGGTTTCAGAACACAATACTTTACAGACACATCTCATTTCAAATTTCCCATTACATTTTTGCAAATATACTTTCATGTTACACTTATCAAGATAAAAGTACTTGAATTGATGACAACCCTACAGGTTTTGGGCAAAGAGCTCTCACCATTAGAATTAGATAACAATAAGAACAATATTAACCCCGAATTCAGTGAACTCGACACATCTGAATATATAATGAAATAATCCATATTTTCCTTAAGAGTCGCAGGAAATAGATAGTACCAATCTTATTTAACTGTCCCTGACTAATGTGGTACTTGTTTTAATAGTAATCTACTGCATGCTGAGGAGAGAAGCCAAAAATTGTAGGTAACTGAAGCAGAAAATCAATAGTAATAGATAATGAGCTGCTTACTTGTTCTGCTGACCAGAGATTTGGAGAATCCAGTTTTCCCTCAAGCAAATAACCATGAAATCCAAGAATTGGGCTTGGAGAAGGATTAAGCTTCAAATTAGCCACCCTGGGAGAAAGTTCATAACTAAACCCTTTAGAGTTGTACCAACTTTTAGTATCAAAGACGGCAGCCTCTACGCTGAAGTTTGAAAGAAGAAGATCCTTCGAGGACTCCAGCATATTGTCTATCTTCACTTCAACCTGTAAAATTATAAACAAAGAACTTTAAGCATAAAAAGTAAATACTTGTTTACTTAATTAACTCCAAAGGAAAATCTACCTAAATACACAGAAAGAGAAGTGAAAAACGAAAAAACATTTATAGGCAGATTTGCAGCACATGAATAAGTGTATTGCATCATAAGAAGCAATTTCTATAGGATAGGCTACCTGGATATCTGCGTATGAAAAGTCATCTGCCAATTGTGACTTAAAAAAGTAGTCAGCAATGAAGACCTGTATATATAGAAGTTAACCGATTATGCGTCAATGCCCGTCGACGATGAATAAATTTGACATAAAGTCTGGTTAACGAGACGAGAGTAAAAACCTTGGGCTTTGCTAACAAAAGCACATCTCGATGAAGACCAGACAACCACCAATGATCTTGGTCTTCAAGGTATGAACCATCACTCCATCTGAAGACTTGCACAGCAAGAACATTTTGTTTCCCAGAGTCCCATGGATAGCAATAGTCAGTTATTTCAAATTCAGCTGGTAATCTGCTGTCTTGGCTGGTTTAAGAGAAAAAGGAGAAATAGTTTGTTAATGTAATACTTCTGAACTTTACTGCCACACAGAAAATATGAGCTAACACAGAAATGAAGTAGAAATAAGACATGATTTGACTAGAACTCCATAAATCAAGACAATGTTCTAAGTTAAATGTTCTTTTTTGTGATTAGGTAACCAAAGCAAAAAGTATTTACAGAGCACAAAAACACTAGTCTTTCCAGTAAATGCAGTCTCATTTCTTGTGTTTTCAACTAAACTTTGGCAACCATTTTATTGATTGGAATGGAAATTGACATATTCAATTTTCAGTATATATTTTCTATCTACAACTATATATAGTACATTTCCTTGACTAGGCAGTTTAGACTCAAGGTCGGCTTAAAAGACAGACTGTACCTCTATCTATACTTGTAAAGGTCTAAAGTCAGTACACAACAAGATCAATTAAATGGAGGTTAGTCCTCTTAGGGCATATGTCACACCTGTACCCAACAGGGTTGCCATTTATCCAAGCAAAGAATGCAGAGTCTACAGCTTCAAAGTGAAGAAGTATTCTTCTATCTGCCAAAAAGACACAACTCTTATTCAGAAAAACAAGTGAAAATGAGAAAGGAAAGATCATACAAAAGAATCACCCAGATAAATTGTTTGCATTTTCACTTAGGCCTAACATGTGAAGACGCACATGTTAATCATTTGCATTGCAAGCTGAATTGAGCAGCTTTGCTGCAAGTACAAAGACTAATTTTTCAAAAATTAAACTATAAGACTAACTTTTGAAGTATAGTCAAAATGCTCTCTAGTAGCAAGAAGGTCGTACAAGGCTCAAAATGCAAGAGGCATGCTACATGTCACAAACTATGTACCAATGCAGCTAATCTTTAGCAGAAAACTGTCAACCATTTAACCATAAAGGAAACAGTACTGTTGCTCTTATTCAATAAACGGTATTCAAGAGGAGAAAATGTCACGATTAAAACATGGTAAAATAATCTTATCAAAGATTAAACTATATAAAGTTGGCTACTTGCATCCGAACTATATGAAAACAAACAGCTTTCATTCCAAATTCTGGTCGTCAACTGGATAATGAAATACCATATGGAAAACGAGAGCACTAAAATACATGGAAAATCTAATTTTATTTTCTTTGGACAGATAGATTCACATACCCTTCCATTCTTTGGGAATCTGGAAGTAAGTCCTGTAGCAACCAGTAGGATTATCTTCAGGAACACGAGGAGGATCATTCGCGAACGGGTACACAATATTCGTATAGATAGGCCGATCAAACCCATGACACTGCCAATTGGAAGGAACTGCAAAACCAAGGAAGCAATTCAAAATTTGCTAGAGACCAGAAGATAATTAACAGAACCAACTCTCAAGCAACACAACTATAAAACACTACTAACCGGGCAAAGCTTTCCAATCCGAATCAGGAAATGCAGCATCAAAGAACTTCTCTGGAACATTTGCAGGACTAGGAGCCAAGAAAAACTTCCAGTAACCAGACAAAGACTTAACAAACGGTAACCCCTCCATCCAAAAAGCAGCACTATCAAGAGCACCTTGAACCGCATCATCGTTCCAAACAGCAGCTTTCGATACAGTGAGATCCACGTTATTTCGCTGATACCAATACCTCAAAGAACCTATACAAATCACACCATTATAATCTCCACTGAGTTAATTAACTAAAACCACACTCAAATGTGTAAGAGAGTAATTGAATCTATACAGTATCTGAAAGATCCTAACTTTAGATATCATCAGCTACAGTCAAAGGAAGCTAATATGGATTTAGTGGTAACACCAGAAGAATTTCAATTGGAAAAGGATCCAATTTGCTATTGAAACGAATTAGTAATTGAGATTTGTTCACAAGAAAGCAAGAGTTTTTAGGGTTTATGGTAATCAATTACCTTCGACGGAATCATGGCAACGCAAAGTGACATGAGGGTCTCTCTTACGCCACTTGAAAAGGGTTTGATCTTCCCAAGCTCTATAACCATTTTCGGAAGGAAGAATCATTTGGGTTGCTAGAGAAGCCATGTTTGCTTTGGAACAGAGGAGTGAGAATGGTTTTGAAGTACGGTGGTGAGGAAGAAGGATCAAAATTGATCCATTTGTTGATGGAGGAAGAAGAAGAACACTGGGAATATCCTAAATGTTACAAAACGACAAATGTGAACATTCAACACGTGGCAATGACATTGTGTATTCGTGTACTCATCAAAACCTTCTCATCGGATTAGTTATGATTTTTTATAGTTACTCGATTATTGATTTATGAAGTTCTAAAATTGCATTAAAATGCTTGTTGCTGTAACATAAATAAAATATAGACTACATTGAGCAAATTTAAAATAAGTTTAATTGTATTGAAATTATTCCATCCGCTTGTTGTCATAAACAAAATCGAAACTTGAACGCAATCAAAAACCAACCTAGGCATAAGGTTCATTGGTTTACCCGCTACCATCCGCATACGCTGCGTTTGTGGATAATTGTGGTTGGTAGCGTTTGACAACAATCGTGGAAAACGCTTTATACCGCTCCGTACCGTTCCGAACCTCTAAAATCCAAAAGCTCATTCTCTCGAGCGTTGCGGTTGCGGACGGTTGCAGTTAGATGTTTTAATTTTTTTTTTTTAAAATATTAAAATGAGAATATATATTTAAAATAAAAAGTTTAGATATTATAATTACAAAATATATAAATAATTTGATATTTTCAATTAATATTCAATAATCAATCACAATTTTATAGTTATAATTTTTTTTAACCAAAATACTTTAGTTTTGATTGTAAACATATATAAATTTAACAATTTAAATATAATATTAGTCTCTCCAATAAAAAATAAGTTCTTCATTAAAACCATAACTTTCATGCAAACAAAAATTCTTTTTAAAAACAGAATAAATATTATATTAATAGTTTTACATTATTAATTATATATTAAATTAATAATTTTTATACTTTTTATAATAATATGGGTTTTGATGTTATTATTACTGTATAATGTTTTTATGTTGTAAATTTATTGTTTAACCGCTACCGTTCCGCTAGTCAACCAGTCATAAACATCCCGCAAACGCACCAATTTTCAACCGCTACTCCAGTCGTATAAATGTCCCGCAAACGCTTCAAACCGCAGTCGTCCGTTTCCGCAAACTCCCGCAGCCGCAACCGCTGCAGCTGAACTAGTCAGACCCTTAGGTGTTGATTGGTTCATCCGCAACCACCTGCAAAAGCTGCATTTGCGGGTGGTAACGGTTGTTAGCGTTTGACAACAATCATTCAAAACGCTTTTTACCGCTCTGTGCCGTTCTAAACCTCTCAATTTTAAAAGCTGCTTCCATCGAGCGTTTACGGTTGCAAGTGGATAATTAAAAAAAAATTGAAATAAGAAGATTAAAATCATTTTAAAATAAAAAATATATATAATAAGTTTGAAAATAAAATATCTGGCTATTAAAATTATGAAATATATAAATAATTTAATATTTAGTAACATATAACAATTTCATATTTATGGAATTTTCAAACCAAAATTCTCTCGATTAATTTTGAACACTAAAATATATATAAATCTAACAATTTAAAATTTAAAATTTAACCCTAATTTCTAAAAAATGTTACTAAAATCATAATTTTCATCCAAACAAAAAAAAATATTAAAAATAATGAAATATTAGTCAAATAGTTTTTCAATACTACTTATAATAAATTAATGATTTTTTTTTAAAATAAATAATATGGCTTTTTTTTTTTTTATAACTAGAAAATGTATATATATTATTAATTTATTATTTAACCGCTATTGCAACTGCTAGTTAACCAGTCATAAAATTTCCGCAAACGCACTCATTTTTAACCCTTGCGCCAGTCGTCTAAATCGCTTAATAAAGTTTAAAACCACTACCGCCCGCTTTCGCAAACTCCCGCAACAACTGCGGTTAAACCAGTCAAACCCTTAGGGTTATAGCTTATAAAATAATACGTAGACTTTTTTAAAAAATCATGATAACAAACTTATGAAAAAAGAAATTTGTTAAGTATTTGTGTTGATCATCATGGCTAACCATACTTTTGCATATCTTATGAATACCATTTTTTTATAATAAGGATACTTTCAAAGTAATCTATTATATTATTAAGGACAATTAGTAACACCTCCACCATTTTCATCTATATTTTAAATATAATATTAAGACTGAAAACACATCAAAAATATATAAAAAAATATTTTAAAGTACCAATACATAATTTATATATTTTTTATTCACGCTACGCATGGATTAATGTTTTAAATTTGTGCTTAATATTATATATATATATTTTTCTCGATAATTTTATAATATTTAACGTTGTTTTTTTAGAAATGTTTAATCCATATGAATATATCTGAATCAATGCAAACCAAAATAACTAATGTGAAAGTTGAATCATATTTAAATAATGATTTTAAGAGATTTATTTTTCTTATATCTGAAAAACCGAAGTTAAACCAAACATAAAATTAAACGGATCTAATTTTTTTTTTTTAAACTAACAATATATTTGACTCAAATTCGAATCAAAAGTTGGATGAAACACCCTGATTATTTTTAATGCACCAGTTTAGATTACATATTTTCTTAGATATTTTTTTATTTAAAACTGACTTTATCATAGTTAGAATTTGAAGTTTAATTATTTTATAGAGTGAATTGATTATTCTTTTTTATAAATTAATATAATTACATTCATAGTACAATGAGTAATATTTTCTTGTATTTTTTATAAACCCATAGATAAGGTTTTTCTTTATTTTTTCTGATTCAATCACTTGACTTCTACATAACGTTTCTATTATATTATTTAACATTCTCATTATGTATAAATTACGAAGGTTATTAATATTAGGGAAATTAGGTGGAATAATATGTTTTGACATATAAATTAATAAAGTAACATGTGCAATTGGAAAATGGGATAACTAACAAAGAGAAAATGAAATTTGACTAATTTACCAAAAATAAATTCAATTAATGTTGTCATTTTCATCACACTTAATTATAATGTTTTTAAATTTCATCACATTTAATGTTAATTTATTTGTAATAAATAAAAACAAATTTCATCTAGAAATAAATTTAAAATTGACATAAATAAAAAATATTTCATTGAAATAACATTTCTTTTTCTTTTTTCTACATTATACGTTTACTTAAAATAGCGATAATTTTTTTACCTTTCAAAATAATTAATTATTGTTTATATAAATAAATTATATAGTGAACTATATCACAAATTGAAAACTATTGATATAAATAGTGAACTATTTACTTGCTTGATATAATGAATTTCACACAAAAATTGCATAATAGTGAACTATTTATGAATATATTTAACTGTATATAATAATGAACTATTGTTGAATATAACAAGTATAGTTGATTGTTTGTGAATAAAGTTAACTATATAAATTATTAATATTTATTTGTAGCTAACTAGTACACATGGATATAGTTATATATATACAGTATATAATAGTGAACTATCTTATGCGTAAATATAGTTTGTGAAAAAATTAACTATACTACATAATATAACTATTTTGTGATGTAGTTCACTATATAATTCATTCATTGAGTAAACATATAATGTAGAAAAAAGAAAAAATAAATGTTTTCTTTGTCAATTTTAAATGAAAAAATAATTTATTTTTATATATGACAACTTCAATTTTATTTATAAAAAGTTAAATGTGATAATTACTATAAGGCAAATTTACATTAAATGTGATAATTTTGATTGAATGTATAGAAAGATATAATCATTTAATTTTATTTCTCTTTGTTACTTACTAAATTTTCATATTACACATGCTACTTTATTAATTAATATGCTCAAACCTATTATTCCACTAATTAACCCTTAATATTATTATGTATACATATCCTAATACAGTAGCATTTGCATAGAATATAGGGGCAATTGCAATAATGCCACTTTTAAATTATACCTATTCAAATATGCCACACGGAAATACCAGTTTTCATTAATGACATTCTTTTATGGTAAAATGACTAACTTGTCCTTCTCTTTAAACCAGAGAAACTTTCAGAACCCTAAAAATTTCATCATCTCTCAATCACGATATCGAAATCGTGAGTAGAAGACATGGAAATCGCGATTCGTGAAAACTCCAGTCTTATATTCTTCTTCTAGACCTTGATTCGTCTCTTCTTCAAGGCTTTGTTTTGGTTTTTTGTCAAAATTTTGAATTTCGGAATTTGACGAGGGAGTCGCTGTCGGCGAGATCTTTTTCGTTCCATGGCTTGAGGAATTGACAAAATTCCGTGTTGATGAGCTCTGAGGCTAAGTCGAACGTATATCTCCAATTGACCATGCTTTTGTGTTTCAATTTCATATTTGCATTTTGTTTGGTTTTTTAATTGGTGACTTGATTCTACATAGATCTTTGAAGTCGGTGAAGAGATTGGAAGATGAGGGAGAGAAGAGCTTAAAAGAGAAAAATATCGTTGGATGAGTTTGCCTAACGATGAGTTCAACGCCGAGGAGTTCACCGTCTGATTATCACCTCTACTGCTTTTGTCTGAGAAATTTAGCGGTTTTGTTCGTTTTGTGTGGAAATATGTGTGATTCCTAATCACTTTGTTTTACTTTATTGTTGAAGAAGCTTGTTTCTTGTTTATGCAATTAGAGGAGCACAAGAATTGCTCATTTCTGTTTGGGAAGGAATTAGAAGAATGGAAGAGGAAAGCGGATGAAATCAAAGGTTATCAAACTGAAGAGTTCGGAGAAAACCCGAGATTGTTTAAACAAAGAATGAAAGAAGAAGGTTGGTTCTCGTTGAAAGGGAAGAATCATAGGCTTATAAGCTAAGGGAAGTGGAAGAGGAAGAACTTAAGAGAACAGTGAAAGGAGTTAATTTCGTTGGATTGAGGTCTGGCATTGAAGAAGCTCATTACAACGAGCAAGCTATACATGAAAATTAGCAGAAAGAGAGATAGAATGAGATTGAGAGATAGAGTTTATTTCTTTACTTCAACTGTAACAGGAAAAGTGGTTGGGTAATAACGTTCTACGGCTTCACTATTCTTGTCAACAAGAATCTTAGCAAAGTTCCATTTTATTTCGTCACCAAAGATTCCCCATTTGCCTTTCTTCAAGAACTTATAAAGAGAAAGGGAAGCATTCTCTCCATTTACTTCAATCTGATACACAATGCAAAACGATTCAATAAAATATAAAGACATAGACATAAGTATATGTGTGTTTTGTGTAAGAAAAGCATTAAGTGAGTGTTAATGATATAGTTATAAAGAGAAAACGTTTTTGTAAGTTTTATAAAGGTTTTTGCAAGTTTTTATAAACTGTAATTATAAAGTTTTTGTAAGTGTACCAGATATTTAAATTTTCTTATAAGATCTTTTTAAGGTTTAATGTAAAACTGCAATTATAAGATTTTTGTAAAGTTTATAAGGTATTTAGATTTTTTTATATGATTTTATATGAAACTGTATTTATAAGGGTTTTGTAAGGTTTAAAGTAAAACTGTGATTATAAAGTTTTTGTAAGATTTATAAGGTATATAATTTTTTTTATAAGATTTGATATAAAACTGTATTTATAAGGTTTTTGTAAGGTGTACAAGATATTTAAATTTTCTTATGAGATCTTTTTAAGATTTATAAGGTATTGAAATTTTTATATAAGATTTGATATAAAACTTTATTTATAAACTGGTTTACAAGAGATGTCGGTCAAGATTATTGAGTGATGGTGGTTGTGTAGTTTGCAAAATGACGTTGGAAGTTGTGTAGTTTATAAATTTTTGTAAGCTTTATAAAGTATTTAAACCTTACAAAATATATTTATAAGGCTTTTGTAAGGATTATAAGGTATTTAAAAGGTTTTATTAGTTGATTTTCATTGTTTTGCCAAACACGACTTTAAATAAATTCTATATTTTAGGGTTTTTGTAAAGTTTATAAGGTATTTAAAAGGTTGTATTAGTTGATTCTCATTGTTTCGCCAAACAGGGCTTCAAATGGTTTTAAAAATCGATCTATAAAATTGTATATTATAAGGTTTTTGTAAAGTTTATAAGGTATTTAAAAATTGATCTATAAAATTGTATATTATAAGGTTTTTGTAAGGATTATAAGGTATTTAAAATGTTTTATTAGTTGATTTTCATTGTTTTGTCAAACACGACTTTAAACGAATTCTATATTATAAAGTTTTTGTAAAGTTTATAAGGTATTTAAAAGGTTGTATTAGTTGATTCTCATTGTTTCGCCTAACAGGACTTCAAAGGGTTTTAAAAATCGATCTATAAAATTGTATATTATAAGGTTCTTGTAAAGTTTATAAGATATTTAAAAATTGATCTATAAAATTGTATATTATAAGGTTTTTGTAAGGATTATAAGGTATTTAAAAGGTTTTATTAGTTGATTTTCATTGTTTTGCCAAACACGGCTTTAAATGAATTCTATATTATAAGGTTTTTGTAAAGTTTATAAGGTATTTAAAAGGTTGTATTAGTTGATTCTCATTGTTCGCCAAACAAGACTTCAAATGGTTTTAAAAATCGATCTATAAAATTGTATATTATAAGGTTTTTGTAAGGTTTATAAGGTATTTAAAAATTGATCTATAAAATTGTATATTATAAGGTTTTTGTAAGGAATATAAGGTATTTAAAAGGTTTTATTAGTTGATTTTCATTGTTTTGCCAAACACGACTTTAAACGAATTCTATATTATAGAGTTTTTGTAAAGTTTATAAGGTATTTAAAAGGTTGTATTAGTTGATTCTCATTGTTTTGCCAAACAGGACTTCAAATGGTTTTAAAAATCAATCTATAAAATTGAATATTATAAGGTTCTTGTAAAGTTTATAAGATATTTAAAAATTGATCTATAAAATTGTATATTATAAGGTTTTTATAAGGACTATAAGGTATTCAAAAGGTTTTATTAGTTGATTTTCATTGTTTTGCCAAACACGGCTTTAAATGAATTCTATATTATAAGGTTTTTGTAAAGTTTATAAGGTATTTAAAAGGTTGTATTAGTTGATTCTCATTGTTTTCACCAAACAGGACTTCAAATGGTTTTAAAAATCGATCTATAAAATTTTATATTATAAGGTTTTTGTAAGGTTTATAAAGTATTTAACAATTGATCTATAAAATTGTATATTGTAAGGTTTTTGTAAGGATTATAAGGTATTTAAAAGGTTTTATTAGTTGATTTTCATTGTTTTGCCAAACACGACTTAAAACGAATTCTATATTATAAGGTTTTCTGTAAAGTTTGTAAAGTAATTATAAAGTTTTATTAGTTGATTCTCATTCTTTCGCCAAACACAGAGTATTTATAAATTTTTGTAAATTTTATATAGTATTAAGAAAAAAAGTGTCAAATTTTACAAGAATTGAGCAAAAAAGCTTTTGTTGAAGGAACTCAGAACTGAAATAATCGTATTATTACATCCAAAATATTTTTTGTCTCTAAAAACAAGTCTTGTTCCTCTACATTCTTCACATCTCTTATGTGCAATCTGAAACCAAAACTATTAATGAACACTAGCAATTATATATGTGTGTAAATATATCTTAGTCACATATTATTCTTTTGCTGAACTCAACACCTGCAACACCGAAAGGAGTACTTACAGCTGCAGGAACCATCGATTATAGCATAAAGAAAATACATTTAGTCGATTAATTACATCAACTAATCATCTAATTACCGATAGTTTCGACTATAATCTTATAGAGAACAACGTTTCAATACATTTGCAACAAACAAGAAAAAGAAGAATCCATGTCATTGTTACATTAAAAAACACTAAAGACGCCCATTTCATTTATACAATAGAACCATTAAGTACCAAATATCAATGTCACTGCCTCCATCTAGGAGACTGCTCAGAGTTAGAGACGTCGAGAGACTACAATCGCTCTCCCTAAATGGCATCTCGAAGAAACACTAAGACTCGTTCTCGAAAGCTAGAAGCTCTTCCGAAAACCGAGCTGAGAATATCGTAGCTGTTAAGAAATGGGGAATCGATATCTCTAAAAGCTGAAACATATAGATAAAACAACATATAAGCAAAGCCAGATTCTTGAATACAACAACTAGCCCTATAGCTATCTTATCTTTAACTACACAGACATTAAGCTAACCACAGTACTACTTTCCACAAGAATAAATTCCAACTTGCAACAAAGCAACAACACTCATATCAACTAAAACACTCTACTCACCGCAGCTACAATTAGAGTAGAAAACGCAGCGAAGATAACCCAGCGAAGATAACACTGTGAAAAAGCTTCAGCATCATCACTGGAAACAAAATGGTATGAAATCAGAACTGAAACATGAACGTTTTTTAAAACCAAAAAGCGAAGTCTCATGAGTGAGAGAGAAGCATACCATCTCAATCTTCGAATTTTGTTGTTCTTTTGCCTTGTGGATGATTGAGGCAATACGATACAAAGTAATCACACAACAATTTACAACATTACAACATTAAAGCTTCGGGAAGTTTTATAGGCAGAATCATAATCGGGAAGTTTCCCACTTTCTTTTGAGGAAGGGACATCAAGAAGATGGGCTTACCGTCTTTCCCGAGCAGTATACCTTGATTTCTTCAACTTCTCCATTTATCCAAGCCTCATCGGGATCCTCCACCTATACATGAGACCCAACACTTACTTTGGCTGAAGCAGCCTGCACATAAATCGGCTCAGAACCACACAATCAAAACATATTCGTCCATAACAAAATCAAAAGAAAAACGTGATAAAATTTCAGAGCTTTGTTCAAGCTTATTTTATTCCACTCAAAGGGGTAAATCAGCAAGAAGTTTTCCATGCTCTTCTTCATTTTTTTAGTATGTACTCATTAACAATTCAATCAAAAACGAAAATTTTAAAATCAACACACATGTAACCATCGTTACACACTTCGTCGTCGGAAAACTAACACCAATCTGAACTCGATACAGAATTCAAAACCCTAGACCGGATTTTACATGGATGTATTCAGTTACGCCCAAATCGATTTGTCCGGTTTAGGGAAGTAGATCTTCGGACACAGATTTTGACGGCGTTGGAGTTTGAATCGAGATTAGGTTAATCGCAATCGAATTCTTCTTCTTCACGAACTCTTTCCCCAGTAGCTTCGGCAAACCGGTAATAAACTCCTCTCAGTGAAATACAACTCGATCTTCTCCCCTTCCACCTCTAGTTTCCGTAAATTTGATTTAAATTTCAAAACTTTGATCACGTTGTAGATTGGAATATTCTCTGCTTCGATCTTCTTCACCGCTGCTTCCTTTGTGGTTTTGTTCTTGTGTATGTCGTCGATGATCAGATAGAGATCCGGCGAGTCTCCGGTCAGATCAAAATTCTCGAAGAGGGAGAGAGAAAAAGCTAAATTTGGGCTTTAGAAAGAAAGAAAAAACACATTTTACCAGAAGGGTAAAGTGGGAATATTTTAAAAAAATTGTGGCATTTTTGTGAAAGTGTTTTTACTTGTGACATTTTTGCTACGTGGCATGTTGAAAGTGACAATTTTCAAAATTTCTCTAGAATATAATCTTTCTTTTACTAAGATTTTTTATATAGAAACGTTGACTTCGTGAGAAATTGTGATCATCGCTAACATATCTACAAAGCTAGGTGTAAATTGATTGTGGAAATTGCATCAGGAAGGTATTGGCGGAATCTTAGCAAATGACATGGGGATGAATTTATACCAATCAACCTTCATCAACATACGTTGATTGTTCTTCCCTCATCTTTGCTCAAAATATGGAACAATGAATTAATTGCCATTAGACTTTTCACTAGGGAGTAAGATTCTAGTGTTATCGATTTTTTTTTTTTATTGTTATATATTGTTTAACTGTTTTTTTTTATAAAAAAATCTTTTGTGAAGATACCATACTAAACCTATTTGAGATGTTGATCTCCAGTACATTCTAGAAGTATATGTTATTTCTTCCACTGTTAGCTTGAAAATCATCAACACACTACTGTTTTCATATCTTTGAGATGGGTCAAACTTTTGTTGTAGAATAAAGGTATGATACTCACGTTTGTGTTCATGCTATTAATTTAGAGAAAAAAATCTAACAATTTAACCAAATGTTTTACACAACGCCTAAATAAATATAATGAGATAACAAATATTTCTGTAATAATGATTTTTAATCAGTTCTTCTGCCTAAAAAAGTCAGATCTAAAAAGTTAAAAATTATATTTCATAGACTTACCAGACATTGCTAGGAGAAGACTCATTTAGAACATTGTACAATATTTGCATAATAGTCAAAGAACACATAATATTCTTTTAAGAAAAGGGTGAAAATTTTTGCCATAAAATTGAGTTTCCAAACTAGATCAAACTATGTATGTGATCCAGTAATACTTAATGGAATTGTGATGAAGAAACATATCCAGGTTCATCTAATCGAAAATTCTGAACGCTATATCATAGAGAATCTAAGACATATATGATTAAAACTTAAAATCAAACATAAAATAAATATGAAAATCTATTTTTGTCTAAAATAGAATCCAAACTCTAATCCCGGTCAAACCGAAATTAGGTAACCTCAAATCTGACAATACCTATTTCACTTTTTATTTAGTATTAAAATCAAACATATATATCAGTGTTCTAAAATGCGCTAGGCGCTTCTTAGGCGGCGAATGAGGGCCTAGTGCCTAGTTGTATATGCGGGAGTGTACGCGGCGCCTAGGCGGATAATTATATTTTAGATATATATATTTATAAACATAAATATAGCTTATTTAGAAATGAATGAGTTTATAAATAGTTTCATATTTAAAATTAAATAAATTTTTATGTAAAAAAACATATAATTTGTAATATACATATAATTTTAAAATATAAATTAAAAAAGTAAAGTCATAAAATATGTATATATTGCTAAATATATAATTTATAAGCTTATGTTTTAAATGAATTTAACTAGTAAGTTTAATATTTATAGACCAAGCTCAGTAAATACACTGGATCAATAGGATAACTAGCGGATTAAAAGCTGGCAAAAGATGGAAACATAGGTCATAAAACTGCACCTCCTAGTAACAACAATACCTCATAAAAATCCACCCGAAAACACCAGGTTTTTGTAAGAAGAGCTTAATGTGTTTAAAATCATTTTCAAACAAATATCTCTACGGTAATTTGTTTTTTTTGCTAAACAGGTAATTTGTTTCAATCAATTCTTTTGCTAAATAATTCAGATCTAAAAAATAAAGAAATACTCAAGTACACATACATTATCTTTATTTGATTTGAATACACCGGTTAGATTAGTTCATAGCATTAGATCTGAACATAAACAATCTTAGTGACAACCTTCGTTTACTTTAGATAATCTCTCATAATTATTCTGTATACAGTGTGATACTTTTATCTAATTCGCCGCCATGTCATTATGCATCTCTCATTATGCATTCTGCATTAGATAATCTCTCATAATTATTATGGAAATCTTTATAAAGCAAAAACCTTGGACACCTTTTCGTCAAAGACTATCATCACATCACATGCATTTAGATATAACAAAGAAACACATGCAATAGGAAAAGAAACTTACCTAGAGATCAGAGTCAAATTTCTAATATAAAAGGACATTTTGGTGATCTTAACAATCTCCATACCTATAAGAAAAACGTCTAGATAGACTCACGACTAAAATTGGAGCTTCGACGACTAAAATTGGAGCTTCGACGACTAAAATTTGTTCAACCATGGCAGATTCAACATCCATCGTTAATAGACAAACAAAAGGAGGCTGGAACGCTGCCGTTTTCATCATTGGTAAACATCTCATGAAAACTCTTATTGATTTAATTTAAATGTTATTACAAAACTTCGACCGATCATTTGGACGTACGTATGTGATTTCTTGTTCAAATCTTTATATGAGGCTGAAACCGCTCACGATTTATTAATATTTGCAGTTGTGGAAATGGCAGAAAGATTTGCTTTCTACGGCCTTGCAAGCAACCTAATAACATTTTTAACGAACGAGCTAGGCCAGTCCACGGCCACCGCGGCCAAACACATCAACACATGGATGGGTGTTTCTTGCATGTTCCCAATTCTCGGGGCTTTTCTTGCAGACTCAATCCTAGGCCGTTTCAAAACCGTTCTCTTGACTTCTTTCATCTATCTCTTGGTTTGCATATCGATCCCAAACCTATACTCGTACTCGTTTTTTCTTCTTTCTAAAATCTCAAACCAAAACCCAGACTAATATTTATGAAATCATTTTCAGGGAATGGTAATGTTACCATTGTCAGTAACCGTGGTGGCACGAGGTATGAGAGAAGAAGTGTTCTTTATGGCGTTGTATGTGATGGCGGTTGGAGAAGGAGGTCATAAGCCATGCGTTATGACCTTCGCGGCTGACCAGTTTGGCGAGGCCAATGCGGAGGAGAAGGCAACAAAGACATCATTCTTCAATTATTGGTATATGGCCATCGTCCTTGCTTCTTCCATAGCCGTTCTTGCACTCATTTTCATTCAGGTATATTATTTCTCTTTTGTATTATTATTATTTCTATCTCGCTTATTTCTTTGTATAGAAATGATGATTAGTTTTCTGTTATTGTTTAGAGATGTATGATCATATTCTAGATTCAATAATTAGTCACGTAACCACGTTGTCGAGCTAAACAATTATAATTAGTATTTTGGGTCTAATTCGGAAAGTATATAAAAGCTACAATACTACTTTTTCTTGCATTGAAATACTTGAGAAAAGTTTTCATATTTAAAACCTGGTTGGCATAACATGGTTGGTGTTATTGATGATCAATTTATCACAATGATCTTTCAAAACGTTATTGTGCAAAAATCCATGAAAGAAACACAAAAGAAAAATCTAAATGTTGTTTCACTTTTTATTACATATAGGAACGAGTGAGTTGGTCAGTTGGATTCAGCATTATATCAGGAAGTGTGGGAATAGCTATATTGATTTTTTTGATCGGGATTCCGAAATATCGAAAACAAGTTCCGGTAGGAAGCCCTCTCACTAGGGTTGCTAAGGTCATCGTCGCGGCTCTGAAAAAATGGCGACTGAGCTCCACGCGCCACCACTATGGCCTCTGCTACGAGGAAGAGGAGGACAAGTCAACAAATGCTAAGAAAATATATCTTCTTGCAAGAACCAATCAGTTCAGGTACTTGCTTTTCTATATATATCATTATTACCTCAATTTCAACGATAGTTTTTATAATGAAAATTTGATATCCAAAGTGGTCCATCATGCTCGTTTTATGGGGTACATTATATGCATCTTAATGTTACTATATTGGTATAAAGTATAACCTAAAGTATACGTCGTCCAATTGGAACTAAGTCGTCGGGCTGACACCTGTATTTCTATCGATTCAATACATTTTTGTTAGTATAAAATTAATACCACATACAGCATTGTGAGTTGTAGATTTCCTGCTAATGGTTTTTTTTTTGTTTCCTTTGCCGAATTTGTTATACTCAATTTTTAATTTTAAAAATGAAATTAAGTAATTAAGTGCATATATCATTGGGTTAATTAGTGGAATAATAGGGTTGACCATGTTAATTAATAAAGTAGCATGTGTAATATAAAAATTTAGTAAGTAACAAAGAGAAATAAAATTAAATGATTATATCCTTCTATACATTCAATCAAAATTATCACATTTAATGCAAATTTAATGTAAATTTGCCTTGTAGTAATTATCACATTTAACTTTTAATAAATAAATTTGAAGTTGTCATATATAAAAATAAATTATTTTTTACATTTAAAATTAACATAAAGAAAACATTTATTTTTTCTCTTTTGTACATTATAGGTTTACTCAATGAATGAATTATATAGTGAACTATATCACAAATTAGAAATTATGAATATATTATGTATATAGTTAATTTTTTCAAAAACTATATTTCATAAGATAGTTCACTATTATATACTGTATATATATAACTATATCCATGTGTACTAGTTAGCTACAAATAAATATTGATCATATATATAGTTAACTTTATTCACAAACAATCAACTATACTTGTTATATTCAATAATAGTTCATTATTATATATAATTAAACATAGTCATAAATAGTTCACTATCACGCAATTTTGGTGTGAAAATCATTATATCAAGCAAGTAGTTAGTTCACTATTTATATCAATAGTTTTCAATTTGTGATATAGTTCACTACATAATTTATTTATACCAACAATAATTAATAATTTTGAAAGGTAAAAAAATTATGGTTATTTTAAGTAAACGTATAATGTAGAAAAAAGAAAAAGAAATGTTATTTCAATGAAATGTTTTTATATATGTCAATTTTAAATTTATTTCTAGATGAAATTATTATTTTTAACTTATTACAAATAAATTGACATTGAATGTGATGAAATTTGACAACATTATCATTAAGTGTGGTCAAAATTGCCAACATTAATTAAATTTATTTTTGGTAAATTAGTCAAATTTAATTTTTCTCTTTATTAGTTATCCAATTTTCCAATTGCACATGTTAATTTATTAATTTATATGTCAAAACATATTATTTCACCTAATTTCCCTATATCATTCTATTATACTCAATGAAATCGTACAACGTCACGTTCATAGTAATTAGTTAAACGGATAATGACATTTTGTATTTGTTTAAAGTATAGAATATAATCATATATTGTACAATCATGGTTCTGAGTCAGAACCCAATGAAGAAAATAATTTAATCATTGTTGATCACGATATATCGCTTTAATTAGATGGTAATAATTTCAAATGTGCAATAATATGTTTTGACATACTATAAATTAATAAAGTAACATGTGCAATTGGAAAATTGGGTAACTAACAAAGAGAAAAATTAAATTTGACTAATTTACCAAAAATAAATTCAATTAATGTTGTCAGTTTTTACCACACTTAATGATAATGTTGTCAAATTTCATCACAGATAATTTATTTGTAATAAATAAAAGTTAATAATTTCATCTAGAAATAAATTTAAAATTGACATATATAAAAAATATTTCATTGAAATAACATTTCTTTTTCTTTTTTCTACATTATACGTTTACTTAAAATAGCCATAATGTTTTTACCTTTCAAAATAATTAATTATTGTTTGTATAAATAAATTATATAGTGAACTATATCACAAATTGAAAACTATTGATATAAATAGTGAACTAACTACTTGCTTGATATAATGAATTTCACACCAAAATTGCGTAATAGTGAACTAACTACTTGCTTGATATAATGAATTTCACACCAAAATTGCGTAATAGTGAACTATTTATGACTATATTTAACTATTTATAATAATGAACTATTGTTGAATATAACAAGTATAGTTGATTGTTTGTGAATAAAGTTAACAATATAAATGATTAATATTTATTTGTAGCTAACTAGTACACATGGATATAGTTATATATATACAATATATAATAGTGAACTATCTTATGCGTAAATATAGTTTGTGAAAAATTAACTATATACATAATATATTCATAATTTCTAATTTGTGATATAGTTCACTATATAATTCATTCATTGAGAAAACGTGTAATGTAGAAAAAAGAAAAAAGAAATGTTTTCTTTATGTCAATTTTAAATGTAAAAAAATAATTTATTTTTATATATGACAACTTCAAATTTATTTATAAAAAGTTAAATGTGATAATTACTACAAGAAAAAATTACATTAAATGTGATAATTTTGATTGAATGTATAGAAAGATATAATCATTTAATTTTATTTCTCTTTGTTACTTACTCCCTCCGTTGCAAAATAGTTGTCATTCTAGGTTGTTTCACGTATATTAAGAAAGCATATTAAAATTTATGTTCTACCCTTAAAAATGAATGTAACTCTTGATATTCTTCATCAGACTTGAGGTTAAATTTAGAATTTAAAGCTAAAATATGCATTGGAAATGTAAAATGACAACTAATTTGAAATAAATAATAAAGTGTAGAATGACAACTATTTTGCAACGGAAGGAGTACTATATTTTCATATTACACATGCTACTTTATTAATTAATATGTTCAAACCTATTATTCCACTAATTAGCCCTAATTTCAAAATGTTGTAGAAATTTCCAAATTTAGTCTAGTTTACTTATTCGAAATCTAATTATCATGAAAAGTAAAAAGATCAAGGAAGAGTAAATACTGAAAAAATAACGGTGGTTTATTTTTTGGTGATTTTGTTTTTTGGTGAATAAAAAAATAACGGTGATAAACAAATGTGAAAGACAAAAGAAGCCATTATTGCATCTAATAATGGATCTTTCACTAAAAGTATGTATATTTCATACATTAAATCCACATAATGATCTACATTTTAGTACTAATGATAGAATATCATTTTACATGTTGCAGATTTCTAGATAAAGCAACAATTATTGATGAAATTGATAATACATCAAACAAACGTAGAAACCCATGGAGGCTATGTTCCGTGAACCAAGTGGAAGAAGTAAAGCTAATATTGAGGCTCCTACCAATTTGGTTAAGCTTGATAATGTTTTGTGCAACACTTACTCAGCTCAACACATTCTTCTTAAAGCAAGGAAGCACTATGAACAGAACCATTGGAGATCACTTCACTATCCCTCCTGCTGCTTTCCAAAGCATTGTTGGTGTCACCATTCTCATCTTAATTCCTCTGTACGACCGCGTTTTCGTCCCTTTTGCTCGTAAGATCACCAATCACCATTCTGGAATCACATCTCTTCAAAGAATCGGCGTTGGTTTATTCATCGCTACTTTTAACATGGTAAAGTTATATACACTTATTCTTATATTATCATCATTCCAAGGATTTGAATGGTGACAACAGATTATAGCGTTTTTGATTCACAATTAACAATTTATGAAGTTTTTGTGTTTGTAACAGATGATATGTGGGCTTGTGGAGGCAAAGAGACTTAAAGTTGCGAGTGATAATGGATTAATTGACTCTCCAAAAGTTGTTGTTCCAATGAGTAGTTTGTGGTTACTTCCCCAATACATACTAGTTGGTATTGGAGATGTATTCGCTATTGTTGGTATGCAAGAGCTATTCTATGATCAAATGCCTGAAACTATGAGAAGTATCGGTGCAGCGATCTTTATAAGTGTTGTTGGAGCCGGGAGTTTTATTAGTACCGGGATTATATCAGTAGTTCAAACAATCAGCAAAAGACACGGTGGAGAATGGCTAGTCAACAACCTTAACAAAGCACATCTTGATTACTACTATTGGGTAATCGCATTGCTTAACGCTGTGAGCTTCTGCTTTTATCTATTTATATCTAACCATTTCGTCTACAAGAAACTGCAAGACAAGGATGATGATAATGATGATGTTGAAGGAGACAGAGCAATTTGACCAAAGATGTTTCGAAACGATTTCGTGCTTCTTAATAATTCTATCCATATATATGCCTTATGTTTATCCTAGTTTATACCCAAACTCCTGTAAGAATTGATTGCTGTGGTTACCCGAAAAAAACTTGAGTAAAATCTACCTGTTATTGATACATAAGCTAAATGGTACTAATATTTAAGATGGCAAAGGCCATTTTGAAGCTATAGATGATAAAATACTTAACAAATGAAATCATGCGTTGCCATCTGATCGGACAAAGCGAAGACGAGCCAAGTAATTGCTTTCGGCCAAATCATGCAGCGAGCGCCGACACCGTGCTGTCTCCTGCTCCACTTCGTAATCTCCACTTGATACTTTATCACTATTTTCAGCATCCTGCTTCAAACAATACAACACATGGGACATTTTACATCTACTAGTCCATTGATAGAAAGTTAACATAATGCTAGGATCTTCACCAAATGCATCTGATGACTAAATAATTATAGAACAATGAAGAAAAAAGCAACCGCACCTCAAGGAATCTCATCATTTGCTCTTCAATCGTGCCGCGCATAGTTAAGGTTTCAACATAAATAGGGCGCTTTGCGCCCATCCTATGAGCACGACTGATGACTTGTTCTTCCATGCTGCACATTTTTTCCAACATTGCAGGAGTCAGTAACACCATTAAATGGAAAGATATTTGACTAGACGCTGAATATATGTATAAATCGCGTTGCAGTCAAGAACAATATTGTTAACCACCCAATTTTGCTTTTAGTTCCCTTTAGTTTTATCCAGAGAAAATAATATAGAAAGGCCACATGATTAACTCCAGAAACTCAAAAAACTGAAAACTATAAGTTTTGAGGAACTATGACAGATTTCTCATCTGTGTTAGCTCAATGTAAAATTGTTCAACATCGTACCTTTTATCCCAGATTGGTTCCATCAGGAACACATGTGTTACAAAGCTCAAATCAAGACCTAGGGCAGCACTTCCATCCATCAAAAGTGCCATGCAATCAGCATCGTGCTGGAACATGGCCAGAGATTTCATCTAAAAAGTTGAAATCGAAAGTTAACATAAATTTTTAAGGAAAGCAAGATGTGAGAAAGAAACAATATCAATAGCCAAGTACCTTATTAGCCGAATGCATTGGACTGTGCATTTTCGCAAATTTGATTCCGGCAAATGTCAACTACAAAGTGATATAAAACTCTTCAAAAGCTCAAAACACGAATGAAAAACAAAGAATGACCTTACAAATACAGAGTAATTCCATACCTGTTGTTCAATCACGTGAATGTGCTCAAGAAATTGAGAGAAAATCAAAACTTTATCAACAAGTGCCATCTGAGATCCACAATCCTCCTGTCCATGGAATTTGTTCACCGAAAAAGCGTCCGAGGTACCAGGGGAATTGTCTTCCAGGTTGTCATTGTTAGTCTTGTTGAAAGACAAAATGCTTTTTCTATTACCCTCATGTAACTTACTCAGCCTCTCCACGAGATAACTGACTTTACTGCTGGACGTAGATTGCCAGTCAGGATTCCAGTCATCCTGAATAATAAATAAAGTGATAGCATTTGAGTATATACCCTCCAGGAATCAAATCGTTAACTTACAAGATGGTTTATACCCATATATACCTGATTATATGAAGGCTGTAACTCAATAAGATCCTTTGGCACAGGCCACTTTGGATTTGGATTTTCTCGCCGAGCCAACGTTTCGGGAGTTTGCATCTCATACAAGTATCCACAACCAGGAAAAGTACACCTTTCACTATCAAGAGCTACGCAATCAAGGCACAGTAAGTGTCTACATGGAGTGATTACAGGAAGTCGGCACCATTCCCCACATCTATTAATAAGATTGGAAAACAAAAGAAATTTTTAGATACTTGTATCAAATGCCCTAAAGTTATGGCAGCATCGGATTTAAGACATACCTTTTACAGTTACAACCACTAATAAGGCTGTTTTCAATAGAAGAATACTCCTCTGTCGAAAGGTCCAGACCACTTTCAAGTAATTCATCCATTGTCTCTTTGATATCATGACCAGCATCAGTCATTTTAATATGCCCAGCCACACAGCAAGATAGTCTGACATTTCTGATGGTAGCGCTTCGAAATTTCCACTGTTTAGAGTTAAGCAGACTTTCCACATGAGACGGGTCATTCCAATCAGCTAATAAGATATTACGCCTAACCGTCGCCACTAGTTCATTGTAGCTTCTAGCATGCCCTGGTACGAAATTAAGGTATGTCAACTTTTTGATACATGGAGGAATCATCCGCAGATCTTTCTTTCTAGAACTTATCATGCATCTCTGAAGCAGCTGAAGTAAACGCGAACGACCCTCCTCCATTTCTGCTTCAAATGGTCTAAGGATGCCAGCTTCCCAAAACTTTAGATTTTCTCCATATACTTCCTCGTGAAGAAACTTTAAAAGAGATTGGAGATGCGAAACCTGGCTATTAGGTGTGTTAGGGGTTGGTGTTCCTGTCAGTAACCAACGACTACAAGCTGTCAGAGAAACAGCCATCTGAAATTTATTTGTCAAACTGAGACTAGAACCAAGAGTGTGTCCTTCATCTAGCATGACCCTCAGCCAATGCACTTGGATCAATGGGCTTGGGCTTTTCTTTCGAGGATTCCATTCTGCACTTAAGCGACTAAAAGTTGTGATCACAACATCATAGTCCCACGCCAGGCTGTCCGGAGAAAGTTTCTTATGGTCAGTCCAAATGAGGATACGTAGCTGACCAGGGCTGACATGTTTTTGAATTTGTGTTTTCCAGTGATCAACTAAATTCGCAGGCACAACAATTAGAGTTGCTTTTGACAAATACAGCCTAATTGTATCCAGCGGCTGACAGAGAGCAACCTTGAGGGCAGGTGAATCAAATACTGAGTTCTCAAGAAACTTCGGATAATACCATCTAGTGACACCCTTTTCAACTCTACTCATAAGACCAAATGCTCGAAATATTCTCTGGAATTTAAGTCCATCTTGATTCAAACGACTACCCACCAGTGGACCTGGTAAGCCAACTGTTTCCATCTGTGAGAGCTTCTCAAGAGGGAGTTTAGCAAGCCAAATTAAGGCTTTCTGTACGGTTGAGGTTACTGAAGACCTGTGTTGCCTAAGGACACTGGTGAAGAAAGAGATATTGCCATTTTCTTCACCAAAAGCTCCCTTAGTATAAAACCCTTGCACGGAATTTTCTTCAGGATCATTACAACTTTGATATGCAGGGTCACCATTGTTGCTACAAAACCATGCAGAACCAGTAACATGTGCACTGTCATCTATTTTCCTTCGCCACTTTGAGCAAGAATCACACTGTATCCAAACATCACTTTCCACATCCGAATCAGTAGGACCCTTTCTCTTACAACCACTTATCCTATCACACTTCTTCCAACTACCAATTCTTTCACCTTCCAACACTTCAGAGAGCTCAGATGCACCATTATATGCATGCAAGAGATTTTTTCTGACATTACCCAAGCTCTGTCTACTTTCAGCTTCTAAATCTAGGGAATCAGGGATGGGATTGTCAAATCCGCTTTCAAAGTTGGAGCTCTGAGACTCATAAGTTTGACCATCTGAATCCATCAGCCTAGCCTTCTTATGTGGCATAGATTTTGAATCCAGCAGCGGACGAAAGGCTTCAAGAGATAATTGGCTTCGACAACTACTTGGACTTAGAAACCTCTTTACATTAAACATGTCGTTAGAAGTGAACTGGTCACTTGTGTACTCATAATAAGCGCATTTTTTGTCACCTTTATGTGTACACCAAATGACAGGAAGTCCCTCAGGCGGATCAGCCATTGTTCCCTGCGTCTTTAGGATAAGAGATAATGCTGTTATCGTCTTACCTAGACCTGGTTCATCGCAGAACATTCCCCCACGGAAATCATTGACCATAGGAGCTGCCTCAGTGATTATATCACTAGTCACGACATTTACATAGAAACTAAACCCATCCGCAGTATCAAAGTTCAAGTAAAGGGGATGTGAGAAAACTTCAGCTTTCCTCTCACGCTCCAACATCCAACCAACTGCTGCCTGCTGGTGAGGAAAGAGTTTTAAATTCATACATGGCACAACAACAAAGGCCAATGATCTTAAGAGACGGCAGACTCCTGCAATGCTAATAAGGTCCTTTGGCTTAAGTTTCATCAGTATGCTAATCATAACGTCATCTGGGAGATCCCAAATGCCAGATGCACAAGAGTCAGTGGACGGTGATACTCTAGAAGAATCAAGCACATCATAGTTTCCTGGACTGGGCAAACTCTTAAAGATTTCATGTAGTTTAAATAACCTTCTTTCTGGAGAATCTGGGGCATTACAGTGTAAGTTGCAATCAAACACATGGCAGTCAGATAGATCCCAGATGGCCTTTATTCTTCCATTGCCCTCTTCCCAAATAATTTCCCCGTTAAGGATTGAGCTTCTCAGTCCCCAATCACAGCTGCAAAAGAACTTAAATACATTAAAAAATGCAAGAGAAGTATCAAATTCACGCCCATTCACAAAAGAAGCGGCATTCATGATAGCAAGTTAGCAACAGATGCATTCCCATTTGACATATCAGCAGAAGGATCACAGAGTGATACATAAGAAACAAAAAAAACTAATACTTTATCCTCCACGGATATTCTCATGAAGAAATATACAATATATGTAGGAGTGAAAAGAAGTCAAGTATATAAAATTTTAGTACAACTGAGATCATCTCAAAACTTTGCCTAAACATAAAAGGAAGACAGATAAGAGAAGTATCCACAGATACCAGGAACAAGAAACAGGATTGAGTATGCAAAACGTGAACCCTAATCGATACACAAACATGTGACATACGCATCATAATCACACACAATACCTGGATTCTACTCTTAAGCATCAACACTTATTCACCCTAAACCAAACAACAACGATTAAGAATTGTTCTAGAGCTACAGAGGAAGACTCAATTCCAAACGAATTACCTCAAGTGCTTAAACAACGCAGCAGCAGTAGCCTTGCATTTCGGAAATTGCCATCCTGACCACAATGCAATTGGGAGATACACATCAACTAACACCACAGCTCTTTCTTCTCCATTCTCACCTTTATCAGCCTTGACAACTCGAGATATAATCCTCAAACATTTATTAGCAACCAATGCATGAAGTTGCTGCACAACACTTAAGCTTCCATTCACCATACCTATACTCCTTACCTTCTTCTTCCCCGATCCATTCTTCTCTCGCTGAACGCTTTTGCTCTTGGAAGAAGAAACTCGTTTCTTCGATTTCGGAGATTCTCGAGACTTTCGTGTGCTCTCTCTCTCCAATCCATCATGATCTCCTTCGTCGGCGGCGATTTCAGAAATTAGGGATTTAGGATTGATGAGGGATAACATCGAACCATTCTCTGATTTGAAACCGGTGAAGGAACCATCATTGAAGATGAAACAAGAGGAGCCTAAGGAAACTTGATCAGGCGAATCGACGGTGACAACAGCACGGAGAAAACCACAGAGTTTGTGATCGGTGAATTCTCCGGTAACAGCCATCGGAAGATTCGAATCCGACAACGGAATCGAGATTTTGTTTCTATTTTCTTGGGGAAAAAAATTAGGTTTTATATGTTTTTTATATTACGGAAAAAATCTCATCCCTTGGCTCTCTCGTCCACGTCAGCAAAATAATTGCGAAATTCCACGTGTGCCACTTAAACGAATGAGACATGTCCAACTTGTACCGCTTTAGTCATACGTGTACATTACGACAAACATTGGTTTACATTTTTTAATTTTGATCTCTTAGCCATATCGAACCGGCTCATTAGTCCAATAAACCTCTTTTAGTCCAATTAAACCATTAGTGTACGGAGAAGAAAAGATTCGATCACAGTTAAAATGGTGTATAATCAAAGTCAGACAATTAAGAATAATTTGAGTTTCTGTAATTTTGAAAACTCGAATTCAATCCGAACTTAAACAATTCAAACTAAATTATATTTTGATCCAAACAATTTTAAAAGTTAAAACTTATTTAATCAAGATTTTATATGGACCGAATTTGATATAATGTTCTCAAGTAAAATAACCTGAAACCTCAAAAACTAATTTGGCCGTCCCTAAATTCTAAGTTACTCTGATGGTAATAAATAAGCTCCAATTGTTATTTCTTCAACCCACCCATAGAGATGTTTATCGATAGAGTTTGGAACATTCTGCAATTCCAACCTCAATCCAAAACCCAAATAAAACTATATTTAAACTCATTACCAATATTTCTTAACTTAAGAAACAATCCAAAACCTTAAAAGTTGTTTTAATAGTGAATTGTAATAAAGTAAGCTTCAAGTGTTATTTCTTCAACCCACCCATAGCTTCAGATGTCTATCATAACCACCAGAGGCTACTCTCTCACCATCAGGACTCCAGTCCACTGCAAAAACCTATCCACACACACGAAAAGAAACATTAAGAGATTTGCATTTTATGCATAGGGACATTGGCTTCAAAGTGTTTTTTTATACCATTTCCGAATGACCAAGAAGATCTTGCATTAACTTATTCTGTCCAATTTCCCATATCTGTGCAAAACAAGGATTAGAAATCAGAACAGTTGGCTCCAAAATTATGTATGATTCATGATATAACAAGATTTTACCTTGAGAGTAGCGTCTCTACTACAACTTAAAACCATCCTACTGTCCGGTGACCAACTGCATGGTGGGAGATGTAACCAAAAGCTTAATATTTAGTCATTACAAGTAGGAAACATGGAAATAGGAAGCAAAATTTTACCCAACCTGATCTTAAAAACGGGTTCAACATGGCCACGGAAAGTTGTAACAAGGTCCCCTGTGATAGCATCCCATATCCTGACAGTTTTATCATCCGACGCACTTGCAATCCACTGGCCATTAGGTGAGAAGAGCACATGGTTTATGCGCTTGTTATGTCTGAGCAAACACATTCTAGGTTCCTCGCTAACCGCCTGTTCCCTAAGATACATTGTATAATCACAATTAACCGAGACTAATCTTTCACCGCACTTTCCTTTTGCTTCTTCGTATCTTTTGAGCGCCGCCTAATTCCAAGGGAGAGATCAGAAGAAGACAGGGTTAATGGGACTAATTGAACTCAACTAAGGAATAAGGGAGATATTTACCGCTATAATTTCTTCAGGTGAAGAATATTGTTTTCCAGTGTGGTCAAAGGCTCCTGTCCGGAGAACATATTCTGTGCTCAATGCAAGAGAGTCCACCCGATTTACATTCCCCCAAGGTAACTAATAATACACAAGGGTAAAATAAGGCTGCTAACAAGTAACTTATACAAGGAGAACCATCAGAAGCGAAAAGAAAACTTCGAAGATGAGGTTTTTTTACCTCCAATTCTAGGTTCTTCAAACAGAGAGCCCCCCCTTGAGTAACTTTCCACATCTTTATTGTACCATCTTGAGAACTGCCCAACACGAGACATATATTCAAATAGCAAGCAAGAACTGAGCACATGACATTTTAACCAGTACCAACAATGCAAATTATCTAAAGCTTTTCGACAGTATCTGCGACAGCAGAAACGTACCTTGTATATATAACTCCCTCTCCACCCCACTTAACACAAGTCACACGATGTGTATGTCCACTGAGAACAGTTAGAGACTTCCCTAGTGTAATGTCCCATATCCTTGCATCCCCATCTTCGCTAGAAGTTACAAAGCGGCGGCACGGATAGTTAAGATGAACCGGTTCCCACGCAATACTAGTAATCCATTTCTTATGACCCTGCGGGAGCAGTTTATTATCAATCGATCAAGTAATTGAGAGGTTCACCAACACAACACATAAGGAGATTTTCAAAACAAAACAAAAAAGACTTTACTGTAAGTGGATTGCCATCTAGCTCTCCGGTTTTCGGTTTCCAGCAACAGACTTCACCAGTTGCAGCACCACTCACTAGGTGATTACCATCTGGAGACCATGCAATCGACAAAACCGCATTTCTGTGGCCTGAAAATCAGAGAGGAGACACACATAATAGAAAACAGAATGAACATCAGGAAGATAAAAACTATGGAGGAAAAGATTAATTAGACGAGGTTTTAACAAACCTCGGCATGTAAACATTGGAGTCTGAGTTCTGAGATTCCAGAGCCGGACAGTAGTGTCACTCGAACCACTTGCTAACTGCTTACCATCAGGACTAAACGAAACACACAGAACAGAATCCGTATGACCTAATACTCAGACAAACAAACCAGTCAGCTTAAACAATCTTATGAAAATAGTTGCTAGCTGAAACACAAAAAGGAGATAACTTTTGACATACCAGCAATGGTAGCAGAAATACGGCTCACAGGGCGAGTTTGATAAACAGCTTGTTGTTGATAAATTATGGTCAAAACCTTTTCCACAATTTTGGCAGAACATGGACGAAGAAATAGATTAGATTTCATAGTGCCAACCAAAGGGGTATCTGTTATTTTGTCTAAGTAAGCTCCAATGGGGACACAAAGTTCCTCGCCTGATACATAGAAAGCGTAGGGCAACTTCTCCTCCTGAAAACACCCAAATTCCATAAACGAAAAGGCATCAATACTTGAAGTACAAACAGCAAAGAAATCACTCTTTAAAGCAATTAGAGAAGGCAGAAACTTGGTTACATTGTTGAGAAGTTTATTGGCTAGCTCGGTAAGCTCCAAAGGCCCTGCTTGCTGAGGGATATGCACAGGGGAACCTAAAGGAACTCCATCGGGATCTATTAACTGACACATCACAATCTCTGACTTGTCTGTTTCTATGCTCATCTTTGGAAATCTACAATCGTGAAGTCAGTTGTGGAAACACAGAATGACGTTCCCTAAAGACCTACCTCTTTGCTTGTTTTAAATAGGGTTGGTCTGGTGTTTCAATCTATAGATAAACCAAACCGATCCGAAAAAACCGCACCAAACTCTTACGGTTTCGAAATTACCAAATTGAGCCTTATGGTTGTTTAATCAATCTTATTCTATATAATAAAAAAAAAAGGGGATATGGAGGGGTTTTTTATGCAAGATGAATAAATTCAAGCCCGTGTATAGATTTTTCAAGTATCTACCCATAGTTTTGATCATTGTAAATAGAACAAAAAAAAGCATTTAGAGGATTTAAACCCTTGAAAAACCCACAACACAACCACTTTGCATAATTTATGAATGGAGTACGAACATATATAACGATTTTCACAACTCTAAATCACAATTCAGGTTTCCCAGAACTCAACAATGGAGGAGTTTTGTTCTTCAATATCTTACTGGCTAACGACCTCACATATGAAAGATCCAATTCAAAACCGACAGGAACTACAAGTATACTCCACCGTTTGCAAAAATCAAACAAATACAGCCTCCAAAAGAAGGAAATAGAGTCAGGTTTCGCGGACGAACCTGTGCAAAGACGGGTTGAGGTAAACTCGAGCACCGCAGAATCAAAAGCACGATCCAATCTCCGTAGAAAACCCCTAATTCATAAGGCTACCTGATTGGAATCGTAGATCAGTAGGAGGGAGAGACCACCGCATCGCAGGATTGAAACGAAGGAGAAATAAGATCGGGAAAGGTGAAGAGAGGGACGTCTACGAAGAGGCGGAGAGAAAGTAAGGACAGAGAAACAATTCAATTTCCCGCGATTCGAGATGCAAACCGGTACAGCGATGATGGAAGGGTAAGATTTGGGAAAGTTTACGAAGACCCGCTAGATTTTGACATGTGTAAAAGAAATTTCCACGTATTATTGTTCAAATGGATTCTCTCTCACACACATCGTAAGAGTATAAAAGCGGAAAACACAATTCATCCCAAAAAAACAACCTTTCTGGACATTTACAGCAGAAGAGAAGTTTTACAATAAACGATGAGTAGAGGAAGGCGAGCCAGAATCAACGCCTGTGAATGTTGATGTAAACACCGGGTTGCTTGTATTTGCCAATAGAGACCATGAGAGGCAAGTGAGGGTGAACAAGAAGAGTAGCATTCGTTTCATAATAGATCTCATCACAACTTTGACCTGTGGAGCAGCAACAAGAAGTTAGTATACAGAGATTAGGTTTATATTCGATCACCAAACAAAACCAAACCTCGAGGGGATACGTTGAAGTTCTGCTTCTTGGGGGTTATGCTGAAGTTCTGTTTCATAGGATGTCTTCTACACATGAACTTGGTCTCCTTGGCATTATAAATGTCATCCCATCTGACCACCTGAAACCAGAACTGTTAACTAAGTATCTTAATCTACACAAAATACGAAACAAAGAGATCTACCTGCAATTCATTTGGCAAATCATTGAATCGTATGCTCTCATCATCACATCTGAAAAGAGAGGGATCCAAGTAAGGCGATGGGGTCCTTACTTGGCACTCAAACGGAAACTCATCCAGTAGTTGCTCTACCACCTGTAAAGAAATTAGTTCCAATAAAAAAAGTTCAGCCTTGAGATCAAATATTCAAGGACTGCAGAGAGAGAGAACTCACTAAAGAAAAGGCAGCTTTGGACTGCTCATTGGGAGCTAATTTCTCAAAGACATTGACAATTGATTTCACAGTCTTGAGAGTATCATTGGTGCTACTGCTATTCCTCATAGGGGAGAGATTAGCTTCGGAGTTTAGCTTGAATATAAAGCACTCATCCAATCTGTCGTAGAGTTTGTAGGAACCCTCATCCTTCAAAATCAATTTGAATGCAAGTTAAACATATTTTTCTTTCCCAACAAAACATCTCGTCTAAAACTGTATACATGTTTTAAACTCATTTGTGTATTACCTTGTAAAAGGACAGAGCCTTCTCAGTTTTCATATTATAAATGGCAAATAGATTTGATACCTCCCCGTAACCCCAATTATTGAATTTGATAAAAATCCGATCAAGATCCAATATCTGAACCTGAAATGTAAGAACACATTAGCCAATAAGATGACGTGATCGCTAGTAGATTATAGAAAACATGAGACGCTTTGTTATTCTCAACACCAGTAGGATGGAACAGTTGGCAAATTAATGAAACAGTTGGCAAATTTATGAAACAGATGGCCAATCAATGGAAGAGTTACCTGAGGACGAGAATAGTTTGAGAAAAACCCATCAACTGGTACATTATCTGCTCGGAACTTATGATCCAAAACTGCATATCTAATTAATCGCTTAAAGGTAAAACCACTCTCCTCAATGCCGTATATATGAATTGTCTTCCTATATCCTGATATGATCGCCAAGAGGTTATCATACAGATGAACAGATTCGTTGTTCTCAACACGAATGTAATCATCCTTCGCATCTAATGTACCGATAATTGCACCATCCTCCAAGCGAACCAGAATTAGCTCAAGTAGCTCCCTGCGCTGATCTTTGGTATAGAATGACTTATTAGGTAGACATGGCCGCCAATTAGTTGTAGCTGTTTGAATCTCAGAAGCGCTGGCAAAAATCCCATACTTATATGTAGGTACATAGATGAAGAAATTATCGAGATGTTCATACCCTTCTGTGATAGTAGGAGGAATCTGGACCAAGATGGGATTAGTGGCTAAGCTACTGAATTTAAAGGCGGAAGGAGGGAAATTCGCGGAATCGGGTAGTGTAGAAGGGTAAGAAAGCCAAGGCGCTGTCCGGTAGATTTTCACAAACCCGTCTCCAAAGCTGATGATAAATTCTCCATCATCTGTGAATTTGAGGAACATCTCATCTTTTCCAGTTGGAAATTCTGTCACACCACATATGGTGGAGCTGGGGAAAACATTCTCATACAACCGCCGGTTCATGTAAGAAGCTGCTCCTGGAGGAGGATTGCGTATCTTTCTCTCAAAAACCCTGTCAGTGAGGTTGATACTTCTGAACATGTCCTTGTATGCAGTGGATCTTTTCAGCATCTTGGAGCTCGGAGCCCTAGGAATAAGAGTGCCAGATAGAATCACAGAAATTGTTATGTGTGTAATCTGTTTGGAAGAAGTATACTGATATTTCACAATCTACCATCACTAGAGATATATAAGTGTAGCCCACAGATAAGAAACAAGAGTTCTGACATGGGGATTCAAGTAGAAGCGTTACCTTTTTGGTACACCATCTTGCTCAGAAGCTTTGGTGTTCTGCTTTTTGTTGCTAACCAATGTCTCATCCTCTGGACCAGGTGCTTCTCGTTTCTTTGAATTGTATTCTGTCTCCTCAATTGCAGCTAGCAAAAATATCAATCAGTTTCGTTTTGAAGGGCAAACCGGAAAGATAACATTTCATGCAGCATTTGTATAACATTAAACACATTTGTAGAAGAGAATCAACCATCCAGAGCCACACATGTACTTAAACTCACGTTTACAAGTATAGCAGAACACAAACGAGTATCCATGAATGCATATCTTAGAACACAGACAAGTATAGCATCTTCACACACCATGCTATCTTAGAGTGGTTAGTACAAATCTGATTATCTGTGCATATCAAAAGTACCTCCAGTTTTTGGGATCTGATTAACATCTTCGCCCTCCATATAACGAGTATTTGGGATCTGATTGACATCTTCGACCTCCATATCACGAGTCCTGAGGTATCCACCAATTATCAAGAAAGAATTCAAGTACGAGTGAGTTATTGCCGTCAAAACACATGGCAATATTCAATCGGGATTTCTTGGGGAAGAACTACTATACCTCAGTGATGCAGAGCTTCGAGCGGACGGAAATGGCGACTTCGTAAACCCTAATTTCTATCTGGGGCAGAGAAATAGAGTGAGTCATTGCCGTCAAAACACAAGGCCATATTCAATCGGGATTTCTTGGGGAAGAACTACTATACCTCGGTGATGCAGAGCTTCGTGCAGACGGAAATGGGCGAAATCGTAAACCCTAGTTTCTATCTGGAGCAGAGAAATGGAGAGAGCGAGGGAAAATCGATTTGGGGTTTTATTGTTCGCAGTGAAGTTCTTAGAGCATGATTATTGGTGATACTATTTTGAGTATCACTAACATTATTTAGTATTAATTCTGTTAGTTGAGACTCAATATGATATTTCTGTTTTTTTAATGTTTATTGGTGATACTTAAAGTTCATAAGAAAAAAAACTAATTTATGTTTACAAATTAAAAAAAATTAAAAAATTAAAATCAAAGAAAAATCAAATTATTATAGATAAATATAAAAGATTTTATAAAAAAACAAATTTATTATGGTTCATAACTTCGCAAACGTAAATTACAAATCGTAAAAACAAAATAAAACATAAATTCGCATATAGTAAAATACAAAAAGGTAAAAATAAAACATATAAAAGGATGATGAAGAGATTTCTTAAGTCAGGTATGTTCTCCAGCTCTGCTATATTTTTGCCAAATATGTTCCACCAAATCAGCTTTCAATTGTAGATGCATTTTTTTCATCTGGATGGTCACTAAAGTAATCGAAATTTATCAGCGGGATACACTGGATGGTCCCTAAAGTAACCATTCCATAATTGATTATGGCCATCTTCACGTCTTTTTTCGATAGTTATTCGTCTTTTTCTTTCTTTTTCGCCGTTTCTTGTTGAAGGACCTCTTCTACACATTCTTCATTGCCTTAATCAAAAACTTGATCGAAAGATTCTTCCCAAATTTGTTCGTAATTCTCATAATTTTCATAAAAATTAGGATCATTGTTTGGATAAGAAGACATGGTTTTCTTTTGTTTGAAAATTTAGAAAACATTTGTGAGAATATGAAGAGAAAAGTAAAGGTTTGTGAGAAAGTAAAGGTTTGTGAGAAAGAACAAGGTTTGTGACAAAAAACGATAGCTTCGGAGAAAGAAAGAAGGTTTGTAAGAAAGAAAAGAGTTTGTGAGATTTTTGTAGCTTACATGGAACCACATTTATATTACAAACAAGCAAAAGGTTTACAACAAAAAGACAAACACATTACAACGATAACATTTTCCGACTACATTACAATGTCACTGCTATCCACCACAAAAATAGCACTTGCGCGTTCTGAAAATAGTGTCTCCATAATTTGTGAATCTATTCAAAAAGCCAATATTTTGTCAGACCAATAAAATGATTAAGATCCCATAAGAATAGCAAGACATGTCGAGCCTTGAGCAAAAAAAGCAAAAGAAATATGTGTTTTATGCGCTTCTAGATTAAAATCATGCCTCTGTTTTTCTGAATTAGTTCACATCCATTTGAACTATTATCCAGTTTCAGAGAGATTAGTACAAGACGAAATCGACATGGAATTTGCAAAATTGCAAGATATATATAATAACAAGATCATATAAGAAAGTTGCAAAATTCAAATCAGTTGCATTTTTTCTATAGCTAAACATTGTCATACATAGCCACTATACATGCAAACACCATTTCACGTTATAGAAAGGAAACAACCTTTTATCAATCCAAAATTTAACCACTACATCACACCATGAACCTCCTTAACCTGTCATCTAAAACATGTAACAAAATCAGGACTATAAACACTAAAGAATATGTTTCAAGGTCATATAAATCCCTAATAACCTAACCATCTACTAAACCCATCAATGAGAAATCATAAGCGAATTCTATTTTCAAATAATCAGAAAAACTCTATGAATATTTCACTCAGACATTTTATCAAACATCTTGTGTGCAATGCAAATTTAGTATTGATTTTGAAACCAAAAGTCATCATATCTAAAACATGTCGGATTAAAAAACGATTATATGATTGACGATTTGTGGCTCCATGTTTTAAAAACGATTATATGATTATACAATACAAACTAATTCAACAAACCCAGAACAAATCTTCAAATCAAATACGATTCGCACAAATCGAATTTGAGATTGAGAGAATCTACAAACACAAAGGATAAGAGAGTAACCTAAGATTATATGGTTGACGATTTGTGGCTCCATGTTTTATACACCGACTGCTTCTCTCCATACTGTCTCCGACTCCGGCCTTCACAGTGGTGGTGGCGGTGGATATCACGGTGGTGCAGATCGCGAAGGAGGAGGATGTGAAGATTTGTCGTTGGATTCGCCGTTGAATTCTCCGTCGAGCAAATGAAGAACAATAGCCCTGGAGAAAAAGTCTGCGAGAGAGAAGAACAATCGAGCAAATGAAAAAAAAAAATCATTTACTCTAAACCGGCCCAGTGATATGACGACACGTGTCCACTTATTCCTGTAGCAAGCGAATCAGTTAACTGATACAAAGTGGGCTTTAAAGAAACCCAATAATTATTTAATAATCTAATTATGTTACTGATACTCACTAAAAATCACGAGTAATGATGCTCTTAGACTTATCAGGGACGGTTTCCTTTTATCGGGCGGGTCGACCCGGTTTGTGCGTATGGGAATTTATTTTCAAAAACTTTAGTAGCAACGAAAATTACTATTTCATTTTTATTGGGTGAAAGACAATTAAAATTAAAACATGTTAATAAGTAACAAAAAAAAATTAAAATATTTTATTTACCATTATTTTTTTTTTAAAAAATTTCGTTTCTGCAACTTCAATCAGCTCAATTCGGATATCACCGGAGCTGCCTTTTCTCCGTCGGATCCGCGTCGGCGAGAAATGGGCGGGTTATATCGGCAACTACGTGGTCTGTTCGTTTTCAGGCATCGTGTCCATGGCTCCGTGGTTGCCATGAAGTGATTAAGATAATCTCATGTCAACATCATCTGCTTTATCGAGGTATCCTTTTCTCTTGTTGCTGGGTTTTCGTCATCATCTTTTGCTCTCTGCTTTTAGCCTCTAGCTAGAAAATTTCGATTCCGATGGGTCTAGATGTTGAAGAGGAATTAGCTATGTTTAGGGTTGGATTTTGGGTTTTGGCACTCGGTTTCTCAGTGTCTCGTGTTCTCGTTGGTAATATAGAATCAGCACTGTGAGGATATGGAATGATGTAGCTCGTATAAGCTGCCATAGTTGAATAAAACAAGCTTCTTTTGTTTCTTAATTTATTCCCTTTGGTGGAGTTTTAAGATCTGTTAGCTTTGTTGGAAGGATAAAATAATGGGTCACATGCGTGGAATAGAGCATGGCCCTTGTTGAATTCAGAATCCTTACCACTCTTCTCAACTCCATACATGATGTAGGCTGATGATAATTTGTATTGGAAATGGTACATGCCTAGAGGACGAATGCATCTAACTGTGAGCGGACGGTGGCCAAGTATATACATCTGGTGGTCGAGTATTGCAAAGGGCATCGTGATCTCTCAATGTTTTATTCAGAGTCTTGGAAGTATCCCTCATGCTACTGCTAAGAGCAGTTACATAAATTCTGCTAGTGATTCTTCCTTGTCCTGGGTATGTCTGATTTTCATACCCAGGAATGATCTTTCTCTTGTCAATTAGATCATGACAATACATGAGCTCTCTGTCTTAAAAAGATTTATCCCCCGCAAACTTGAAAAGTATGTCCTGGAAGGGTGATCTTTTAGGTTCCACTAAAACATGCTTTCTTCTTTCTCACAGGATATGCAGTTCGAGAATGCTTTCTACTCAGATGGAGTTTTTTCTTCTTCTGGGACTGAAATTCAATTGCTAAGGTTCGTGAAACAGGGTCTTCATCTATCTACAGTTGAAGATTGCTGATTTTGGATTTGCAAGGTATTCTCATCAGCTCCTTTTGTTACAGAAAAAACCCGAGTGCAATGTGATGATCAGAGTTGGTCTGACATGGTTTCTTGCTGCTTTCCATGTATACAGTTTTATGTAGTTGCATTTCTTTTGCCTGAGGAGTACGCTTGTGATACCCCATTTTGGTTGTAGTTTTCACTTAAACATCACACTTTCTTAGCTCAGATCGTTGCAGCCCAGGAGTTTGGCAGAAAATCTATGGGGTTCCCCACTGTATATGGCTCCAGAGATCATGCAGCTACAAAAGTATGATACAAAGGTGCGGATTTCGTCTCCATACCCCACCTAGATCTCTCTTATACTATGGTCTGCTGACAATCTTCCTTGATACGCAGGCAGAACTCTGGAGTGTTGGTGCTGTATAATATCAACTTGTGACAGGCAGAACCCCTTTCACGGAAAACAACCGAATACAGGTTTTGTATATCAAACTGTGGTAAATTTCTAAAAGTATCTAAATGTTTCTGTTTGGTGAATGCAACCATTGGCTAATATGCTCTCCACCGAATGGCCACACTGAACATTATAAGGTCAACTCATTTGTATTTTCCAGCAGCCTGTGGAGATTTGAGTACCGACTGTAAAGGTCTATGTCAGAAGTTGCTGCGGCGTAATCCAGGTAAGCATCTTTGTGAACAACCCCCCTGGTTCTATAGGCATATGCTGGGCCAATCAAATTCTGAAGAAATTACGAGTAGTAGTCAAAATTGGCAAATTCAGTTTTTGGTTTTGGTGGGGTTATAACTAAAATTTTAAATGGGCAGTGTTTACGTTTTTTTACTCGCGTATGTGTATGTTAAAAAATCTGGGTATTGATTTGAATGAAGGTATGTTAAGTCTGTGTTTGTGACACTTGAGAGTTCTGATGGTCCTTTGTCTTGTTTGTGTTTAACATTGGCCAGCTTGGAAGGTCAGGTTCGCTTCCGGTTACTTCTCATGGGTCTGTGGACGTTGTAAATGTTTTTGAACAACCATCAGCATACAGCCCGACAAGAATCCGGTCTTTGCAAGCAGAATGAAAGGGTGGGTAAGCAACTTCAGTTTATAACTTGAGAGGCTGTGTGTGGATTTTTCAACTTGTGAGAATTACTAGTTTTTTTGTGTTTGTTTCGGTCAATAATATTTTATCAGTATTTATATTTTAATATATTTGTTTGAAAATACCATCTTTAAACTGCTTAGAGCATGCACTGGTGATACTAAGTGGGAATCATTAGGTCAAATTTAATAATAAGTGTATTAGTTGATACTTAAATTGATACTTAAGTGTTTTTTGTGTTTATTGGTGATTTTCAGTATATTGAATAAAAATAATGAAAATAATAAATGTTTAAAAGAAAAAAAAAATTAAAAACAAAATGATTTTGATGAAAAATAATCAAATTACCATATATAAACATAATTGTTTTTATAAAAACACAATTTTATTATGGTTCATAATAACCGATATATTGAATTAGAAGAGAAGCAAACCGAAAAGGAGAAAAGATGATCGAAGATGAAAAAACATGATCGGAGAAGATCGAAGACTATCAAAGACGAAGGCGATCGGAATCGCCTTCTCCATCGCATCAGAGAAAATTTTGTTTCTCTCTCACTCGCGAAAATGACGGAAAAAAAATTACACTGACACACACTAATTCTACGGCCCAATAACAACGCGACACTTGTCCATTTTCACTTTGCATATTGGATCACAAAACTGATACTTTTTGAGATAAATTGATACCCAACAATTATAAAAAAATTCTCAGTGGGCTTCTGATACCCAACTGATACCCATGAGTATCACCATTGTGCATGCTCTAAGCAACTTATCGGATCGACCAAAGTATCTTTTGAATTTGAAGTCAGAACAGAATTATAAAGAAATAGTTGAATGTATATTACGAGGAAACAAGAGGAGGTCACGATGACATCTGACTGGGAATAGAAGCTGCATGTGCATTTTTTTTATCGTATTTCTATATACCAAACAAACAAAACACATACTTTTCCCAATTAATTTGTCAACTCTAAAAATCAAAGCTAAGCTTCTAGTTCTAGGAACTATTCCGTAGTGTTTTAAAATTGTTGATAGTGCACTTCTTCGACTGAACAAAAGTTGGAATTTCTGTCTTAAAAAACATTTTAACAAACACTTAAGGTTGCCTTTTCTTCTTACCCTGCAGGTTTCTGTAGAACCTAAAGATAGTTTTCATAAGCTGTAAACGAAACTATTTACCAAAAACAACGTAAACTCCTCGAGGTTTGCACTCTTCCAGCCCTTGGCCCTCCACGGAGAAGTATTCATTATGACCTGTCACACATTTACGGTTATAAGTTGCATTTTACTGAGCCAAACAAGCAGTGGTGAAGAATACAGAGGTGAAAGGGAGCTTTACTTTCAATTGGCTCGGTGAAGCATACGGAGCTTCTCAATTCCCTGCGTCAACTCCCTCTCTTCAACATTCATGTCTCTACAGATTTCCCTCTTCTCTACCGAGCTGAGATCCAGGAACGACTCGATGAGATCCCCGTCCAAGAAATTCGTAGCATCCACGGTTTTTTTGTCGTTGCCGAATGACCTCCACTTCTCGTGGCTTAGACCACCAACACCCTTAATTGCTTTCCTCAGGCTAGACTGCAATTTCTCAAGTAATTCATACTGCTCTTTACACAATGACACTATCATTCCTATCATCCCACTGACCGTGCCAAAGATAATGGTACGACCCTGATACATATTCGACTCACCCAACCTCATTACAAGAGAGCCAGGGCAGAATCTGTTCACAATATCTCCAAGGTGGTATCCGCCCACCACCTCTAGACAACCTTGCTCTTCTTTCGAGGCACCTTCGCTGTTTCTCTCCACTGTGAATAGATTGAAGTTGTGGTCAGCACCAAGGTAGATGTCCTTGCTGAGTGCCTCAACCGCCGCCATCCAGTTTGCACTGTTATCCTGAGCCAGCTTCTCGATCTTACCTTCCCCGCGCTTAAAAAAAAAGACAACAAAAGTGTCAAAGACTCACCCATCAGAACAATTCAAAGTGGACAAAAGTTTCCTACAAAGGATAATAAATTAAATCTCTCAATTTTAACAACAGAGACTGTACCATGTAGCTCAACACCGAGATCGAATTCATAAGGTCACCAACAACAATGAAGTCTCCATGGGTCTGTACGTGGAGAGCTAGTATGTGTCCATAGTGTCCGCATTCAAACTGCAACTCACAAGTGCCATCATCAGCCTGCCGCTTCCACTTGTACAACTGGATATCCTGATTAATGCTAGCAAGGAGCTTTCCATCGAATGCATTGAGAGAATAAACAGCTCCCTTGGTTTCTTTCTCCGCAATCAGCTGCAACTTCCCTTCTTTGAATTCAAACACTAATATCCTTCCCTACATGCACAAAAAACCAAATATTTGACTTGCTGAGTGCTTCTATTGAAAACAGTCGTGCCTCAAATGAAAAGATACCTTGGTTGGTTCATTTTCTTCGGGTGAGACATAGGCGGTCCCAACGCAGTAGTAGTTCGCATTTTCATCACCGTTAAACATGCAGCTCAGTATGGAGCAACCATGTTCAGAGGCATCCAGCGGGTAAGTTGCCACGACCTTAAAACGTTTCTCATCTAATAGACTGACAAAATGCTTCTCAGAGTCATTGGTGCAGATACCAAATGTAAATGTCTGCGCCTGATGGCAGATACAACGAGCATGCTTTCCAAGACGAAGAGTTTCAAGGCGAGATGTAGAGATGTCAACTATGCGTACAGAGCCATCCTTGTAAGCTCCTGAACAAGTTACAACCTGTGCTTGCCCATGTCTCTCATGGTCGACTACACAAAAGTCGACAATAGGCCCCAAATTGGAAAAGCTTTTTAAGACTTTTACAACTGTGCCGTTTGCATCAGAAGATAGGTTTATCTCTATTAGCTGCGATCACAAAATTACACAGACTTAGATGTTTGGTTCAACTTCTACCAAAAATGATAGAATCGATGAAAACTTATGTGATGAGAGCTAAACCAATATAATTAGGATACCTGGGAATCACCATAGCTAGAGCCTACAAAGACGAGAGAATTTCCAAGGTATGAAATGGTGGAAGCAATGGATGTTTCACCCAAAAGCTCAAATGTGAGCCCAGTGACCCTTCAAGACGAAAATAAAGCCAGTGCACATACATAGTCATTCACTACAGCTAGAATAAACTTTTTGGGGATATGAAAAGTTATAAGAATAAATACACATGCAAACTCACTTTCCATTCTCATGCACAAGAGCAAGCAGGTGAATCATTCCTGCATCGTCACCGAGAAGATACGAATAGGGATCGACTCTTCCATATGCAATAACGGTGGACTGTAAATACAAATTGAAGGTCACACATAGAAAAAAGAGAGCAAAAACGGGAAAGCTCATAACTTACATGTGTCTTTGGTATTTCTTCATGTATGTTGTCACCATAGTAGCTAATATTCTCGTCTCCAGTCACAAGGAAGCCGCAGAGAGGTCGTGATACAGGGATGAGTAGGTCACCAAAAGTGCAAGGCCATGAGGTATGTTTAGCTACAATTCCAAACTTTTGATGAACTTGAAATGTTCCGACATGAAGACCATATTCCTTGTCCTATGATAGTGATGCATTAATTAGCCACGCCAAAAAAATAGATAAGTCTTAAAAAAAAAGAGGAACACATATCCGTCTACATAGCTACCAGACAATTTACAAATTCATGTTTCCAAACCTGAGAAATTACTACAAATGTGGGATTGTCACTACATCCATAGAGAAACTTCATATCGAGAACCTGCGATCCTTTCAATCCACCCAGCCTGGAAGGTAGACAACAGTTACACACCAAATATGCCACTGAGAATGAATGGGTGGTGGAACAAGGCTGCACTAAAGAACTACCTTGAAGAAGTGAAGAAGGACGAGGTGCTAGATGAAGAAAACACTACCTGCTGTCAAAAGCTTCCTGGAGATCTCCGGTTTTAGGATCCAGTAGAAGAACCTAATAGAATAAAAAGAACACAAGCAGGATCAATGGAGAGAATTCAGAAACAGGAGGACATATAAGCCAAATATTCCCCATTCAGCATGAGATAACAAAGTAATACCTTGAACAAGCCATCACAGAGATAGAGTCCAATTGCTCTACAATCTGGATCAATTATGCCAATCTACATAATGAAAGTTAGAGACATGCATACAAGAACCTTTAACCACAACAAAGCATAGCAATTGGTACACAGTATAGGCGATACCTGACAAAAGTGGGTTGGTCGACGAGTGGAAAGATCCTCTGTCTTGTATAGTGTAACAAGTTTGCTAGACCTGGCATCCCATTGAAGAAAACATGCCTCTGTTTCAGTTGCTAGGAACAAAATATCTTGTGATTCCACCTGCAAAAAAATGGATTGATGATTACTAACAAAATAAAAGCAATCTCAACTAATTACACGAGAGATGGGAATAACCTCTGGGCGAAACAATTCCAGAGAAGCGATTCTCCCATAGACAGGGACTTTGAGAATGAGCTCATTCTTATGTGCGTTTCTCCTGTGAATAAATAGCCAAGTGCCTCTCCTGTAATAAGATCAGGATGTTGGCCATGATGGAACGGAAAGGAATAAGAACGGAGAAGACTCTCTTACGCTGTGATAAGATTGGAATGGTCGGGACCGGTGAAGTTGCCGGCACATGAGAGAGTGACACTGGTGGGTTCGGCAGCAGTCACGACGTAATTCCATTTGCTCATTGCCGTCAATTTTCCCAATCGCAGATACAATCGAACTAAGTATCGGGATTTCTCTGGGAAGAACGCTACTATACCGAGAGAAAGGGTTTGATTCTTGCTTTTCTTCTTTCTACAAGGGCGTGTATATACACTCTTTTCTTGTGTACTAAATTTCATTAGTAGTATTAATGAATACTAGGTTTTTAATAAATAAATCATATGATCAATTAATTAATGGTCTAAAGACGATCGTTTTAGCCCATAATTATGAATCTAGCAACATTATAACATAATTAGCTTTTTAGAGGAATTCCCTCATATACCACTCTTTCAAGTTTTTTTCCCAAAAATACCACATTTTTTTCCAAAGTTCCAAAAATACCACTTTTTAAAAAGTTATTTTTAAGGTTTAGAATTTAATTTTTTTGGATTTGGGTTAACTATTCCAAAATTAGGGTATAGTTTTAGGGGGTAGGGTTTAAGTTTGGGGTTTAGGGTTTAGTTTTGAATGTTAAAAATGAATTTTTAAAAAATTGGTATTTTTGGAACTTTGGAAAAAAGTGGTATTTTTGGAAAAAAAACTTTAAGGTAGTATTTTTGGAAAAAAATTTAAAAAGTTGTATTTTTGGAAATTGACCCTTTATAATATTCAATGAGGCAAAATGTTTATAATACTTTACTTATTCACACCTCTCTTTTTTTCTCTCTCCAAACTCTTTCTTTATATTTTAGGGGAATTAGGTGGAATAATATGTTTTAACATATAAATTAATAAAGTAACATGTGCAATTGTAAAATTGGATAACTAACAAAGAGAAAAAAATTAAATATGACTAATTTACCAAAAATAAATTCAATTAATGTTGTCAATTTTCACCGCACTTAATGATAATGTTGTCAAATTTCATCACATTTAATGTTAATTTACTTGTAATAAATAAAAAATAATAATTTCATCTAGAATAAATTTAAAATTGACATATATAAAATTAATTTCATTGAAATAACATTTCTTTTTCTTTTTTCTACATTATACGTTTACTTAAAATAGCCATAATTTTTTTACCTTTCAAAATAATTAATTATTGTTTGTATAAATAAATTATATGGTGAACTATATCACAAATTGAAAACTATTGATATAAATAGTGAACTAACTACTTGCTTGATATAATGAATTTCACACCAAAATTGCGTAATAATGAACTATTTATGACTATATTTAACTATATATAATAATGAACTAGAGATGTTAAAAAGGGCTGAAAATCCGTGGGCCTAAACGGACCTGTTTTAAAAACTGAGTCCATTTAGGTCCGTTTATGAGTTAAATTTAAACGGGCTTTAACGGGCCACCCCGTTTAGGTCCTGTTATTAAACGGGTTTTAACATATTTAAACGGGCTGTCCGTTTAGGCCCGTTTATTTAAAAGAATTTTTTTTAAAAAAATACAATTTAGATAGTCTCATTTGATTTATGATTTTATTTATATTCCAATAATCTATTATATTATTAGAGAGGTGTATGCACCATATGAAAATTATTTTTTTATATTACGTTGTATTTTAACATTGTCTTTAAATGATTCTAATTCTAAAATGATATATTTCATAATTGGTTTATAATTTTGTTTTTACAATAAATTTTATTTTTACCATAGAAATAATCAAAAGCTTTTTCTTACAATAAATTTTATTTTCAAGTGTCATTTAATTCATGTTTATGTATATTTATTATTAGTTATTATAACTATTAAAACTTTTAAGTAAATTAAAAAACGGAAATTAGTAAATATATAACTAAAAATAATACATTCAAAATTATTTAAGTATCTCATTGCGGTAAGAGAAAATTAAAATAATAAATATGTATATTTCATTTGAGAACAATAAACGCATTATAAACCTATGATAACTATAAATGCTTACATATTTCATTTCAAAATTGGAAATATGTAAAATAAAAATACATAAAAAATGAAATTTAAACATATGATCTTTGTAACTTAAATAATTTGAATTCTTAAGAAGATATTGATCTTAGTAAAATTTTAGAGTATAAAGACTAAAAAGATAAAACAAATGAATTATATATGTTCCTACTTAAACGGGCTTTAAACGGGTTTTAAATGGACACATATTTAAACGGGCTTTATTTTAAACGGACCTAAATGAACCAAATCTAAACGGTCTTAAACGAGCCGGACCTAAACGGATTCGGACCTAAACGGGCCGGACTCGCCCGTTTTAACATCTCTATAATGAACTATTGTTGAATATAACAAGTATAGTTGATTGTTTGTTAATAAAGTTGACTATACAAATGATTAATATTTATTTGTATCTAACTAGTACACATGGATATAGTTATATATATACAGTATATGTGAACTATCTTATGCGTAAATATAGTTTGTGAAAAAATTAACTATATACATAATATATTCATAATTTCTAATTTGTGATATAGTTCACTATATAATTCATTCATTGAGTAAACATATAACGTAGAAAAAACAAAAAATAAATGTGCTTTATGTAAATTTTAAATGTAAAAAATAATTTATTTTTGTATATGACAACTTCAAATTTATTTATAAAAAGTTAAATGTGATAATTACTACAAGGAAAATTTACATTAAATTTGCATTAAATGTGATAATTTTGATTGAATGTATAGAAGGATATAATCATTTAATTTTATTTCTCTTTATTACTTACTAAATTTTCATATTACACTTGCTACTTTACTAATTAATATACTCAAACCTATTATTCCACTAATTAACCATATATTTAATGTCGTATTTTTCTTCAATCTCACTTTCTTTGACCCATGGATTGAAATATACAATCATGGATTTTAAGATTGTAAGACGAATAGTTACTAGAAACAGATAGTTAAATATGTTTGAAAATGAATATAGTTAACTATGTTGGTTTCTTGTGGCTACTCATAAGTATGTAATAATTATGGTTAACTATGTAGGTATACTGGGGTTTTTCATTATAATAGTGATCTATATAATAGGTATAGTTAATTATGTATATTTTTGATAATAGCTAATTATAATTGGTAACTATGTAGTCAACTATATGAAGTTATAGCCTATAAATCGTTAACTCAATTAATAACTATTTTCTGAAAAATAATTCACTACAAAATAGTGTGATGTACTTAACTATATATTAAGATTAGTTGAATGTATATTTTGACGACAATAGTTAGCTATATTACTAAATATTTTACTCTTACAACATAATTTTTTTTTGTCATCTTATACCGTATCTTTTTCATACAATTGTTTTGTTTTTCCAAATTATTTTATGTTTGATTTTTCACCAATATTCGTAAGTGCAAATTTTTTAAGATGATATATTTTTAATGGTTTCTATTTTTCATATTTAATAGGGGTAATTTTGTCCTATTTTATTTCTCTCGGTTAGTTATCTAAATATAGTTTTGGACATGTTATTTACCTAATTTTCGTCCAAAATTCTATTATTCAGCTAATTCACCCATTATTTTAACGTTTACGATTATGTTCAATGTATATGTAGAAATATAAATGTAAGGGAGATTAACACCAATAATACGTTTTATACTCATAATTAAGAATCTAATAGTACATAAAAGAAATTAAATCAAGAACATTCAAATCAAATAAAATGTCCATATTACCCTTACTTAATTTAACATTTGACTAAATTAAAAAAAAAAAGAATATAAGGAAAAAGAAAACCCTAATACATTTTTTATTATTCTTCTTCTTCCACCATTGTCGTATTTTTTTTCTTCCTCCTTTTCTTCGTCTCTTCTTCCTCTTTATTCTTACACCAACATCTTACATATCTCCTGTGATTTACAAAACCAATTCTTAATCACTTTGTTTTATATCAAATTCATGGATCCAAAAAAATTTCATCATAGATTAAAATTTTGTTTCTTTCCTCAGTTAAACTCCACACTATTATTCTTTCTTTTCGTAAAATTGAATCGTTGTTGGTGATTACCAATATAGTTAACTATATTTGAAAATCAGGTAACTAACTATATTCCTTGATAATAGCTAGCTATGTATGTTTAAATAAGTAACTATTACAACATCATATTCATGTAGTCAACTATATTATCAAAACGGTATAATAGACAAGTTTTTCTAAACCAATTTTATTTTGTTTGCAGGCTAGTTATAGATCTACTATTTCATAGATAAAAGAGCCAATTTTCAAGAGTTAAAGAATATTGTATAATACTTTTAAAGATTTTGTTTTTAATTGTCAATAATTATCATATTTAATGGTAATTATCACATTTAATATGGTGATTGATTCTTACAGATTCATATTTTCATATTTTATTTTATTTTATGCATAAAATTAGTCCAATTAAATAGGAGTAAAATCGTCATACAATTGTTTCTCACATTACACAACTAAATATATATCATGTGATGTTATATAACTAATTTTTCTTTTAAAACCTATTATTCAGCTAATTCACCCTAAATGTAATTTTGACCAGTTGATTTGACGGGAATAGAAATATGATATAGAAATCAAGCAAATGATTCCATGATGAGTGTGGTTTCATAAGGGTTTAGTTCGTTTTGGTAAATCATTACAATACAATCATTAAAATATGTATCCGTAAAAAACAAAAATAAAACTTCATAACCAACCGAAAGAAAAGAATGTAATTAGATAGATCAAATATTTTAGAAGACTTTAATCATAGACAACACTTAAAGTTTTGCTTTTGAGGCTTTCCATCTTTACCCGTGATCAATATTTTCAAACCAAATGAAGTTACCCTTGATACGTACGAAAAGGAAACTTTGCTCCCGTGGCGAGAGATACCTACGAATTAATACCTTTTCTCCAACATTATCACAAGTTATAACCCATGATCCACCATTTGTGTTATTAGAAGCCTCGTAACATTGCACAAACCTCCTTTAAGATCAACATTGTTCAATAACATGACATGAATACCAATCTTTAAACGGAGACTACGGTTAGGCAAACCATATAATTTGATGGTATATTCAAAACTAATTTACACTTGCAATATATATCAACAGCATTTGTCTTCTCTTTGAAACAAAACAAAAAATCTCAAAAAATCTTATCAAAACCATTGTCATGCGTCTGGTACACAACATTTCAAAATATATCGCTACAAAACAGGATCCGAGTGAATGTTTACGAAAGTGGAATGAGTACTCTCTTGACGTTCCGGCCACACCTTAAAATGGTATTTTGCAATGAATAGGTTAGCCTCGACATAACGAAATTAACCGTGATGTTGTTCCGTAAACGTTGCATGTAATATTTTGGAAATTGCCTATGTTTTTATTGGGTGTAATTATTCAATTAAGATTGTGTGAATTAAGGAATTAAGGATGGATAAATCAACCGAACCAAACTAAACCAATCCGAGCCAAACCATAATTCGAGTTTCGCGTTGATTTTGGTTTCATTAAAAAACCGTTTGGTTTCTATTTTAAATATATTTTGGTTTCGGTTTGGGTTTGGTTCTAAACCGTAAAACGGTTTGGGTTTTAGAGCTTTTAAAAATTGTTTAGTTTAGAGCATCTCCCTTAGTCATACCCATTCAAGTTTCTTGTTTTGATTATTTTAAGATAGTTTAATGATTATTTAAATTTTAATTCATCAAAAAATCACTGAATCAATTAAATAAAACCAAGTGGCAAAATGATTTCTTTAAATTTGAGATTAGTTTCTTATACAAAGACTTTTTGAGTCTCTTTTCTTTCTCTCTCCTATTTTTTGGGATTTTCATTTTCGAAACCCATGTAAAGTTTTCCAATAGAGATGGTCTTAGAGCATCTACATCTATGGTTTCTAAAAAAAAACTCTAATATACAAGAATTTATTATTTTAATATAATTGAATTGTAAAAAATAAGTGAATCAACAGTGAGTTGACAAATATTTTTGGAGTTTTCAAAATAAGAGAGATTTTTGTACGAGAAACTAAGATATCTCTCTTACTTTTTCTATTTTATTTACCTTTTTTATTTATTTTTATTTTTAAGATACCCATTAAATTTCACCAAGGGAAATGGTCCTAGTTATAGAAAAAACTTAGATGTGAATTCACATCGCTCGCCGGGGATCAAATTATTATGATTTCATTTTCTGCCTTTGTATTATAGACGATTATAAAAAATAAGATTTTGCTTTATTCGGTTTGCGCTGATTTGGAAATTGGATACGTTAATTCAGTCTTTGTTTTCTATATCTAACTTATGCCTAGTATTAGCTATTAACGAAACATGATAGTGCATTGGGACTCCATAATATTTAGCAACTAAATAAAAGAAAAAAACCTAACATAGAACCAAGGAAGAGAGTTTTCAATTACGTTACCTGCACAACCAATCTCTCACTATCTTCGGACACCCTTTGTCCCCCAAAGGTCTCTTTTTCAACCACTATCGAATAATGATTCTTCCCTAACAGTTATGTTCCAAAATTAACATAACACACAATCACTCAACTAAACAAAATCCATCCTTAAAATCACTTCAATCACCATATTACCTTTTTGCCACCACCTTTGACTTAGATGTTGAACACTTCCCCATATCGAATTCTCATAATTACTTTCGCATCTTCAAAAGTTGCAAAATCTACGGCGGCCATCTGTTTCTCCAGTGGAAATTTCATTACTATCTTTACCCTCATATCTTTTTTTTTGGTATGACTTGACCCTCATATCTTTGCTACTCGAAGCTATTTTTGGCCCTTCTCTCTTTCACAATTTCACCAATATTGGATATTTCTCTCGCACATAATTGCATATTGTGTCTCTTTTTACCGGGACGAAATCAATAGCCTCCAATTTCACCCTTAGTACTTCCTCAAGATTCACCAGCATGTTCTTCTTCTTTATATCCTTCGTCAAAAATCTCGATATATGCCAAATCTCCATATATTATATGGTACATGTATAATTAAATTCCACCACAAATAGGTTTAGTCTCAAATTTCTTGTTTCGGTAGTCAATTTCTTAACACTATTTCCATTCACCCCAATAATCTTTTTAGGTTTTAATTATTCACCACATTTTTGGATAAAGGAAAGGAAAAGAAAATAAATGATTTGAAGTTTAACTATACTTTTATGAATTAAAAATGCGATGAGATTTTTCTATATCACTAACAATGTACGTATATATATAGTGCCAAAGCGTTTTATCAAGAATCACAATTATCTTTTTCCAATAGATAAATAAATAAGGAAAAATAACATTATGAATTTATGATGGTGGATTTGGAATTAAATCAAAAAAAGATATTTTCAAAACCAAACCAAAGAAAAATTCTCTGAATTATCGAGAATTGATAATTATGGATTTCGAGTTTTCGTAGTATTTTTCTTTTCAAAGGATGATGTATTTTTGTGTGGACCATTGGAATGATACTATGGATCTGTTTGATCGGGATAGATAAATTTATGTAGAACTTCGTATAGTTTGTTTATTGTTTGCTTTGTAACAATGCGTGGGAAGAAAATACAAAAAAAGTCTTGAAATTTTTCTTGAGTCAAATACTTACTGCTAAAAGAATTTGGTTTGAGGGAATGATGCAAAAGGTGTGGATATAATCTTCATGATATACATAGAGACAAAGACTTCGTTTATATCATTTTAAAGACATTTGAAGAGGCAACAATATATGATATATGGCCAAGATGATTATGGAGATAAAGTAAGCGTCTTTGAAATTGCCTACCACATTCCATCCAAATAAGTCAAGCCGCCTTGTAAACTTGTTTAGTGTTTTTAAGAGGTTGGAATCCATCAGAGCTCACACAGTGTCCTCATGAGAGTCCAAACTCTGGAATATTGGTTATCCAAGACCAAGACTCACATACACGTTTTACGTGTTGTTTCAGCTCGTGTCTGGCCACAAACACTCCTCTAAGTTCTTTGCCGTTGCCACTATCTTAAGCTATAACGAAGTGATGCAATACTCGTGACGATGTTCATCTTTATTCTCGATAAGCCTTTGTCTTTAAACCCTTATTACGCTAGCAAACGAAACGGCAACCATCCAAAGTATTGACATTGAATCCTCTCTCAAAATCTCAAGATCTTGAGTCTTTTTCTTACTTTAAAAAGTCGTTGTAGAAAAATGTATTCCATGGCGCCATGGATTTAAATTTCCAAACTATGACCTAGTGGTGGAATAACAGTAAACAAAAGACAACACAGATAACTATTCAAGCATATTCAAACCAAAACAAAAAAGATTTCCGATATTAAGAATCAAAAACTAATAGTATAGCTAATCACGGTTATTGTATTCTACTTTGATGGCGGCATTTCTTGCCAAATTTGCTCATGGAAATTTGAGAAGATCAACTGCTAAGTTTTTCAAGAGAGAAAGGAAAAAGGCAATAAAGAAAATAATTGGTCTACAATATGTAATACGATTATACAAACAAAAACACTTACAACTACTCTTGAGGTATGGAGAGACGAATTCACGATGCAGCAATGGAATTCGGAGGCTCATCGTAATCAAAAACACTTACAACTAATACGGCCTTTTTGGCCAATGCAATCTCTACAAATTTCCAAGGAGGCTCATCGTAATCGCCATACATTCTAGAAAAAGGTTAAAACTATAAGAAGAAGAAATAGACTTATAGAGAAACTATTGACCAAACAAAAAAGACTTACAGAGAAACTTTTCCTATGGACAAAAATTACCATTTTCCTATGGCTCAGTGTATATAAACACTTTTTTTGTGTACTAAAGAATATAGTAGCAACGAAAATTACCATTTAAAAAAATAATCTGAAATAAGCCCAATTATTGAAGGGAAAATTGCTAAAAATGACTCATAAATTGATTTTAAATGCAAATGTAGACCCCTTATGTCATGTTTGGCAAAACTAGGGAAGTTAAAATGGGCTGAAAATCCGTGGGCCTTAATGGACATGTTTTAAAAACTCAGTCCATTTATGCCCGTTTATGAGTTAAATTTAAACAGACTTTAACGGGTCAGCCCGTTTAGGTCCTATTATTAAACGGGCTGTCCGTTAAGGCCCGTTTATTTTTAAATTTTTTTTAGAAAAATACATATTTAGAAGATCTTATTTGATTTATGATTTTATTTGCATTCCAATAATCCATTATATTATTAGAGAAGTGTATGCACTATAATAAAAAATATTTTTTATATTACGTCGTATTTTAACATTGTATTTAAATCATTTTAATTCTAAAATGATATATTTCATAATTGGTTTATAATTTGTTTTTACAATAAATTTTATTTTTACCATAAAAATAATCAAAAAAAAAAATTATTATTATTTCAAGTGTTGTTTAATGTTTATGTATATTTATTATTAGTTATTATAACAACTAAAACTTGTAAGTAAATTAAAAAACGAAAAATTAGTAAATATATAACTAAAAATAATACATTCAAAATTATTTAAGTATCTTATTGCGGTAAGACAAAATTAAAATAATAAATATATATATATTTCATTTGAGAATAACAAACGCATTCTAAACTTGTGATAACTATAAATGGTTACATATTTCATTTCAAAATTGGAAATATGTAAAATAAAAATACATAAAAAATGAAATTTATACATTTGATCTTAGTAATTTAAATAATTTGAATTCTTAAAAAGATATTGATTTTAGTAAAATGTTAGAGTATAAAGATTAAAAAGATAAAACAAATGAATTATATATGTTGCTACTTAAACGGGCTTTAAATGGACACATATTTAAATGGACTTTATTTTAAATGGACCTAAACGGGCCGGACCTAAATGGACCAAATTTAAACGGTCTTAAATGGACCGGACCTAAACGGATTCGGACCTAAACGGGCCGGGCCAGCCCGTTTTAACATCTCTAGGCAAAACTAACCCAAGAGGGTAGTGAAATTACAAATGTAGCCTTTATGACCAAACAAAAAAATGGGTTGCACAATTACTGTTTTAACCCTCGAGAAGTCTACAACGCACTAGAGAAGTCTACTTTGTAGACATTCGGTACAAATCGATATTGAAGACTCCAAAGGAAGTCTACTATGTACATTTTGTAGACTTCAAGAAAAGTTTACAAAATAATTATGTTGAATATATAAATTTATAAATCAACAAAAAATAATTTGACAAAATTTTTATATTCATGACTGAAACTATAAATAATGGTGACGTTTAAAAAATTAAATTTCACAAAATTGAACCAAATTAAATCAACGAAGACAAATGGTGTAGTAAATGGTATACAAAATACATACTATACCAAACAAATACAAGAGATACCAACTAGTCTTGTCCATAACCATGTGTTTAGATATTGATGTGGTCACATGTTGGTATTTATTGTTGTATGATATTTATAAGTTTCATGATTTTATGGATTTAATAGATTAAGTTTAAAGATTCGTATATATGATTTAGGGTTTAGGGTAAACAACTTAGTAGAAATTATAGTTTAGAGCTCATATTCTAAAGTTGTGTTAACTATAAGGTGATTTTTTATTTCGAGTTATGTATGTTATTTTGCGTGTGTCTCCGAGTTACGAGTCCAAAAAATGGATAACGGTTTGACATTATAAGTCGAAAACACGTTTTTATATTTAGGGTTAGATTTAAGGTTTATAATTTTTATATTTAAAATGTTAAATTTGTATAAAAACGTGAAACTATGAATATATTAAACGTTTGGATGTTTGATACAAGTTTTTATTTAAGATATTAAATAATCTTTTGAAAATAATCTATTTAAAATTTCTGGCGTAGACTTCTAATGAAGTCTGCTAGAAGTTAGAGACTTCAAAGGAAGTCTACGTAATGTTTAGGGTTTCGTTAGAGTTTAGGGTTTCATAGACTTCTTTTGAAGTCTACTAAACCGAAAATTTTAACCTAACCGGATGTTTGGACCTAGTATATAAACGAAGCTTACTACAATTTACCCTAATTTTGTTTCTAAAAAAAAGCTTTGGACTCTCTCTCTCTCTCCAACGGCGCTGCTTTTTTTCTCTCCTCAGATCTTCCTCTTCCTCCTCTTCAATCATGTCTCTATCAAACAATAAAGTGAAATGGTGGCGTTATCAGCATCATCCTTGGCCTCTACAAAGGTTAGTTACCAGCATCTCTTTCTCTCCTTTTTTCAGTTTCTCCTTTTGTTTCTAATCTTTCTTTCTCTCATTCTTTTTTGTCTCATTTTGTTTCTAATCTCTTTTTTCTCTAGCATCTCGAACGAACCATTGGCTCCACAGATCCATTTCGACACTAACCTGATTCCGGCGAAAAACACATGAATCCTGGGAAAACGAAAGGACAGAGGAAGTGAATGAGGATAAAAAGAAACCTTCTCGTCGTGGGGGTAAGAGAAAGAGGGGTAAAAAATTAGGAATCTGAGAAGAACGATGAGAAGATACATGCTCCGAGAGCTAAGAGCCTGAGTCTTTCGAGGACGAACGTAATGTGGTATGCTTTGCTAATTTTTGTTATCAATTATCATATATCTGCTTAAGTTTCATAACTTGGATTATATGCAATTTTGGGCTTGTGTTGTATGATTAACGCAAGTATGATTGTGTAGACAACATTGAGATACGTTTTTGAAACTTTATGTATCCACTTTAACAGGAATTTTTTCATTTGTTTGGTGGAATTTTCGTATAATCTACCTATATTGTGATGATGCTAAAGAGTTCTTGGTTACAAGAATTTGTTCATAATAGTATGGTGGGTTTATCTGTATGAGAACAACTCTATGCCATTATACTTTTTGTTCCATGTATGAATATGTCATGGCAAGCTTGAGTTAGGGGAGAGAAAATTTCCAAGGAAATTTGCACATAGAGTTTGTTTTCTTTTCTTATTGATGATGTGTGAGTTGTAATGTTATATGTGCGCTTGTTTTATAATTTCAGGAAGGATTGTGGAAGGCTGCATTTCCAGTGAAACTGAAGTATATTGTCTCGAGAAATTTGTCTTCAACATCATTGTTACTGTCTCCATTGAAAATCCAATATATTTATTGCTTATGGTTGTTAAATTTTGATGGCAGTGGGACCAGAGATTCACCATATGAATTCAAGTGGGATTTCAGAAATCTGGAAGTAAGTTTTTTGGATTACATTCTCCATTTTTGTTGTATATTGGTGAGTCGACAAGCTTTAGGTTGACGAGCTTTGGATATTTATGTGTCTTCATCTGTACGTCAGGAAGCATTGGAGGAAGGAGGAAAGCTTTATGGGAAGGCTTTCTATTTGGTTCTGCAGAACGTAAGCTATCTCTCTCCTTTTTCTTCTTGCTTTGATTATCCGAGATGGAGCTTTATGTACTGTTTTTTGTTGTCTCATTGTCTTTTAACTTGTTTAATCATCCACTTGTTGTTCGTTCTAACATGTGAAAGTGAGTCTTCTCCTTAACATGTTCATCCTCTGTTCTTCTCCACAACATATTTTAACCTAGTTATTATATTTCACTAACGAAAGAAACAATTATCAAATTTACGACATGTTTTCGAGATAAAGCTTTCATAGATAATGAGATTACAACTCTCAGTGTTGAGTATATAATGAATCTAATACTCTTGGTTTTTTAATTTTTATTTTTAAATGGATTCTTTTAACTCCAACTTTCTTATTCATCTGCTCCATTTTGTGTCTTGGTTTTCGTTATGACTATTGTTTCCTAGAGGTATGAAAAATTCTTCTAAATTTGGGGCTGCAACAACATTATGTTTCTTATTTAGGTCTTGTTTTGCTTTGTTGAATGTCTTCTTGTGTCTGATTTTAGTATTGTATCTACTATATGAAAGTAGAATGGGGTCTCTCCATTGGGTACTCACCTAGTTGCTTTGTAATTCTTCTAATAGCTTCTTGATGAACTTGGTTTGTAGCTGAAAATGTACCAGTTGATGTGTTCACTGCCTTGGGACGCATGTTTTACAAGGCACCTTCTAGTGGAATCATGATTAGAAAGGAACTCTTCTTGAAGCTTCAAACATGAAAACCATTTGCAGCTCTGAACTTTACAATTTTTGGATCTTCATCTTCCCCTTTTATTCTTTATTGTAATCAAAGTTGAGACTTTATAGATTCCAGACAAAATCTCTTTATACGGTTAATTTCCTTGAATTCATCTTAGCTTAGTTTGCATCCAAAACAAGATTTGAATATTTTTTTACGTCTTGAATACAATTCACCAAAAGTGAAGAAAATACATAACATAATGAAATGAAAGAAAACATAAAAGGAAGAAGACCATAAGATAAAGGAAAGAACTTAACTCAATCAAATTGTGAACTAGTATATCATTTGTGACATGCATAAGAGGTGTATCCAAAACCATCTTTGCAACATTGAATTACATAATAAATCTTGCTTATTTAGCATATAATCGTCTTGTGCCATTTCAATTGAATCATCATCTATTGAAAAAACATATCAAAGTTACATTAGCACCGATTGTAACAGAGACATAGACTTAATCTGAAGTCTGCACAACAAAAGTAAACTTCATATGAAATCTCCATAAATGAGTTAAGTCTTAACCAAATATGAAAATTGGTTTATCTTATCAATATTGAACATAAACATGTCCAACTCACATATAAGTAAAAACAATAACTAACACATGTGTGAACATACAAATTTGAAAATTTAATTATAGATCTGATTTAAATGCATTTTTAATGAGTTCCAAAATGTAGACTTCATTTGACGTCTACACAAATGAGCTAGGTACTAACCAAACATGAAAATTGATTAATTCCATAAATATTAGATCTAAACATGTCCAACTCACTCATAAGAAAAAACAATAACTACCACACATGTGTGAACAAAATAATCTTAAAAATTCATTATAAATAGAATTTAAATGCATTTTTAATGAATTTCATAATGTTGACCTCTGCCGAAGTCAACATCGTAGACGTCGGCAAAAGTCTAAAACTTCAGGTTACTTTTGCAATTACGGCAAATCACAAAGCAGACTTCCATTGAAGTCTACACTGGTTTGTAGACTTTTATTGAAGGTTACTCCATAAAGTACATGTTACTTTTGCATTTGACTAAAACTTTGACTTTTAAGTGTAGACTTCTCATGAAGTCTACAAAATAAAAAGGGTTAGTTTTGCAATTGACCAATATTTGACTTTTTAGAGTAGACTTCTCTTAAAGTCTACACAAATACGCGGAAAACCGTCAAAATATCGTAGACTTCCCTAGAAGTCTACACCCGATTTTAGACTGCACATGAAGTCTACGCCAAAATGAGAAGGTTAGATTTGCAATTGACCAAAATTTGATTTTTAGGAGTAGACTTCAAATGTAGTCTACACCCGTGTGTAGATTTCCACAAAAGCCTACTCATAAAAAGATGTTAGTTTTGTGTTTGACCAGAATTTCGAATTAAATAAACTGTAGACTTCAGGGGAGGTCTACTATTTAATTAAATAAATAGTAGACTTCTGCGGAAAGCTACAAATTAATGTTTTTTCTGGTCAAATGCTCGACATTTTGGTCAAATGCAAAACTAACTTGTCCGTACATAGTAGACTTCTATTGTAGTCTACTCTAAAGAGTCAAAGTTACGGTCAAATGTAAAATTGACCTATTTATTTTACAAAGTAGACTTCATTTGTAGTTTACGGTCTGTAGACTTCACATGAAGTCTACTCTGTAAAGTCAAAGTTATAGTCAAATGCAAAACTAACCTCTTCAAAATGTAGACTTCACATGAAGTCTGCATGTCTTATTTTTTGTTTTCAAAGAAAAACGTGTAGACTTCACCTGAAGTCTACTTCATATATTTTCAAGAATAGTCAATTGCAAATCTAACCTCTCTGTTGACTTGTAGACTATCTTAGAAGTCTACAATCGCGTAACAGATTTTAGATTCGGGAAATCAAGTGAATTTACCATTTTTTTCGCCGTCAAACTTGGTTTTTAGCTCGTAAAGCTCCGGACAGTTTGAATTGCATCGATAGCAAAGAAGCCCAACCGTTGTATATGCAAGAATCACAAGAAAACAAGAAGTTATGAGAGAAAAAGTTTGGAAAACGAAAATTAGAGAGTTTTTTGGATGAATGAGTGGAGGAGAATGAAGATAAAGAGAGTATGAGTATAAATATGAAGCATTTAGAGCAAAAAAAACCAGATACATAAGCATTTAGAGCTCAAATTGTGTTGTTGATGGTGGTTGAAAAATTTGAAGAAGATGGCATTATGGTAAATAATTTGATATCTTTGGGTTTTGTGACTTTTTAATAAAAACAGATTTTTGAAAAGAAAAGAAAATAAATAGAGAATAATGACATTTTTGTGATTAAGTAATGTGGTTAGGGATGGAATGGTGAGAAAATAGTTAAATATGAAAAGGAGGAAAAAGTGGGTTACATTTGCATTTGACCACAAATTATGGGTTAGTTTTAAAACAATCCCATTATTGAATCATTTTCTACTCCATCGGGCTTATTTCAGACCAATTGAATCTGAATTCATAAATTTAAGTTTTTCAGTAGACTTTTGAACATTCCAAAATCGAACCCAATCTAAAATATTTGAACAACCGAAATTCTTGAAGAGATAGAGAGGAATAGAGGATTGCTCAAAAACAAAAAAAACTAATGAAAACATAGCTGCGAATAAAGGAGGACATAAACAAGTTACGTGTTTGTAAAATCTTATTATAAAGTTGGGTCCATTCGATGAAACCGCGACGCATAAGTAAAATTGTAATTAACGACATCGAAATATGTGTCATTGTTAAATTAGATTATGATATGTGTCAATGCAAATTGTAAAAAAAAATTATCTACATAATTTACTTCTGAAACCAAACCGTAGTATAATTTTAAAAAAAATAATGTAAAAAAAAGTAAATAAGAAAAAGTGTCACTTTATACGTTTAGGCAATTGAGAAATGTAAAAGTATCCATTTTTAATACAGCTATCCATTATTTACGCAACAAATTTTTTTTATTTATGCAATTGGAAAAAAGTTATTTATGCAACTAAAAAAATTCATGTATATATATGGACAATTTAGTAACTTATTTGCCTTTTTTCAATTGAATAATCATTTTTGTTTCATGAATATATATATATATATAGTTAGAAGATGCATGCATAGGACAACAGGATCCACATCAAGGTCGCCCTAGCCGCCGCTAGAGACTATGTGTAGGCGAATTTCTTCAAGGTTTTTTTTTCTCCTCGATCTCAGTTTTGCCGGTGCCGGTGGCTTCTATAGCATCGGTGCCGGTCTTTATGTGTTGTTTCTTTTGTTTTTTCTCTTCTTTTTAGTCTTCATTAGTTCAAAGAGAGATTTTTTGGTTCAATAGATTGAGATCTTGGACCGACGAAGGTGAGATAGGTTGTGGTTCGGGTGTTGTCTAGATTTGTGAGGGTGACTCGTGGCGAAGATGCGGTGTACTTTTAGATCGTTGGTACTCCGGTCTTGCTCTCGGGCTTGTTTGTTCTCCTGCTAGAATGATCCTTTGTAGGCCTTGCTCGGTTCGTCGAGTTTGTTGATCTCTCTGTGGCTGGATGCTTCTCTTTCGACATGGTTATTAGTTAGTTGTTTTTCATAGTCTTGTCTTCGGCTTTGGTGATCGTTTGCTTTTTCTGGTTTTTTGGTTATGACCTTAAGTTTCTTCGATTAGAGCTTAAGGTGTTTCTTTTAGTGTTTTTCCGGTTGCGTTTTTGGGGCTTTGGAGAAAGATAGTTGGTCATGTTGATTTGACTTGGTCTAGGCTTGCTTTGGGTTGTAGCGAGAGACATTTCAAGTTAGGTCCCAAGCAGTGTGTGTTGTTTTATGGTGGGTCTTTTGAGATCTTGATTCAGTGGTTCTAGTCTTGTGTTTGTGGAGTGGCGATGATAAATTTGTCCTTTCTCGCCTTGGAGTTGGAGTCTTCACCTTCGTTTATTTAGTACCCTCTGCAATATGTTCAAGAGACATGGATGTCTTTGGGTTTTGGTTCGTATGTGCCGCCCCGGCTGGCTCCGCTAAGTTGGAGTAGTTTAGGAAGGTTAGGTCGTAACGGTTCTACCTTATTATTGTGTTAAGGAGGGTATTGAATCTTAGTTCGGGTGGTGTGTCATATAGATTCAGCTCGGTATTGTTCCTTTCAAGATTGGGCTTCGACTTGATAGCAAGGATCTATTGCTCAAAATCTGCTTATTTGCGGTTAGACAAACCGATTAGATTTATCTTGTCTTCATTGTATGATTAAGCTAGTTTCTTTATGTTGGTTGGTGCTCATTTCTTCTGGATTTGTGATATTCTCCATTGTAATGTGTTGAAAGACTTTTATATAAATCTTTAGATGACAAAAAAAAAAGGATAACAAAGGCAAAACACATGTATGTGTGTAGTCATGTATAACGCTCATATGTATGTGAACATTGTGGATCAAACACATTTATAGTTAGAAGATGCATGCATAGGACAACAAAGACAAAACACATGTATGTGTAGTCATGTATAACGCTCATATGTATGTGAACATTGTGGATCAAACACATTTTTCATGGGTGATTTGAACTAATTTCTATTTTCCAATGTTGCAGTTAACAAAATGCAATTTGTTGATAAATTAAAATAATAATTATATGAGTTTCAATTTAGATTATAATTATACAGGTCTTAATTTACAATTTAATCATATAGGTAATAATTATATAGATTACTAATTTCAATATTTAATACCCAAATGTTATGAGGATTCTAATCTAGTAAACTATATATGTAAGTTTACGTTAAAAGAACTTGATAAGTATCAAAAACTGTAGTATGATGTTCGAAACCCAATTCATTCAACAGAGCAAAAAGATATAAGTGCATATGAACATAACAATTGCGTTCTTGATATACACAAATATTAATTTTTCTAATAACAATATGGAGATATGTTCAAGTCGATTTGCTAGTTTTTGAAACAAATGATTCAAGTTTTTAGTGTTAAATGTGGATGTATTCAAATTTTCTTTCTCTATATTTTTTGTATTGTTTAAACTTCTCTTTTACTCTCTAATTAATTGGTTTAATTTGTCTTTAATATATTTTGGTTTTCCATTTAGTTGTTGTGATAAGATGTTTTTTTTTGCAATTACTCTCTGTTATATAAAGATTATTTGTATGCTATAGCTTCATTTCAAATGATTTCCTTAACTTTGGTTTAAATGGAACTGACCAGTCTTTGCTCGAACTAAATTTTTAATTTCTCGGAAATTCGGAATCTCTAATCAACATGAACCATTTCAAAAATGTTTAAAACAATATGATCTTTATAACATAGAAACATAGTTGTTTTCAATCACATTTTACGGTTTTATAACATAAAAACATTGTTATTTTCAAATATTGAAATAAATGAAGGATTGTAAAATGTGATAAACAAAGATTGAGTGATTCTTCACCAATATGGAATCACATTTTTCTATATTGAAGCGTCACTGGCTGATTTATCACTACTTCCTACATGGTCAAGTGAAATGTATAATCATATAAGTGAAATTGACATGGTTGAAGTGAGAAATTAGGTCAATAACAAATAGAAATAATACAAAAGTGATTGGTTATGAAATGTTGTAAACAAAGAAATATCAAACGAAACCATCGCATGTAACGGACGAATAAGATGTCAAATACATTACATCGACATAATGATGTACAATAATTTTATAAGATATCGTATGAAGTGTACGTAATACGGATTTTTGGGTTAAACTACAATTATCCATGATATTAATTCATAGTACATCGGACAAAAAATAACCCATGGATATTATGTTTTGTGAACCAACAAGTAAAGTTAATCTATTGTTGAGGCTCATGCCAATTTGAATAAGCTTGATACAATGTTTTGTACAAAAAGTCCACTTTTTTATTATTGAGATATAGTGAGTAATCAATGAAACATAGTCTTACATCCATCACACATAACTTCACAAACTTATAGCATTAAAACACACAAAAATCAACAATCACATCCAACTCTCGGGGATCTTAATTCCATCACACATAACTTCAACAAACTTATAGCATTAAAACACAAAAAATCAACAATGACAGCCAATTTTCGGGGATTGAATCTACTGAGAGCATTTTTCCAAGTATGATTTCTAACCTTCAAGTCGATACTCATGAGTTGTCTCTAAAGCCAAGATGTATGATTTTGATTGGTTGAAATCTTTAATTTAATTCATATAAATTAATTTTATTAAAAGAATGATTATAATATTAGTTTGAAACTCTCAAAAAGGCTCCAACCGATGGAGATGCCTATATATATTACTGGTTTGATAAAATGAATATTATTTTACATTGGAAAACCCTCTACAAAAGAAGATGAATATTAGGACTGGTTCCCTATCGTTTTTTTTAAATGTCCATGAAATCACGTGAAGATGCTTAGAATTCGTACTACATCATAATATATTTTAAACAGTGAAATTAAGTGCATATATCATTATGTTACTCGTTGGAATCGCATAACGTTACATTCATAGTCGTTAAAAGTATTGGTTTAAAGTATAAACATTCGACGGATAATGATATTTTGTATTGGTTTAAAGTATTGAATATATTGTTCTAACGAGTACAAACTTATAGTTCTGAGCTAGAACTCAATGAAAAATGAAGTCAAAATTCAATCATTGTTGATCAATTTTTAGTTTTAGTATGTTTTGAACGGTGATAAACAAAGCTGAAAAACCAAAAAAAAACCAATAATGCATCTAGTGGATATTGAAATCTTTCATTAAAAACATGTAATTCATACACTAAATCCACATAATGTGATAGATTTTGGAGAACACCTTAGTAGTAAAATATATAGTTTCTCTCAATTTTATTGATTAGCCAAGAGGTTATACAAGATAATAATTTGGTTAACATGTTAGTTTAGATATTTGATAAATATCTTCTTTTCATATGATTTCTTTAACTTTGATTTAAATGGAATTGAACAATCTCTGCTCGAACCTAGTTTCAAATTTATCGGAAAAATCTGAATCTCTACAACTAAATGAATCATTTCAAAAATATTTAAAACGATATGAATTTTATAACATAAAAACATAGTTGTTTTCAATCACATTTTATGGTTTTATAACATAGAAGCATAGTTGTTTTAATGAAATATTGTAAAATGCGATTAACAAAGATTAAGAGATTATTCACCATTCTCGAATTACATTTTTCAATATCGCACCGCCATTGGCTTCCCACATGGTCAAGGAAAATGTATAATCATATGAGATCAACTCCAAGCTCCATTTTATTATTACTGAAAGTAAACTGAGAGACATTGACAAATCAACGAGACATGAATCTTAAATCCGTCATCATAAATCACATAAAACTTTCAAAAAACTTTTGGCATGAACACCAAACCAATAACCTTTGTTTTTCTTCGATTACTCTTTGTTATATATCTTACTTTCAAATGTTTTTTTAAACTTTGATTTAAATGGAATTGAACTATTTTTAATCGGACCGAATTTTATTTATTTACGGGAGAATCAGGATCTCTACACCAACATGGATCATTTCAAATATGTTTAGAGCGATACAAGTTTCATAACAAAGAATGATAAAAATACAATTGTTTTCAACATTAATTTAAATAGTTTAAAGTTAAATAGAGATAATTATGTAGTAAACCAATATACATAATGAAATTAGGAAAGTAACTAAATTGACCATCGAGGAAGTAGAAAGTGTTGACTATATGTGTGATTAGTCACAATGGCCATTTGTTGATAGCGCGCATGTTGTAGTTTAGACGGAAAGATAAAAATCTACAAAAGCAAAAAAAAGTGATCAATGAAAGCTCATTCGGGTGTTTACATAACCTCGGGACATAGTTTATCTGTGTTTTTTTTATATATTTCTTCGGATTGTCCGTCACCAAAATATCTAATTTTATCATCTTCAATCATAAGGAAGCCATGGAGAGGTTGTGGTACATGAATTGAATACCCGAATGTAGAAACAAAAATTTAGAAATTTAAGAAATAAATTGAATATATGCATGTAGAAAGAGACGAACTAAGTCGGATTAAGTTAAAAATAAAGGTTGTTACATAATATAGAAAACTTGATATGGTTGAAAATTAAGTTAGTAACAAACATAAATAACACAAAAATATAGATTTTGAAATGTCATAAAACGAAGAAGGATCAAACTAAACCATTGTATTGCATATAACGGACGAATAAGATGTCAATTACATTAAATGACATAATGATGTACAACAATTTTATAAGATATCTAATCAAGTTTACGTAATGCAGATTTCTGGACTAGACTACAATTATCCATGATATTGCACTACAAAAAAGGTGTGTATTGCATCAATTAGATAGTATCACAAAGTTAAATGATACTAGTTTAAATCACTTATTGGTAAAGTGATATAAAATATTTGATTTAACATTAATTATATCAAATGATGTTGTTGTTGACATCACTTCAATAAAATTGATATAAAACTCTATTAATTTGCATCACTTTAATATAATTGATATTAAAAACTAAATTTATATCAATTAAATAAGGGAGACTTACTAGAATAACCTTCTTAGATTTTGGTCTAACTCAAACAACCTTCTTAGATTTTAATTACTAGGGCTAATTTCGAGTCCGTTTTACCCTTTTTCCTTTGATAACAAAAAACGTATTTACGAAAATGCCATTAATGAAATGCGCCGCGTAGGCGCGAAAGTTTCCCGCCTAAAAAAAATAAGTCTACCGCTATGTGATGGTAGACTTATTTGAGCTCTGCTAGACTTATTTTTTGTCCGTAGACTTATTTGAGGAGCGGTAGACTTATTTTTGAGCGGTAGACTTATTGTGTCTCATTTGGTGGTAGACTTATTTCCGAACGGTAGACTTATTTTCTCTGTGGTAGACTTATTTTCCCGTAGCGGTAGACTTATTTTCTGCGGTAGACTTATTCTTCGAATGGTAGATTTATTTTCGTAGACTTATTTTCAGCGGTAGATTTATTTTTCTTCGTTGGTAGATTTATTTTTGACTGGTAGATTTGTTTCCTTTGTTGGTAGATTTTTAGTCATAGCAGCGGTAGATTTATAGTGATGGTAGACTTATTTTAGTAGCGGTAGACTTATTTTTTGCGGTAGACTTTTTTAGCGTGGTGGTAGATTTATTTTGTGTTTAGTAGTGGTAGACTTATTGTAGTAGTGGTAGACTTATAGTTAGCGGTAGACTTATTTCGTATTTTCGGTCAACGAAACCAACCGTTGACTGGTAGACTTATTTTTTAGGATCAATGGTGGTAGACTTATGCGTTTTTAGCGATAGAAGCGGTAGATTTGTTTTTACACAGGTCTAGTGATGGTAGACTTTTTATCAAACTTAGTGACGGTACTTTTTTTCACATTAGACATTTGGTAGACTTATTTGTGATAGCGGTAGACTTATAGTACTTGGTGGTAGACTTATTTCCTGTTTAGGAATTTATAGTGGTGGTAGACTTATTTCGAACTTAGTGACGGTAGACCTATTTGTGATAGCGGTAGACTTATTGTACTTGGTGGTAGACTTATTTATTCTTTAAGAAACTTTAGTGGTGGTAGACTTATTTTCAAACTTAGTGACGGTAGATTTTTTTTCACATTAGACATTTGGTAGACTTATTTGTGATAGCGGTAGACTTATTTCCTGTTTAGGAATTTATAGTGGTGGTAGACTTATTTTCGAACTTAGTGATGGTAGACCTATTTGTGATAGCGGTAGACTTATTGTACTTGGTGGTAGACTTATTTTCTGTTTGATGGTAGACTTATTTTCTGTTTGATGGTAGACTTATTTTCAACTCGATGATAGACTTATTTTCTGTTTGATGGTAGACTTATTTTCTGTTTGATGGTAGACTTATTTTTGTTTGATGGTAGACTTATTTTCTGTTTCATGGTAGACTTATTTTTTGTTTGATGGTAGACTTATTTTCTGTTTGATGGTAGACTTATTTTTGTTTGATGGTGGTAGACTTATTTTCTGTTTGATGGTAGACTTATTTTCTGTTTGATGGTAGACTTATTTTCTGTTTGATGGTAGACTTATTTTCTGTTTGATGGTAGACTTATTTTCTGTTTGATGGTAGATTTATTTTCTGTTTGATGGTAGACTTATTTTATGTTTGATGGTAGACTTATTTTTGTTTGATGGTAGACTTATTTTCTGTTTGATGGTAGACTTATTTTGGTTTGACGGTAGACTTATTTTCTGTTTGATGGTAGACTTATTTTCTGTTTGATGGTAGACTTATTTCCTGTTTGATGGTAGACTTATTTTCTGTTTGATGGTAGACTTATTTTCTGTTTGATGGTAGATTTATTTTCTGTTTGATGGTAGACTTATTTTCTGTTTGATGGTAGACTTATTTTCTGTTTGATGGTAGATTTATTTTCTGTTTGATGGTAGACTTATTTTATGTTTGATGGTAGACTTATTTTTGTTTGATGGTAGACTTATTTTCTGTTTGATGGTAGACTTATTTTGGTTTGACGGTAGACTTATTTTCTGTTTGATGGTAGACTTATTTTCCATTTGATGGTAGACTTATTTTGGTTTGATGGTAGACTTATTGTTGTTTGACGGTAGACTTATTTTCTGTTTGATGGGAGACTTACTTTTTGTTTGATGGTAGATTTATTTTTGTTCGATGGTAGACTTATTTTCTTTTTGATGGTAGACTTATTTTCTACTCGATGATAGACTTATAATTATACAAAAACTATATATATTATTATTTTTAAAAACACTATTAAACCCGGTTCGACCTATATCATGCAAGTGATGATAGATTTATATACAAGTGGTGGTAGATTTAGTATGTACTATATATTTTCATATATTTTTTTCTATCTTTTCGTATGAACTCGTACTCGTGTTTGAACTCGTACTCGTGTTTTGAGGATTTTGTAATCGTTACAGAGACATTTCAGAAGTTATGTTTTAACCATACATGAAAATAAATAAATGTTGTCAATTCATTCATTACACTACAAAAAATGTTCATAAATGTCTACCATAATGTTTGAATCTCTTTGCAAAAAGTCTACCATAACAATTGTATCTTATATTACAAATCAGAACGTGTGTGTCTCATAAAAATCTACCATCTTCATGATCTTTTGGATGTTCTTTACAATCTTCATGCGGTTACGCATTGCATGTACAAAGAATACCTGTAAAGAAATTCATGGAAATTAGAACATTTTGGAAAATAAGTCTATCATCGAGTAGAAAATAAGTCTACCATCAAACAGAAAATAAGTCTACCACTGAAACAAAAATAAGTCTACCATCAAACAGAAAATAAGTCTACCATCAAACAGAAAATAAATCTACCATCAAACAGAAAATAAGTCTACCATCAAACAGAAAATAAATCTACCATCAAACAGAAAATAAGTCTACCATCAAACCAAAATAAGTCTACCATCAAATGGAAAATAAGTCTACCATCAAACAGAAAATAAGTCTACCGTCAAACCAAAATAAGTCTACCATCAAACAGAAAATAAGTCTACCATCAAACAAAAATAAGTCTACCATCAAACATAAAATAAGTCTACCATCAAACAGAAAATAAATCTACCATCAAACAGAAAATAAGTCTACCATCAAACAGAAAATAAGTCTACCATCAAACAGAAAATAAATCTACCATCAAACAGAAAATAAATCTACCATCAAACAGAAAATAAGTCTACCATCAAACAGAAAATAAGTCTACCATCAAACAGAAAATAAGTCTACCATCAAACAGAAAATAAGTCTACCATCAAACAGAAAATAAGTCTACCATCAAACAGAAAATAAGTCTACCATCAAACAAAAAATAAGTCTACCATCAAACAAAAAATAAGTCTACCATCAAACAAAAATCCAGATCTGGAAAAAATTCAGATTTGGATCAAAATGTGATTTTACAAAAGTTCAACATACCCAAACGAAACCGGTTAGAATCAAGAGATTACCTCTCTACAACGCACGAAAACGAAACCCCAACACTCATCGGAACTTTTCTTCGCCGGAATTTCGAAACCTATGAACGAAGAACATATTGAAGTTCATAAATCCGAACTCAAAACACTCGTGAATGATAGAGAGGAAGATAACACATGATTTGTTTCAAAACTAACCGTTAAAAGCAACGAATCTCGTCGCCGGAGAAGAAATCGCGATTTGAGTCGCCGGAGAGAGGAAGAAGAAGATGAAATCTGATTTTTTTTTTTTTTTTTGGTTTTATGTTGGTTTTTTTTTCTCAATGGCATTTTCGTTAATAAACGAATTTAAAGTATTTTTAATGTCTTTGTAACCTTTTTTAGCTCAAAAAATAAAAGCTCAAAATTTAAAGGTTATTTGAGTAAACCAAACATCTAAAAAGGTTATTCTAGTAATTATCTCATTAAATAATAGAGACAAATACTAACTTTTGCTAATGTCACTTAAAAAATGATACAAAACTTACATCAATAAAAATAAAAACAAATTACATCAGTAAAATAATCGACACATATATATATGTAATTACTTTTTTTTACGAATTAGAAAAAAAACATTTCTCAAAATCATTATTATTTTCCTCTCACCCACAATCCCTCTTTTACGGCCCAAATCTTTTTTTTGTGTGTACTAATTAGTTCTTATTTTTAACCTTTGAGATTTGATAGTTCTCTCTTTTTTCTAAGGCAAAACTTCTCTTCTTTCTGTCAATTTTTGTGTTTGATTTCTTCACTACTTTTTTTTTCTTTTCATTTTTGTTTTCATGTTATGGACTACAAGATTCAATTGAAGATACATTTTTCGAAGGTACTTCAGCTTTCTATAATAATTACTTACAAATGGTAATTACTCAAACAATTTTTTTCAAAATTGTGTAGAACAAAAGTGGCTTCAAGTTCGATGGTAATTTAAAGAATCTTTCATCATGCGCTATTTACAATCATTATAAAGATTCTACAAGTGGAAGAAACAGAGCATGGAAGAAGAACTGAAGTTTTCAAGACGAATAATGTTCTTCAATCGTGATTCATGAATAATATTAATGTCATCAACAAATTTTTTTGCTATCAAAGTGTTGATGGAAGTTGATATTAACTGAGTTTGATTTTTCATTTTACTGTTGTTGTAAATGACTATTTGTTTTTATTAATGTAAATCTTCCAAGATTTGAATAAATATTGATAATGGTTTTTACTAAATAAATTGTAATTAATGAATAAACTAATGCAAATAAATGATTTTTTCATAAATTACTTAAAATAAGATTTTGCTAGATATTGTAACGGTTATTTTGTAAATAATAATTAATAAACAGAAAATAATAATTTCGGCAACTATTTAAAATAAATTCTATTTTTAAATGAAGTTAATTATTAGAATCACTTATAAATTGACACTAGTTTTAAAATTTTAGCATCAATTGTTTAAATTGATATTATATATTTACATTGATAATTCATGAATCGCTTTTTTAATTGATGTAAAATGTATTTGCATCAATTATAAGTAATGTAAATATTCAAAATAAATGATACAATTTGTGCTGTTTTTTGTAGTGTTGATTCATAATACGTCAGACAGAAAATAATCCATGGAGATTATGTTCCGTGAACGAAGAAGTAAAACTAATCTATTATTAAGGCTATTCTTTATTATTGGTGAGATAAATGACAAATCAAACATAGTCTAAATCCATCACATAAAACTTCAACAAACTTATAGCATCAAACACAAAATCAACAACCACAACCAATTCTCGGGATCAAATCTATTGAGAGCATTTCTCCAAGTATGCTTTCCAGCCTTCAAGTCGATACTCATGAGCTGTCTCTGCTGGGTTTTCCGCCTTTATGATTCCTCTTCCTACGATGATAATATCGCTTCCTCTCTCAGTAATCACCTGCAAAAAAGGAGCGATCGAGTTTATATTCTCAAGACATCGCCTAAAATCTTAACTATGAATGCAAGATTGGGAGAGAGACTCACAGAGTGTGGAGTGTTATACTGTTGACCAAGTGCATCACCACCTTTCACCATTTGAACACCCGGAGTTGCATGAATCATAGACGGATACACATACCCGCATTTCCAAGATGCCGGATTGACCGAGATGAATCCCATCACAAAATCGGAATGAGCATCTGCGATCTTCACGGCTGCTGCAGTGTAGTCTCCTGTGGCTAGGTTACCCGCAGAGCTCATTTCAGCAAGCAAAAGCAGACCCTTACCACGAGGCAAACCCTGAACCAAATAGTAATCACAGAATGCCCCAAAATATCAGTAAAACTGAAATAGATCAATAAAATCCGGTTAGAGGGAGATGAAAATACCTTCAATTTCAGGCCATCCACAATTCCTGGCCCGGATATTATGTGAGCGTTTATAATATCAGCCCACTCAAGTATTTTAAAGATGCCTCTGCAAACAAACCACAACAAAGAAATTCTATGAAAACTTGAAAAGACATCAACAAAACAAAGGCAAAGCGACAAAACGAAGAAACATTTACCCTTCATACTGCATTGTGACAGTGTTACCAATGTCTGCAAACTTACGATCCTCAAATATGAGAAACTTGTGCTTGTCTGCAATCTAAAGTATAACCATAACAATAGATCAACAAGCATCGAAAAAGGATAAAATCTCGCAAGCCGGCTAATCAAGAACAACCAAATGGTAGTCCATTCGATCTAGAAGGAGATTTTACTCTTAATCATAGCATAAGATACATGTTATATTGTAGAGATTACAATCTTTCACTTTCTTTGTATAACCAAACCTATCAAACAATATGTGTGAGCAAATCAATAGAAGTATAATTACCGCACGGAGTTTAGATCCAAAGTCAGAGGTGAAATCAGGCAGAATATCAACATGAGTCTTCAACAGACAAATCTCTGGTCCAACCTTCATCAACACAAACATTTCCAAAAGATCACTAAACATACAAATCAAATCTCAATACCAAAATTCTTCAAAATACAAACAATTCTTTACCTTGTCAGCAATCTCAAGCAATTCAGCAGCAGTTCCAACATCAGCAGCTAAACAAAGATTAGTCTCTTTCTTCATCATAATCTCAAACAACTTCTTCCCCATTGGATTCTTAGACAACTCAGACCTCTCCTTAAACCCTAAAACCCTAGGAATCCCCTTCACTTTCTCAACACTAGGTACACTAACCCTACGATTCTCATCCAAAAACTTAAGCAAATTCTCTTCAACACCATCTTCAATCTTACCCTTTTCTTTCAAAACCCTAACCATATCCGTCAACATAATCATCGAATGTAACTTAATCCCATTCTCCTCCAAATTCTCCCTACCTCCTTGTTGCCTATCAATCAAAACCACCGCATCACTAACCTTTAATCCAACCGCACGAAGCGGAGCAGCAGTCTCAAGCACCGATGCTCCACTCGTAACAAGATCTTCAATTATCAAACAAGTTTGATCCTTTTCGAATATTCCTTCAATAGCTTTCGAAGTTCCGTAATCTTTGATTTCCTTACGGCGCATGAGCATCGGGATGTTGTTGGTGACGGAGACGACGGTGGCGATTGGGAGTGCGGTGTAGGGAACGCCGCAGATGACGTCGAAGGTTGTGGAAGAAGGGAGAGATGAGATTAGAGTTTGGGAGATTTGGGTTAAGAGAGATGGGTATGAGACGATTAGACGAAGGTCGATGTAGACTGGTGAGTAGATTCCGGATTTGAGTTTGAAGTTTCCGAATTTCACGGCTCCGATTTCGTGGAGCTTGAGAATCAGTGACTCCATGGATGATGATGATGCCATTTCTCTTCTCTGCTTTTTGTTTTGGGTATTGGATTCGTTTTGGTTCTATGAGGTTGGCGATGACTGCACACTAGAGAGTGTGTGGGGTTTTAAATACTTTAGGTTTTGTACTTTTTTTTGTTTGGTTTCAATGTTTTTTTTCTTTGAATAACAAATCATTAAGTTTTTTTTTTGAGAAAACAAAATCATTAATTTTTGAAAAAATTTAAATAAAAAAACGTAAATCTCTCGTATTTATCATCTTTGTGCATTATTATTGGATTTGGATTAGTGGTAGAACTAGTATTTCTCCCGTGCTAAGCGCGGATATACCTTCGCCAACAAATCAAACTAAATTTCTCTGATATATGCATCACTAAGAAGTACATGTATAAATAATTTGGGGTTAGTGAGTAAATTTAGGGATATCTAGCATTTTAATTTTGAAATTTAGATAGAGAATAAATAAATATAAATGAGTTAATAAGAAGAAGTAGTTTCTCCGTTTTATTTGGTTGCATTTGTTTGTTGGTTTTTTTTATTTTTAAACAAAAATATGAAGCATTTGCCACATGTCAACTTTTGATTGCTCAAGTGACTTGTGATTTAATAGTTAAAGATATATTTTGTCATAATTAGGTGGAATAATATGTTTTGACATATAAATTAATAAAGTAACATGTGCAATTGGAAAATTGGGTAACTAACAATGAGAAAAAATAAATTTGACTAATTTACTAAAAATATATTCAATTAAGGTTGTCAATTTTCACAACACTTAATGATAATGTTGTCAAATTTCATCACATTTAATGTTAATTGATTTGTAATAAATAAAATAAAAAATTTCATCTAGAAATAAATTTAAAATTGACATATATAAAAAATGTTTTATTGAAATAACATTTCTTTTTCTTTTTTCTACAATATACGTTTACTTAAAATAGCCATGATTTTTTTCCCTTTCAAAATAATTAATTATTGTTTGTATAAATAAATTATATAGTGAACTATATCACAAATTGAAAACTATTGATATAAATAGTGAACTAACTACTTGCTTGATATAATGAATTTCACACCAAAATTGTGTAATAGTGAACTATTTATGAATATATTTAACTGTATATAATAATGAAGTATTGTTGAATATAACAAGTATAGTTGATTGTTTGTGAATAAAGTTAACTATATAAATTATTAATATTTATTTGTAGCTAACTAGTACACATGGATATAGTTATATATATACAGTATATAATAGTTAACTATCTTATGCGTAAATATAGTTTGTGAAAAAATTAGCTATATACATAATTTATTCATACTTTCTAATTTGTGATATAGTTCACTATATAATTCTTTCATTGAGTAAACGTATAATGTAGAAAAAAAAAGTTTTCTTTATGTCAATTTTAAATGTAAAAAAATAATTTATTTTTATGAATGACAACTTCAAATTTATTTATAAAAAGTTAAATGTGATAATTACTACAAGGCAAATTTACATTAAATTTGCATTTAATGTGATAATTTTGATTGAATGTATAGAAGGATATAATCATTTAATTTTATTTCTCTTTGTTACTTACTAAATTTTCATATTACACATGATACTTTATTAATTAATATGTTCAAACATATTATTCCCCCGATTAACCCTTAAATGTTTATGTTCACCATTTTTGTTATAATCATTTTCTACAATTATACTTTCTTATCAAATATACAATTTTATATGTTTCTACAAAATCTAAAATTTTGTCAAAATAAATGAATTTTTTACTGTATTGTTTAAAATTAGGGAAATTGCATTCCATCAGATCCGTCACTACTTCCACTGAATCCGTCATTGCTTCCACGATTTACTGATATTTTTATTGGGTGCCATACAACTAATGTCATGCACCACAACATATGTCACAGTGTTTCCGTTATATACTATTGGATTCGTCGCTGTTTTTAGTGGTTGCTACACACCAACGTAGGGGTGGGCATAAAAACCCATAACCGAATAACCGAACCAAACCGAACCGATGTTATGGGTATCGGTTAGGTCCATCCTACATACACTACCTATTGGTCATCTTGAATACTAGTCTATAGGTATCGGTTCGATCACTACAAGAAAACACAGGATTTGCTACGCCCAAAACCGTCACAAATCCGTCGCAAAACTCGAATTTGCGACGACTGTGCGACGAAATTAAGGAGTCGCAAAAGTATCGTCGCAAATTTAAAGCGTCGCAAAAACGTCACAAATTTGTGACGACAATATGACAGTTTTTAGCGTCGCAAATTTGTGACGCTTTTGCGACGCTTTTATACCGTCGTAAATTTGTGACGCATTTGTAACGATGATAGATAGTCGTAAATTGGCGACGGAATTGTGACTATTTATTTCATGGTAACTTTACGACTGGGTTGCGACGAACTGAAGGCGTCGCAACTTTGTGACGAATGTGTAACGCTTTTGTACCGTCGTAAATAAGTGACGTATCAGTGACGAAGTTTGGAGTAGTAAATTAGCGACGGAACTGTAACAATATGTTTCGTCGTAACTTTGCGACTAAGTTGCGACAAATTTTCTGTGTCGTAAAAGTATGACGACATCTGCTGTAGCAAAGTCGTTGCAAATTAGTGACGAATCTACTACGAAAATCGTTTGTAATTTCGTATTTATGTTAAGAAGCATAGCAAAATCGTAGCAAATTCGTCGCAAACGTCGCAAATTCGTCGCAAATCTGTGACGGAAATGTAACAGTTTAAAATTTTGCTACTTTTCATAAATAACATATTATGGTCTAATTAGAATTTGGTTTTGCTTTATACAAAAGTTTAAACATTGAAATCATTGTGAAACATTAATACAACCGAAATAAGTTTAAGTTATAGAAGCTTAGTTGCAAAAATACTAGCATAGATACAAAAAATTAACAAGTTCTTTGAGTAGAAGCACTTAGGGTTTAGAAGGAGGTTGAGTAGGAGCAGTGGTTGGAATGGCTGCAGGTGGGTCTTCGGTGGTTGCCTGTTCTTCATCCATAAAAGCTGCAATGCGGGAATCAGACTTCTTCAGGTATGTATGGAGCTTCGTCATTTCACTGAGCTGCTCTTGACCTTTGCGGTGCTCCTCATCATGCATGCGTTGCTCATCATCACGCTTGCGTTGTTCCTCATCCCGCCGAGCATTAGCAGCTTCCTGAGCCTCAAGCTGACGCTGAGCTGCATCTAGCTTCTCTTGCATGTCAGAGAGATCAGGCGTAGAGGAGCTTGCATAGGACTCTTGCCTCTTTCTTTTCCTTTGCAGCCGAGGCAGTTCCCCAAGTCCAAAAGCACTGCCCTTGTGATCAGTGACTGTACACTGATGCAGAAGCCAAAGAAGTTGATGTTAGTCCTTAGCAATTCACTAGTCAAGCAACCAAATTGATTAACACATAAGGTAAAAGTAATTAAGCATTGAGAAAGAAAACTACCTTGAGGAATATTTCATTCTTTTGGTCAATGAATAGGGTCCTCTGAGTTGAAAGCTCTGAAATGCCAGAGGCATCTGCGTCAGATACAGCTTCTGCAAGCTCCTTCTCATAAGCCTCTGCAACTTGTTTCGATTTGCAGTCGACAAATGTTTCATCTTTGTTCGTGTGTGTCCGCAGAAAAACCTCTCCCCATGAGACAGGTCGACCTAACTCCAGTTCCTGCAAAAGAAAGGAATCATGTTAAACATTTGAAGAATGCTAAAGTAAGAGAACAAAGATGGAACATACCATTTCTTGTTGACGTCGCAAGAAGGATTTCTGTCCAGAATTGTGCTTTGCGATTCCTAGACCTCCACGAGTGGATCTGCAGCAGTTGGAAGCCGTCTCCCTCTTTTCATGCGCCTCAGGAGTTGCCCAAAACAGTTGTATTTCATCCCAAAAAGTCTCTTTGATCCATGTGGGCATGCTGGTGCCGCGTCTAGCCTGGCTAACGATTCCTCGCATTCTTCTCGATGCAATCGCAAAGAAATTGTCCCTGACAAGTGAAGTAATGCCAATTTCCCAGTTGTACTTCCCCTACATTAAACAAAGTTGTTAGTATTACATAATGAGTAAGAAACTTGATTACAAACAAAGCATTAATCTAAAACATTACCGCAAAAGTTTCGAACATGAGTTCTCATGCTTCAACAGGGTTAGAGGACCAGTTATACCACGGTCCATCAAACTTCCGTCTCATAATGTTGCAAATCACCTTAGCCAACACACCGTTGTCCCTATCAAACCTAAAACAGAGGATGAAAACATAACAATTTAACAAAATCAGTGTACTGTCTACCAAAAGGAATCATAATAAAACAATGTCTATATTACTTAAATCAATTGTAAAAGCCTCTAAACCGTATCTAAAACACACTCCATGTCATAACACATCCTAATATGAACATACATATGTATATCTCAACCACATAAGTGTTATAATTGAGAAGATTGAGTTGAGAAAAAGTGTTACCATATGGTTTGGGTGTTTGAAATTGGGATCAGACACAAACGGAGTAAGTTTTCATGCCCAAGCAGTCTCAGGAGGTACTCCAGGTGCTGGACATACTGTACATCCTGCTGGGGAGCTTCATTATGGTTGCCATCCATAACCTGAGCATCAACGAACTGAGCATCAACCTCGTCCTCTTCCTCCGATAGAGGGTCTTGCTCGGCAAATTCAGCGTAGTAGTCTTCTTCTTGTTGTTGTTGTTGTTCTTCTTCTTCTTCATCTTGTTCTTCTTCGACCATGTCAACGTTTGCTCGAAGGTTTCTTTGGCGGTGCACCGGCACTTCCACACGAGAAACAGGCAGATAATTGAGGTTCAGGGACTGCCTTTGATGACCGGAAGGCTGTTGTCTCGCTGGAGGATACTGAGCCGGAAGATTTGTTCTGGAAACAGAACCGGAAGCGGTGCGTTCAGAGGACGCTGATAAGGTTCAACGTTGAGCGCTTGTCCCTTCAATTTTGAAATTTCGCCCGCCTGACAAAATTGCAGCAGTTCGAGCCTGGAGTTCACGAACCGGTATCCTAAACCTATCAGACCTGATGGAGGATCCACCAGAGTCAGCACATGTGAGGCCAGGGACTACTGGAATTCCTCCACCCGATGGAGGGTCTGTGAAGCCTGCATCGACGGTTTGACTCCCTCCACCAGAACCAACGCCTGTGAGCCCAGGGACGCTTGGACTTCCTCCACCTTCAACAACACGATGGCGTCCAGTCGAAGGGACACCGCGAGTGGTGTTAGCAGCTGTACCGGGTACATCCTTCGGTCCACCACCGCGTCCACCGAGTTTGGATAGACCTCCTCGAACACGAACACCACCACCTCTGACGCTTTGCTTTCTGCGACCACCGGCGGTTGATTTACCGTCTCTTGTGTTCGCCGCAACAGTAGCCTTCGCGGCGACACTAGGCTTGGTAGCGGCAGGAGCCTTACCACCTGCTTTAGCTTTCGATTTCAGAGGCATCTCTTTTGAGGACTTCGGCTAAAGAAACGAACCGAGAGAAAGGGGGAATCGATCGAAAGATCGAACCGAGAGACAGAGAAGAAGGCGTGAATAGAAGGAACTGAAAGATCGGAAAAGATCGAATCGATCAGAAGAGATCGGCACAAATCGCCTCTTGGTTGAGAGAGAATGAAAAAAATTAGGTCACGCGTGAAATGAATTAGGGTTACGAGTTTTGGGCATTTGTTTCGATGGGCGTCACAAATTCATGACAATTCCGTCACAAAACACATGGGCCAACTTAAGCCCAATGATTCATCGCTTGTGGCCCAACCAGTTTTTAAACCCAAACCATGATATCTGTCACTAAAACGTCACAATTCTGTAACGACTTTGTCACGAATATATGTGTCACAACACAAAACCCTATACCCTAAAACTTGTGAGGCAAATTGTATGCCAATATGATGTCCAATCTTACCTTCCATATGCCATACATCTTCTATCAAAAAATATATTTCAATTAAGCTCTTCAATTAATTTTCTTTAAAAATAACACTAATTCTTATACACACTTTTACAATTTCATGAACTTTATGTTAATGTTTGGGGTTTAAATTGAAATTCATAAATTTTGAATTTTTATAGATTTGACTGTTAATTACAATGTAATTCGTGATATAGAAAAATGGAACTTCCAATATATACATTTTTCTACTTAAATAGGTTCATAATTATGTCAAAATCAAAATGGAGTTGCAAAATCATCACACATTTTGACGGCGCGTTACAAATTCGTTACACATGCGTCACAAATTTGTGACTACTTTGCGACGCTTTTTTTTTTGTCACCACTCTATACCCTAAACCCTAAACTTTTTAAGGCTAAATTGTATGATATACACCTTACCAAACTACACTCGATATATTTGTCTTGTATTGTTTAATAAAAAGAGTTATTTGAACTTAATATTTTGATTTTGGAAAAAATCTTTCATTTTCATGGTTTAGAATGTGAAATCTTATACATTTGTCTAAGAATATTAGGATTTGGTCCAAAAATTAAAACATTTGTAATTTTCAAATGTGTAAGTGCTAATTGCACTGTATATAGTCATTTGTATTAGTTTCCCTTCGAAAAATACATCCATTAACCTTAAAAACTATGTTAATAACTTTGGAATACTAAAATAAGTTACATATGTGTTACAATTCTGTCACAAAGTCGTTGCAAACCTGTCTTCAAAAACATTGAAAAAATTATTCCACCGGAGGAGGTCGAACCCGGGTCTCATTTGTCGAATGTATTGTGCAATGCCACCATGCAAAAATGATATTTATGTTTCCTTCTCGTTTTTAATTTTATTAAACTGTTATGGTAAATGAAATAAATGCAAAACAGTAAACCTTTATATATGTAAATGGTGAGGTTCGAACCCATGACCTGTCAAACATCATTGCCTTTGCTTTGCCACTAGGATAGTTTGTGTTATTCGTTAAGTGTTCAGATCTATCACTATATATATAGTTGGAGCTGAATATTAATGGACAATATTAATTTAATTTATTAAGTGCAATTTATTCTTTAAAACACATTATAGATTAATGATAATATAAATTGCAATCAAATTATTCAAAATCATCATCATCTTGGTCACCATCACGATCTTCATCGTTATCTTCCTCTGAAGACGATAGATTACAGAGAAATTCATCTTCTTGTTCATTGTCTTCAATTTCAAAATCAATTGTTTGTATTGGGTTGTTTCCTTCCACCAAGGTAGGGACGTCAATTTCGTCCACCATTTCCGTCACAGTATCATCGCTTGTTTGTTGCAAAATAACCAAGTCTTTGGTACAAAATTTTCCTTGTACACGATTCCTCAGACTAACTTGCAGTACTGTAAGCCATGGTTTCAGAATACGTTTAGTAGCTGGATATGGAAGATAACAAACTTGATCGGCTTGAGACCCTGCCATAAGTATAGTGTTTAGATAAGAAATTTGAAAATATTTGTAAAACATATATGTTCATATATCTTCTAGATTAAATAAATAAACAAATCATACCTAAAATAAAATGTTCATTAATATTGTTTTGATATCGGCCCTTAACCAACACATCCACAATACCTCCCTTGCTTCTACGGGTGCCTTTTCCGATCGTAGGGTCGAACCATTTACAATAAAAAGTGTTACTCTTAACTGAAAAATTCCAGGGTATTGGAACTCCATGATCTTTTGCACTTTGCCATGAAAATCGTCTTCTTTAGTTACGTCAGAATATTGTTCACCTCGGACAACTACCCCATAATTCATAGTTTTTTTCCTCTCTCCATGACTTTCAGTGTGAAACAAATACCCTCTCGTATAATACATGGGCCAAGTTCGAACTTGATTTTCAGGGCCTTCAACAATATTAAAAACCTAAGGAGGAAAATATTGTTCATCCTTAGTGCAATGTACCTAGAAATACAAAATATGTGTTAATTAAGAACTGACAAATTACAATTGACAAATTTACAGCTTAACAGTGTACATACGTATTGGCGGATCCGTGAACGGAAATCTGCATCTCTTTTTGCCATCACCTCCTCATCTGTTAGGTCAGGGTCTTCATCTCGGATTTGCGTTTCCAAAGTCTGTGATTAATTAAAAAAAACATAAGGTTGAATCAATTTCTATAGTAATAAAATTAGAGTATATAATGTAATATGTAGTTTGATTAACTTCTCGTAGGGCCAAAAGTATTCACAATTTCGTAGAATATATGAATGTGCATGATGATAATCGTCGGCGCCTAACTAGAGTTCTTCACATTTCCCACTTGGCCGACCTACAGCCGTGAATATATCTGGTACGTCAATTGGATATTTTGGTGCTTCACCTTCGTCATACCGACTTGTCATGGAAAATTTGTTATTTAACATTAAAAACAAACATAATACATATATTAAATAACAAAGATATTTCTATATGATCACGTCAATTTACCTTCTTCTTATAGCTGTAGGAACATGTGATCCAAAGTAGTATTGTGAAAAGTAAGATATCTCATCATTCATATACGATTGAACAATTGATCCCGCTGGATATCTTTTGTTCTTCGCTTTTCCTTTCAAATGTTTAAAAAACTTTTCGAACGGATACATCCACCGATATTACACAGGACCTCCAAGCTCTGCTTCGTAAGGCAAGTGGATTGGAAGATGCTCCATCACATCAAAAAAGGAAGGCGGAAAGATTTTTTCTAAATTACACAAAATCATCACAATGTTCGACTTTAGAAGTTGGACGCAGCTTATATCCAATGTGCGATTGCTAAGGTCGTGAAAGAATGCTCCAATTCCTACGAATATTTGTTTTAATTAGTTATTTATATAAGGTTTGGCAATATCAACATAAACATGAATTGTATAAAGATGTACCTGATATTGTTTGGTGCACGGTACGAGGGAGAAGTTCTGCAAATACGAACGGAAGTAATCTCTCCATAAAGACGTGATAGTCATGGCTTTTCATTCCTGAGAACTTTCCATTATTGATGTCTGCTGTACTAGCTAAATCTGCAACATAGCCATCTTGGAATTTCACTTCATTCTTCACCCAATGTAGTAACGCATCTTTTGCTTTCGTAGTCAATCTCCAAATCGGAAATGGCGCGTTCCCCCGAGCATCGACATGCAATTCTTTTCGAGCGCAATATCTTGCAACATCTATTCTTGACTTGATGTTATCTTTTGATTTGTCTTTAATATTCATAATAGTGTACATGATGTTATCGAAATTTTTTTTCTCGATATGCATCAAGTCAAGACAATGTCGTAGATTCAAATGAATCTAATACGGTAGCTCCCAAAAAATGCTTTCTTTATGCCAATCTCCATATCCGTCCGGTTTTGTTTTATGTCTATTTCCACCACAATCAGAAGTTTTAGGTGCCTTGGCATTTCGTACGTACCGCAAAACTTCTTCTCCACTCAACGATTCTGGTGGGTAGTCGTTTACTGCGGTTTTTCCTTTTATGAAATTGACTTTATTTTTCCGCAAAGGATGTTCGGTAGGCAAAAAACATCTGTGGCAGTCGAACCAACAAGGCTTCCTACCAGACGGCAACTGAAAAGCATTTGTATCACACATACAAATTGGACAAGATAATTTTCCATGCGTAGTCCATCCAGACAACATACCATACGCTGGAAAATCGCTAATCGTCCATACCAGAACAACTTTAAGGTTGAAATTTTGATTTAAGGAAATATCATACGCCTCAACTCTGTTAATCCATAAATCTTTTAGCTCGTCGATAAGGGGTTGGAGAAACACATCTAGACTCGCACGTGGATGATTTGGACCAGAATTCAAAATTGTGAGAAACAAATACTCACTCTTCATCGCCATATCAGGGGGTAAGTTGTAAGGTGTCATGATCACTGGCCACAACGAATGGTTTTGTGACATCCCAAATGGATTAAACCTCTCTGTACACAATCCTAGGTAAACATTTCGTTTTTCCTCTGCAAAACTCGGATACATTTCATTGAAATTTTTCCACTCTGCACCGTCAGATGGATGACACATAACTCCGTCTTCTGACTCGTGCTCAGCATGCCACCTCATCCATGATGCAATCTTCTCAGATTGGTACATCCTCTTCAATCTGTCCCTGATTGATAGGTACCACATCTTGCTGAACGGTATTTTTGTTCGTCCATGATTCTCTTTATATCTCGGTTTTTCGCAAAATTTACAATGCTCCAACTCCTCATCTTCTTTCCAGAAGAGCATACAGTTATCTATACATACATCATATGTATGATACGGCAATCCTAGCTTTCGCATCAACGTTTCCGTCTCGTCATATGAACCAATGGCCTGATTAGGTTGTGGTAAATACTCAGAAAACGTTTGCGCCCAATCATCCATGCAATTTTCAGACTGATTATGGTCTGTCTTGTGGCTCATGAACCGCGCAGCTAATGATAACTGTGAATGACCTTCCTGACATCCATCATACATCGGGGTATTTGCAGCTTCTAGCAAGTCGTAGAATTGTTTCGCCTCATAGGTAGGTTCTTCATTAACATGGTCATTACCACTCTGACCATGTTCTTGATCATGATGATAAGCATTAAATGGTGTAGTACCATGAAATGCATCATTGACCATACCAGTATAAACATCCCCCCCGGTACCATAATCAAATTGTTCATTACCCGTACTAAAATATTGTTTATTACTAAAATCTACATTTTCGTAATGGCTACTAGATCCTGCCCCACCAACATTATAATCCTCTCCATGTTCAGACCATACATAATATCCGGGCATAAACCCTTTACTATGCAAATGGTCCGACACAAGTCGAGCGGGTCTTATCCTAGTTGCGTTTTTGCATTTAGAACAAGGGCATATAAACTTACCATTGTTCCTCAAGGCGAAGTCCTGGTTACTCGCGAAATCGATGAATTGTTGCACTCCATCCAAATAGTCGGTTGATATATTGTTGGTGCGTGGATCGATCCGGTTGTACATCCATTCTCGTGACGAGTGCCACATTTTCTTTCCTCAAATTTTTTTTTCCTTTCAAAAGTCTTTTCCTCCCAAATATTTTTTTTCTCTTTTTCCTCTTAAATATTTTTCCCTCCCAAATTTTTTTTTTTTCTCTCCCCAATTTTTTTTCTCTTTTTTTTTTTCCCTTTACCGTTTCTTTGATTCTGATTTGTGAGAAATTTGAGTGTGAGAGTGTTTCTATTTATAGGCTGAATTTTCTGTCACAGATTTGCGACGCTCAAAAATTCGTCACAAATTTGTGACGAATTTCTAATGGATTTGCGACGCCAACTGAAAGTTAGGTGGAAGTTAGATGGGAGTTAGGCACGTGTTGGGTGAGAGTTAGGTGGATTATGAAACTCAAATTAAACACGTTTACACCCACTTTTTCTGGCCGACAGTTTTTGCGACGCACCGAAAGAGTCACAAATCCGTTGCTAATTTGTGACACCAAAAATGTAGTTGCAAAAGTGTCACAAAATTGTGACGTTTTTACGACAACTTTTTTCCGTCGTAAATTTGCAACGGTTTTGCCACGGTGTTATTTTTCGTCACAAATTCGTTACAAAGTCGTTGGAAAAGCGTCACAAAAATAAGTGACGGAAAAAAACGTCACAAGTCGGCGTCACAAATTCTGTGTTTTCTTGTAGCGATTTCGGTTATAACCCATAACAGAAATAAAAACCGAATAAAACCGAAACATTATATACATTATATATTAGCCACATTTAGTCTCAAAATTATGAACATTAGACCGACCATACTTAGAAACGACATCAGTAAAATGTCAAATCGACTTTGGTTTCACTTTTGTTTAATACATTTGTCATGTTTCAATTTCACTTTGGTTTGATACTATCATATTATGTTTCAGTTTCACAAATAAAGATGTTTTATTTTTAGTTAAATATGTTGACGTCTTAGCCTAAGACTCTTAGGTGAAACCTTAAACGTGTTGAATATGTTCATAACATTTTGGTTTCGGTTTCGGTTTGGGGTAATACCCATAACCAAACCGAACCAAGTATATTTCGGTTATTATATGGACTTCATTATTATCAAACCGAACCGACCGAAACCGAAATATATGGGACCGAAACTAGTATGATACCTATATGGACTCCTTCTCCCTAAAACCGAAAAATCAAAAAACCGAACCCAAACCGAACTGAAACCGCCCATTTAAGAGTCATATTCTGCTTCCACAATTTAAGAGTAGGGGTAAGAAATTCAAATTTTTAAATATTTGGGGTATGTTTTAACAGAGGTAAACTTCATGTATGAATCGAACATATGGCTATACTAGAGATATGAAATTCAAAATTTTAAATACTTGGAGTATGTTTAGCACAAAGATAAATTTCTGGTATGAATCGAACATTTACCCATACTTTGGATATGAAATAGCCGACTTTCCTCGAGATAAGGTTTTATACTGAACAAACCAAAAACGTTAGTATTTAAAAAAGAAAGATAGATCCACCAAAAACAAGCAATCACAAATAAGAGTCAGGACCAAGCTCAATCGCTTTTGCTATGGCTGATAGGGTATCCTCCATATGCTAGGCTTGTCCAAAGCCATTTTTGGCTTCCATCATCAAGTTCAAGTGGCACCTCCAACTCTAACTCTAACGCCGTCTGGGGCTGTGCTAAAAGAAGATTGATATTTCCTTGGGATTTCAATACTTCAATAGCCTCGATGAATCCCTTGTCTCTTGAGATATCTCCACGGATTAGCATCACATTTTTTCGTTGCCCTCCACAAGTAATTGCACAGCAAAGATACTTCACTAACATCATCTTACGTCTAAGTACTTTGTTTCCTAAGACCATATATAAACAGAGGACAATCTTCTGATTTGCCCTTATAAGTGAAGATTTAATCTCAAATGCCCTCTATCAAATTAGATTTAATAATTGTTTTCTTATAAAACGAAAATGCTAAGTAAAAGACTAAAAACAGATAAAAGTTGAAGTATTTACGGACCCAACCACAACAATCCGACCCAACCATCAAAGAATGGAAGATCCACGATCCGATCCAAATTTCATAAACAAAAACGATGTCGTTTGCGATTTAGATCTGATAAATCTTCAAATCCCTAAAATTTTCGTTTTCTCATCTTTCTTCCTTCCCTCTCTCAATTAATCTTCAACTGCTCGATTCTGCACCACTCGGAACAACCGTTCTTGGGAAATCCGATTTCATGAGAAATCATCTGTTCTCTTCGATTGCGTGTTGCTCAGCGGAATGGCAAAGAGTGCAAGGATGCGTACGAAGAGAAGAAATGTAAAGAAAGGTTCGAAAGGATCCAGTTTGAAAACAACAAAGGATTGTGAAATCCCAGAGGAGAGGGAAATCCCAGATAATAGAGATTTAACACCACTGAGAGAAGTTCCAATTGATGAGGAACCGCGTTCAGAGGAAGACGACGTGGGTCAGAAATCGGACAAAGAAGAAAATCCGGATGTAAATTCAACAACGGTATGTAATTCTGAAATATGAGAATCAAAGAAGAAATTGGGGTTTATAAATGGGATTGTGAATAGAAATAATTGTGAGTAGATGTGTTTTTATGATTGCAGGATTCAGACGACGAAACTGAAGTATTGATACCTCTCGAGATGTACTTCCGTTACAGCGAGTATAATAAGGCAATAAAGATATCTTCAAGGTGTTATATCAAGGAGGCAGTGGCGACAATAGATGGTTTATTGCCACATGAAAAGAGATGGTTCTTAGAGCATCCGCAGTTCAAGCACTTCTTCCACATGACTACGCCTCGAACCCATAAGGTTATGGGTATGTGGATGTTGTTTCTCCGTACGGTGTGTACATCTAAGTCATGTGAAGCTTGGTTTGTCGTCAACGGTGTGCCTATATGATATTCCGTCAGAGAACACGGTCTGATATCTGGATTGTATTGTCACAATTATACACTAAACTGGGAACGAATGGGCGGTTTAGAGTTCGTTTCTCGAAATTTCAAGCATGGGACAACAATAACATATGAACTTGTGAAGCATAAGTTCATGTCAATGGCACCGTGTCCAGATAGGTTGCATATGGCTGTCTTGTACTTCTTATCAAGTGTGATAATTGGAAGGGGAAATAGTGGAACGGGAGTAACTGGAAAAGGAGCACCCGCTGTACACCCGTTCTTTCTTATAGCATCTAATGATCTTGAATTGTGTCAGATATTTCCTTGGGGACGATTATCATTTTATGACAATCTAGAATAAATGAAGCATTTGTTTGATAATTTCAAAGGAGTTGTGGATAAGGATGGTTGGTGTTTTCCAAGTTTCAATATTCCTTTGCAGGTAAATCATACTCCTTTTGTAATCATATTCATATTATTTTCCTTTTGTAAATTTAATTTTCAATTATTGATTGTCCTTATGTGTTATGTATGCATGTATATATTCCTGTAGCTTCTTGCTTTTGAGGCAATTCCAGAATTGAAGAAGAAATTCAGAGATGATCTTGTTGATGCACCAAGTTGTTGTCCTAGAATGTGCAAGTCCGCATACAAAAAAAATGGTACCACAGGATTTCCACTTTCTGATATCAATGACACACTTGACAAAACAACGGTTAGTATTATTCTTCTACTAATATATGTATGTATTTACGTAGCTTCTTTCTTATGTTTTTGTTGTTGACCGTTTGAACATATTTTTATTTTACATAAAATTAGCAGTATAATGAGACCATATATCGGTAAATTGCAAGAAATCTTTGATCCTGTGGAGCACAATCCAGATGCTGGTGATTACATTGTTAAAACTTGCCGCCGCCGTTTAGTCATCGAAAAAAGGCCTATATTGTTTGAATGTATGTTCAGAAATGAGGAAAGTCACAGGAAGAAGAAGAAGTGACTGCGGATAAGCACACAATCCCACATGAAGAAGTGACTGCGAATGAGCACACAATCCCACATGTTTCTTCTGAATTGGCAGAGATAAGGAAAGGCCTAAAGGAAAGGATGCAGAAGATGACTAAAAGTATGGAAGATGGGTGTGATAAAGTGTTCAACATGCTTGGTGGGCAGGATACAAGACTCAAGCTTGTGGAGGCATTTGTGCAGTCTTTAGGTTTTGACAAAGACAAAGAATGTGATGAATCTGTGAAGGGAAAGGAGAAGGGCCAAAAATGCTGTTGTTAGAGCCTGTATCGAAAGGGCAAAAAATGGAGCGTCGATCCCGCCAACCCATGTTCTATAGTCCAATCCTAGACCCGAATTAATCCATGATATCATCCCAAAATTAACAAAACAAAGCAAATTAAGGTCAAATTGGAGTTACCTAAACTTGATTGTGGAATTCGTTGATTGTTCATTTGTAAATCGAAGATCCAAGCCACGAGCTCCTCTCTTTCTCACCTCTGGTTCGCGACGGTGAAAACCCTAGAAATTGAGAAGGGAAAGTGATTTTTAACTTATTTATAAGTGAGAAAATCTGTTTTAATTTTTAAATTTAAATAAAACAATTATAACAGATTATTGGGGACCACCTATTTCCTACATGTGATGTGTATTTAAGACATCTGCGCCGTCATTTACTACAAAGTATTTCCGAGTTTTGCAGTGGTCCAACAATGTTAATAGTGGTTCAAATGGTGGTTTGCCTATTTAATTAGTGTTATCATGTTCTAATAAAATAATTTCCAGTGGTCCACGGCATATATGGTATTTCTATGATATTTACAATGTTTCCATGATATAATATTTGTAAAACCCCACCATATGTGAAGTTTTGCACCTTAAGGTAGATGACCTTATCAAAGCCTTCTTAGAAGTGTAAGGTAATTATAAAACATTTTGGAGATATGATATGTAATGCCCGTAACTACATTCCAATGCAAGATATAAATTATTTTTTCTTACTCGGATTGTAATTGAAATGTTTTTAAAGATAAATGTATTTAAAACCATTGAAAAATTGATTAATCGGTAATTATTTGATTAAAATACCATTTTAATCAAATACTATTAACAATAAAATTTAACATAAAATTTGATGACAAAACAAAATAATAATAATAGTGAAATAAAAAAATTTGCTTGTAAATGAGAATTCGAAATCACAATAACAATAATAAAAAAAATTCAAATCACTTAGTTCAAACACATTGTAATACCACAACCAGTAAGTCTAGTAGTTCAAACAGATTGTAACATCCCAACAAGCAAAGATTGTAACAAACACAACAATAACAAGTTCACCAAATCATGATCATTCCTCACCACTCCCTTCCACACGACTTGGACCAGCCCCTGAACAACCTCCTTGGCTCTCAAGGTCAACCACTTTCTTCTTTGGTTGAGGTTCACCCGTTGATGGATGCCTTCGTACTCGTCGTCTTCCCCTGCTTTTTTTGTACGCTGGAGGTAAGGCACACTTCTTTGCTTCAGATGATAGAACTCTCCACTAAGACTTATGTGGGACTAGATAAATTGTTTTAGAATACGCTAATACCCAATACTCAACTTTATAATATTTATCACACAACCCACTTAACTCATAACTCATTGTTCTTGCTTCTTGCCTCATGAGTGTAAAGAGTGCGGCTATTCCATGGACACAAGGATATTTGTCGATATCAAAAGTATTGCAATTGCAACTTTTGCTTCTCAAGTTCACCAAGTAATACTTTCCATCTCGTCCAACGACACTATATTCAAGCTGGTACATGTTTAGCTCGGTCACAATCAAATGCCTTGCCTCCGCACATCTCTCATGCAATATGTCTTCCACAACTGGCACTAATTTTTTATGGTAACCAACGCTCTCTTTCCTATGTTTGTTGAACATTCAGAAACTTTTGTCACAATCACATCTATCATCAGTATCAAATTGTAATTCCTTGCTTCCTCGAGGACATTGTTAAGCGATTCTATAGAATTTGTTGTATCTATATTGTACCTTGTTCCGGGAAAGTAGCACCTCGCCCATTTGTCTTCACCTAGGCCCTAGGCTTCCATTTCCATCTAGATACTCGCCTACTTTAGGATATCTTCTCTTAAAATCTTCGTATCTTCTAAGGAACTCATTTTCTGTATAAATCTCAGCAATTCTCCGAAACATCTTTGCAACTACTTCTTTGTTTGAGTATGAAACTTTTAGTCACACGTTTTGGGACAAATGAAAGATACAAAACCCATGCTTAGCCATCGGGTACACCTGTTCTATACTCTTCTTTAAGCTTGCATTTCTGTCACTAACAAAAAACAACTTTTCTACTATCCTTTATAACAGTTTTCAGTGTTTTGAAAAACCACGTCCAACTTGCATCATTTTCACTATCCACTACAGCAAATGCAATCGGATAAGTGTGCCGATTAGGATCCTGAGCCGTGGCAATCAAAAGCACACCACCATATCCACTCTTAAGAAAAGTTCCATCCACAATGAGAACTTTCCTCATGGATTTACACCCTTCAATGCAAGCTCGGAGTGTGAAGAATAAAAACTTGAACCTTCCTAGGTCATCCAACTCCACTATTGTTTTTGTGCCCGGATTCACTTTCTCTAACATATATAGATAAGAGTACAACTGCTTGTATCCTTCTTCTGGTTTACCACGCACCTCGTTAATAGCCTCATTTTTACCCCGCTAACAAGTAAAATAGGACGGTGGCACACCAAATTTTCTTAGAACCAAATCCATGAGAGTTTTAGGTGTTGGACTCTTTAGTACACCTGAATAGTCTTCTCTCAAATGACTAGCAGACGAGGCTTTGTTTCTATTATCACTGCTTGTACTTGCACTAGCCCGAGAGCATGTGTGCATCTTGTTGTATACCGTTACACAAAAACAAGCTAAATTCTTCACCTTCACACCATGAAGATACCATTTACACCCTTGCCTCCAAAGACTACATCTTACCACATATCTTGTTGTATCACTATTCTTTGTCAAGGTTGCAAAAGATGCTTTATGCGCACCTCTCTCAACAAATTCTTTCACTTCCTTCTTATTAGCGAATTCTTTACCTACTTCCAAATCCATCTCATCTTCCCATGTCTTCTCCACCAGATTTTCTTTATCATACGGAGGCTCATCAAAGTCATATTCCATACAATTTTCTCTATTCCCATCCGATGAGTAATTTGAATGACCACTGTTTATATTCTCACAATCTCCATCCTAATCTCCACTAACATTATCATTGATTGGCTCCTCATGTTCTTCCGGGACTGCGTAAAGAGTAAGAGCATCATCATTGGCAGCAGTTCTTGGAACCACCTCGTAATTCAGTCCAACTGAACTTGCTTGATCTCTTCGTGGAAGTACATCCCTAGCGTTGGTTCCAATTGATTCGTTCTTGAAAATACACCATTCTCTACATGTAATACAATCCTATTTTGGTTTCTATCCGTCGACGTTAGATAAATCATAAACGTAAACGTCATCATCATCACATATATAAGATGGTCTCAAATGTCTCGTGTCCAATGGAATAAAACTGAATTTCACCTCTGCTGTAGCTGAATCTATCCCAAGCTTTTTGCATACACCATCCTTTAATATCGAATAATTAATCTCCTCCACCGATAATCTCTTGAACAATATTGGAGACATGCCATCTGTTGTAATCCATTCATACCCATCTCCGTTCTTAGCATAATGTCCTCCATAATCAAAGTGGAAACTTGTGCTCATTGTCTCCTGAAAAACAAAATAACACGACTACACAGTTCAAAATAGTTTAAAGTAATACCGAGTATTACTAAGGCCTTGATTGGCAGAGCATTTAGAGGAGCATCATGCTCTTTATTATCCAATCAAGTTTAGTTGACAAAGCATTAAGCAAATCATTTAGTAAATACTAATGCTCCCAAATGCTGTCACCCTCAATGCTCTATAATAGAGATTTTCCAGAGCATTTACCTCTAATATATATATATATATATATAAACTAAAAATAAAATTATACATTTCATTTATTTTTATACTTATATAAAAACAAATTATATAAACTTTTAATTACTTAATACACGTTTATCATTATTTTATTTATTCTATACTTTAAAATAATATTATAATCAAATAATATATCAATTAAATGTAATTTAAATTCGAAAAGATTATAAAAACTTATGTTATACCTTACAAAAATAATTTATATACAATATTAAAATATTAAATTTTAGAAATATATTTATAGTAAAATTAAAACTTGATATATATAACATTAGTTAAATTTTCATATTATTTGTTAAATAGTATTATAATAATTTTTTTAATGATATTTATAATTTATGACAAGATATTTTATATAATTTTAAATAAATAAATATGGTTAAATAAGTTTTATTTTAATTTTATATCTAACCATTAACTGCTCTACCAATCACTTAAAATGTGCATTTTAGTCAGATGCTCCTGCTCCTGCTCCAACTGCTTCATGCTAATGCTCCTTCATTCATGCTAATGCTCCTATATGCTTTGCCAATCAGGGCCTAAATCTCAAGATTTGAATTCGAGCAACAGATCTACTACAATCACAACGATTGCTTGGATTGTATCACATTACTTACTAATGCATTGTTGTACTCGACCCAGATCAATTTGCAATATCAATGATTGAAAATTGAAATTCAATTGCAATTGAATCATTTGGGTTTTTCGTTTTCTTATTCAAATTTAATGAAATAACTAACAAACTATTTGGATTATAGTTAAATCATAACAAAACTAACCTTAATTTGCCTTAAGATGCGCCTAATGTGGAGAGCGGAGCTTCAATTCAGAGCTTCAATGGAGTCGAGGAGCTCAGATGATTCAATGGAGAGGAGAGCTCTGATTGGTCGGGAGAATTGATTTTCGGATCAATTATTGTGTTTTTTTTAATGCACAATTATTCTGGTTTTTTGGTCATTTCACACATTCATTAAAATGTACGAGGGCATATGAGATTAAAACATGGTGTACTGATTTGGCATAAAGAGAAAAGGGTAAATAAAAATTTGATTCTATAAACAGATCAAGATACACAATACGTATAAGTAAAAAAGAGAAAGTGTAAAAGACATTAAGAAATTATTAACCTGGTATGCAACAGATAAAGAATCTACTAAAGTTACCCTTCAAATGATCATCATCGACATAAGTGTAGATTGTGACCCTACCATAATAACCCATATTGTTAAGGGCCGTACTGATGTTCTCATACACATCATTAGGATAGAGATCATCAGGGACTGGACAATCCCCAACGTCCCAAAACACTATAGTCTCGGCCTCTGATTAAACAAAAAAAAAAAAATAATTAAAATAAAACGATTGCAAATCTAATACCATAGAACGAAACAAAATACGTAATTGCAATAACCAAATTCGTCCAAGAGGTAGAGGGAGAGAGATCTTACCCTGGAAGATAAGCATCGACCTCGACATAGTTATGTATTGAAAAATAAGCTATGGTTTACGTAGCATTCCAATCAAATTAAGAATATCTATTACATATATATATAAATATTTTTTTTCTCTCGTATATATATATATATTAAGATAAGAATGGAAAATTACTATATCACAAAATATACGAATCACAAAATTTCCCAAAATGCGAATATATCACAAATTCGAGTATGACAAAAGAGTTTATTCTAAAATTACCCGAAATTGAATTCGCCCTAAAAAAGGACTTTATTCTGAACATAAGCATACACAAAGAGACCTGTGTCCAGGGAAACAGAAAGTACATATGACTAAGAGACCTGAGTCTTGTCTAAATGGAAACACAAAGTTGAGTTGATGAACCCATCCCAAAGATTACAAATGTTACAGATTGACGAAAGGGTGTGTAAATAATCTAACATACAACAAAGATCATTTTCACTCATGATCTACATCAAACCAGAAGTAGAGGTAAGCCTTCGAATACATAACTCGAACGCGCTGCAGAACCAAGTCTCCGCTTGTCGCTACAGCCTTTGCACCTCCTTCGATCCTAGTCTGAAAAACGCTCACACTGTTGCCTTTAATCTTTTCCACAACAGTGTCCTTCACTTCCACTGGGTCCAAGATGTCTTCTTCGTTTACAGCAGTGCTGACGATTGGGCATGATAGATGATCCAACGGGTTTGTTTCGCATTGGAGCACACAGCCGTCAATCGTTAACCTTCCACTCCTGTGAAGCAAGCAGCAGCCGAGCTCGGCTTTCACTGTTAAATTCGCAAGCTTGCAAGTTGATAACAATTCCAAGGCACTGCAAAATAAACCCAACAACGAAAAGCCGTATACCAAAAGAACTTTCTTCGCAATAAATACAGATATACTACCGTCATCTTTCATTTTCTTTAAACCGCAAATGGGAAATGTGTTAAGGAGAAACTTCTAGGAAGCTAAACCAAGTATTGCAAATTAAACTGCAGAGTGAAATGACTTAAAGGGGAATATGAGCTCCAAACCTGTCCGAACCTCGAGAACAGACGAGGGTAGTTTCATCAGGAATCTCGCCTCCACCAACCTAAAAAAACAAAGACGAGATAAAACTGGAATACCATTGAACATTGGTAGATAATACATATGCCTCAGCATCATATCACCCCTTCCTCATAAAATAAGGTTAAATACTATTTCAGCCTCAAGATATAGAGACTTCTTCCACTTAACTGCAACTAAAGAGGCCACTGAGATGTTCTAGGTTGCGTGCAACAGTAACGACCTGACTAAATAAGTATTATTCATATTCTGCAACTCCATCTATTCATCCTACCTCATGTTATACTTTCAATAGCTTTTCATAACAGCTTACCATCTTACCATGTGTTGCCCAATTATGAGAAGAGGGGGGGGGGGGGGGGGGGGGGGGATTAGTACCAAGACACAGGTGGAGGAGAATCCCAAAATCAGTGGATTGTGACTCAAAAGAATCCCAAATCTTCTCAGACTTTGAAGTCGAACTGAATTCTTTTTCTCGAGTTCTCACCACGGTTCAAGGAATTTTAGTTATCAAGTTTTAATTCTCTAACATTCATTTAAACTGGCACACTTTCAGTTTCACAACTGAGAAAATCTCTTTTGGATCTCTTCAATGCATATTTATCTCTGATACCAAGAACTATGGCATTGAATGGATCTCCATCCTCTCATCAGAATAGATATTTTGCATCAGAATAGATATATTCCATGCCATATTGATCTCTTGGTATCAGAGATCAATATCTCCATCCTCTCATCAGAATAGATAGGTGGCTATTTATTTGTTCACACTTATTTGGATATCAAACATTTACTTCACAGATGTTGGTATAAATACTTTAGATGAATATAATTTATTCACTACTTTTTACGATTCTATTGAAGATCTACGACATAATTTCGTATCCATTGAAGAACATGTGAATTAGACCAATCCGCATTGGTATTTCTAGAGAAAGTTATGGAAACGAAAGAGGTGTGTATCACGGAAATGCAAAAACTTCCATAAGCAATAACACAAGATATACGATAGACATACCAGGCAAAGAGGCTTTTCAATCTGAATATTAGAAACGTGATGGCTCCCACCAGCTCCTATTAAAATGGTATCGCCGGGTCTAGAGGTGACAATTTGGTCAGGTTATTTGTCTGACTCTTCTACGTCTACCAAACAAATGTAAGATAATATCACAAACCTCGCTGCAGATACAGCTGACTCAATGTTGCGGAAGACTCCAGGCAGGGATGGATCCTTAACAAAACGGTCAACGCGTAGCCACAAGCGAGGATGACACGCCAGATATCTCCATCTGTGGCAAACGAGTGCTGTGTTATACCTATCTGCAAACTCAGAAGAGGATACACAAACAACACTGAAATCGACTGTAACGCGTGCAACAAAATGGCAAACTCAATCAAACAAATCAAGACTCATCTCATGCAAACAAAACCATGAAATCTTTGAAGCTTCTTCACACAACACATTACAGATCAAAACACACCAAATCAATACAAAAGATAAAAAGCTGCCTTGCTAAGATTAATGCATGAATCAAATTCAATTACGATTGAACTGTAACGCAACAAAATGTCAAAGAAGTTAAGTCTCATGTAAACAAAAATATGAAATCTTTGGAGCTTCACACAACACAATACAGATCAAAACACACCAAAGTCAATACTACAGATAAAAAAGCTCCCTTTCTAAGACTAATACTTGAACTGAATTCAATTATGATTGAATTAGGATTTAGAAAGTCAAAAAGTCTTAAAAATTGAGACAAAAGAACCATAATTGAGATATGAAACACTTTGGTCTAATTGAACAATTGGATCAATCAAGATCAAAAATTGAACAGAGAATCATAAAACTATCAGTAAACTCATCAAAAAAATCCACAAAAGTAACCAATTTTACCTGGAATTGGAGATAGGAAACTGAGGATATGCATGAGACAACCATCATCAAGATCATGAAGAGATGTAAGAGATTCAGATTTCAATCTCTTCTTCATAACAAGTCTCTTATGATACTTCTCATTGTCAACCTTAGAGATCTTTGGAATCTCCATGGCCAGCTCGTGTCGGAAAGAAGCATCAACCCTAAAGTCCAAAACCGACTCAATAATCCTCTGACGTCATAGGATTAAGATGCATCGTCACCGTTGATTGTTTGATGCAAATGGACAGTCCAGATTTCTCCAATAAAAAAAATTAAGAAAGAGACGAAAATGCTTTAAAGGCACTCTCTTGTGTGTGACGACATAAATTGCCATAAACCCTTTTTCTTCTCTTCTTCAACTACAAAACTCTAAATCGGAAAAAGACAAGCTTGAGGAAGAGAAAATGGCGGAAGCAATGTGTTGTGAAAATGGTGATGCGTCGATGGTTAACGATGGGAGTCATTGCATTTCGAAGATTGTTGACAGTGGTGGAGTCGAAAGCAAGAAGTTTTACTTGGCTCGCACGACAGTCTTTGAGATGCTTCGTGATAGAGGTTACCAGGTTTCAGACGCTGAGCTGTCTCTGTCTCTCTCTGAGTTTAGGTCTGTCTTTGGTGAGAAACCAGAGCTTGAACGCCTCCGTATCTGTGTGTCTCTTCACTCAGATCCCAATAAAAAGGTTTCAGCTTTTTAATCTTTCACTTCTCTATTTTCGATTTTGCGGTTGATTTTTTGGTTTTTTTGGGTTGAAAGAGATGAAAACTTGAAAAAGGTGTAAGCTTTATTCGATTTAGGGTTTGTTTTGTGGGTTTAGGGTTGAAACAGAGGAAAATTTGCATAAAGGCGTCGACTTTTTCGATTTAGGGTTTGGGTTTGCCTTGAAACAGAGAAAGATTTGCTAAAGGCTTCGACTTTATTGTTCAAGAGCGCATTTAAACGCCTAGTGAGACGTATAGTGGTTGATCAGAGATTTTTTACATGTTCTTTGTGCACCTGAAAAATGAAGTTGTGTTTCTTTTTCTTTCCATTGATTTGGGGTTTGGGTTTAGTCTTGTTCTGCTGATTTTATAGGTTTTGGTGTGTTTTGGAAAAACTGAATTAGCATACTCATGTTTTTATCTTAGGGACCAAGAAAATTTGTCATCGCAGTAAGATCTCTTACTTGGTTCGTGTGTTTGTATCCAGTGGCAGATAGTTATAACCTTATAATGGGGAAGATCTTGAGTATTTGGGTGTCATTATAACATTCTGTATGAAACAGCTAGTTAAGATGATCAATGTAACCAAAACGTTTTGCCATGTTTTGCTTGTTTCCATTATGCTTATCTCGATTCTGAAACTGAAATGGTTTTATCCTAGGTCCTTGTTATCTTCATGGGTTCTGAACCAATCACCGTGAAAACAATCCGGGAGATTCATTGCCAGATTTTGACCCGTGAAGGCTTGCATGGTCTGATTCTGGTTTTACAAAGCAAAATGAACCACTTTGCTCAGAAGGAGTTGACAACCTTTCCTTTAACAGCCGAAACTTTCCCGGTAAGCATTTATTCGTTTTGCTACATGATGAAACATTGTGGAATGTGTGAATTGCAGAGATTTGGATTGTCTTGCATAGATCATGAAACTGATACCTGACTTAACCATCATATAACTCACCTGAGAAACATTCTTAAGAGAGTAATGAGATGCAATTTAATTGTTTCATACTTGAACTGAACAGTTACATGTTTAAAATGTATCTGAATGTGTCAACAGATAGGAGATTTGTTGGTCAACATAACGAAGCACAGTGGGCAGCCAAAGATTGAGGTTTTAACCACAGAGGAGAAAGAAAAGTTGCTGAGTGAGTATGCGCTTGAGGACAAACAGGTATGCTTCATTTCTGCACAAAAGCTACTTCAATCTTCACCTTTTGTATTCTATGTTTTAATGGATGTTTTTGTTTTCAGCTTCCTTATTTGCAGGAGAAGGATAGCTTCGTGAGATACTATGGGTTAAAGAAGAAACAGGTTGTGAAGATTACATACAGTAGACAACCTGTTGGGTCTTTCGTCACATACCGATGCATCATCTGAAGAAAAGGAAAAGCTCATTGCATCTTGAGACATTCCTACTTCTTTCCCTATCTCTTCTCCTGAAAATAGACTGATTATTATGACTATTGTAGTTAAATTGTTCTTCATGGTTGCTGACAATTGTAATAAGAGATTGAATCTGATTTAAAGGAGGAAAAAAACTAAGTGCAAACTAACGAAGTTTTCAACAAGCAAACAAAAAATCATCTAATTATAAGAATAAGAGCTTCACATGAAAGAAGTAAAAGAGGAGATTGTTTCATGAGATACAGAGAGATGTTGTCTACTCTGCTGAATTACTTAAGCTCGTCTCTAACACAGCAACCTAAACTGATTGACAACAAAAGTAACAAAAAAATTGTGAGCTCTCTGGATGCAAAAAACTGATTGTCCAACTGGAATCCACGCAATCTGATCAATGTCGAGAATAGGAACAAAATCTGGCAGATTGTCAACCAGTTCCATGAGGTGATACATTGCAGAGAGGAATTGATGTCTGGAAGTGGCCAAGATCTGATTGAGGGTGTATGCCTGCAAAATCACATCATAATCCATAATGCCTTGTAAATTTGTTATAAGTAAGATCTCTTACATGGTTCTTGTGTTTGTATCCAATGGCAGATTGTTATCTATAATTGGGAAAGATTTTGTGCATTTGGGTGTCATTATAATTTTCTATTTGAAACTGCTCTAGTTGAAATGATTTATGTAACCAAACATTTTCCAATGCGTTGCTTGTTTTCCATTATGTTTATCTCAGTTTTGAAATTGAAATGGTTTTATCCTAGGTCCTTGTTGTGTTCATGGGGTCTGAACCAATCACTGCGAAATCAATCCGGGAGATTCATAGTCACATTTTGACCCGTGAAGGCTTGCATGGTTTGATTCTGGTTTTACAAAGCAAAATGAACAGTCGAACCAATCTTTCCTTTAACAGTCGAACCAATCACCGTGAGATTGAATCTGGTTTTCAAGGAGGAAAAAAACTAAGTGCAAACTAACACGAGTTTTCCAAAATGTAGTTCTCATGGAAATACGAACGCGTAGTAAGAAGAGGTTTTCAACAAGGAAACAAAAAAATCATCTAATTACAAGAATAAGAGCTTCACATGAAAGTAGTAAAGAGGAGAATTGTTTCATGAGATGCAGAGAGATGTTGTCTACTCTGCTGAATTCCTCAAGCTCCTCTCTAACACGCAAACCTAAACTGATTGAGACAAAAGTAACCATATATGAGCTCTACGAATGTATTTTAAATGGTATAAGATGCAATACATGGTAAGAAATGATTTACCTTCTAAACTTCACAATTTTCTTTTGATTCCTTGAGATGGTTCAACAACACTCTCACCAACAGTACTACTACTGGATCCAGAGTTGGGTGCATTCCCTAAAGCAAGTGAACCTGCAGGTCTTTCTTCCTCTTTTGCTTTCTGCTTATTTATGCAACTCTCTCGGGTGCTGCATTTAGGAAAATCCCCTTTTTCTTCAGTTCCATTCTTCGAAGTTGCCGGTGATTCTGGTCCTTTCATATGCTTTGCCGCCAACATATCGTAAGGCCTATGAAAGAGCAAATGAGCTACAGTTCTGTCTGTGGGATTGGTCACTCTTTCTGAGTCTGGCATCCCAGCATATCTGTAATATCAAAAAACCAAGAGTTAGCTATGTAAACAACATATTGACAGTTTCGTTTCTTTTTCCCAGTGCGTGAGGACTTCCTATCTCATACCTCATCAGTCTAAGTTCTTGTTGATAAATGAACTAGGTATCATATATAAAAGGTACCCCACATTAACAAAAGTGTATGCATGTACTTTACATTGTCTAAATACAAAGTATACAATATTGATTAAGATGCATAAATTTGCTTACCTATATCTGGATTCTTCTTTGGGATCCTGGTCATCCTGGCTAGTCTTGTTACTGTGTGCTGTATCACTAGAGTGATGTCTCTGACCTGCGCTACCAGCCAACCGGAATAAGCTATCCCGTATACAAGTCCTTACTCCTATATCCATCTGCAGGTCAATAAAGAGTATTAGTTACTCCCAACATACATGTCACCTACAAAGTACCGTAGGATAATGGCTTCATCCATTTTAACATAGCAAACCAATCAGCCATTTGAGTACCTTTGCTACAACATCCTGAAGCCGATAAAGAACCGAGAATTCTGCTGAATTATCAACAGCAGGAGCAAGGTTGCCAGAATCATTGAGTTCCAAAGATGAGTTAGGATCAAAGGAAGGCATTGCAGTTAGTCCTTGGAGATTAGTTTTATCAACAAGCAGAAGTGGATTATCTTGGCGACAGTTCTGAGTGATGGATTGATCTGCTATAGGCACCTGATGACGAAATTGCTGCTGTTGTCTCTGAATGGCAAGCATTGCCTGCATTTGCTGTCTGCGTCTAAGTTTTTCTAGTTTTTCCTGTGGTGTCATCTTTGAAGGTCGTGCAGAGGCATCTGTTGCCATGTTTACCGAGATTGCAGTAGCGGGATTGTAGGAAGGATGCATCAACTGATTCTTAACATCAGGATATTGGACGGTCGAAAGTACAGGCACAGTAGAATATGGATTTGTAAGAGTACCAAAACCAGAAGCAGCCATGTATTGGTTTGGCATATGTGGATAGTGTGATGTCCCAGACCCTTGAGACTCGCTCTGCAGATTAATAGCCATCAAAGAGGATTGTGACGGTGTCAACTGATTATTTACATATTTTCCAGGTGAATTCCTGGATGGAGTTCTCTGACTGTACAGATCTTGAAATGCTCTTGCCTCAGAGGTCCCAGACATTTTTGAAAACTTCATCATTTTGGTTTGTTGATATGGCTGGACAGAAAAAGGAAATGAAACAAAGAAGGATCAGTGAACAGTATAAATTAGAATGATCAAAATTTGAAGACATAAGTCATGTAACATTGACAAGAACTACGTAACATTCTTTCATTCACTTTATCATAAACGTGTGAGTACCTGGTCCTCAACTGAGGGTTGGCCCTTATGATATTGCTCAGACTTTGGGCTTACCCGTACGCTCGGTACACTTTGGGATGAGAGACCATTCACTTTACCAGTCAATGGAAATTGCTGGTCCTCTTTTTGCTCAAAATCAGTTATAATATCCAATCCTAGATCTTGAGCGTCCAAAATTGATGGTAATGATTTTGATGGACTATTGGATACATCTTTAGAAGAAGACCATAACTCATCAGTACCGATGAGACTACCATCGCCAAATGTAGGGACATCATTGCTGCAAAATCATCACTTGTGAGGATATTGTGTTAGATACAGACCGATGTGCCTGAAATTAACCATCACTAGTAATCTTGAGGTTAGTAATTTGCTTTGATGTTCAGAAATATGTATCTCAGCTGAAGGGAAAAAGATCAAAACATGGTAAGGAGCTCGTAATTCGTCATAAAATTACTCATAACTCCCTCAAACATGATATCTGATCTGTTTACTTAGCATGGATTTTTCCACCTTATTCAAATCAAGTTTCTGTTAGTTCTAGAAGTTATTGTATCTGTTTGTCGAAACAAAATTCAGGTCAGCATGCATATAAAAAACATTATATAAATCATTTTTTTTAATAGATTAGATAGATGTCAACATTTAGAGAAAATGTTATCCAAACCAACGTCAAAAGGTAAGTATGTGGGAAAATAGGAAGATGGAACGAAAGGAGTCCGCCATTAAAAGTTACCGCACAGGTCAGTTAGGATGAGAACTAGCTTTACCTGAACATTCGATCAAGATCAGCAAAACTACGAATGCTAGCCCAGCCATACTCATCAAAATCACCTTGCTCTTTACTCTCCTCAGTGCTATGAAAAATATCGGGGCCTTTCCCAAGTTCAGACGTTTTCTCTGGTAAAACAGGGTGAGCACACAACTTTAAAACAATAAGATTTGAAATCACGTACCCAAGGAAAACATCACTGTTTCAAGAAACGCACCACCTCTCGTTGAATTATATCTGGCTGGCTCAGGTAAGCCTTTTGAAAGTTCAGTCGCAGTCGAATCTGGATCAGCAGCTTCTCTGGCATTAGATATAGACGAGTCAGGCCATGAGCTCATACAGAAATCCTGCTGAGGAATTCCCTCATCAACATTATGGGCTGAACTGCTCCCCAATTTACTGTCAAGGACGCCAGTTTCATTCCCATTTAACTTCTGCTCAGCTTGCTTAACTGTCTTAGAATCTTCACTACCTTCCTTCCTGTTAAGTTGTTCACTTCTTACTTTAAAAGGCACAATATGGTCGCCTGTCTCACCGTCATCACCCCATATCATATTAGTAAGCTGAAAAATAGGTTAAGACCATAAACAATAGGGATCAGGAACAAGCAAATATCAACATCTACATGAGACCAAAATGAAGGAAAATAAAATACGTAAAAGAGCAACTTAGAAGCATTAAAATAGGCACACATAATCCCACCAGGTAAAACCGATTGATCATCAAAAAGTGAAATTTGACTATATAACTAGATAACAAAGGTATTGATCTTCTCAGCTTTGTAAACTCTTGGAGCAATAACTCCTATTAGAGTTCTCCCTTGAACTACTTATCTACCATACCCAAAATCCAAACTACCTCAAGAGAAACTCAGATCTTTCTTTGTTATGTGAGCACTAATCCTCCTGTTCTATCTCTTCAAACACTAGAAAGCACAGCTAACCATGACTGAGTTTCCAGTGCTAAACCCTAAACCTCGTTCTTCTCAGTGAATTATGAGTTTTACGGCTACAGAACCATGAAATTAAATCAAACCAATCCAAGAAATTCAAAATTTAGAGATTGATAGAGAGATATGTAGATGAGAATCAATGAACAAGGGTCAACTTTTATGAATCTAAAACAGAGAGCTGCTTATTCATACACACAAAACACACTTGAGAAATAAATAAAAATGCACACTTTAAACGCAGAAACGAGAAGAAATCAACGAAGAAGAAGCAAGCAATGAAAAACTCATAACAGGACGAGTAGCTAAAAACGATGGTATAATCCATTAGGGTACAGAGAATTATACTGATTTCATCAAACCTAGATTCGATTCATAACACAGATTGAAAAGTACCTCTTCTTCGTCCCAATCAAACATGACTCGAGCAAAACCAGAATCGAATCACAGACCCAATTGCTCCACACATCTCCGACTCCACCACGGAAAAACAAAACCAACAAAAACCCAGAAAATAAAACAATAAGATTAACAAGTCGCAAATCAAAATCACACTTTTAATACAAAAAAAAGAGGAAGCTTTTCAAAAACCTTGATTCAGAATCGTTCATGAGATATGGGAAAAAGAAGAAAAATGGAGTTACAGTGGAAAAAAGAAAAGAGTTTTTAGGGCAGTGGGACCCGTTTAAGGAAATGTCACGTGCCAAACGAGTGGCGGAGAGAGAATGACTGCCACGTCAGACGAGGAAGCGTATCTAAAGATGTGGCTGAGAAGAGAGAGTCACAGCACACACACACCTCCCATTTTTATTGACTTTCATTGTCTTTGAAATCTTTTCTTTTTGTGTGTTAAAAGTTTGATTTTTGTATTAAAATGTTGTGGGATTAGTGTTCGAGGAAAGATTTTTAATATTATCTGTTTTTTTTTTTTAGTACAGGCAAAACTTTTTATTTAAAAGGCTGGAATCAGGGTTTCAAACTTTATATTTGGTGGGGTGGGAGTTTATAGAGACCACTAATTTAGCTTCTTCTCTTTTATTCATATCCACGTTTTTCTTTTTAACAAAATCCAAACATTACTTGGATTGGATCACTTTGTCTTGAAAGTGAAGTTAATGTATATCCACATTTGTCTAGTGAGAAAGTTCCATTATCTTTTGGTCTCGCACATTTTTTCTCAGTTTGGGATGATTTGTGATCCATCTCGAAAAAAGTGGACATTTTGCCCAAACATGATTCAAATTAGAGGATTTAAGTACTAGATGTTTTGGATTGATTTAAGTAAGTGTTACTAGACTATTACAAACTTGTTATCTACATTTTCTTTTGGCCAAGAATAGATAAAACAACAAAAGAACTGAAACAAACATAACATGAAGTTTACCATTACCATTGTCAGCCAAAAGGACATAGCATATAACAAGTCTTTACTAACCCAAAATAGTGTTGATTAGAGTTCAGATCTCTTCGCAACTTTACAAAACTTATAGGGCTTTGAAATTATCAAAAAGTCATGAATCCTTGAAGAGAGAGAGAGACGAGAAACGAGAAAGGTTCTTCTACATAAGACGACCCCATTTACTTGTTACTGGAGATGGCACTATAGATGACAAGGAGAGGTTATCCGAGATTACTTGAATCTTGCACCTGGATGAAGATACTCTAGGATGCGACTGAAGATCGGCTGACACTTCATTCACATCTTCGTCAAAAGTTGTATCATAGTATAGTATAAGTTGCTCAAGATTCGGCATTATCTCGAGGAAATGTTTGACCAGCTTTATCTGCTCCACTATGTCATCATCGACAAAGATTTCTCCAAACTTCAATATCTTTAGAACCTTCACCGGACTTGATGATAGGCAAGTAGGAATGTCTTCCCAAAGTTTGCACAAGCACCCATCTTCTTCTCCACAATTAATAAATTTGTGATGTAGTCCCTGCAACATAAGTGACACACCTTCAAAAATCTAGTTTGGTTTAAGAAAATGTGTGAGCAAATGAAGTAAAGAATAAGTGTTGGTACTTCAAAGACGAGGGTTTCGAGTTTTGGACAGTTCTTGAGTAGAGCCGGCAATGATTCCCAAGATACCTCAGGGTCAGTCTTAATGGTTAAGTGAGACAAATTGTTGAATTCAGGCATAGGTTTACAACAGTAAGTAAGTACCTGAAACAAAACCAAATCAACAAGGTCATCAAACTCTTAGTCCCTAAACCAATGCTACACTACCTGAAACAAGAGTCTAAATTCGAGTTCCAAGTTACTTTACTGAGAAACAATAAACTATAAAAAGATACTAAGAGTGAAAATGGGACTGACCTCAAGAGTGTTATCAGACAAGTAAAGGATCTTAACATTGCGTATTCCCATAAGAAAATCTGTTGCATTACCAACCATCTCTTCCGGATGTGATCTATCATCATTTGAAAATTTTGCCTTGACGATCTGATCAGTTGTCATTCGAAGATCGAGACTAGCATCAACAAGCGAATTAAAATTCACTTTTGGATACTTCTCTGCAATAGTATCAGAATATTTGAGGTAGTCAAGATTTGGGGTATTAAATGACACTTTCTTGTGATTTTCATCAAAACTTCTCGAGCGACAAACCATTAGTCTCTTGAGGGTTTCACTAGAAACAGAGCAAGATCCCCTACACTCGAACAAATTGTTCAGAACTAACTCCTCAAGCGCCTGACAACCCGAAAGAAGCTTAGCAAATACACTGTTCTTGATCATGACATAATCAAGATGGAGTGTCTTAACCTTTGGAAGAAAAACATCTTCCACATCAATGTCGAGAACATCTCTAACTCCTATCTTAAGCCTAACCAAAGTCTCGCTCACAAACATCTCCGAAGGAAGCGGACAACCCAATTCAGTATCAAGATCAAGATCAAGATCTACTACGTCACAACCCATCACCTTGAGTATCCAACCAATGACAATAGCTGGATGAATAATATCTTCACACTTGAGAGAGAATCTGTTTAAAGGAACATTATGATGCAAAACCAATCCTCTATCCACAAAATCCACAAAATTTCTAGGGATTTTACTCTTTTTTTTGGTTATCCACGGAAAAGTAATCTTCTTTTGGTTACCCACTTCAGGATTTAGATAAATAGAGTCATCGAAATCAAGATTAGGTGTAAGAGCAAAGAGATATCTCCACCTTTTGGCTAGAACAGATGTTGAGGCAGCTTCTTTAGTGGGAACAAAAGACAATATGTGGGAAATGAGACAATCTGGTAAACCATTGATAAAATCTATGGAACCAAGATTCATCCTTTTGGAAGACATAGCGAGCACCGATCAAACACTTAGAAAGCCTGAACAAAGACGTGAACTCGAGTAAGAAATTCTGTAACAGAGAAGGGTTTCAAAATCACTCTAGCATAAGCACACAAGAACTAATCCTCCATATGTCAGAGAAAGATACAAGAACCCTAAGCAGAAATGATGTGCCTCGTTCGGCGGAAATTAAGAAATTTCATGCGCTCTAACATTATTTGTTGAGAAGATTGAGTGTTTAGATAATTATGTTTTTTTTTATGGTTCAAATGCTAAAATGAGATATGTTTAATAATAAATTTTTATTCTCTAAATAATTTACCGTGAATGCGACAAAATTATCGGTTTTGTTAGACAAGAACAGAGTACGCGAGATCCGTTTCCCCAAATCAAAGAGCTATGAGAAGGAAAAGACATGGAATCGAGGATATATAAAGAACATTTTCTTACAAGGGGATTCAAGGATTTTTAGGATTGATGTCGAGAAGTTTTTTAGCCATGAAAAATCAATCACAATACAACTAAAATGTTTCTTGCTTGGTGTAATAAAGATATGGAATATATTTTAGGATTGTTGTTCAAACACATTAAGCACTTCTTATTACAAAAGCCTGGTGTTTCCAGTGCGTCTTTGATGAGGTATTGCTGTTACTAGGAGGTGCAGTTTTATGACTATGGCATTACATAATCCTTATCCAAATGAGAAATTAGCCAAGTAGAAAGATAAATACCACTTGAATAAAATAGAACGTTATACATGACTATAATAGTATTTTTCAGTTGTTCAATCTAATTCTCATATTTCTATTATCGTTTAAGCTTTTGTATATATTTATTATTTGCTTGTTATATATTTATATATATATATATGTTTGGTTTTAGTATTAAACAAAAACTAAAATAGGTACTGTCAGATTTGAGGTTACCCAATTCCGGTTTGGTTGGGATTAGAGTTAGATTCTATTCTAGACAAAAGTTAGTTTTCACGTTTCTTTTTTTTTTTTTTTTTGAAAAAGAATTTCAAAAACGATCAATTCACGTTTCTTTTCTTTTTGATTTTAAGTTTTTCATCATATATGTCTTAGATTCTCTACGATGCGGCGTTCTAGAATTTCCGATTAGGTGATTTTTTTCTTTATCACAATTCCATTAAGTATTACTGGGTCACATTATATATATATATAGTATGATCTAGTTTGGAAACTTAATCCATGGCAAAACTTTTCACTATTTTCTTAAAAGAATAGTATCATGTGTTCTTTGACAATTCTGCTTAAGATATATACCTATACCCAATGAAGCATTGGTTCTCTTAATCATCATTGCCTTCAAAATTTAATGCAAGTATTGTGCAATGTTCTAAATGAGTCTTTTCCTAGCAATGTCTGGTAACTCTACGAAATGTATCGTTAACCTTAGATTTGGTTTTTTGAAGAACTGATTAAAATCATTACCATATAAATATTTGTTTGAAATTATCTTATCATGTTCTTTTAGGCGTTGTGTAAACCTTTCGTTAAATCGTTATTTTTTCTCAAAATTAATAGCATGAATACAAACTACATGATCTTAACATAGAGGTGAATTTTTTGACAAAACGTTTTTTGCTATTTTCCTCAGCAAAAAAACGTTTTCCAAATATAGAAGAAGTGAACGAAAATAATGCCCAAAATTCCTAAAACTGAGGAAGTACGTTATTAGAATACTATGTAAAACTGGTTAATATCCGTAGAACAATACGTAAAACATTATGTAAAAGCTACCTTGAGTTTGTTTTATAAGGGTGTCCCAGTAACTACTATCCTATGCACGCTTGAAATTTCGCGTAGTTTCCGACCTCATCTTAATTTTTGTCTCTTTTATAAGTGCCCCTCATCGAGAATGAGATAGTCCCACTTAACTCCTTGCAAAGCCTCCAAGTGTGTAGTTATTATGTCATATGTGGTGAGTATCACACCTTTGTTCTACAACAAAAGTTAGACACATCTCAAAGATATGAAAACAATATATAGTGTCTTGATGATTTTCAAGCTAACAATGGAAGAAACATATACCTTTAGAATGTGTTGGAGATCAGGATCTCGAATAGTTTTATTTCGTATCTTCACAAAAGAAAGAAGAAGAATTAAAAATCAGTTAACACAACATAACAATCAACAAGTTTTAAAAAAAGTCAGTAACAGTAAAATCTAACTCCCTAGTGAGAAGTCCCATGGTAACTAATTCATTGTTCCATGTTTTGAGCAAATATGGGAAAAGAACAATCAACGTTGTTTGATGAGGGGTGATTGGTATCAACCGACAAGAAGACTAGACATTTGTCTAGTTTTTCCCAACCCTATATCATTTGTTAAGATTCCACCAATGCCTTCCTGATGCAATTTCCACAACCAAGTTATACTTAACTTTGATATTGACGCAAACTTTTTGAAAGGTCATGACTCAATTTATACGGGCTATATTAAATTTTAACTACAGTGGATGTGTTAGACTAGAGCTATATAAGGAGGAAGACTTTACCGAATGATGTCATCACGTACAATAGGTTTTTCTCTTACATTAGAGCTTACACATCATTTTAACTCTAAGCTTCTTCTTCTCTAATCTCTTAAAAAGATTCTTGTAAACCCTACATGTAATCACCATTGAAAGTGGAGTTTGGGATTATAACATCCCACAAAAAGTACCATCAAATCAATGGGAATTCTTAATGTTCTTGTGTCTTTACATTCTGCAAGAAAACCCAAAATCAATCTATTAGTTCTAATCATTGCGGAGCAACAAGATAACTCAACATCAAATTCTACCTATAAAATTCGGAATTTCTTGGTTAATAAAAAAAATACAAATTTGATACTAGAACATTTTTCTTTTTTGTCGACAATACTACTTTTCCTTATAAAAATGCAAAAAGCCAATATCATCCTTGTGCTATTTTGGTCGATGTGTAAAATCAAAAACGAGACAAAAGCGGCGTGGAAGCCTTCTTTACATGCAGAATAGCCACGTCAATGTAAAACTTTGTTTCACATAGTCAGAGAAGGAAGAAGAAGAAGAAGAAGAATAGAGAAGTTATGACGCCGGAAAGCTTGATAGCGTCGGCGTCGATCAACATAGGACTAGCCATCATCGCACTTTGGCTCTTCTCCGTGCTCAAGAAACAACCCCGCAACGCCGTCATCTACTACGCTCGCCGCCTCTCCGATCGCCACAGTCCTGATCTTCCTCTCCACTCTTCCTTTAGCCTTCCTCGTTTCCTTCCTTCAGTCGCTTGGATCCCACGCGCCTTGGGTGTCTCTGAGGACGATATACTCCGCTGCCATGGCCTTGATGCTCTAGTCCTCATTAGGCTCTTCAAATTTGGGTGAGGATTTGGTTTTATTTCATGTAAATTTGCTTCTAAAATGGAAAAAGTGGTTCTCCAAGCTTCAAATCATTGTTTCTTGGAAAAGTTTGTGTGAAATATTGGAGAATCCTTATGAAATAGGAGAAAGAATTGTGAATTATTAGCTAAGTGGTAGTGGACGAGTGGTTTCTTCCTGCCTTGTTGGTCTAGGACAGGAAACAAGCGTGAAATTATCTCACCGCACGCCTTGAAATAGCAAGAAAACCTAGATCTTGATTTCGGCCTATGACCTCGGTTTTAAAAAAGAGAAGAATTGTGAGCAGGTCTAGTTTTGAAATGTTTGCAGAATCAGATTCTTCTTGTTTTGCTCGTTACTTGGAGCGGTACTACTTCTCCCCGTTGATTACTACAATGAGTCAGATTTACCGTCGAGAAAGGAGTATTCTATGGATGCTTTCACTATATCAAATATCTCACGAGGTTCTAACAAGTAAGCCATATTTTTGTTTACTAGTATGTCTTAATTTGCATCATTTCATTGTTGTTTCCTTGAGATTTATCACCGGTCTTAATTTTTCCTAGGTTGTGGGTGCATTTCTCATGCTTGTGGTTAATATCATTCTATGCATTGTTTATGTTGTATAAGGTAAGCTTTTACTCTGGCTACGATGACATATTTCCGCATTCTTGTTTCGAATTTTGACTATTTATCATGTATATAAATGGACCGGATCATTTTTGTATAGAATAGGTTATTTACTGGATCCTCCCATCTAGGAATATAACGAGATTCTTGTGAAAAGGCTTCAACAAATGGGAGAGCTTAGGCATCGTGCTGACCAGTTCACTGTTCTTGTCCGGCAAGTTCCCCTATGCCCTGAGCATAATACTCGCGGGTGCGGTGTTGATCACTTCTTCTCTAAGCATCATCCTTTCAGTTATCATTCGTATCAAATGTTGTACGACGGGAAAGATCTTGAATACCTTTTGGTAAGATTTGACCGCGTGTGGTATCAACTTTTTTGTAACCACGGATAGGTCTTAAATATAACGGAACTTCTCTGTTTTTGATCTTCTGCAAAAATGATGGTTTGATCTTTTGTATAGGGAAAGCAGAAGAAGCTTAAGGAAGAGCTAAAAGAGCAGAGGCACAAAGACAGAGAAGCCTTGGTTTCAAATGGATTACAAGAACATAAGCAGATATCCAAATCTGAAGAAAAGCTTAGAGAAATTACTCATATGATTTGCAATCTCCAAAGTGAAACTAAGCTAAGAGAGAAGGTAATTTCTTGAGGTCATATTTGATGGTTAACAAATTTGTGGATTTTTTTAAGATTTCAATAACATTACTGTCTTTTGCACAAATTTGAATGAAGGAACTGCCTGTTGCGTTTGTCACCTTCAAATCGCGAAGGAGTGCGGCGCTTGCAGCTCAAACACAGCAACACTCAAATCCTCTAGAACTGATCACTGAAATGGCTCCTGAACCAAGAGATGTATCATGGAGAAATCTTGCTATTCCACAAAAGATATTACCTCTCAACAAAATCGGAGTCATTCTTGCAGCAGCACTTCTTACAATTTTCTTTGCTATTCCAGTCACAGCTGTCCAGGGAATTGCAAAGTATGAGAAGCTTAAGAAATGGTTTCCTCCAGCCATGGTTATTGAATTCATGTAAGTTTTTCTCTTCTCCTTTGCTATTAATGTTCTCATAAAGTAACACATTGTTTGTTTCTTGATATGCAATTAATAAGATAAGTTTGTTATTTGTAACAGACCAGGGCTCAGCTCAGTGGTGACAGGGTACCTCCCAAGTGCAATACTCAAAGGTTTCATGTACATTATTCCTTATGCTATGCTTGGAATGGCGTATCTCGGCGGCTCTATTTCCAAGAGCAAAGAGGAGATAAAAGCATGCAATATGGTCTTTTATTTTCTAATGGGAAATGTTTTCTTCTTGAGTCTCATCTCTGGTTCTTTGCTCGATGAAATTGGAGCATATCTAACTCATCCTAGAGACATTCCTAGTCACCTTGCTGCTGCTGTTTCCGCTCAGGTAAAGCAGCTATATACACTCTTCAAGAATATAATCAAATTTTCTTCAAAATAGTAACTTTTTTTCTTTATCACTTGCTTTTTATATATAGGCAGAGTTTTTTATGACATACATCTTGACAGATGGGCTGTCTGGATTTTCTTTAGAGATTCTTCAATTGGGGCTTATAATATTGGATATCATAAGATCCTACACTTATGGAAGAGGAAAAGAGAGAACCCCTTACCTTTTTTCATTTCCATATTTCCGGGTTATACCAACAGTTTCCTTATCGATAATGATCGGTATGATTTATGCCGTGGTTGCACCGTTGATGCTCCCTTTCCTAGTTGGATATTTCTGCTTTGGGTACATTGTTTACTTCAACCAGGTTCAGATTTTCTAAACCTTCTTATTTACAACTACTACTTGGCATTATTAATTCTTGTTTCTAATTGAACTTTTTTTTGTTCAGATGGAAGATGTGTACGAGACTACATATGATACGTGCGGTCGATTCTGGCCATTCATTCATCATTATATCTTTGTCTCAATTATACTTATGCAAATCACCATGGTTGGTCTCTTTGGGCTTAAGTCAAAGCCATCTGCAGCAATTGCTACTATACCTCTTATATTGATCACTATAGCTTATAATGAGTACTGCAAGATTCGATTCCTCCCATCGTTCAAAAATTTCCCAATACAGGTAATTTTGTCAAATCTAAACTTTGCTGAGAAAATGATAGAGTATGGATAGATTGAGTGTTTTGTGTTGTAGACAGCAGTTGAAATAGACGAAGAAGATGAAAAGAACGGGGAAATGGAAGTGCATTATGTTGATGCTGCAACAGCGTATAATAGGCATCAACCTTGCTTAGAGCGTGTAAGCTCAGAGGAATCACCAACAAACTTGAGGCAACCATTGCTTGGGACAGACTCCATTTGATCGAGGCTAAATCTTAAGTTTCTCTCGGCACTTATATTTTTACTAAAGTTCCTATTTTCAGTATCATCTCACAAGCGATCCATAGCTCGAAAGAGTCTAGAGACATTATATGGTGGCATGGCTTGTAACTAACACTTGATCATATTCTAGCGATCAATGTTTAGGCCATGGTTTCTTATCGGCAACCTTTTCTTTGTAAAGTCTTCGACCTTAGAGTTTACTAATATAATCAAATATGCTTTAAAACATCTCGTGTGATCCGTTTTCTTAGATATTTATATTTTTTCTTTCACCGCTTTGACATGTTCCAATCTTGTAGAACAAATTTTGCTAGGCCAGCTACAATCACTGATAAAATGTTTTCCTTAGAATTTCCCTCAGATGGGTACGTAGATTCTTTGAGTCCTATATGTCTAATGTATGAGTTAATGATAATGGTAATGTGCTGGAAACAAGAGTGGCTAATTTAGCAAAAGCAGATTTTTTTGCCCCCAAACCAAACTTTAGTAGGAAGAACAATGTAACAACTAACAAGCTATAAGCACAAGGACATGATAATCTTGAAGAAATGACATACTACATGCCCCCAATTTATTTTGACAAAAAAAAAAAAAACATGTATTCTCTTCAAACTGAAGATATATTTAATTTCTTCATCCCATTTCTCGCATATCCATTCACATTTCATCTCTAGATGCCTGATTTTTTCCTCGTAACCATAATCAATCCTTGGATCTTTTCCTTTCTTTTTCAAGCTTTTTGATTACCTTTGTCAAAAGCTGTTGAAAAAACAAATATTATTTTGTGATAAGTTTTAAATTATTAGAAAGGAGACAATCTAACACAAGTATATATCTACTATTAGGTAGTGCCCCGCGCTACGCGCGGGTTTCATTTGTTTGTTAATTCTATATATGATTGGTAAATGATCTTCGTGTTGTTATCTTTTAGTTTCTATTTACTGTATATTAAATGTATTTTGTGTATGTTTTATAACTACAAAAAAGAGAGAAAGGAAAGGAAATTAATTGTAGTTTCAATTATTGTTCAAAAGACCCACAAAGGGAGCAAGTAATGTAATGGATAACATTTCTAGGTTGGTGATCATAAGATGTGCTATTCATCCTCAGTCTCATCATATTCTTCTTTTCCGACTCCATTTTCTGTAGCTGTAGCATGTTGGGTAGTTCCGAATACTGGTTTGATGACCCTTATATTTTGATGGTAGAATGCGGGTTTGGTTACCAAATTATTTAAAAAGTCTGGTGTATCTTTCACCTCTGGTATTGATATCCGTCCATTTTGACAATACCGTGAGAAGCCTAATTTGGTTAGGTCTTTAGCCTTTCTAGAACTTTCCGATTGCCACATTAGTGCGCCACAATACCGACACCGTACCAATTTATTCTTGACGGGAAGGCAACAACGACGCTTAGCTACAACAGTGAATAACACATACAATTTTTGGAGACAAACATGTTAACTGCGTATTATCACTTTTGGAATTCTTGGTTGTCTCTGACTGTGCTTCCGCTCATTTTCGTATGATCATTTGTTAAGTTTGCAATGGAATGGGGTTTTTGTATGCATATGCATGGGTATATATATGTATGTAAGTTCTGTTCGTTTTGTTTGATAATAATTTTTGAATTTTAAATTGATGCCCGTTTCATGTTTCAAATTGTAATTAATATTCATTGAAGTATTGCGGATTCTTCGTATGCATATATGCTTGGGTATCTATGTTTGTAATTGGTGTACGTTTGTGTGATACTATAATTATGAATTAAGTCTTCTTTTCATTGCAAATTTTGCCCATAAGTTTTTAATTTAGCATAAATGTTGACCGTTATAAATAAATGTGTACCTTAATTTAAATTTTAAAAAGAGGTGACGTTGTATAATCATTCATATGTTCAATCTTTATTTAATAAAAACATGTTGTAGTTGATCTTCCTCATGTTTGTCGTGTTTCTTCGTTTGCTTGAATCTATGATTGTTAATTAGTGTTTTGTTTATTTCTTGATTGTTTTTATTTATTGCATATGTAATAATTTGTGTGTAGGTTACTTTCATGTTGGATTTAAACACATTAAGGAGGAAAAATGACACATTGGGAAATAAGAGTACTATCAATTATTGTTTTTTTTTTGTTTTTAGCATATATTTGTTTTAATGGGAAATTTATTTTGTGTGGTCAAGTTATCATATATTTTTTTGAAAAAGTTTTAATGTTTTTATTTAATTGGTAATTAGTTTTAGAAGATAGATATACACGCTAGATAATGATGAAGAAACATATTAGTTGGAAAAGGTTGTTTTAATAATGCGACAAATGAAAATAAAGTGTACTATGAATAAACATAGCGAAGGAAAATCCAAAGTAATGTAATGATTGACATGTTTCGTTTGGTGATCATAAGATGAGTTACTCAATCTCGCATGAATGTGTAATCGTCTGAATTTCATCATAGTCTTCCTCTGCGACTCCATATTCCATAGCTGAAGCATGTGACTTTCCCACAACAGTTGTACCCTTATCATCTCCTCTGTTCACATACTTAAACAAATATTTGATTGCCTCTATTTTACCCCACTTTTCAGTATTGGCATGTGGGTCGTAATATTTCAGTAGAGCTAGTTTTTGTGTGAGAATGAAATCATTACCGAGCTTTGTAGTCCGTTTTGGTTTGATGTTAATGACATCTTGCATACGCTGATAAGTTAGAATACCATCTCCACCAATCTTTCTTTTTGGTTTGTAGTTTTTTGGGAACCCTTTCCTTTTTTGGTTCATGTTCATCTCCTTTTGGGACATTGTTTTACCAACTTTTGAGTCTCAAGTAAGCCTTTGTGACAAAGAAATTGGAGTTAGAGCAAATGAACTTTATATTTATGATTGTAATGTTGTAGAATCGGGTGTTTGTAAATATTTTTAATCAGTAGTTATTTTTCAATTATTCTATAGTTATTACTAAATATAGGAGAGTTAATATAAATCTGATATTTTGGTTCATTTTTTTTTCTGTTAGTAAGATTGTGAATATATGGTATTTTAAATTTTAAAAGAGGTAGTATGTTTTGTAACTTACATGTGAATGGATTTTACGTGGCTTTAGTGTAATATATTCATGGTGTATTTAAATATTTAAAAATAAAGTAAGTAAGATATATTTAATTGAAGAAAACTATAGCATAATATTTCTATTAATAGGCCAAAAGTTATGGGTATTGGCCTAAATCCATGTTTGAATTATCATTGTACATCCTCTTATTTGTTTTAATGTTATCATTTATAGTTTTATTTCGTCTTTTTTTGTGTGATGTTAAGTTCCCTATTGTTATCTTTTTGATGATTTGATTTTCTTGTAGACCATTTAAATTTCATGAAAGGTAGTTAATCCTTTTTGGTTAGTTTTTATTCATGATGTTTTTCATGCGTATACTGTTATGGTCGTTCATCTAGGGTTTGTGATTCATTCGAGTCCTTTCAATTCTTAACCGGCTCAATAAATTAAACCAACAAAATGTAAAACAGTACCTATAAATAAATTCAGCATGCATATTTTTGTTGAAACCTGTATATTCAGTGCTTGTAATAGTACCTAGAAACCAAGGAATGAAATATCAAAGAAGAACATCTGAATTTTAAACATAGACATATTGAAATTCTGAACAGGTATCTAAATGACTCCAAAGAAATTTCTCACAAAATATAAATGACTCCATAGATCTTTTAGTTAAAGATCCCCACTGGAAAAAAAAAATTAGTTACAAATTGGAACGTATGGGTAGTTGGGGAAAAATTAATAAATTTTATATCAGTTAATTTTATTGTGAAAATATATTGAAGGGTATAATATTTTTTATTCATTGATTAATGTATAATTTTGTATAACATATTAGATTAGTTCTCTTCGACAGCAAGGACAATGTGTCCTGTAAAACAACCAATGTGTAATACATTCGTGGTGGAATTTGTGATTACATGATAAAATGTTTATTTTTCTTAGGCCCCTTAGATTGTCTAAACATATAGAGCAATTGTCATCTTCTTCGTGTGTAGCTTGTGTTTGAGTGTCCTCTAAGTCTCCGATTAACATATCAACATCTAATCTTCTTGCAGCATGTGGGTTGTAATCTTCAAGTTCGAAAAACACGTTGAGGCCTTGTGGACCCTTTGGTGTCGGGGTTGTTGCGGCTGTGTGAATAAATTGTAATAAATGTTCAGTGAATGTACCTGCTAATGTCTCGTTGATATCATGATACGTGAGGTAGAAGTTGATCACATCTTTGAAGGTTGTGTTTGTTGTTGGTTGAACTTGATGAGTAGTGAAAGGAATGGTGTAGCTAATGTTGTATTCTTGACGGAGTGGTCTACTTATTTTGAGATGGAGTTGGTTTCCGGACGGGGTTGTAAATGGAATTCTCCGATAGTATAACATGAAGAGTACTTCGTCAATTTTGTGGTGGATATGAAGGTGTGGTTTTGGTGAGGTTTTAGTTGTTGTAGTATGTAGTATAAGTATTTATAGATGGTCCTTCAGTTTGGGTGCTAAATATTTGTGTAATAATTTCTGTTGACCACTTAATGACCGTATTGAAGACATATATTTGGTGCAAACGGTTAATATAGCCGTTGTGGTGCAATATTTTTTCCCTTCGTGAGAAATGAGAGTTAGTGATGAATTGTAACTGTGTAGCCGTTGGGTTTAATTTGGTTTTTAACTATAGGTGGCCTTTTTTTTTTTAGTTGCCTTTGTTTTTTTTCTCGCATCATATGGTTTTATCTACTCTATCAAGTAATAATGATTCCCTCTGTAACGTTTTACAGTCTTTCAATTTGTATATTTCTTCATTGGATGCTATTAGTTGTGATATTAGTAGTTTAGTATTAGAAGACTGTACGATTAACTAATATTTTTTATTTAAAACTTGTGGTCATCCATTTCTGTAAATTCCAGCGTTAAATGAATGACACATATTAAGGTTATAAATGTATATTGTTATAATTCCATCATATGTTTCAAGCCTGGATTTGGTGGTTCTCGGTTAGGGTTTGCTTTTTCCCTGATTGGTAAATGAATGATAGTTTGGTTTGGATCCAATTGAGTTTATTTTTCAAAAGCGTTAATTTTACCCAAAGTATCCGTAAATATTCTAAATACCTAATAATAATAATTAAATTAAATTTACTGAAATTATATACCTAAATTAGTTAATTCTATCCTAATTATATGGTAGATACCTCAATATTTTTGACTGACCGAATTAGCCATAAAATTAACTGATATAAAATTTATTAATTTTTACCCAACTACCCATACGTTCCAATTTGTAACTATTTTTTTTTTGGTGGGATCTTTAACTAAAATATCTATGGAGTCATTTATATTTTGTTAGAAATTTCTTTGGAGTTATTTAGATACCTGTTCAGTTTTTGGTTCGTAACTGGTTTCGTTTGGTTATTCATGGTAAAGACATACATGATCCATTGGATATTTTGTTTAATTAGGTTCGGCTTTGGTTGTGGATAATTTGTGGTTGATTCATGTTCAGTAATTTGGATTTGGATGTGTGTTGTGCATAGGAATTAACTGTCTCATCTTTGTGAAATAATAGTGGGACAATAGTAAAATATTGTAAATAAAGACATTGTACAACATTGTAGATTGGGGGTGTTAGGGAGGCGAATATGTAGGTCGGCATTACTAACAAAATCAGTTCCGCTCAAGTATTACTCAAGTATCATACAATTAGGGCCCATTTTATGAAATGTAAAACAAATCTTTAGCAGAAGAAAATCAATATTACCTGGCCGCTTTGTTCTTTTACGTAAGCTTCTATTTGTTCAATTTGGTGTACGTTTTTTGGATCGGAGACGTTCTTCACTTCTATGACGGAAGGGATAATACTTTTGTTGTAGTGGTTGCTGGAACCATGAGTGAAAATGCCAATGTTAATTGTTACAGAAAGTGAAGGTAAACCCAACATAGTTACTGGTAAATTGTGATACCTTTTGATAAAATTTGAAACAATAGCATTCTGGGAATTGAAAATCAGCTTTGTTGAAGCGGTTCCGTTGAGATACAAATTGCCTGTTCAGGGAAAAATGGGTCAACAATGGAAAAAGTGTACAATTTTAGCTTATACCCTCAAAGAGGATGATGATTGATGTTGTACCCATAAACTTCCGAGGATTCAGATGAGTTGCAATGAGCACAACAGGTTGATTTGCATGATCAGTAAGCTTCGCAAGGGATGCAGAAGCGAGGTCATCCCAAAGCGAGATGTATGCGGTGTCACCACTATAGTTATCGCGGGAAATAAATCAGTGTCACAATATAATAATATCTTATATAATAAGACGTGCCAAGTAGTATTACCTGTCCAAAGTACATGTTAATATAAGATTTAGTGATGTTTTTGACGGATTTTCCTTGCTTTTCTTATCGGCGGCCTTGAAAGTTGCGATTTGTGCCACTACATCTAAGGGAGATAAAACACATTGAGAAAGTAAGGGTCGGTGGAACAGAAAATGAAAACAATAAGGCAAACACTGAAAAGAAACCATAGAAGCACGAAGAAAACAAAAGACAGAGACGCATGGAATGAAGACACGTTACCTAGTAAATCCTCACCCTTATCCATCATCAAAAACATTTCGGAATAAGTAAACATTCTGAATGACTCTTTACCAACATCACATTGCTCGTCTTTAACGTCATCCAAAACCGTATTCTCGGTGAAGAGCAATTTGCAGCTGTGATTTGAATGACGGTAACGGTTGGTGGCTAACTCCACATCGAAATCAGTAATAGAAAATAATTGACCCTCAACTAAATCTTCTTTGAACTTGTGTATACGATGAGGAAGAATAGAGGCTTGGATAGTACAGTCCTATAAGATGAGAATTTCACATTTAAAGTGAGGGAGATTGTTGTCAAAACGATGATTCGAAGGAAGGAAGTAAAATTATGGTAGGTATACCTTTTCATCAAGAAGAAGACATTCGAAGCTAAGTAGAACGTTGTTTCTTTTGAAGTCGTGTGCTTCCCAGATATGTAGGAGACGGACAACAATGTGATTGTTAGGAAGATTGTCTATGTTGTTGGAGATTGAATCTAGGGTGGAGTAAGGAAGAAAGGGTTTTGTTTTCTTCGTTCTTTTCATTGTGAGGGAGGAGAAGCAAAGAAAGTATGAGGAAACGTATTTGTGAATATTATTATACATATCTAATGGGAATTTCACATTTAAAGTGAGGGATATTATGAATCCAATTTAATTAGGAGTTTGAAATTTGAAACTTATGGACGGTTACACAATAGGGAGAATTACCGTGAGGGAGGATGAGGAAAGAGACATATATTTGGTGCAAACGGATAATATAGCCGTTGTGGTGCAATTTTTTTTCCCTTTGTGAGATATGAGAGTTAGTGATGAATTGTAACTGTGTAGCCGTTGGGTTTAATTTGGTTTTTAACTATAGGTGACCTTTTTTTTTTTAGTTGCCTTTGTTTTTTTCTCGCATCATATGGTTTTATTTACCCTATCAAGTAATAATGATTCCCTCTGTAACGTTTTTCAGTCTTTCAATTTGTATATTTCTTCGTTGGATGCTATTAGTTGTCAATCATTACATTACTTTGGATTTTCCTTCGCTATGTTTATTCATAGTACACTTTATTTTCATTTGTCGCATTATTAAAACAACATTTTCCAACTAATATGTTTCTTCATCATTATCTAGCGTGTATATCTATCTTCTAAAACTAATTACCAATTAAATAAAAACATTAAAACTTTTTCAAAAAAAAAATATGATAACTTAACCACACAAAATAAATTTCCCATTAAAACAAATATATGCTAAAAACCAAAAAAACAACAATAATTGATAGTACCCTTATTTCCCAATGTGTCATTTTTCCTTAAATTGGATCCCTAATTTATCTCCCTCACTTTAAATGAGAAATTAAAAGTTTTGCCTTACGTTTTCTCAGACCTCTCTTTCCTCCTCCTCCCTCACGGTAATTCTCCCTATTGTGTAACCGTCCATAAGTTTCAAATTTCAAACTCCTAATTAAATTGGATCCATAATATCCCTCACTTTAAATGTGAAATTCCCATTATATATGTATAATAATATTCACAAATACGTTTCCTCATACTTTCTTTGCTTCTCCTCCCTCACAATGAAAAGAACGAAGAAAACAAAACCCCTTCTTCCTTACTCCACCCTAGATTCAATCTCCAACAACATAGACAATATTCCTAATTATCACATTGTTGTCCGTCTCCTACATATCTGGGAAGCACGCGACTTCAAAACAAACAACGTTCTACTTAGCTTCGAATGTCTTCTTCTTGATGAAAAGGTATACCAATCATAATTTTACTTCCTTCCTTCGAATCATCGTTTTGACAACAATCTCCCTCACTTTAAATGTGAAATTCCCATCTTATAGGACTGTACTATCCAAGCCTCTATTCTTCCTCATCGTATACACAAGTTCAAAGAAGATTTAGTTGAGGGTCAATTATTTTCTATTACTGATTTCGATGTGGAGTTAGCCACCAACCGTTACCGTCGTTCAAATCACAGCTGCAAATTGCTCTTCACCGAGAATACGGTTTTGGATGACGTTAAAGACGAGCAATGTGACGTTGGTAAAGAGTCATTCAGAATGTTTACTTACTCCGAAATGTTTTTGATGATGGATAAGGGTGAGGATTTACCAGGTAACGTGTCTTCATTCCATGCGTCTATGTCTTTTGTTTTCTTCGTGCTTCTATGGATTTCTTTTCAGTGTTTGCCTTATTGTTTTCCTTTTCTGTTCCACCGACCCTTACTTTCTCATTGTGTTTTATCTCCCTTAGATGTAGTGGCACAAATAGCAACTTTCAAGGCCGCCGATAAGAAAAGCAAGGAAAATCCGTCAAAAACATCACTAAATCTTATATTAACATGTACTTTGGACAGGTAATACTACTTGGCACGTCTTATTATATAAGATATCATTTATATTGTGACATTGATTTATTTCCCGCGATAACTATAGCGGTGACACCGCATACATCTCGCTTTGGGAAGACCTCGCTTCTACATCCCTTACGAAGCTTACTAATCATGCAAATCAACCTGTGTTGCTCATTGCAACCCATCTGAATCCTCGGAAGTTTATGGGTACAACATCAATCATCGTCCTCTTTGAGTGTATAAGCTAAAATTGTACACTTTTTTCCATTGTTGACCCATTTTTCCCTGAACAGGCAATTTGTATCTCAACGGAACCGCTTCAACAAAGCTGATCTATTATCGTCGTCGTCTGTTGTATACTCAACAACTTGTCTTTTGTTTTTCCTGTCGAGAGAGTCAAAAAGAAACTATTGTTAGAAAGCTAGTTTGGTATTTTGATTACTAATACAAATTTATACATAAACCTGTTTTGACGCTGTGTATACAACAATTGTAGAGGGGTATCGTCTTCAGAGTCAGGGGAGACAAATTTTCCCTTTTTCCCGTTCACTTGTTTGGTATCTGAGTCTTTGACAGTAATTTCCTATGGCATGGGAGAAAGCAAAGTCTGAGGAAAGCCCCCAACACCAGAATTTGGGTATTCTCAGTGGCGCTCCATCTTTTCCAGGTTTGAAATGTTACATGGATGGTTCTTGGAAGGAAACTGATCCTTTTTCTGGGATCGGATGGTATGCCTTTGAAACAGACGACATAGCGTTCATGATGGGTGCCTGTAACGCAAGACGGAGTATATCCCCACTGCATTCGGAGGTAGAAGCACTTATATGGGCCATGCAATGCATGCTCTATATGCAGAAGACGGAGGTCGCATTCGCAACAGACTGTTCTGATTTGGTGAAGATGGTGTCTACACCGATGGAGTGGCCGGCGTTTGGCGTACAACTCGAAGACCTGATGAATCTAAAAGAGAAGTTTTCCTACTTTTCGCTCTCGCTCATTCCGCGCACACAAAATTCCAAAGCCGACATGCTAGCGAAGGGTGCACGCAGTTTTAATTATGATATTTCTTTTGTAAACTCGTCACCACCAGCTTGGGTATCCAACTGGTCGTAATTTAGTTTATAAAGCTGTCGACAAAAAAAAAAAGACAGTAATTTCCTCTTTGGCAAAACTTTTAATTTCTCATTTAAAGTGAGGGAGATAAATTAGGGATCCAATTTAGTTAAGCATTTGGAATTTGAAACTTTTGTACGGTTCATGGCTTTATAGTGGTGGGCTATTATTATGAGTTAGTAGTTGACACGTGTCATGTGTGTGGACTGCCAAATGTCGCTTTCTTATGAGGAGTTGAAGAAAAATCTTCTCGTATTATATAAGATATGAAAGGAGAATGACACTCTCCTCCTTCCGCCATGTCAGCCAAAAACAACATTTCTCTGCAACTACCACGTGTAACTTCATTTCTTGTATAATGATTAAAAGGAATTAGAAGAAAGGAAAACACAATTATAATACTTTCCATCTAACATTCATATTAAAATTGTCGCAACAAAATTTTAGAATTTTTTTATATAAAATATATTTTCGAATGAAATATATATGTAACTGATGAAATAGTGATTATTTTTACAAATAAAATATTAGAACAAATTTTATCTAATATATAGATATATATGTAATTGGTTAAATAGTGAATATTAGAGATAAAGACAAAAAGGAAAAAGAAATAATATGACAAAACATTGTTCTACCAAACACAATGTTAGTTATTCTTTAAAAAATCTGTTTAAATTATGTCATTATAAACTATTTTCAGTTCTCACCCAAAACACTTTATAATGATAAAATTTGTTTATTTACATTCATGTTACAAAATAATAATAGTCAAATTATCATCCATAATAAAAACAACCAATTTGTCATCTGGTTGTAGATTTTCTTTACTCGATGAGGTTTTATAGTAAAAAAAATCACGTCAATAGTTAGAGGAAATAGGTTAACAATAATTTCAAATGTACATAATTACATTTTAGAAAAATAGGTGAGAATTATTGGGACTGAATACTCTACACATCTTCTCAAGTTTTGAAATATAACATAAGAATCTTTTGTGGTCATAAAGCAATAAATACTTTTTTTCCGCATATAATGTGGGCAAGTCAACGATTTAAAGTGATTTCCATACAAATCACTCATACAAAAATGGTTCAAACTATATCTTGTAAAAAAAATGCTAAAACATTCTCGGTTTATTGTGATTTTTATTTCATTTATTTAAAACTACAAAACGGGGAGATTACAATTTATTAGAAAATATCTACCCAAATTACTGATCGAACCATTGGATATCTACCGATTTTTGATCCAGTTAGATCCAAACTAGGTCAAAATCAGATGGAATAAAAAATCCGCTCTCTTCTTATTCTTCTTCTTTATAAATCTCGATCTTAATTTCTCTTTCACTTTATTTTTTGTTCTATTCTTCTTCTTCACAAAACATCAGATTTATTTTCTCCCAAATTCTCTTTACCGTTTTGAGATCTATTCTTCTCGTCATTTCCAGATCTATTCTCGTTCGCCATTTCCTTCCATCTCTATCTCGCTCGTATATTCTTTGTCAGTTTCATCTCCTAATCTCAAATATGGGTTCAAATCTAGTGTTTGGTTTCTCCCAAATTCTTTATACTGTTTTAAGATATATTCTTCTCGCCGTTTCTAAATCTATTCTCTTCTGCATGCCTCCTTTCATCTTCTATCTTGCTCGTCTATCCTTTGTCAGTTGAATTTCCTAAACTCGAACATGGTTTCAAATCTAGCGATTGATTTCTCCGAAATTCCCTTTTACCATTTTGAGATATATTCTTCTTGTGGCGCCCGTGAACCATTTTTGAGAAAATGGAGGGGCTGTCGATCGACAGGGCTCTTTAGGGCTGTCGATCGATAGGGCTCTTTAGGGCTGTCGATCGACAGAGCTATGAAGGGCTGTCGATCGACAGAGCTATGAAGGGTTGTCGATCGATTGGGTCCTTAAGGGCTGTCGATCGACAGGTACCCGAATTGGTCGGTTTTCTGGTTCGATTTAAGTCATTCTATTGGACCGGGCCTGTTTGGGGAAACCCTAGGGCTTCATATTTAAGTCTTTTTGGCCGCATTTGAGCGAACCAAGCCTAAAAAATCAGCAGAGAAAGAGTTGAGAGGAGTTCTCTTGTTTATGTTAGGGTTTTTGAGTTAGGGTTTCGTTCTTGATCATTTTGGAGAGGAATTTCGTGGGGATTGTCGTGGATTTCGTGTCTAGCTTCAATACTATCAGATTCTATCCGAAAATCTAAGGTGAGTGCGTGATCATGGCTTCTAGGCCGGTGGATTCGTTAGGGTTGTGTGGTGGTAGGTTGTGAATTGATTGCTTGAATCTTGTGTGGATTGTTTGAGACTGTGATTTGTATTTAGATTGTGTGGATTATGATTTTCGTGTAGGTTTCGTGTCATCACAGAGGAGGAGATCGATCCGAGAGATTAATGATCGATTTCTTATGAATTTGCGACGGCCTGTCGATCGACAACAACTAGGTCTGTCGATCGACAGGACAACACGAGAAGCTGTCGATCGACACCTAGAGGTTGTGTCGATCGACAAGAGGTTGAGGATCTGTCGATCGACACCTAGAGGTTGTGTCGATCGACAGGGTCTGATGGAGCTGTCGATCGACAGACACCGTGGGTGTGTCGATCGACAAGTGTGCACAGGGGTGTCGATCGACACCTAGTGGTAGTGTCGATCGACAAGCCGCCTGTCTAGGCTTTGGTTGAGCCGTTGTGGTGATTGTGTGATTGTTTGATGCATGTTTGCCTGAGCGGATCCATCGCGTCTGAGTGCGCAGTCGTAGATGGAATGACCGTCTCACTGGGTATTTGTGATAATACTCACGCATCTCTTTTTTCCATGTGATGCAGGTAAAGGCAAATTGTGATCGTGGAATCACGGCTAAGAAGAGAGAGATGATCTAGGGTCTCGCGTTGGGTGTTGTTGTGTTTTCCTTTTCTGTTTTAGAACCTTGTTAGGTTGCGGGTTTGATGGAATCTGTTGAATTGGAATTGTCTTGGATTGGTTTAGTATTTTAATGAATTTCTTATTGAGTTATCCGCTGTTATATGTTTGCCTGGTTTGCTTGGTTGTTGAGGATAATATTTATGGGAATGCTAGTCCGAGACCAAGAGTTAATTGTTAAAAAAAAAAACGGGTCGTTTCAGTTTGGTATCAGAGCCCTTACGGTTTTAGAACGGGGTAGAACTGCTATGACTGTAATTTGGCTAAATTGACAATTCTGTGAGTTTGGGGGTTCTAGATCATCTTCCTTCGAGCCTTCAAAGAGATTCCACGGTAAGTGTTGATTGTTGTGTTTGAGTCTTTCTAGTGCTTAGCTGGTCCGCTTTTGAGTGCAGTGTGATGGCTAGAGCAGCTAGAGGGCGTGGTCGTGGGGGCCGAGGAGGCCGAGGCAGAGGTCGTGGACTCGGGGGTGAGCCAGTCTTGAGTGAGGCTCAGAGTTCTGCGCATGGGCCTGGGGCGGGTCAGCAGTCGTTGCATGAGGGTCAGACCGCCGGTGTGACTGCCAATGTGGGGGCCGGTTTGGGTCATGTTGGGGCCGGTGTGGGTCCTGTAGGGGCTGGTTTGGGTGCCGTTGAGGCTGGTGGTGCTGGTGGTGTTGGCGCAGCTGGGGGTGTGGTCGCACCGCAGGGGTAGCCCAGGCTGGAGATGATCGGTTGGCTGATCTGCTGAGACAGTTGTTGGAGCGGTTACCGGGTGTGGTGCCAGTGCAGGCTCCAGTGTTGCCACGAGTGGCAGAGGTACAGCCGAGGGCTGCGGTTGCTGATGAGGTTCCGTCATACATCCGTATGATGGAGCAGATGCAGAGGATCGGTACGGGTTCTTTTGCGGGGGGTGTGAAGCCTGAGGAGGCGGATGAGTGGAGGATGAGGTTAAAGCGGAACTTACGCTCGATTAGGTGTCCCGAGGGATACAAGGTTGACTTGGCGGTCCATTATTTGGACAGTGATGCACACCTCTGGTGGAGGAGTGTAGCAGCTAGATGGGTTGGGACTGCGATGTCGTGGTCAGATTTTGTGACAGACTTTAACTCCAAGTTCTTCCCTCAGGAGGCGTTGGATCGTTTGGAGGCGAGGTTCTTGGACTTGACTCAGGGAGAGAAGTCGGTGCGAGAGTATGACGTGGAGTTTAACAGACTCCTGGGTTATGCTGGTAGGAGCTTGGAAGAGTATGCTCAGGTTCGGAGGTTTTTGCGAGGACTTCGACCAGATTTGTGGACTCGGTGCAGAGGCATCAAGTTTGGGTGTAGAGTGGAGTTGGTAGAGGTGGCTGCACAGATCGAGGAGGATCTGAGGGAGCAGGCTGCGGTTGTAGTTCCAGCTGTTCAGCCTCGGAGGCCTCAGCAGCAGCAGGTGCAGCAGGCGGGTCCTAGCAAAGGCGGCAAGCCTGCGCAGGGATAAAAGAGAAAGTGGGATGGCGCTTCGGGATCGGGTCAGAGTGGTCGGGGCTGTTACGTTTGTGGTAGTCTAGACCACAAGAGGGCGAGTTGCCCGAAGCAGAGTGAGGTTCGAGCGGCTCGGACTTGCTATCAGTGTGGAGAGTCGGGGCACATCAGGCAGAACTGTCCGAAGTTACAGCCGCTGGCAGTGGCGGTGCTCCAGCCAGTAGCTCAGTATGGGCCGGTGCAGCCTTTGGACCAGATCGCGACGATGGAGCGTCCGCCGGCTATTGCAGCGCCGGGAGAGCCGAGCTCGAGACCGATCACATGTAACTTTCTAATTCAGACTTTGTAAATTCAGTAGTGTAGAATTTTTTGGTGCTTGTTTTAGAGTGTTTGCCTGTGATAGAAAGTTAGGTTGCTTAGCACATGAGAATTGTGTAGGGACCTTGTTTGTAGGTGGGTGTGAGTCCCACGTGTTGTTTGATTCTGGAGCATCGAATCGCTTCATCACTCCAGATCATGCTGAGAGAAGTGGTATCTGGAGTAGCGCTGGTGAGCGGACTGGACCGGTCATGGTTGCTGGGGGAGAACTTCTAGCTACGCATGGTCGGGCGAAGGAGGTGGATGTTTTGATAGCGGGAGAGTTGATGCCAGCTGACTTGGTGATTAGTCCGGTGGAGCTATACGATGTTATCCTTGGTATGGATTGGTTGAATCGGTATTCGAACGTGAAAGTGGTAGGTTGGTGTATCAAGGAGTGAGACCGACTTCAGGTAGTCTCGTGATCTCCCTTGTTCAAGCTGAGGCGATGATTGAGAGGGGTTGCGAGGCTTACTTGGCCACGATTGTAATGCCGGAGGCTGTTGGTGGGGTTGCTGTGAGAGATATTCGGGTCGCTTGGGATTTCGAGGATGTCTTTCAGTCGTTGCAGGGATTACCGCCGTCTCGGTCGGATCCTTTCACGATTGAGTTAGAGCCCGGAATGACGCCGTTGTCTAAGGCACCCTATCGAATGGCTCTAGCAGAGTTGGCGGAATTGAAGAAGCAGTTGGAGGATTTATTGGAGAAGGGGTTTGTTCGACCAAGTACTTCACCGTGGGGAGCACTGGTGTTGTTTGTAAAGAAGAAAGATGGTAGTTTCCGGTTGTGCATCGATTATCGAGGGCTTAACCGAGTCACTGTGAAGAACAAGTATCCTCTTCCGAGAATTGATGAGTTGTTAGATCAGTTGAGAGGGGCTACTTGGTTCTCAAAGATTGACTTGGCATCCGGTTACCACTAGATTCTGATAGACGAAGTAGATGTTCGGAAGACGGTTTTCAAGACTCGGTATGGGCATTTTGAGTTGTTAGTGATGCCATTCGGGTTGACGAATGCACCGACGGCATTTATGAGGTTGATGAACGGAGTTTTCCAGGAGTATCTTGATGAGTTCGTAATCATCTTCATCGATGATATTCTGGTGTATTCGAAGAGTCTGGAGGAACATGAGGTTCATCTGAGGAAAGTTCTGGAGAAGTTGCGGGAACAGAAGCTGTTTGTGAAGTTGAGTAAGTGCAGTTTCTGGCAGAGAGATATGGGATTTTTGGGTCACATCGTTTCTGCAGAAGGAGTCTCAGTGGATCAGACAAAGATCGAGTCTATCCGAGATTAGCCTAGACCGTGGAATGCGACTGAGATTAGGAGTTTTCTTGGGTTGGCAGGCTATTATCGGAGATTCTTCAAAGGTTTTGCGAGTATGGCTCAGTCCATGACGAAGCTGACGGGGAAGGATGTTCCTTTTGTGTGGTCGGCTGATTGTCAGCTGAGTTTCGCGAAACTGAAGACGATGTTGACTAGTACACCAGAATTGGCGTTGCCTGAACCGGGTGAGCCTTATGTGGTGTACACAGATGCTTTGGGAGTTGGGTTGGGTTGTGTGCTGATGCAGTAGGGTAAAGTGATTGCGTATGCTTCGAGGCAGTTGAGGAAGCACGAAGGCAATTATCCTGTTCATGACTTAGGGTTGGCTGCAGTGATCTTCGCGTTGAAAATCTGGAGGTCTTACTTGTATGGTGACAGAGTTCAGGTGTTCACTGATCATCATAATCTGAAGTACATTTTTACTCAGTAGAATTTAAATGTACGACGGAGGTGATGGTCAGAGTTGTTGGCTGATTATGACCTGGACATTGTTTACAATCCGGGTAAGGCTAACACTATGGCAGATGCTCTTAGTCGAATGCGGTATGATTCATCTCAGGAGCGGGATGTGGAGACTTTTGTGAGCATGCTGAGTACGTTAAGGTTGTGTGTTACTTCAGAGGAACCGTTGGGGTTAGCGGCGGCGGATCAGGCGGATCTATTGAGCAGGATCCGAGTACCTCAGGAGAAGGATCCGGTGTTGTTAGATCTCTCCAAGGCTACTGGTTCCGAATATCATGTTTCTGCTAATGGGACTATCTTAGTGCATGGACGAGTCTGTGTTCCTATTCTGAGAGAAGCTCATGCGAGTAAGTTTTCGATTCATCCGGGAGCGACTAAGATGTATCGGGATCTGAAGAGATACTATCATTGGGTCGGGATGAAGAGAGATGTGGCAGATTGGGTTGCAGCTTGCAATGTGTGTCAGTTGGTGAAGGCTGAGCACCAAGTTCCTAGTGGCTTATTGCAGAGTCTACCCATTCAAGAGTGGAAGTGGGACATGATTACCATGGATTTCGTAGTAGGGTTGCCGGTTTCTCGGACCTATGACGCGATTTGGGTGATTGTGGATCGACTAAGTAAGTCCGCACATTTTCTGGCCATTAAGAAGACAGATAGAGCTGAGGTCTTGGCTAGGAAGTATGTGAAGGAAGTTGTGAGGTTGCTTGGTGTGCCAGCGAGTATTGTGTCGGATCGAGATCCGAGGGTTGCTTCAGTGTTCTGGAGGGCTTTTCAGGCTGAGATGGGTACTAAGGTGCACATGAGTACAACTAATCATCCGCACACGGATGGGCAGTCCGAAAGGACGATTCAGACACTGGAAGATTTGTTGAGGATGTGCGTGCTAGATTGGGGTGGCCACTGGGCGGATCACCTGAGTTTGGTGGAGTTCGCATATAACAATAGTTTTTAGGCGAATATTGGAATGGCTCCTTTTGAGGCGTTGTATGGGAGGCCATGTCGTACTTCGCTGTGTTTTACCCAAGTGGGGAGAGGAGCATCTTTGGGGCTGATTTTGTTCAGGAGACGACGGAGAAGATTCGTGTTGTGAAGCTGAACATGAAAGAGGCTCAAGATCGGCATAAGAGTTATGCCGATAGGAGAAGGAAATAGTTGGAGTTTGCAGTCGGAGATCGAGTGTATCTCAAGATGGCGATGATGCGGGGTCTGAACAGGTCCATATCCGAGGATAAGCTGAGTACGAGGTACATGGGTCCGTTCTGGGTTATGGAACGTGTGGGACCAGTTGCTTATCGGTTGGAGCTGCCTCCGATTATGGAGAAATTCCATGATGTGTTTCATGTTTCGAAACTCAGGAGATGCTTGCATGCTTCTGAGGAGGTAGCAGTGACGATTCCTGCGGATCTTCAGCCAAATCTGACTATTGGGATGAGGCCGGTTAGGATTCTTGAGAGAAGTATCAAGGTTCTGCGCCGGAAGAGAGTGCCGTTGTTGAGAGTCTGTTGGGACTGTGACGGTATTCAGGAGGAGACTTGGGAACCAGAGGCATAGATGAAAACGAAGTTCAAGAAGTGGTTCGAGAAGCAAGCCGAGGAGTGAATTTGTTTTTCTTTGTGGTTTCCAGTTTCAGTTTTTGTGTTGTGATCACCGGGTGTGGTGAGGTTTTTGGTTGTGGATTTTGTATTTCATTAAGTTGTAATGATTATGACATTTTCCAGTTGAATAAGAAAGTGTTTTTCTTATGTGTTTTGACTTTGAGAGTCACATGTTTGTGGTTAGAGAACCTCGAAATGGAAGTTTTATCGTGAATAGAATTTGCCAGTTTCGGTGGGGACTCTAGCGGTTTGTGTGTGTGTGTATGAGAGAGTCTCGGAATAGAAGTTTTATGGTGGTTAGAACTGTCTATTTCCGGAGAGACTCTATAGGGACATCCGGGGTGAGGGATGGTCCGAGTGATCTGTGATGATCACGATTGTGATGGTATTCCGGATGGGGAATATCATGTGAGACCTTAGGAGGTAGTTCCGGTCAGAGGTGCATTATAGACGTTAGGAATTGATTGCATAGCTTAGAGATAGACATTGGTTCTTTCTTGAAGATGAGTCTCCGGCAGATCTTAAGAGATGCGTCTCTCCGGGGGACAGTGGGTTCCCTGCATACTGATCATTCGTCAGGACTGCGAGGACTGAGAGCGTGAGGGTATGGGGATAGTTTGGGAGGTTGCAACCTCTGGCAGATCTTTGCATACCGAGAGCTTGATAGACTGTGCGTCTTGATGGGTTGAGGTTTGGAGATGGTTGAGTATCAAACACCGTCAGGACTGCGCGGACTGAGGTGGGTTGATACTAGACACCTAGAGCTGATGGGTGACGATCCCGAGAGCTAGATGGTTGTTATGAGTTATGAGCTATGGGCAATCAATGGCTGAGACGGGTCTATGTGCATAGGACGGATGTGAGCCTCGAGGGGGTTTGGAAGATGTAGTCTCCGGTGTTACTGGCGAGTTGGCCAGGTTTTAGCTTGGTGGGTAGTGTTGAGGATTCGAGGACGAATCAAGTTTTAGTGGGGGAGAATTGTGACGCCCGTGAACCATTTTTGAGAAAATGGAGGGGCTGTCGATCGACAGGGCTCTTTAGGGCTGTCGATCGACAGAGCTATGAAGGGTTGTCGATCGATAGGGTCCTTAAGGGCTGTCGATCGACAGGTACCCGAATTGGTCCGTTTTCTGGTTCGATTTAAGTCGTTCTATTGGACCGAGCCGGTTTGGGGAAACCCTAGGGCTTCATATTTAAGTCTTTTTCGCCGCATTTGAGCGAACCAAGCCTAAAAAATCAGCAGAGAAAGAGTTGAGAGGAGTTCTCTTGTTTCTGTTAGGGTTTTTGAGTTAGGGTTTCGTTCTTGATCGTTTTGGAGAGGAATTTCGTGGGGATTGTCGTGGATTTCGTGTCTAGCTTCAATACTATCAGATTCTATCCGAAAATCTAAGGTGAGTGCGTGACCATGGCTTCTAGGCCGGTGGATTCGTTAGGGTTGTGTGGTGGTAGGTTGTGAATTGATTGCTTGAATCTTGTGTGGATTGTTTGAGACTGTGATTTGTGTTTGGATTGTGTGGATTGTGATTTTCGTGCAGGTTTCGTGTCATCACAGAGGAGGATATCGATCCGAGAGGATAATGATCGATTTCCCATGAATCTGCGACGGCCTGTCGATCGACAACCACTATGTCTGTCGATCGACAAGACAACACGAAAAGCTGTCGATCGACACCTAGAGGTTGTGTCGATCGACAGGGTCTGGTGGAGCTGTCGATTGACAGACATCGTGTGTGTGTCGATCGACAGGTGTGCACAGGGGTGTCGATCGACAGGCCGCCTGTCTGGGCTGTGGTTGAGCCGTTGTGGTGATTGTGTGATTGTTTGATGCGTGTTTGCCTGACCGGATCCATCGCGTCTGAGTGCGCAGTCGTAGATGGGAGAACTGTCTCACTGGGTATTTGTGATAATACTCACGCATCTCTTTTTTCCATGTGATGCAGGTAAAGGCAAATTGTGATTGTGGAATCACGGTTAAGAAGAGGGAGATGATCTAGGGTCTCGCGTTGGGTGTTGTTGTGTTTTCCTTTTCTGTTTTAGAACCTTGTTAGGTTGCTGGTTTGATGGAATCTGTTGAATTGGAATTGTCTTGGATTGGTTTAGTATTTTAATGAATTTTTTATTGAGTTATCCGGTGTTATATGTTTGCCTGGTTTGCTTGGTTGTTGAGGATAGTATTTATGGGAATGCTAGTCCGAGACCAAGAGTTAATTGTTTTAAAAAAAAAAACGGGTCGGGTCGTTTCACTTCTGGTCGTTCCAGATCTATTTATGTTTTCATCTTCTATCTCATTCATCTATTCAAAAAAAAAAATTAGCGTTGTATTTTCGGCTAATCGATTCAATTTGGGTAGAGTTTTATTCAGTTCAGTTTCAAGCATTTTATCCACCCTTACCCTTGGTAATATTTATTCAAACTGAGCATTCTATCAGTGTAGCATACATAGTAACTAGAGCACATGAGTTGCGTCTTCCCGGATTGAATCTAATGTTATGGAATTGCTCATCCTTTAGGTTTGTCTTTCCATCCCTTCCCTAGACTCATTTTTCCTGTTTTTTTTAGTAGAAGCCATTTGTCTTCTACAAAAAAAAATAGGAGAATGAGTTTAGAAAAGAGATAGAAAAACTTTGCTAAAAGAAACGACTTAAAGATAAGCGATTTCATCATGATGGAGTTAATTGGGAAGATACAATTCATGAGCTCAGTTTGTTCTGTATAAAGTCTAGCAATGAAAGAGAAAAAGACTTAGCAATGGAAACAAGACCATAATTGTCGCAATAAAATTTTAGAATTTTTTTTTTATAAAATATATTTTAGAATGAAATATATATTAAATGGGTAAAACAGTGATTATTCTCACAATAAAATTTTAGAAATATTTTTATATAAAATATTACGTAAATGGTCAAATAGTGAATACCGGAGATAAAAACAAAAAGGAAAAAAGAAATAATATGACAAAACATATTGTTAGTTATTCTTTAAAAAATTTGTTTAAATTATGTCATTATAATCTATATTTTATTCTCACCCAAAACACTTTATAATGATAAAATTTATTTATTTAAATTTAGGTTACAAAATGATAATAGTCAAATTATCATCTATAATAAAAACAACCAATTTGTCATTTGGTTCTAGATTTTCTTTACTTGATGAGGTTTTATAGTAAAAAAAAAACAATCACGTCAATAGTTAGAGGAAATAGGTTAACAATAATTTCAAATGTACATAATTACATTTTAGAAAAAAGGTGAGAACTAACGGGACTGAATATGCTACACATCTTCTCAAGTTTTGAAATATTAACATAATAAAAATTGTAGAAGTGCCTTATTTGTATAATTACTCATAATCTTTTGTGGTCATAAAGCAATAAACACTTTTTATCTGCGTATAATGTGGGCAAATCAACTATTCAAAGTGATTTCCATACAAATCATTCATACTAAAATGGCTCAAACTACATCTTGTAAAAAAAATGCTAAAACATTCTCGGTTTATTGTGATTTTTATTTCATTTATTTAAAACTAAAAAACGAGGAGATTACAGTTTATTAGAAAAAATTTACACAAATTACTGATCCAACCATTGGATATCTACCGATTCATGATCCAGTTAGATCCAAACTAGATCAAAATCAGATGGAATAAAAAAAATTCGCTCTTTTCTTCTTTTTCTTTATAAATCTAGATCTCAATTTCTCTTTCACTTTATTTTTTTGTTCTTTTCTTCTTCTTCACAAAACATAAGATTTATTTCTCCCAATTTCTCTTTACCGTTTTGAGATCTATTCTCTTTTTTGCCTTTTCCTTTCATCTCTTTCTCGCTCGTATATTCTTCTTTTTTTGTTGCTAAATGGTAAATATTCATCATAAATGAAAATGTTTAGGTTGCACAAAGTGTTACCAACTTGCTAACCTATCTAAATGATCCCATGCCAACAAAAAAAGGGGTAAAAAACATGGAAACATAATCAATCGTTAGACCGACCGATTTTGCCATGAAACTAAAGATACCAAATCTCAACGATAAAGACTTGAAATCAAAGGCATTAGGAAAGCGGTTAAAAGGCAAATTTGAGAGAATAAACTCAGCTAACTCGAATCAGAAGTTGTTTCATAGGAGGCCCGAGAGAAAGGCATTCAATCTAGAAAGTGTCTGATCCCATGCTCGAATCGTCTTCTGAATCGATGAGCCGCGGGAAAACCTACAAGACTAGAACAGCACCTCGCCGAAACTACACAAGCTACATGGAGTATGAATGCTTAAATTTTGGAAAGTGTCCGATCGCCGCGTTAAAAAACAGTCAAATACTCGTTAATGAATCGATGGGAAAACCAACAATCCTAAACCAAACACCCACACGAAACCCACACACGCAAATCACTCGATCACGCAATAGTTTTACTATCTCCTCCGAGAACACAGAAAACCAATAGAAAAATCAAACAAGCTACAAAGCCAAGCCAATGTAACCACCAACAACAAGCGCTTCAAGAGATCAAGATGGAGACAAAACACAATCCACAGAGCTAGAGGGTCAGCAGTACATGAGTTAAAGATTGACATAAGGTTAAAAACCCATATCAAACACACTAACCGTACCTCACCTCGCACCAAACTAGGCATGTTAAGTCGAAACGAGAGACGAGCGAATAAACTCAATGGATATGGAGAGCCACGAAAGAGGGAATTGAATCAGACAAAACCAACGGAGATCTACCTTTTATGGTCAAATCTCGTCCCAAAAACAAAGCGACTTAGATCCGCTGTGTACGAATTTTAGAGAGAGCAACTTCCGTAAAGTCGCAGCACAGATCTCCCTCGATCCACCAAGCAGCCACCACACAGGAAGAATAAAAACGCTGTCACCGAGCAAAGGAGCAGAACCGGTGCGGAACCTGTGAGTGAGATTGAAGTTTTCGTCGTATCTGCTTGACATAGATAAAGGAGAGGCTGAGCCGGAAGAGGAAGGAGAAGCAACCATCGTCCTTCAACGGCATTCGATCTGACTTTACCGGAACTCTGAAAATCCAATCACCAAGAAGAACCGCCGACAAAATTTCCAAAATCAACTCGGAAAGAGAGATATGTCTAGTGTTTGGTTTCTCCGAATCTTTGTCAGTTTCATCTCCTAATCTCAAATGTGGGTTCAAATCTAGTGTGTGGTTTCTCCCAAATTCTTTATAATGTTTTAAGATATATTTTTCTCGCCGTTTCTAGATCTTGCATGTTTCCTTTCATTTTCTATCTTTTTTTTTTTTTTTGCTAAAAGTATTCTTCGTTTTCTTATAAAAGCGAGTATAATCATGAAAACATTGATCGTATATATTACTTTATTATATTTGAGTAGTATTATTTAAAGAGATGATAAAAGCATTATTTTTATCCAATTTGATCTTATTTCATATCTACACTCTTGTTTTTCTATCTTGCTCGTCTATCCTTTGTTAGTTGAATTTCCTAAACTCGAACATGGTTTCAAATCTAGCGATTGATTTCTCCAAAATTCCCTTTCACCATTTTGAGATATATTCTTCTCGTTGTTCCAGATCTATTTATGTTTTCATCTTCAATCTCATCTTCTATTCAACAACAAAAATTAGCGTTGTATTTTCGGCTAATCGATTCAATTTGGGTAGAGTTTTATGAAAATAAATAACAAAATTTGTAAAAATAGTGTGTTATCAAATTTTTTCTAATAAAACTTCAAAATTATATGAAATTTAAGATTTTTTTTTTGTCATCTAATTAATATTGATAAGGGCTTCTTACGTTTAGAAGTATTTTCTCAAACTTTGCTTTCAAAATGGATACTTTTTAGCAATGGTGTACTTATTCCACTATTTGATTTTTATTAATACTATTTTACCCTAAAAAGAGAGTGGATGGTTTAGTTAGAAAATAAATATATAGTTACATGAAAGCAGATCTGGACCGTTTATCTAGAAAAAGAGATAGAAATCTTGTGGTTTAGAAGAAAATAAAATCAGATATGACTTTCTTTCTTTGTCTCCTTCTTCCATTTCCTCTCTTTCCTTCTCAAGCTATGCTTCTGCGAAATCAAATGAAGGAAACTAATTTGATCTTCTTCTTTTTTTTTTTGCCGTCAACCAATTTGATCAATTATAATTTTTTTGCTTTCCCTTCATTAAGTTTCTTAAAACTAAAACACTCAAAACCTAATGACCCATCAACCTAGATTTGTGAATATGCAGATTTCATAACTATTGACGAAACAGTTCGGGATTTGGTAGAATCGTTAGAGCCCATTTGGTTTGGTTACTAATAATTTTGAGTTCTTGTTGTATGTGTTTGTGTGGATAATAAATTGATATGGACGGATTGTTATGGACAATAATAAATGGTCAACATCCTAATTATCCTAAATTTCTCTTCTCTAAGCATCGCTGCACATGTACATTAGTTTTGATCATTAGTATCTTCTCTTAGATAGGCTAGAGATGAAAGAGAGAAATCTATGATTGGGGTAAAGACAACTTTTGCTACGAGGAACTCATCTTCTCTGTTTGGTGGACCTCGATCGAGTAACATGATAAAATATTCGACATTAGCATCCTTTGAATGTAGATGGTCTCAAGGAGGTTTTTAGTTCTTGTAATGAATGGATCGGTTTATCAAATTCTCTAATTCATCGATTCGACAAATCAGCGGTTATCATAAGTGTACATTGTCTTATGGACAAGTTTGTGTGGATAGTTTAAAACAATGTGCCACGAAACAACATCCATGAGTTCATTGTGTGCGAATAAGTGCATAGAATGAGTCATGTTCACTTGTGTTCTTTATGAGTTATGAGCCATGTCGTTACAAAAAGTTTACGTTTACTAACATTAATCAAGGTCGTTTACTTTGTTTTCTTTTATTGATACCTTTAAATGATAATTGTAGTTTTCTACCATGTTTTATACTTTTTGTTGACATTTAATTGAAGAAATATATCTTTTGAAAAGACAAAGTGAAGGCCATAAAGTAAGCTGTGCAAGCTCATTTAGTAGTAATTTATAAGGTCCTGAATTTATAGAGAAAGAGGATTCATGGTTCTTTCAGATCATTCAATATAAGCACCCTGAACTTTCATCATATATTCTTAAACCTTACAACAACTCCCAAGTATCAAGATAGTTACAAACATAGCTTTCGGGTTGCTCAGAAATATAGTTCTATCGACGAATCATACTCCATACAAATAGAACTTTTGGGTTATTCTAACTTACTCTACAAAATATCACAAGCTGCGTTCACCTGAACCGTCGTGTATCTCGAAACCATGAGTGAGAACAAAGTGTCTTTAAACCAAAACATCAAACATTACAAATTCTACAACACAATATTATATTTTTTTTATAGATGTTGCTTCTCTTGTTCATCTCTTTCTTTTCTTAACTCTCTAACATGTGTCCAAACTAACTAATCCATGAAATAACGTCCACACAAACTATTTTATGAGACAGTGTACATACATGTAACTTGTCCATGTGACATTATCCACAAAACAATCGCCATTTAAAGAATGTTTACAAGGCAAATTTTTCTCATCGTATAAGAAACTCTAATAGGTTGTTGTAATCAAAACCCCCATCACAGGTAATTCACCAATCGCTACAGAAAGATGAACAAAAGAAAAAATTTAATCAACATAAAGATGAACAAAAAAATTCTTCCATGAAAAGACAAGATTCTTAAATTTAATAAAAGCTTAATCAACATATTTTTGACCCACAATCTAAAACTCTCTCTTTTAACAACATCTACAATAACCTGGAAAAACAGCTTGAGTTGGAGAAGCAACTCTAACCACAAAATATAAGTTCCGTAATTATTTTCCACCGAAAATTTCAGAATTGATTACATATACCCAAAAGAAAATAAGGGATTAAGAAATCACATTTTGTTTGTGTCGGAATCGTTGTCATTGCTTTATAGAGTTGGAGGCAAGTGAAGGAAACGAGCTTCGAAAATTCAATTGGGTTCGAATTGAGCCGGAGGAGTACAATATGGAGCTTCCAACCTTCGATTTACTTCTCATCAAAATTGGGATCAAATTGAGATGTGGATCTTTAATATGGGTAAAGGTTTCCAGCGGAGAAGGAAGAGGTTTTAGAGATCTGAGATCTTATTTGGTTGATGTATAATCCAAACTTTGATGTTATCGAAAGGTCTTCTCTTTGTGTTGGGTTGCGACGAGAAGAACATAAAAAAGTGTCCGAGTCTTTTTTAGTTTTGCTTTTTGTTTTTGTTTTGTTTATTATGGTTTAGTCTGAAAACCAAAATAAGACAATTACAAGAATTGAGTTAGTAAAGGGTTAAAATTGACTTTGACCATAGCAAAAGTATACCATCAACTTAAAGTATCTGAAAGAGTTGATAGTTTTCCAAAAAGTACCTTTGGGGGTAAATTTCTCTATTGATAATTGGCAAAGATTACAATAACCAAGAGAGCAATACAACAAGAAAAATCCAAGGATACAAAACCTTTAAGCTAGAGAAGATGGAGGTACAACTGAACGCTCACCGAAACCCCATTCAAAGGAACCAAACTTCTACAAGAAACTATTTTGATGCCTACCCTTCGTCGAGGATCAAGAATCAGATGAACTACCAAAATGAGATAGCACTAACCAAACTCTACCGACAACCGGGAGGACGTGGAAGAGAGGACTAATAAATAAGCCACAAGTAAAACACCACTTCCAAGCTGCTAAACTACAGCCCTTGCACAAACGATTTCACTAGGCTCAAGATCAAACCAACACCACAGCTGGGAACCCGCTATAGAGGGAGATCAGTTCTAACACACGGATACTCGCAAGCAAACTAAAACCACCTACAGACAGAAGCAAGCCACCTCCTCGCAAGAGTATAACTGAAAACTAACACCAATGTTAAGACGTGATACCTAAACCATAACCAAAGTAAGGACAAGGCAGTAGATGTCTCCAACAACAACATCTTATCACATGAAACGGGACCAGACAAGAAGACCTAGTAAGCACCGATGCTCAAAACATTATCGCCGCAACCCAAAAAAGGCACAACAACGGACAACCTCAAACACCTAGACCCTAAACTTTGCACCAAAACCTGACTTTCCAGACAAAAGCCGAGACCGAAAAGAAATTAAAAAAACCACCTCAGAGAACGATGAAAACATGCCAGCAACAAGTCGAACAACTTTTCTCCTTTGAGAGGCAGAGACTCTCTCGACTTTTAACCTAGCAGCGACCAACAAGTCGAACCCTTTAGTGCCGATTTCATTCTTACTGCTTTTTCTCTTTCGGTTTATCTTAGTTTTGCCTCAGATCTGGATCGTGGAAGCTTTGTTTGAGTCTTTTTGGCTCTTCCAATTAGGTCCCTCCGACAGTGCTTCTCCTCTGTGGTTGCTTAAAGACGGTGACTCTAGGATTTGTTTCTGTTCGGGTGTAAGATAATTGGCTTGTCTTTCTCCGGTTTTGGATGGTCGATCTCAGTTTCTTGCTTGTCGATGGCGGAGAAGGCTTTGTTGGTGGTGTCGGGTCCTTCCCATCTATTGTCTCTGGTCCGCTTTGGGATGGTGGTTAGATTCGTGGATGGTGACTTCCGACGGTTGTATCACTATCTCTTTTGCCGAGTCCTTGTGACAGTCTCCGGTTATCTGGTCTGTCGAGTTTTACTGCTGAGTGACTCTCTTGTGATGAAGGCTAGATTTGAAGTTATATGTTGGGTTTTAAGGACGAGGCCGTGCATTTTGTGTCTTCGGTCCTTTTTATTCCGGTAAGAGTTAGCTTTTTAAGCGGTAAATCTCTAATTGCTGTTTTTTTATATGAAATTTAAGATATGCGATTAATTTTAATAAATTTCAACTATGGAACAATAATAATTTTAATGTATATAAATAGTAATAAATATAGAGATAATTACTCAAACAACCTTTTTAGATATATGTTTTACTCAAACAATCTTTTATTTTTTTAACTCAAATTTTTGAGCTAAAAAAGGTTACAAATACATTAAAAACACCTCAAATTCGTTTATTAACGAAAATGCCATTTATCCTTTGAGAAAAAAAAAACAATATAAAACGGAAAAAAAAAATCAGATTTCACGAAACCTCTTCTTCTTCTTCTCTAGCGACTCCGAGCGATTTTGTCTCCGGCGACGAGATTTGTTGCGTCTGACGGTAAGATTTGAAACAAATCATGAGTTTTATTCCTCTCTATCATTCACGAGTGTTTTGGGTTCGGATTTATGAACTTCAATATGTTCTTCGTTCATAGGTTTCGAAATTCCGGCGAAGGAAAGTTCCGGCGAGTGTTGGGGTTTTGTTTTCGTGCGTTGTAGAGAGGTAATATTAGTGCCTTGTGTTGGGAATGTCCTGAAATCATTTGTACTTTGCTCTAGTAAGTTAAAGTGTCAAGGTTTTGACAATCATATAATATTAGACGGTTATAATGTTTTGCTAGAATCCACTTATAACTTATGGGTTTGAAAACTTATTACTAATATTATATGATCCTATAGGGTCACACACCTAAGCAAATTGGATCACATATATTTTGGTTCTAAATGTAATATAGTATATTTGTTATATTGGATATAACATATAAATTACATAAGTTATATACACACGTTAATTATATATATGATATGGACGTGTATATATAAGCTATTGGGCTTGGCCCATTCACCATGTGCATTAGGGTATCACGTAATCTATATATATAAAGTTAGCTTTTCTCTCTTCTCATGAGGACACATCATCATCCACATCATTTCCACTTCATATTTTTTTTATTTTTTAAATTTTAAATTCTACACATAAGTACTATTTAACAATTATATATTTGATGCTAATATTATGAAAAGAATTTGAAAAGTCACAATGTTATACTAATAAATATATATAGGTACATAGTTATTGGAATAATAATAGGTTTAATAAACTTCGTTATACTAATATATTTCACATTTTGTATATTTACAGTACGTTAAGTTGTATCGCAAGTATTATAAAACAAATTAAGATATGAAACATGTCCTAACAATTTAACAAATAAGTCTATCTAGAGCTAAATTCATATGGTAAAAATAGAAGTTTATAAGTCTTACATATAGTAGAGGAAAAAAACAATGAAGGTATCTTTAAAACAATAATTTCAATTATATAACAAAAATGAAAAAGAGAATAAGAGCAATTATTGTTTTGTTAAGTAACATACTAAAAGTATCTACACAAAAATAAGTTTAATATTTTTAAAACTATTTGTTTTGTAAATTTATTTGTGTTTTGTAAATTTATTTTTAACAAAAATAAAATTTTAAATGTAACTATAAGCAAAGAAGAAATATAAATGTGTATGCTTCGAAGTAAGCGAAATTTTGAGAAGTGCCACTTTATATAATGTCATATTTTAAAAAGAAATTCATAAAGCCACTTTTAAAATATAATTGACTTAAAATATTATTTATGTATAGGTTAACTATGTTATGTTCGAATTTAGTTTTTATGGTTGAACGTTTGTTAGAGTTAAACCCTTTTAAGTTTATAATCTTCAAGTAGAGTTTTGGAAAATATATTTGACTTGAATCTATTTAAGAATTAAAAATTATTTATGAAAGATAGATGCAAAGAAAGAAGATAAACGTGACGCAACACGTTTGTTTATCGTGCTTTTTCTTGGGAAGAAAAAAAGACGGAATAGAAAAGATATACAATTTGGTTGGTGAGGGGTACATAAGAAGATGTTTATGAGGAGATGTTAAGTGTCATACCAATCAGAAGAGACGAAAAAATGTATTAAGATAAAGAGAAATGAAACATTTTCATCGTCTTTAAGTATCCACATATTCTTCTCTCTATTTTATACTTGGGAAGATTATATTGATAATGTTAGTTTCTGCTAATTTTGTTACTTTCTGCAAGAAATTAACCTGAGTTATCTTCATTACTTCAAAATAATACAATTATTTTATAAAAAAACAATTTATCCATGAATTAATGAACCTTTTAACTCATTTAAATAGAAGAATTCATTGGAAACATCGATCTAGAGAAGTAGTTGTACAGTTGTATTTTCAAAAAGATAACCTGAATTATCTTAATTACTTCAAAACAACACATTTTTTTACTAAGGATGCAATTTAAGCATGAATTAATGAATCTTCTCCTAAATGCATATAAATTAAAAATATGATTTAAATATATTTTCAAAAACATAACCTTATAAATCCAAATAAAAACAACATAAAACACTAAAAATATATGTCACAAATTATTTAGGCAACAAATATAAACCAAAAGCAATATACATTTACGACAAAACCCGCGCGCATGCGCGGGTACTCACCTAGTCATTATATAAAGATATAATGGGATGTTTAGTGATGATGCGAAAAACAGCAAAAGGTGAGCCGAACCCTAATATCAGAAGAAGACGAATTGTTCGTCACGTTTTAGAGATTCAGATCTCTTCGGCACTAGCATCCCGATTTGATCCAGCTTGTGTGCGTGTGGATACCGATAGAGGCACGACGTTTGGAGTGCTACATAACCTTGATCTAATCCAATTCATCTTTCCGCTGCAATTGATCCAGGTATTTCTAAGAACTCTATAGTGTAGATCTAATTTAATATTTACACGAGTCCTGGAAAATTGAATTCGATATTAATATTTATAAAGAGTTATAAATCATTATCAAATTACAACAGTGGTAGCAGAGCGAACGTGTATAATATTAAAATTGGTCTAGTAAATTTAATATATAAGTATATGATTTTATATCACACTAAAATATGATAATATAATTTTCTGATCCGGTACAGTATTGAAATCATGCATCGTAATTTGATGGGTCGTAGCGTTATAATATAATTGTAATAAATTACTTTTCACAAGTTAACGGATGTTAGTGTTTGTCATAATCGATGGCAATACTAATAACCCGAGACGTGATTTTGTCAAGTAGTACTTTTTGAATATTAAAATTATGTATAAGATATATTGATATTGTATACCAATTATTCTTGTTGGTTTGGTTTGGTTTCTGAATATAAGATTCGGGTAAACCCAAAAGAAAAATCCGAACACTTCGCTTGATTTAAACTTCTAATATGATTAGAATGCGATTGTTCTAAGTTAATTAAATAAATAATTTATAGTTTTAATTAGATTAAAAAAAAAGAAAAAAAAAACTTAATTATTTACAATCCAATTAAATACATATAAGATATGTGTTGATTATACTTTAAATTTTATATAAGATATAATTTTTTATAATATATTTTTTATAAATTGGATTAAAATTAATTCCTCATTTAATATCAAGTATTTGAAGCCTATCCAATCTTTGTCAACTGTCAATGCTTATTTCGTTGTGTGATGGGCCTGCCAAGCGGGGTATCCGCATCTACATAAGTGAGGCAGATGGTAATGGTTACCATATGAAATAAGATTGGTTTACTTGACTAAGCTATCAAAACGGTTTTGGGCTTAGAGGCGTAGGTTGGATTTGACATAAGATGTCATCCAACAACCAAGAGTTATATTGGATATAATTAGGAAGGTGTTGCTTACCTAAACAGCTAGATATTCCGGCGATGATCCAAAGCTCACTTGAATTCTAGTAAAATATGGATCTTGGATCATTATATTCATTTTGAGGATAATTTAGTTTTGAATATAATATGAGTCTTCTTAATTGTTGAGATTTCTCGAATTCATATTAATCTTTACTCTTCTTTCCGACAGCTATGTCAAACCCCCACAGTTCATTTTCACTGCGATCAGTCCTTGAGAAGGATAAGTTGAGTGGATCGAACTTCCTCGAATGGTATCAAAATCTGAGAATTGTTCTCAAACAGGAAAAAAAGGACTATGTCCTGGAAAAGGAACTTCCTGAAAAACCTAAGACCAATGCTCAGCATGCTAAAAGGACTGCATGGGATAAACATCTCAGTGATAGGGTTGATGTGTGTTGTCTTATGTTGGCTACCATGAACTCAGACTTGTAAAAGCAATATGAGAACGTGGATTCGCCAATTGACATGATCACTAGCCTGAAAGGGATGTTTCAGGAGCAGGCACGAACTGAGAGATATCAAACCGTTAAGGCTCTCATTGAGTGCAAGCTGCCTAAAGACAGTCCAGTTAGCCCACATGTCATTAAGATGATGGGTTATATTGATAACCTGGCAAAACTGGATTCCCCTATTAGCCAAGAGTTGGCCACTGACATTATCTTGCAGTCATTGCCGTCAAGTTATGACCAGTTTGTTATGAATTACAACATGAACAACTTATCAAAGACATTGAAGGAGCTGCATGGAATGCTCAAAACTGCTGAGCCAAACACCAAGAAGGACACCCCACACGTGCTTATGGTGCAAGGGAGTAAAAAGTTTAAGAAACATGGTAAGAACAAAGGAAATGGTAAGACTAGCTGGGTTAAGAATTCGGCAAAGCCTGACCCTGCTCCTAAGTTTAAGCCTGGTCCTTTTGGTAAAGACAAGTGCCATTATTGTAATGATTCTGGGCATTGGAAGAGAAACTGCAATAAATACATGGAAGATCTGAAAAAGAAGAAGAAAACCTTTGAGACTTCTTCTTCAGGTATTTATGTTATAGAAGTAAATGTTACTACTTCTAGTTCTACTTCTTGGGTATTGGATACCGGTTGTGGTGCTCATATTTGTACGAATATGCAGGGCCTAAGCAACAGTAGAACTTTTGAGAAAGGACAAGTGGACCTGCGCGTGGGAAATGGAGCAAGAGTTGCTGCATTAGTTATGGGAACCTTTCATATGTCTTTACCATCGGGCATGGTTTTGGAACTTAAGAATTGCTACTATGTACCTGCTATAAGCAGAAATATTATTTCTATTCCTTGTTTGGATTTGGAAGGTTTTCATTTTTTGATTAAAGACAAGTGTTGTTTATTTGATCGTGGTGAAATTATTTATGGTAGTGGTCCATTAGAGAATGGGCTTTATATTCTAAACCAAAGTGTGCCTATCTATAACATTAGTACAAAGAGATTAAAGTCAAAAGACTCAAATCCAACGTTACTTTGGCATTGTCGTTTAGGCCACACAAATGAGAAGCGCATTCAAAAGCTTCATAAGGATGGACTTTTGAGCTCATTTGATTTTGAATCATATGAGAAATGTGAATCTTGTTTGCTGGGAAAAATGACCAAGGCTCCTTTTACTGGACATAGTGAACGGGCCAGCGACTTGTTGGGCCTTATACATAGTAATGTATGTGGGCCAATGAGTATAAATGCCAGAGGAAACTATCAGTACTTCATTACGTTTACTGATGATTACAGTAGATATGGTTATGTTTATTTAATGAAAGATAAGTCTGAATCTTTTGAAAAGTTCAAGGAATTTCAGAATGAAGTACAAAACCAACTTGGCAAGACAATCAAAGCCCTTCGATCAGACCGAGGAGGAGAATATTTGAGCCATGCTTTCAATGATCATCTAAAAGCATGTGGAATTGTTTCACAGCTCACTCCTCCAGGAACACCGCAATGGAATGGTGTATCTGAAAGGAGAAATCGAACTTTATTATATATGGTTCGATCAATGATGAGTCATACAGATCTTCCATTATCCTTTTGGGGATATGCTCTAAAAACTGCTGCGTTTACGTTCAACCGGATCCCATCAAAGTCAGTAGAAAAGACACCATATGAGATATGGACCGGAAAGGTTCCAACTTTGTCTTTTCTGAAAATTTGGGGTTGTAATGCTTATGTTAAACGTTTGTTTACGGACAAGCTTGGACCCAAATCTGACAAATGCTACTTCGTAGGTTATCCTAAAGAAACCAAAGGTTACTACATTTATAACTCCACCGAAAACAAAGTGTTTGTTGTTCGGAATGGTTCCTTTCTAGAAAGAGAGTTTCTTTCAAAAGGAACTAGTGGGATTAAAGTGCAGCTCGAAGAATTTCGAGATACGCAGGAGATTGCTCCAACTTCTGAGGAAGAGCATCAACTAGATTTACGAAGAGTCGTAGAATCTACACCTGTGGAACCTGAGGTACGTATATCCCAAAGGACTCGTCACGAACCTGATAGATATGGGGTTTGGGTGACGGATCATCATGATATATTGATTATAGAAAATGATGAACCTACGTCTCATGAAGAAGCAATGATGGGCCCCGATTCCGAAAAATGGCTAAAGGCCGAAGAATCCGAAATGGAATCCATGTCAGAAAACCAAGTATGGAATTGGTAGATTTACCTGATGGTGTTAAAGCCATTGAGGGTAAATGGGTTTTCAAGAAGAAAATCGACATGGATGGTAATATCCAGATATATAAAGCTAGATTGGTGGCTAAAGGTTATAAACAGATTCATGGTATAGACTATGATGAAACCTATTCACCAGTTGCAATGCTTAAGTCCATTCGGATTCTCCTAGCAACTGCCGCTTATTATGATTATGAGATATGGCAGATGGATGTGAAAACAGCTTTCCTTAATGGAAATCTCGAAGAGGATGTGTACATGACACAACCTGAGGGTTTCACAGATCCTAAAAATGCTAGGAAAGTATGCAAGCTTCATCGTTCCATATATGGTTTGAAGCAAGCATCTCGGAGTTGGAATCTTCGTTTTAATGAAGCTATCAAAGAGTTTGATTTTATTAAAAACGAAGAAGAACCGTGCGTTTACAAGAAGACTAGTGGAAGCGCTGTTGCATTTCTAATATTGTATGTAGATGACATACTGCTCATTGGAAATGACATTTATTTGCTTCAGTCTGTTAAGACTTGGTTAAGTAGTTGTTTCTCGATGAAAGACATGGGAGAAGCCGCTTATATTCTTGGAATAAGAATCTATAGAGATAGATTGAACAAAATCATTGGGCTGAATCAAGATACTTACATAGATAAGATTTTGCACCGGTCTAATATGCATAATTCCAAGAAAGGTTTCATTCCAATGTCTCATGGCATAACTCTCAGTAAGACTCAGTGTCCTTCGACACCTAATGAGCGTGAGCGCATGAGTAGAATTCCTTATGCTTCTGCTATAGGGTCTATCATGTATGCCATGCTCTGTACTCGTCCAGATGTTGCATATACTTTAAGCATGACGAGTAGATACCAATCTGATCCAGGTGAGAGTCACTGGTCAGCAGTCAAGACCATTCTTAAGTATTTAAGAAATACTAAAGATAAGTTCTTGGTCTATGGAGGAAGTGATGAGCTTGTTGTGGATGGTTACACCGATGCCAGTTTCCAGACGGACAAAGATGATTTCCGATCACAATCTGGATTTATCTTTTGTCTTAATGGAGGAGCGGTGAGTTGGAAGAGCTCCAAGCAAAGCACTGTGGCTGACTCCACAACCGAAGCTGAGTATATCGCTGCTTCTGAAGCAGCAAAGGAGGCTGTTTGGATTAAGAAGTTCATTACTGAGCTTGGTGTTGTTCCTAGCATATCTGGTCCAGTGGATCTCTATTGTGACAACAATGGAGCCATTGCCCAGGCAAAGGAGCCCAGATCACACCAAAAATCCAAACATATTGAGAGACGATATCATCTCATTCGTGATATTATCGACAGAGGAGATGTAAAGATTAGTAGAGTCTCAACGGATGCAAATGTTGCAGATCCTTTGACTAAGCCCCTTCCACGGCCTAAGCATGAGAGTCATACTGAGGCTATAGGCATTAAATTCCTTAAGATGTGATCTTAATTCTAGTGGGAGAATTTTCTTTTATGATATGATGTTCATGTAAACATACATTTGATTTATTTTCAAATTAATGAAATTTGTTTCAGTATTATTTTATTATTGGATAATCAAATAATAGTCCCGAAAATAATTTATATCATTCTTATAGGTTATCAAATGCGTGACTTGATCATGAAATCCTATAAGTGATACATGATGTAAATTATAGAAGTCCCTAGTCACGGTTATTATCATGGGATATTAATAACTATAGATGACTAGTATGTGAGGTGACTGATGACTAAGTTTCGTGAAGTCATTGATATGTAGTATCAAAGTCAATCACATAAATATATGTTGGAGAACACAATATTGGACTGACCCGCTATGAGAACTCTACAAGATTGTTATATGAGTGTCATAAGAGTTTCTCATTACGACTATAGAGTATAGTCCTTTGACCTAAGTTCATCATGATTTCTTACATATGGATTGATGTGTTTTGACTCTGTTAAACGTCAGCCGTAAAAGGTGATTATAAAGACAGTGATTGGGCATGCCATGAATTGTGTAAAGAACATGGATGGGACAAGATGGGATTTGTCCCTCCTATATAACGGGAGATAAATATCTCTGGGCCTATCGAAGATTTGATACTGAGGAATGCATGGCCGTGCTCAAACGAGGTGAAAGTCAGTCGTTTGGTTTATCAGTATAAATCAGAGTTCGATAAATGTGATCTAGCCTAATAAAGATGACATAATTTCTTGCCTTATGCTATGATCGAGATATAGAGACAAAGGGATTAGAGGAATGGATGATTCCAGTACAAGTGGGAGATTGTTGGGAATGTCCTGAAATCATTTGTACTTTGCTCTAGTAAGTTAAAATGTCAAGGTTTTGACAATCATATAATATTAAACGGTTATAATGTTTTGCTAGAAACCATTTATAACTTATGGGTTTGAAAACTTATTACTAATATTATATGATCCTATAGGGTCACACACCTAAGCAAATTGGATCACATATATTTTGGTTCTAAATGTAATATAGTATATTTGTTATATTGGATATAACATATAAATTACATAAGTTATATACACACGTTAATTATATATATGATATGGACGTGTATATATAAGCTATTGGGCTTGGCCCATTCACCTTGTGCATTAGGGTATCACGTAATCATTATATAAAGATATAATGGGATGTTTAGTGATGATGCGAAAAACGGCAAAAGGTGAGCCGAACCCTAATATCAGAAGAAGACGAATTGTTCGTCACGTTTTAGAGATTCAGATCTCTTCGGCACTAGCATCCCGATTTGATCCAGCTTGTGTGCGTGTGGATACCGATAGAGGCACGACGTTTGGAGTGCTACATAACCTTGATCTAATCCAATTCATCTTTCCGCTGCAATTGATCCAGGTATTTCTAAGAACTCTATAGTGTAGATCTAATTTAATATTTACACGAGTCCTGGGAAATTGAATTCGATATTAATATTTATAAAGAGTTATAAATCATTATCAAATTCCAACAGTAGAGAGGTAATCTCTTGATTATAACCGGTTTCGTTTGGGTGTGTTGAAGTTTTGTAAAATCACGTTCTGGTCCAGATCTGGATTTTTCTCAGATCTTAATTTTTTCCAGATCTGAATTTTTCTCAGATCCAGATTCCGACTATATGGTAGACTTATTTCTATGGGGAAAAACAATAAGTTACGGTAGATTTATAATAGACGTTATGGTAGACTTATTTCTATGAGATAGAGACGTTGTGGTACACTTATTTCTATGCGATGCAGACGTTGTGATAGACTTATTTCTATGAGATGCAGACGTTGTGGTAGACTTATTTCTATGAGATGTAGACGTTGCTGTAGATATTTCGACTCTTTTGATCTGCTAATGAATGAAATCTTTTTTGACGTTGTGGTAGACTTTTTGCAAAGAGATACAAACATTATGGTAGACTTTTCGACTCTGGAGCTGCTAATGAATGAAATCTTTTTTGGCTAGTTAGGATTGTGTTTCAGTCTAAGATGTTCTAATTTCCATGAATTTCTTTACATGTATTCTTTGTACGTGCAATGCGTAACCGCATGAATATTGTAAAGAACATCTAAAAGATCATGAAGATGGTCTATACACCATAGTTTCTTGTTGTATTTAGGTAGTATTTGGTTAATCTTTATATTGTTTAACATGCTTATTATCCTATACGGCCTTATGGTTATGTAGCATCAAGTCTTCAATCTCACCCGTATATATGGCATGTAAGTCCTTAGTGGTAGATTTATTTTTTGTGTAATGGTAGATTTATTCTATTCAATGGTAGATTTTTGACTCTGAAGCTGCTAATGAATTAGATCTTTTTTGGCATAGTATGAAAGACTTCTGTGATTCCAATATGCATGTTATTCGCCTCAAACGTGCAGCTGATATCATGGATGAGTTACTACGTGATGAGATTGTTCAGTTATCAGAGTCAAACCTTCGTAATGGATCCAGTGATTGTTCAGTTATCCCTCGTAATTCGGATGAGATGTATTTTCGTTTGATGGTAGATTTATTTTTATGAGACACACACGTTCTGATTTGTAATATAAGTTATGGTAGATTTATTTCTATAAGATACAATTGTTATGGTAGACTTTTTGCAAAGAGATTCAAACATTATGGTAAACTTCTATGAACATTTTTTTGTAGTGTAATGAATGAATTGACAACATTTATGTATGGTTAAAACATGGCTTCTGAAATGTCTCTGCAACCATTACCATATCCTTAAAACACGAGTACGAGTTCATACGAAAAGATAGAAAATATATGAAAATATATAGTACATACTAAATCTACCATCACTTGTATATAAATCTACCATCATTTGCATGATATGCTCCTAGAACTGTACCACCTTTTGAATTGTCAACCAAGAACACCCATCAATTATTCTCAAAACTCTGACTACCACAAACAAGAATGATTTGTTTTGTTCCCAATTTACCTCCTTTTGTTCAAACCCTAAACCCTAGTTCTTCACCATTGTTGCAAGTTTTTTTGTGCAAATTTGTCTATTTTTTAAGGATAAAATCGACATTTCGCGTTCCCTGCAAATAACTCTACCACCTACCAAATAAATCTACCACCCCTATAGTTTCCTAAACAGGAAACAAGTCTACCACCAAGTACTACAAGTCTACCGCTACCACAATAAGTCTATCAATTGTCTAATGTGAAAAAAAGTCTACCGTAACTAGGTTGGATAAAAAGTCTACCATCACTCGACCTAGGTAAAAACAAATCTACCACTACTATAATAAGTCTACCACACCTAAACACAAAATACATCTACCACCGCCATAAATAAGTCTACCGCTAACTATAAATCTACCGCTACTAAAATAAGTCTACCGTCACTATCCACAATTATAAATCTACCGCTGTTATGACTAAAAATCTACCACCAAAGAAGACAAATCTACCAGTTAAAATAAAATCTACCATCGAAGAAAAATAAATCTACCGTTCAAAATAAGTTTACGGAAATAAATATACCATTCGACTAATAAGTGTACTGCAAAAAGTAAGTCTACCATTGGGTGAATTTAAGTCTACCTCTCAAAAAATAAGTCTACCGTTCGGAAACAAATATTCCACCAAAGAGACACAATAAGTCTACATTCAAAAATAAGTCTACCGCTCGTCAAATAAGTCTACAGACTAAAAAATAAGTCTACCAGATCGATAATAAATTTACCATCACTGAGAAGTAGACTTATTCTTTTTAGGCGGGAACTTTTTCCGCCTACGCGCCCTGTTTCATTAATGACATTTTCGTAAATACGTTTTTTGTTATCAAAGGTAAAAGGGTAAAACGGACTCAAAAATAGTCTCAGTAATTAAAATCTAAAAAAGTTGTTTGAGTCAACCCAAAATCGAAAAATGTTGTTTTTGTTGTGAAAGTCAAAAATGTACGCAGTATAAATTGTGTTCATACTTACAATTTTATCTTATCGCGTACGTTTTATTATCGTGTGGACCCCACTGTCACTATGCGCGCACAGTAAATTCTATCTGTTTACCTTCTATATATACGAGTGTTCGCTTTCATTTTGTAACATCATCAGAAAACTTTCAATATCAATAACATTACATAGTTCTTCTCTTCTTCTTCTTCGAGTGTTTATATATTTTGAGGGTATAAATCTTTCACTTATTCTTAAATTTTCTTTCAGAGCAATCCATTTTTCTTTTGTAACACGTTATCAGCACGATCACTCTAAAATTTCAACTTTTATATGCATACTTATTATACCCTATAGTGGGCGGTTTGTCGCCTCTATAGTAATTTGTTATTTTGCAGTGGTTGCTTAACGCACCATTATTTATCGTTTATTACGGTGGGCGTATTACCGCCTCCATATTTACTTATTGTGGATGCTTTATGCATCATAATTATTTATTTACTTGTTCATGGATAGTTAAGCCGCTTGCTAATTTATTTACTGTTTTAATTATTTTGTTTATCTATTAATGGCCGCTTTAGCCGCCTTTTAATTTATTGTGGTTGCTTGACGCACCATAAATTATTTACTCTTATTAGTGGTCGGTTTAGCCGCCTTTTAATTTATTTAACACTTTAATTATTTATGTTAGTGGTCGGTTTTGCCGCCTAATTATTTTATTTATTTATTTATTTACTGTCTTTACTGTGGATGACTATGTCACCATATTTTTACTAAATCTGTGTTTATTTTATGGTTATTACATAAAATGATTAATTAACTGTTTATAAATTTAATATCTGAACCGGTAAATTTTATCTGATTGATTATTAAATATTTTCAAAATTAATTTATCTTTTACATCTGAATTTACAACGGTCACAAAGAAAAATTTAAAAAGTTTTTACCTTTTTAAAACGGCTAGTTAACGGTTATGAATAGTGATTTTTTATCTATAAATATACATATTTTTCACTATTTCATTTCATTCATAATTTTATTTCATATCCTTTCAAAACTAAGAAAATGTTTCGCCTTTTCTTAACAATTATAGCATTTGTAATTTTTGCTTGTATTTACGGTATTTCTATTGGTGATTTTACTCCGGAAGAGTACATCATGAGTCTTATCTTAATGTTTTATGCATTAATATTTCTTGTAATTTTTTTTATTATTAATTTGTATGGTTGATCTTAATTAATGAAATTCTAATTATGATTTATAATTTTTGTTTTAGAAATAAATGGCAAATATCGAGAAGCTTAAGATTCCAACTCTCGAAGTCATTGGTGAAAACTACATAGCATGGTCCACGAATGTCGAGCTTCATCTAGATGGAATGAATATAGTGGATACTATAAGAGAGGGAAACGAATCGCCTAGCCATGAGAAATCAAGAGCGATTGTTTTCCTAAGGAAACATCTAGATGAAAATCTGATACATGATTATGCGAAAGTAAAAGATCTTGCAGAGTTGTGGCAAGCTCTAAAAGAAAGGTTTGACAAGCTCTAAAAGAAAGGTTTGACAACCAAAGGGCAATAACTCTCCCACATGCTCTTGATGAGTGGGAAAATTTGAGGTTTCTGGATTTTCAGTCGGTAGAAAAGTATAATTCTGCCATGTTAAGAATTGTGTCCCAATTGGAATATTGCGATAAGCATGTGAGTGAAGAAGAGATGCTCAATAAGACTTACCTCACTTTCCATAAGGAACACTATGTTCTAGCAGAACAATACAGAAACTGCAGGTACCGAAGGTTTTCTGAGCTGATTGTAGCACTTAAAATAGCGGAGAAGAATAGTCAACTTCTCATCAAAAACCACAACGCTCGGCCTGCAGGAACCAAAGCAATCCCTGAAGTGAATGCTATGGTTGTGAAAAATCTGGAGAAAACGGATGTGAAAAATCCCGAAAGAGGAGGTCAAACTTATCGGGGTCGTGGTAGTTGATTCAATCGAGGTCGTGGAAAGTATTATAACCTGCAAGGACGAAAGTTAATGTCACCGAGAAGCGTGACGGAATCTGTTACAGATGTGGATCGAAAGGACATTGGTCCCGTGTGTGTCGAACTCCTTTACATCTTTGCAAGTTGTACCAAGAGTCTGTTAAAGGCAAAGAAAAGGAGGTGAACCTAATGGAACACCCTGAAGGTGATACCCATCTCGACGCTTCGGACTTTGAGAATGATAACGAAGTTACCGACCTTGCTGAAGACTAAAATGCTTGTAGTGAGACTACTGAATAGTCTCTAGTTATGCCATGTATAATATTATGTTTTTCGGTTGTTTTGAAGAATAATGTTGTTTTACCAGCAAACTAATGTATAATTAGTGTGTGTTTACTATTTCATGAATGAAGTTTGTTTTTCCTTTATTGATGTTTTATCTTGATTACAGAAATGGACAAAGGTACGAACAAATCAATATCCAAAGAAAATGTTAGAGAAATTTGTATACCGGATAGTGGAACAACGCACACTATTCTGAAACACAAAAAGTATTTCTCTAACTTAAAACCAACGAGAGTTACAGTTGATACAATATCGGGTCCTGCAGACTTGATTGAAGGAACTGGTAAAACAACTTTACGTTGCCAATGGAACAAAATTTTCCATAAGTAATGCCTTATTTTCTTCGAGTTCTAAACAGAATTTGTTGAGTTTTAATGACATATATCTTCAAGGATTTGATAATCAGTCAGCATCTGAGAATGGAAAGAAGTATATGTTCATAACTTCTGATAAATCAGGAGAAAGGCAAATTTTAGAGAAAATACCAAAGTTTCCTTCTGGTTTGCATCATACATACATAAATGCAATAGAATCGCATCTTGTAATCAAACGAAATCCAGAAGATTTCATATTATGGCATGATCGCCTTGGTCATCCATGTACTTCTATGATGCGAAAAATCGTAGAAAACTCTCATGGACATCCACTGAAAATCCAAGAGATTTATCAAGTGAATAGAATGACATGTGTAGCATGTTCTCTTGGAAAAATAATTATGAGGCCATCCCCGACTAAAATTGATAAAGAATCACCAAAGTTTCTTGAACGAATTCAAGGTGATATTTGTGGACCGATACATCCACCATGTGGACCTTTCCACTATTTTATGGTATTAATTGACGCATCCAGCAGATGGTCACATGTTTGTCTATTATCGTCTCGAAACTTAGCGTTTGCAAGGTTTCTAACTCAAATTATCAAACTGAGGGCTCAGTTTCCGGATTATCCCATTAAAAGAGTTAGATTGGACAACGCTGGTGAATTCACGTCTCAAGCATTTAATGACTATTGTATGGTAACGGGGATTGATGTTGAACATCTGGTAGCTCATGTTCATACACAAAATGGTTTGGCTGAATCATTAATTAAACGTTTGCAATTAATTGCAAGACCTTTGATCATAAGATCAAAAATCCCAACCTCTGTATGGGGACACGCTATTTTACATGGTGAGGCACTTATCCGAGTGAGACCACGTGCAAATCATAAGTACTCCCCATTACAACTAGTGTTTGGTCATGAACCAAATATTTCTCATATAAGGATTTTTGGTTGTGATGTGTATGTGCCTATAGCACCACCACAACGTACAAAGATGGGACCGCAAAGAAGGTTAGGGATATATGTTGGTTATGATTCTCCATCCATAATACGATATTTAGAGCCTCAAACTGGTGATGTTTTTACGGCACAGTTTGCCGATTGTCATTTTGATGAAAAAGAATTCCCAGTTCTAGGGGGAGAAAATAAACAAGTAAGAAAGGATATAGAGTGGAGTGTACCATCTTTATTACATCTTGATCCTCCTACAGAACAGTCGGAACTGGAAGTCCAACGAATTATACATATGCAAAGTATAGCAAATCAGTTACCTGATGCTTTTGCAAATACTAAGACGGTAACTAAGTCACATATTCCAGCTGCAAATGTTCCTGCTCGGGTTGAAATTCCCCAAGAACAAGGAATGGCATATGATACACGCGAGTCTAAGACACGCCTGAAGCGTGGTAGACCTGTTGGTTCTAAAGATAAAAATCCTAGAAAACGTAGGGAAACTGAGAAGCTTGATGTTCCCGAAATAGCATAAAATATTTTGGAAGAAAGACATCAAGAAACGAATGATAATGTAGAGCATCATGTGCCTGAAGAAAATCATGAGATTTCTATAAATTACATTTATAATGGGAAGATTTGGAATGGAAGTAAAATGGATGTCATGGATGACGTTTTCTCATATCTTGTGTCGAAAGAAATAAATGAGGAAAACGAAGATCCAGAACCACAGTCGGTATATGAATGTCAAAAGAGACATGACTGGGGAAAATGGAAAGGAGCCATCCAAACCGAACTCGATTCATTGAATAAACGCAGTGTATTTGGACCGATTGTACTTACACCTGTAGATGTAAGACCAGTTGGTTACAAATGGGTTTTTGTTCGAAAACGAAATGAGAACCACGAGATTACGAGGTACAAAGCTCGTCTTGTGGCTCAAGGTTTTTCTCAAAGACCTGGAATAGATTATGAGGAAACCTATTCTCCCGTTATGGATGCCATCACATTTAGATTCCTGATGAGTCTAGCAGCTGGTGAAAACCTAGAAATGCGTCTTATGGATGTTGTTACTGCTTATCTGTATGGATCATTAGATACCGATATTTATATGAGAATTCCCGATGGGTTTAAAATGCCAGAAGTATTACGATCTAAACCTAAAGAGTTATGTGCAATAAAATTGCAGAGATCATTATATGGGTTAAAACAATCTGGACGAATGTGGTACAATCGTCTCAGTGAGCATTTAATGAAAGAAGGATATGCGAATAACCCAATATGCCCATGTGTTTTCATTAAGAAAACAATATCTGGATTTGTGATCATTGCGGTATATGTTGATGATCTAAACATAATTGGAACTCAAGATGAAATACAGAAAACATCTAATTATTTGAAAGGAGAATTTGAGATGAAGGATCTCGGACAGACAAAGTATTGTCTTGGTTTACAAATTGAGCATTCTCAAAAGGGTATATTTGTACACCAAGCTACATATACCAAAAGAGTGCTAAAACGATTCAACATGGACAAGACAACTCCGTTGAGTACTCTTATGGTCGTTAGATCACTACAATTTGAAAATGATCCATTTCGACCACATGAAGAAAATGAAGAAATACTTGGTCCTGAAGTACCATATCTAAGTGCAATCGGAGCACTCATGTATCTTGCGAATCGTACTCGTCCTGACATCTCATTTGCTGTTAATCTTTTACGAGATTCAGCTCGTCTCCAACACGAAGACATTGGAATGGGATTAAACATATCTTCCGATATCTTCAAGGGACAATTGATTTAGGATTATTTTATCCTAAAAACTCGAAAGATCAAATGGTTGGTTTTGCAGATGCCAGATATTTGTCAGATCCGCACAAAGCGAGATCACAAACAGGATACGTTTTTACTATTGGAGGCACTGCAATATCCTGGCGTTCTCAGAAGCAAACACTTGTAGCTACTTCTTCGAATCATGCTGAAATTACTGCACTCCATGAAGCAAGTCGAGAATGTGTTTGGCTCAGGTCAATTTGCCAACACATCCGATCATGTAGCGGATTACACGTAAACATGGAGCCAACGATCTTATATGAAGATAATGCTGCATGTGTTGCCCAGACGAAGGAAGGATATATTAAAAGTGATAGAACCAAACATATCCCTCCAAAGTTTTTCTCATACACCCAAGAGCTTGAGAAGAATAAAGAGATTGAAGTGAGATATGTTCGATCATGTGATAATGCTGCAGATCTCTTCACAAAATCACTTCCTACCTCGATATTCAAGAAGCATGTCTATGACATTGGAATGCGCCGTCAACAAGATCTATATGCTTGATCATTCGAGGGGGAGCTTGCGTGGTTGTACTCTTTTTATCCTACTAGGGTTTTTCCCACTAGGTTTTCCTAGAAAAGTTTTTAACGAGGCAACCGAAAGACATGACGCAAGAGACATATTGACATTGGTCTCCAAGGGGGAGTGTTGTGAAAGTCAAAAATGTACGCAGTATAAATTGTGTTCATACTTACAATTTTATCTTATCGCGTACGTTTTATTATCGTGTGGACCCCACTGTCACTATGCACGCACAGTAAATTCTATCTGTTTACCTTTTATATATACGAGTGTTCGCTTTCATTTTGTAACATCATCAGAAAACTTTCAATATCAATAACATTACATAGTTCTTCTCTTCTTCTTCTTCAAGTGTTTATATATTCTGAGGGTATAAATCTTTCACTTATTCTTAAATTTTCTTTCAGAACAATTATCCATTTTTCTTTTATAACAGTTTTAATCAACTTCTCAAATATATCCATTTTTCTTTTATATCAGTTTTAATAAACTTCTCAAATATATACACTATTTAGACCGTTTTTTATTTGCTTTCACCGTTTAAATACATATTTTGAACCTTTAGATCAGCTTGATCAGCTTGATCCGCATTTATACCGTTCGATCCGCTCCATCGCCTTTGTTCTGTTCGGTCCATTCGATCCGCTTGATTTGCACCGTCTGATTCGCTTTTCCATTCGGATCCTCGGAGTCTCGGACCTTTACGGATAGCTTGGGAACTTTGCGAGCGTTCGGATAATCCATTCTTTGTCCAGACACGTATTTTGTTCTGATTGGAATGTCGGAAAATAATGAGATAGGACGACATGTTGCTGTCTCAATAGTTCTTACCGACATTGAGCATCTTAAAATAAATATCTAAAATCGACAAATTATACACATCAATATGTCCTAATCTAGTGTATTCATAAAGGTCAATTTTCATTTTGTCGGTCTCAATCCATTAAACAAAAAAATCTCCCCGATTCGGAATCTCAAGTCCGATGAGCAGCGATCGGATCCAGTGGGTGCTTGGTTTAGGTTACTTAGTACAAGGATTTAGAGGTTTCCCATGGCTTGGAGCCAATTTCTTCCTAACAGAAGAGCTCCATGTGAATCCTGGTGTGTTACAGCTTCTCCAGAACTCAGCCAATCTTCCAATGGTCGCTAAACCAATCTACGGTGTCCTCTCCGACTCTGTCTTCATCTTTGGCCAACACCGTATCCCTTACATCGCTTTTGGAGCCTTTCTCCAGTCACTTTCATGGCTTGCTATTGCTTTCCTCTCTAGTTCCAATCTCTCAATCTTTGCTTTGTCCCTCTGTCTTCTCCTTAGTAATCTCGGTGCTTCATTAGCAGAAGTAGCCAATGATGCTATTGTTGCTGAGGCCACAAAGCAGCAACATGGTAATGCTTCTTCATTACCTTCTTTTGTTTGGATGGTTTCTTCTCTTGGTGGAATCTTGGGAAATCTGTTAGGTGGTTTTGTTATCAAAACGTTTTCTTCTCACTCTACGTTCCTCGTGTTTGGAATTCTTGCTTTTGTTCAGTTTCTTGTTACTGTAAACATCCGTGAAAGCTCTCTTAAACTTCCGAAAAACCCATCACCTCCTTCTATCAAGAAACATATCTCTGACCTCTCTCATGTGCTTAGGAAGCCGGAGATTGCTTATTCCATTGCTTGGATTGCGTTATCAACGGCTCTTGTTCCTGTTCTGACAGGGACAATGTTCTTTTATCAGACTAAGTTTCTCAAAACTGATGCATCACTTGTTGGAATCTCTAAGGTCGTTGGTCAAATTGCAATGCTCTTATGGGGTCTTGTATATAATCGTTGGCTGAAATCTATCCGTCCCAGGAAACTCATTGCAGCCATTCAAGGAACAATAGCTGTCTTTGTGGTATCCGATCTCTTGTTTGTGAAAGGCGTGTATCGGGATTTGGGAGTGCCGGACTCTGTATATGTACTCTTCTTTTCTGGAATCTTGGAAGCTCTGTTCTATTTCAAGACTCTGCCTTTCACCGTCTTGATGGCTCGCCTCTGTCCTCCTGGATGTGAAGGCTCTCTCATGGCGTTTGTCATGTCAGCCATTGCACTTGCCTTCATAGTTAGCGGATATCTTGGAATCATTCTCGCATCATTTGTTGGGGTTACGGTTGATGATTTTTCGGGGTTTACTCGTGGACTCGCTATAGAAGCCATCTGCGTTGGGATTCCGCTCATCTTAACTTCGTGGATATATGATGAAACGGAAGCAAAGGAGAAAAGTAAAAAGAAGGAATGAGTTCAGCAGAAAACCATTGAGTTTGCTGTGTGGTTTGAGTTTTCTTAGTTTCTCATTTGAGTGTAAGATACAAAGGTCTAAATCTATATTTTAGTAATCAATATATACTAGTAAGTCCATTATAATTGGTATGGTTGTGTTGTGTTCTTACTACTTATCTCTCTGAATCTCCGGTACCAGATCGTTGTATACTAGTATCACGAACAACTTCCTTTCAATGATCCAATGGTGAGATGAACTGAAAAACATTCAGAAAATTTAATCAATTGAAGTTGAGATAGGTATCTGGATTTTAATGTGATTAATTTATGGGGTTTTCTGCAAATAAACCCTCAAAGTGGCTAGATTTTGCGACTTTACCCTCCAAGTCAAAAACCCACAGATCAACCCTTAAAGTACGAGTTAACCCGCAATATAACCATCGGCCATATATGAATTTTTTCAATCCGTATATATGCGATTGCATCTTCTTCTAAGAGAAAACCATTCTTTATAATAAGTTTCTAAATAAATATGTTTGTAATATACGGTAGAAAAATCTATATACGGCCGAGGGTTATATTGCAGATTAACTAATACTTTAAGGGTTAATCTGTGAGTTTTTGACTTGCAGGGTAAAATTGCAAAATCTAGCTACTTCGAGGGTTTATTTGCAGAAAACCCATATATTTATGGTATACCAATCCAGAGGGGTTTTAAGTTTATTTTGATGAGATGCATAACAGTTTATTAGAATTTCTGATTATTAGAATTTCTGATTCTGACCCAATGGTGAGATCCAGTGAAACAAAAAAGCATAGCAGAAAGCAATTTATTCGAGAATTACATTATTTACGTATGTATTGATCATCGGTTAAGGGAATACTGTAAAGATGCATATATAGACCTTTTGGTGCAATTCCCTTGAATATATCTTAGCATATATCTTTGAACAAACAAACAAAAAAATCTTTGAACTGATAGAAGTAAATCATTGTAGTTAACCTTTTCGGGACCCCTTTCGTTGTGAAGAAGTTTTGCGCGTAGAGTTAAGATTTTTCTTCAAATCAAGAATGTGTTTTTTCTTCAAATCAAGAATGTATTTCTTTTCTGCATCCATATTCTTACCTATGCATTGATATTTTTCCTTTAGATCCTTCATTTTTTCGTGAAATCCTTTTTCAGTCTTTCTTTTGGCTTGTAAAATGTTCTTTGTCGGATCTCCTCGCTCTTTCTCCAAATCTCTTATTAGCTTCGTCAGAAGCTAGTGGCAATACAATTTGTTAGTTTGAAATAAAAAATGTCTATGAGTAAAATTACGAGGAAAAAGCGTCGTGAATGTTCATTACCTTTATTTTGATACTTGTAGATTTTTTCATATTGTCTTGACTTGTGTGGTTGCCTACCAATGCACCATTGGAAATGGCCTTTTCTGTCATTTTCTTTATCTCTTTAACGTTTCTCAACAGATCATGTATAGGTTTCTTGCTGCTACTCCTTGGAACTATTCTTTGAATTTGTCTGAACTGTTTGATTAATAAGATGGAGTTGGTAAATATCGAAAAGCTCACTAATGATAATAAACTAGATGCTTAAAGTAGTAGTAGTAGTACCTCCTGATTAATTCTTTGGAAATCTATTGTTTCTTGACTCATGTCATCATTGTACTCCTCTTTGTTTTCTGATTTTAGTTGGAGCATCTTTTTTTCTTGCGCCAAAGTTTTACAACCGTGTATCAAGAAGAATTGCTTGATCTAAACCAATATCGTTAAAAGCACATTAAAAAGTACGGTATGATTGACTGAACTATGAAATGTGCTTCAAATTTTGTTCCTAGGTTCCGAGAAAAACTGATCCATAAGTTACTTTAGCCTAGTGAAAACTAAACAATGGTATTTTTTTGGTCATATAGGCATGAAGTTGATTATTCCCTAACTATCCTAGTAATCGACGTGTACTATGGTGGAAAACAAAATAATATTTGATTGGTTGTGAAGAAGTACATACATTACTAGGTGTGTCTCTTCCTCTTTTTGGTGCTTCTTCTGTATTCAGCTTGTCAAGAACCATCTGCAGCTTCTCCACCACACTCTCGCAGTGATTGATACAGTATCCAACCCATAGACTGTGATGATAATATGAGCGTTCAGCCCACTGCCTATATATTTCTGACTGTTCATAAAGTTCATTATCTTATAAACCTGAACTAAAGAAGTTTATATGACAACACTACAAAATAATCACTATTTTGTTATTTCATAGATGCTTACTACTCGTAGTTCTGTATACTTCTCGTAGTTGTGTTGATAATCTCGCTCGAGCTTTTTCAATCGCTTTTCTGCTTCTGCAAATGCCGAACTCTCAACCAGGCTAGGGCCTGATGACACCATCTTGCACGAAAGTTTCTTGGAACCCTTTCCCACAGAAATGGATATTGATTTCAAAGCAGAAATTTCCTGACCATCCACTTCGCGATTTTCCATAGCTTCTCTTAAGTGTTGTATATGTATTTTAGCAAGCAAGTTTTTTTTTTTATGGAAAGCATTGGGTACTTGTGTTGTTATAATGGAGAGAAAAAACCATTGTTTAAAATAAAACAACCTCTCGCAACTAATTATCAAATTCTTGCACCCCACTCCAAGAAAGTCAACTGCTCATCTCCATAGGAATCTTTCTTTCTTTTATTGGTTAAAAAATAGTTTGGCCATCTCTCTTCTTTGAAGTTATAGAAAATCATACTACTTGAGGCATAAACCTTTTGTCTTCTTAGTGTTCTATAGATCTTGTATGTCTGGGATTTTGAATCTTCCACATTCTTCCTCATGTTTTGTCATCTTGGATTTAAAGGTGATAGATCAGTGAAGACTATATATATGCATATGCATACAGGAAGTAGCTTGGGTTTGGTGAACAAGGATATTTGTTTGGTCATAATGGCTTTCCCTTGCAAGACAATCTTAGATGCATCAGAGACAAGGAAATGATTAATTTGATAGTCTTTAGTTTATTTGATAATATGGTTAGTTTATCAATTGGGTTAGTAACATTGCATTGACGTTTTCAGAAAACATTCAAGAGGACTTTATATATCACCATAAAGTCATTTTATTTTATTCCTTGGGGACATGGTCTTGAAAATCATTCAGAACTTCTTTTCAATGATCCAATGGTGAAAATGAACTGAGAAAAATATTCAGAAGATTGTATCTGGATTTTAATGTGATTATGTATTTATATATATCCAAGGAGATAAATTAAAGTCATAGTTTGATCAAAAATGTTGCAGAAAGTTATCCCCAAGTTATATAGTCGAGAATGTTTTGGTTCCATATATTGATCTTGGTGCTATTCTTTGGAATAGATCTTAGCATGTCTTTGAACTGATACAATTATAGCTCTGAAGTTACTCTTTTCGTTGTGACATGTGCACCATTGGATCGTTGTATACTATATCACTAAAAAACTTCTTTTCAATGATCCAATGGTGAGACGAACTGAAAAACAATCAGAAAATTTGATCAATTGAAGTTGAGATAGGTATCTGGATTTTGATGTGATTAATATATTTACTGTATAATTAAAGTCATAGTTTTGATCAAAGTAGTTTTCTGATACTGCAGCCCAATCCAGATGAGATGTATAACTGTTTATTTAAATTTTCTGATTCTGACCCAATGGTAAGATCCAGTGAAAAAAAAAACATTGCAGAAAGTAATTTATTCGAGAATGATTTGGTTACATATGTATATTGTGTTGGAACCAATTGATTGCTTAAACAAATGGGCCTTGTATTGGGCATTTGTCTAACCCAATTTTGGTAGAAAAGTGAATGAGAAAAGCCTTTTGGCTTAAGTGAGTGATATGCAAAAATCCCACATCTAAAGTTTGAGAACTTTTCAAGTGGTATATAAGGAGTCACACATATACCTTTGTTCAAAACATAGCAAAGGCTATATACCGCAAAAGAGAGGAGGGAATCCCACGCGCGACCGACCGAGCCGGGCTGGGCTTTGGCTTTGGCTTTGGCTTTGGCTAAAGGGCCGTTGCCGGCCCAATTAAATATCTTTTTGGACCATCTAAATGGGCTGAAAAAAGCCTTTCATTTTGTGGGCCCAAAACGCAAGCCCATCTCGTTTTTGATCCAAAACGCTGCGTCGGTTCGTCTGCGGTTTCGCTAAACCGGAAACCGCTAAACCGACGGCAGTTTGAAAACAAACCGGAGATAACCTCTCTACGGTTTTCAAACCGCCTCTCCGTCAGTTTTATAAAGGAAGTCATCTTTTTCGTTTTCTCTGATCTTCTGACAGACAATCTCACTCTCTGAAACAAAAATCTCTATCAGAAATTTCACGTTCTATCAAAAACACATATCAACAATCTCTTTCTGTTCATCAGTAAGTTTTTTTTTTCTCGTCGAGAGTATCGTAGTAATCGGTTCGTAAGAATCGTTGTTCGAGTGTTTGCGAACACGATGAGTATGTGGTTTTATCCTGGGACTCGGAATCTCATAAACCTGTCACACTGCGGGAGATTATTAGAGTTAAGGAAAGAGATTTCGTATCTCGACTCCACTCTATCCATCTGATCTCTTCCCTTAACGGTTTTCTTATCGCGATCCATCTCCAATCACGTAGTGTGCCAAATTCTGGTCCTACAATCTTAACTCTAAGACAATCCTTACGGATTAGATTGCGATAATAGTAACGTTTTTAACAGGAACCTTGTATCGCGATCGCTTCACAACGTTCTCGCTGATTGGTTTCTGTCGGGATAGAATCGTTTATCGTTTGCGAACGGTTAAACATCTCTGTTTTTTCGATAATATTTCTGAATTGCGATTCAATCTTATTATCGAAAGTTTTCTGATTTATCTGTGTTTACACATTAAATCGTTCTAACAAATTTTTGTTTTCTTTGTCTTTTTGGTTTTTCAGAAATGGAAACCGAAAACGAAAACACCAATGTCAACGTTGATGCTGTGGCCAACGTAACCCTCGGGGCTGGGTCTTCTGAGACTCCTACTGCTCAAGTGCAGTTTGGGAATCAACCGCCTGTTACGGTTGCAATTCCGGTTGCCACACAGTCTGAAACTGTTAACACGACTCAGTTTCCAACAGTGCAGATGCCCTCTGCAACCTCTGTTGGATTGCTTCCAGATAAGTTTGATGGAAGATCCTTCAAGATGTGGCAAAAGAAGATGCACTTCTATCTGACCACGCTCAATCTGGAAAAGTACATCCGTGAGGATTGTCCTACACTCCCAGCGGACAACACTGATTTCCATGCACTCGCAAGTGTTGATGCGTGGAGACACGGTGACTTTCTGTGTAAGGGCTACATCCAGAGTCGTCTGGTTGACCAGTTGTTCAACGTGTTCAGTAACGCTGCCACGTCTAGGGAACTGTGGGACTCTCTGGATAAGAAGTACCGTTCAGAAGATGCTGGATCTCAGAAGAATGTTGTAGCAAAGTTTGAGAACTACAAGATGGTGGATTCTCGTCCCCTGATGGAACAAGTTGACGAGGTGCATAACCTTCTCCATGAGATTCATGCCGAGGGCATGAGGCTGTGTGAAACCTATCAGGTTGCTTGTATGATCGAGAAGCTTCCGCCAGGATTCACAGATTTCAAAAACTACCTCAAGTTGAAGAGGAAGTGGATGAGCATGGAGAACCTGATCATGCGACTACGGATTGAATCCACAAACCGCATGAACCTCGAAGCTGCAAGTGCTCAGAATCGTGAGAACAATGCGAATTTGGCTGAGCACCAGACTGCTAAGAAAGGAAAGTGGCAGAACAAAGGGAACCCAGACAAAGGCAAGGGGAAGGTTGGTCCTCAGAACACTCAGAAGTTCAAGAAGAAGGCTGGTGGTGAACCTTCAAAGCCGAGGTTTTTTGGAACCTGTAACTACTGTCACAAGGTGGGACACAAGGCCTCTGAGTGTCGCAGTAAGAAGGCGGACCAAAACAATGCTAAGTTTGAAGCTAATCTCACTTCCACCATCACTGATGCTGACATGTGTGCGGTGGTCACTGAGGCCAACGTTGCTGAAAGCCACCCAAAGACTTGGTGGTTTGACACCGGTGCAACCAGGCACATATGCATGGATAGGGAAATGTTCTCCACCTACAAGAAGAACAAAGGGAATGAGAAGCTCTGCATGGGTAATTCTGCTACTTCAAAGATCGCTGGATATGGAAAGGTTGTTCTGAAACTTACCTCGGAACGTGAGCTGAGCTTGACCAACGTGGTCCACGTGCCGGACATGCGTAAGAATCTGATTTCAGGATCTCTCCTGAGCAAGCACGAATTCACTGTCAAGCTGGATGCTGATAAGCTGGTGCTGTCCAAGAATGGAATGTTTCTCGGTAAGGGATTTGTTTGTGATGGTTTATTCAAAATGTCTGTTGAAAATGTTATTCGTTCTGCTGACGTTGGTGTCAGTATTGTAACCGAGGCTTCCACCTCGAAGAACAAGTTTAATGCTAATCATTTTGCTTATGTTGCGGAGTCTTTTAATTTATGGCACGAACGTTTATGACATGTTAACTTTAAATCTATGAGTAGATTAATGAACATGAACCTGATTCCAAAACAGAAAATAAGCAAAGATAAATGTGAAATTTGTGTTCAAGCGAAACTCACTAAAACTCCATCACCAAGCGTTGAACGAACAACCGAACCTCTCGGATTAATTCACACAGACTTGTGCGATTTAAAATTTCTTCAATCTAGAGGCGGAAAGAAATATTTTGTAACTTTCATTGATGATTGTACAAGATTCTGCTACGTCTATCTGTTACATAGTAAAGATGAAGCTTTGGAGAAATTCAAAGAATACAAGTTGGAAGTCGAAAATCAACTTGGAAAAACATTAAAGATGATCCGCAGTGATAGAGGAGGAGAATATGGTGAACCGTTCAATTCATTTTGTCGAGAACACGGAATTATTCACCAGACAACTGCTCCTTATTCACCGGAATCTAATGGAGTTGCGGAACGAAAAAACCGAACTCTTAAAGAAATGATGAATGCAATGTTGCAGGAATCTGGGTTAGCCCAGAACATGTGGGGGGAAGCTTTGCTTACCACAAATTATATCCTCAACAAAATACCTCATAAAGTAACCGGAAAAACTTCATATGAACTTTGGAAAGGTAATGTACCTTCGTACAAATACCTGAAAGTGTGGGGGTGCTTGGCAAAAGTAGCAGTACCACTTCCAAAGAAGGTTACAATAGGCCCAAAGATGGTGGATTGCATTTTTATCGGATACGCGCATAATAGTAATGCCTATCGGTTTCTTGTTCATAAGTCTGATATTTCAACTATCAAGGTCAACACTATAATGGAGTCCCGAAATGCTTCATTCTTTGAAAATGTGTTTCCCTGTAAAGATAGACAAAGTAATAAACGGACTCGTGAACAACGTGATGCGGATATCCCTGGAAACGAAGCAAGTAGCTCAGGCACTGCTATCAATGACGAAATTGAAGAAGCAGAAGAACCTAGACGCAGTAAAAGAGCTCGTAAAGAGAAAGATTTTGGCTCCGAATTCTTGGTAGTATTTCTAGCAGAAAATGAGCCAAAAACATATATGGAAGCGATGTCCACTCCAGATGCACCTTCTTGGAAAGAAGCAGTCAATAGTGAAATGGATTTCATCATGCAAAACAATACTTATGAAATCACTGATCTGCCACAAGGGTGTAAAGCTCTTGGAAACAGATGGATTTTTCGAACAAAAATGAAATATGATGGAGCAATAGACAAGTACAAAGCTAGACTTGTAGTTCAAGGATTCAGGCAAAAAGAAGGCTTGGATTTCTTTGACACGTATTCTCCGGTCACGAGAATAACCTCTATCAGAATGATCATAAGTATTGCTGCATTACGAGATCTTGAAATTCACCAAATGAATGTAAAAACTGCTTTTCTAAACGGTGAGTTAGAAGAAGAAATTTACATGAAACAACCAGAAGGGTTCATTATCCCCGGACAAGAACATAAAGTGTGTCGACTTGTCAAATCTCTATATGGTCTTAAACAAGCTCCTAAGCAATGGCATGAAAAGTTTGACAACGTAATGATGTCAGATGGCTTCAGCATAAATGAATGTGATAAATGCATATATTATAAGAGTACTCAGACAGAGTATATCTTGTTGTGCTTATATGTAGATGATATGCTTATCGTTGGAAGCAACAAAGATATCATCAATAGAACAAAAAACATGCCCAAAGGGAAATTTGACATGAAAGATATGGGATTGACAGAGGTAATTCTAGGAATACGAATCATAAGAACTTCTGAAGGAATTACATTATCCCAAGATCATTATGCTGAAAAGATTCTAGAAAGGTTCAAGACTTACTCAACTGGAAGTGCAAAAACTCCAATGGACTCTCAAATTCATCTGACCAAGAATTCAGGTGAACCAGTGTCCCAAGTGGAGTATGCAAGAATAATTGGAAGTCTAATGTACTTGACAATCTGTACTAGACCTGATTTAGCACACTCTATAAACGTCCTCAGTCGTTATACGAGTAATCCTGGCCACAATCATTGGAAGGCTATAACGAGGGTATTGAATTACCTTCGATACACCAAAAACTACGGTATCCACTATGGTAAAGAACCAGCGGTTCTAGAAGGCTATAGTGATGCCAATTGGATTTCGGATTCTAGAAACTCGAAATCAACAAGCAGATATATCTTTACGCTTGGCGGTGGAGCCGTATCCTGGAAATCTTCCAAACAAACTCTACTGGCTAGATCAACCATGGAGTCCGAGTTCATAGCTTTAGACAAAGCTGGAGAAGAAGCAGAGTGGCTTCGCAACTTCTTGGAAGATATTCCAATGTGGGAAAAACCAGTGCCAGCATTACGTGTACATTGTGATAGTCAATCAGCGATATCACGGCCACTGAATAACCTATACAATGGTAAATCTCGTCACATCAGAAGGCGACACAAAACCATTCGGCAACTGATCTCAACTGGAGTACTCACAATAGACTATATCAAATCGGCAGAAAACTTAGCTGATCCGTTCACCAAAAGTTTGCCTCAAGATCAAGTTGTTAAATTATCAAAGGGAATGGGTTTAAAGCCTATAACTTAAGATGACGTTTGATGGATACCTCACCTATGTGACTGGAGATCCCAAGATCTAGGTTCAAAAGGGACAACAAAATCAAACTGATTCAGAACTGTACACTGTAAAGACTATGTCTATACCCAGTTCCTAGGATAATGAACAGTGTTACGTGTGTGTGTAATAAGGTTAAGCTGTGGCTTTTAATGATTCATTAACTTTGAGATATTTGTGGCATGATACAGAAAAACACCTTAGAACAAAGTTAATGGCAGATCACCTAGTGAGTGTGAAATGGGGCCGTTTCTAGGGGAATGAAGTTCAGGCTATATTCTCCAAGTTCACTCATGATAACCAGGACATGTTCAAGGCCAAAATGAACACAATAGAGAACTGAGCTCTACGAGAAAATGTCGCTATGCGATTTCTGTTGTCTAGGTTTACATAAAAATCATGTTGGTTCAAGACACCATGTTCACCAACTGGCCAAGTAAACCCGACATATATCAAAGATGATTGGTTCAAAGCTGGAAAACGCTACCTCTCAGATATAGTTGCATTTTCGCATACTCTCGAATGTCTGTCTAGTCTAGTCCAGTCAAGTCAAGTCTAGTCCAGTCATGTCTAGTTAAGTTAAGTCGAGTCTTCATTTGTATAGAGTCATTTCTATTCATGTGGGGGATTGTTGGAACCAATTTATTGCTTAAACAAATGGGCCTTGTATTGGGCATTTGTCTAATCCAATTTTGGTAGAAAAGTGAATGAGAAAAGCCTTTTGGCTTAAGTGAGTGATATGCAAAAATCCCACATCTAAAGTTTGGGAACTTTTCAAGTGGTATATAAGGAGCCACACATATACCTTTGTTCAAAACATAGCAAAGGCTATATACCGCAAAAGAGAGGAGGGAATCCCCACACGCGCGACCGACCGACCGAACCGAACCGAGCCGGGCCGGGCTTGGGCTTGGGCTCGGGCTCGGGCTCGGGCGTTGGCTTTGGCTTTGGCTAATATCTTTTTGGACCATCTAAATGGGCTGAAAAAAGCCTTTCATTTTGTGGGCCCAAAACGCAAGCCCATCTCGTTTTTGATCCAAAACGCTGTGTCGGTTCGTCTGCGGTTTCGCTAAACCGGAAACCGCTAAACCGACGACAGTTTGAAAACAAACCGGAGATAACCTCTCTACGGTTTTCAAACCGCCTCTCCGTCAGTTTTATAAAGGAAGTCATCTTCTTCGTTTTCTCTGATCTTCTGACAGACAATCTCACTCTCTGAAACAAAAATCTCTATCATAAATTTCACGTTCTATCAAAAACACATATCAACAATCTCTTTCTGTTCATCAGTAAGTTTTTTTTTCTCGTCGAGAGTATCGTAGTAATCGGTTCGTAAGAATCGTTGTTCAAGTGTTTGCGAACACGATTAGTCTGTGGTTTTATCCTGGGACTCGGAATCTCATAAACCCGTCACATTGCGGGAGATTCTTAGAGTTAAGGAAAGAGATTTCGTATCTCGACTCCACTCTATCCATCTGATCTCTTCCCTTAACGGTTTTCTTATCGCGATCCATCTCCAATCACGTAGTGTGCCAAATTCTGGTCCTACATATCAATATGTAAAAATGCATATATAGGCCTCTTGGTGCCATTCCTTGGAATATATCTTAGCATATATCTTTGGAACTGATAGAAGTAGGTCTTTGTAGTTACCCTTTTTCGGGATCCTTTCTGTTGTAAAACATTTTTTTGCGTCGAGTTATTTCTTTTTTCCAAATCAAGAATGTATTTGTTCTTCAAATCAAAAATGTATTTCTTTTCTGCGTCCCTATTCTCACTTATGCATTGATATATTATGTATTGATACTTTTCCTTGAGATACTTCATTTTTTCGGGAAATCCTTTTTCAGTCTTTCTTTTGGCTTGTAAAATGTTCTCTGTCTGATCTTCTCTCTCTTTCTCCAAATCTATAATTAGCTTGGTCAGAAGCTAGTGGCAATACAATTTGTTAGTTTAAAAAAATAAATCTATGAGTAAAAAAAGAAGGAAAAATATCTTCATTACCTTAATTTCGATACTTGTGGACTTTTTCATATTGTCTTGACTTGTGTGGTTGCCCACCAATGCACCATTGGAAGTAGCATTTTCCGTCAACTTCTTTATCTCTTTAATGTTTCTCAACAGATTATGTATAGGTTTCTTGCTGCTACTCCTTGGATCTATTCTTTGTATTTCTCTGAACTGGTTGATTAGTAAGATGGAGAGGTAAATATCGGAAAGCTCTTTTATAATAATAATAAACTAAGAGGCTTATAGTAAGAGTAGTAGTACCTCGTGGTTATTTTTTTGGAGATCTATTGTTTCCTGACTCATGTCATCATTATACTCCTCTTTGTTTTCTGATTTTTGTTGGAGTAACATTTTTTCTTGCGCCAAACTTTTACAACCGTGCATCAAGAAAAATTGTTTGCTCTAAACCGAAATCTTTAAAAACACATTAAAATTAGAAAGTATGATTTACTGTACTATTATATGTGTTTGAAATTTAGTTCCTAGGTTCCGAGAAAAACTGATCCATAAGTTACTTTGGTCTAGTGGAAACTGAACAATGGTATTTGTACTTTGGTCATATAGGCAGTAAGCTGATTATCCCCTATTCTTTTAATTCTAATAATAATCGATGTGTACGAAAACAATATGATATTGATTGGTTGTGAGGAAGTACATACGTTACTAGGTGCATCTCTTCCTCTTTTTGGTGCTTCGCCTGTATTCAGCTTGGCAAGAACCATTTGCAATTTCTCTACCACATTCTCGCAGTGATTGATACAGTATCCAACCCATCGACTGTGATGATGATTTAAGCGGTCAGCACAATATGTATACCATTCTGACTTTTCATAAAGTTCATTATATTATCTTATAAACTTGGACTAAAGAAGTTTCCAACAACACTACAAATAATCGTTATTTTGTTATTTCATAGATGCTTACTTGTAGTTCTGTATACTTCTCGTAGGTGTGTTGATAGTCTCGCTCAAGCTTTTTCAATCGCTTTTCTGCTTCTACAAATGACGAACTCTCAACCAGGCTAGGACATGATGACACCATGTTGCATGAAAGTTTCTTGGAACCCTTTCCATTATAGTTGGATCCAATACGAACAGAAATGGATACTGTTTTGAAAGTAGAAGTTTCTTGACCATGCGCTTCACGATTTTCCATATATTCTCTTTAGTTTTATATGTATTTTAGCAAGCAAGTTTTTATATGGAAAACAATGGGTTCTTGTGTTGATATATAAAGAGAAAAAGCCATTATTTAAAAATAAAACAACCTCTCACAGCTAATGATCCAAATTCTTGCACCCCACTCCAAGAAAGTCAACTGCTCCCCTCCATAGGAATCTTTCTTTTGCATTTATTTCTTGTGTTGATTAGAAAATAGTTTGGCAAATCATAATACTTGAGGCATAAATACAAAAAAAAATGGGGAAAATGTTTGTCATGATATTTAGAGTGTTTGGTGATTAAACATTTCAGTGTCATTATTATACATACAATATGGGTTTTATTTCATTGGGATTCATTTTGAATACATTTTTTTGGATTCGGTTTAATTAGTTCTTTTTTTTTTTACAAAAAAAAAAATTCGCCATTACAATTTTTGTGGATTCTCCTCTCGTTATATATGTGTAAATCATTCAATGTGACTACATGTGAGGCTAATGGTGAGCTGGTTTGACACTTTTGTCTTCTTAGTATTCTACATAGAGCCTGTATGTCTGGGATTTTGAATCTTCCATGCACGTACTTAATTCCTCATGTTTTGTTGCCTTGGTTTTAATGGTGATAGATCAGTGAAGGCTACATATATGCATAAGACGCGTTACTTGACAATCTTAGATGATTAGATACAAGGAAATGATTAGTTAGATAGTCTTTACTCTTTAGTTTATTTGATAATATGGTTAGTTGTATTAGTAATATACTAATATCAATTGGCTTAGTAACATTGCATTGACGTTTTTAGAAAACATTCAAAAGGACATTATAAATCACCATAAAGTTATTTTATTTTATTCCTTGGCGGAGGTCTTGAAAATCATTCAAAACGTCTTTTCAATGACCCAATAGTGAAATGAACTGGAAAAAAAAACACATTGAGGAGATTGTATCTTGATTTTAATGTGATCTTGGTGCTATTCTTTGGAATAGATCTTAGCATGTCTTTAAACGGATACAATTATATCTCTGAAGTTCCCTTTTTCGTTGTGAAGCATGCAGTTTTGTGCCTCGAGTTAAAACTTTTCTTCAAATCGAGTATGTATTTCTTTTCTGCGTCGCGTTCCTTATCTATGCATTGGATTTTTTCTTGTAGATGCCTCATCTTTTCTGTATATCCTTTATCAATCTTTCTTTTGCCTTGCAAAATGTTTGTTGTCTCGCCTTTCTCTTTCTCTTTCTCCAAATCTCTGATTAACTTCGTCAAAAGCTAGCAGCATTCAAACATCATACAATTTGTTAGTTTTAGTGAACAAGTCCATGATTAAAAAAAAGAGAAAAACGTTGTGAATTTTCATTACCTTTATTTCGATACTTGTAGAATTTTTCATATCGTCTTGACTTGTGTGGTTTCCCACCAATGCACCATTGGAAATAGCTTTATCCATCAACTTCTTAATGTCTTTAATTGGCCTCAACAGATCATGTATAGGTTTCTTGCTGGTAATTTTTGGAACTACTCTTTGTAAGTAGTTCAACTAATTAGTTTATAAGATAGAAACGTAATGATCAGAAAGCTCATTTTGATAATAATAATAATAAACTAAGAGGCTTATAGTAGGATTAGTAGTACCTTGTCATTCATTCTTTGGACATCTATTGTTTCTTGACCCATCTCATCATTGTACTCCTCTTTGGTTTCTGATTTTAGTTGCAATTTCATCTTTTCTTGTGCCAAGCTTTTACAACCGTGCATCAAGAAGAAATGCTTGCTCTAAACACCAATATCATTGGCCCCAAAAACACATAAAAATACAAAGTATGATTTACTAAAATATGATATGTGCTTCAATTTAAGTTCTTAAATTACGAGAAAAAAAAACTGATCCATAAGTTACTTTTGCCTAATGGGAATAGAACAATGGTAGTTACTTACTATTGTTTGGTCATATAGGCAGGAAGTTGATTATTCCTTATTCTAGTAAGCAGACGGCGAAAAAAAAAAAACTGATTGGTTGTGAGGAAGTACATACATTACTAGAGGTGTCTCTTCCTCTTATTGGAGCTTCTTCTGTATTCAGATTGTCAAGAACCATTTGTAGTTGCTCCACCGCATCCTCGCTCTGACTGATACAATATCCAATCCATCGATTGTAATGGTTTGAGCGTATACTGCAGTACCTATTATAGCGTCCACCGCAGTCCTTATACCAGTATGACTGTCCATAAAGTTCACTATCTTATAGAGCTTCAGTAAATAAGTTTCTAACAAGTAACATCACTACAAATATTCACTAATTTGTTATTTCATATATGCTTACTTGTAGTTCTGTATACTTCTCATAGGTGTATTGATAATCCCGATCGAGCTTTTCCAGTCTCTTCTTTGCTTCTTCAAATGACGAATGTCCAAACCGAGAAGAACATGGGGACACCATGTTGCATGGAAGTTTCTTGAAACACTTTTCCTTATAGTTGGATCCAATACCAACAGATATGGATATTGTTTTGAAAGTAGAAGTTTCTCGACCATCCGCTTCGTGATTTTCCTTAGCTTCTCCTAAATGAAATATATGTGTCTTAGCAAGCAAGTTTTTATGTGGAAAGCATTGGTTTCTTGTGTTGTTATATAAAAAGAAAACCCATTGTTTAAAATATAACAATCTCTCACAACTTAGTATCCAAATTCTTGCACCCCACTCCAAGTAACTCAACTGCTCCCCTCTTTTGAGTACTTTTGTACTTAGAATCTTTCTTTTGTACTTTTTCATTTTGATTTAATATAGTTTGGCCATCTTTCTCTTCTTTTAAGCTATATAAAATCATCTACTTGAGGCATAAAATACAAAAAAAGAGGTAAAGATGTCTGTCATGATATTTAAAGTTTCTTGTGATTTCACATTTAAATGTCATTTTGTAATATAGGTTTCATTTTATTAAGATTCATATTGAATTCACTAGAAAATATCAGTTTTGTTTAGTTAAAAAAAGAATTCGCCATTCAAATTTGTGCGGATTCTGCACTAGTTAGTTATATATACAAGTAGGTGAGCTATATCTTGAGGCTTCAAACTTGCATTTGGAATATTCCATATTAAAAAAATAAATGGTTTCCTTGACCAAAAAAATAAATAAATGGTTCCCAAGCAAGAATTGTACCTCTCATAATCTTCTCAGCGACTTGGCACAAATACTATCAAAGATCGTTCCTTTGCAAGTAGCCCTAGAGGTAAACATTGATACTAGCACAATGAAATCATTGTGAATTTTTAGTGTTTGAGAAGATTCCACGCAATTTGATATATGTTAATCCAACAAAATCCCAATTGAATTTTGGATTTCAAGTCCGCTAAAACACACAATAAAAGTAAGTTGAAAATTATTAGAAGAAAGTGTTTGATAAGATCTCTATCGGGCCTGACGAATCATGATAGGCTTTATAATACAAAGAATGAACAATCAATATCATTCCCTATTCTTTTAATCCTAGTAATCGATGTGTAATGTGTACTACTGTGGAAAACAAAATGATATTGATTGGTTGTGAAGAAGTACAAACATTAGTAGGTGTGTCTCTTCCTCTTTTTGGTGCTTCTTGATTATTCAGCTTGTCAAGAACCATCTGCAATTTCTCCACCACATTCTCACAGTGAATGATACAGTATCCAACCCATTGACGGTGATGATAATATGAGCGTTCAGCCCAATTCCTATACACTTCTGACTATTCATAAAGTTCACTTATCTTATAAATTACATGGACTAAAAGAAGTTTATATAACAACACTAAAAATAATCACTATTTTTTAATTTCATATATGCTTACTACTTGTAGTTCTCCACACTTCTCGAAGTTGTGTTGATAATCTCGCTCAAGCTTTTTCAATCGCTTTTCTGCTTCAGCGAATGACGAACTCTCAACCAGGCTAGGGCCTGATGACACCATGTTGCATGAAAGTTTCTTGGAACCTTTTCCCACAGAAATGGATATTGTTTTGAAAGTAGAAGTTTCCTGACCATTCGCTTCGAGATTTTCCATAGCTTCTCTTAAGTGTTATATGTATTTTAGCAAGCAAGTTTGTATATGGAAATCATTGATTTCTTGCGTTGTTATATAAAGAGAGAAAAAAACTATTATTTAAACATAAAACAGCCTCTCACAACTAATTATCCAAATTCTTGCACCCCACTCCAGAAAGCCAACTGCTCCCCTCCATAGGAATCTTTCTATCTTTTATTGGTTCAAAAATAGTTTGGCCATCTTTCTCTTCTTTTAAGTAATAGAAAATTATACTACTTGAGGCATAATTTTTTTTCTTTCTTAGTGTTCTATATAGAGCTTGTATGTCTGGGATTTTGAATCTTCCACATACTTCCTCATATCATGTTTTGTCACCTTGGATTTAATGGTGATAGATCAGTGAAGACTCTATGTATGAAGACTCTATGTTTGGTGAACAATGGTATTTGTTTGTTCATAATGGCTTTTTGGTCATAAGGTTAAGCCGGGTTACTTGCAAGTAGGGATGTTAAAATGGGCTGAAAATCCGTGGGCCTTAATGGACATGTTTTAAAAACTGAGTCCATTTAGGCCCGTTTATGAGTTAAATTTAAACGGGCTTTAACGGGCTAACCCGTTTAGGTCCTATTATTAAACGGGCTTTAACATATTTAAACGGGCTTTCCATTAAGGCCCGTTTATTTTAATTTTTTTTTTTAGAAAAATACATATTTAGAAATTTTACGGGATCATATTTTTGGAGGGAAATTTTATGAATCTCGATTTCTACGAAAATATTTTGTGAGATCACGTTTTTGGCGGGAAAACTTTGCGAGATCATAGTTTTGGCGGGAAATTTTATAAATCTCGTTTTTGGCGGGAAAATTTTTGCGGGATCATATTTTGGCGGGAAATTTTATGAATCTCGATTTTGACGAAAATATTTTGTGAGATCACGTTTTTGGCGGGAAAACTTTGGGGGATCATATTTTTGGCGGGAATTTTTTATAAATCCCGTTTTTGGCGGGAAATTTTTTGCGGGATCATATTTTGGCGGAAAATTGTATGAATCTCGATTTTGACGAAAATATTTTGTGAGATAACGTTTTTGGCGGGAAAACTTTGTGGGATCATATTTTTGGCGGGAAAATTTTACGAGATCATCTTTTTGGCGGAAAGTTATATGAATCTCGATTTTGGCGAAAATAGTTTGAGAGATCACGTTTTGCGGGAAAATTTGGTCGGATCATATTTTGGCGGGAAATTGTATGAATCTCGTTTTTGGCGGAGAATAATAAACGCATTCTAAACTTGTGATAACTATAAATGGTTACATATTTCATTTCAAAATTGGAAATATGTAAAATAAAAATACATAAAAAATGAAATTGATAAAACAAATAAATTATATATGTTGCTACATAAACGGGCTTTGAATTGACACACATTTAAATGGACTTTATTTTAAATGGACCTAAACGGGCCGGACCTAAATGGACCAAATTTAAACGGTCTTAAACGGACCGGACCTAAACGGATTCGGACCTAAACGGGCCGGGCCAGCCCATTTTAACATCTCTACTTGCAAGACAATCTTAGATGCATCAGAGACAAGGAAATGATTAATTTGATAAGTCTTTATAGTTTGTTTGATAATATATTAAGTTTATGAATTGGGTTAGTAACATTGCATTGACATTATATTCAAAAGGACTTTATATATCACCATAAAGTTATTTTTTGGGGACTTGGTCTTGAAAATCATTCAAAACATCTTTTCAATGATCCAATCGTGAAATTAACTGAACTGAGAAAAACATTCAGAAGATTGTATCTTGATTTTAATGTGATTACATATTTATATATATCCAAGGAGATACATTGAAGTCATAGTTTGATAAAAAATGTTGCAGAAAGTTATCTAGTCGAGAATGATTTGGTTCCATATATTGATCTTGGTGCTATTCTTTGGAATAGATCTTAGCATGTCTTTGAACTGATACAATTATATCTCGAAGTTACCCTCTTCGTTGTGAAGCATGCAGTTTTGTGTCTCGAGTTAAAACTTTTCGTCAAATCGAGTATGTATTTCTTTTCTGCGTCGCGTTTCTTATCTATGCATTGAATTTTTTCTTGTATATGCCTCATCTTTTCTCTATAATCTTTATCAGTCTGCCCAAGCGCTTTGTTGGTTTTATCTAATTTTTTTTGACGTTCGCCCTAAAGGCTTTTTCCCAGGCACGCCGACCGAGGTAGCCGCCGACGACTCGTCTCCACCAGATCGAAGCTCCTCCTCCGTAGTTCTATCGTCTTCCTTTCTCACGCCTCATGGAACCACCTTCTGCTGGTCCAGTTCCATCTCCAGAGCCTCCAGATCCAGGCCTCGACGCAGTTCAGTCCTTGGACTCTCCACACCCTCCAATTCCTCCTGAACCTCCGCCTATTGCTTCTCCTGTCTCGCGTCTCCGAGCCACCGTTGGCTTCCCTCGAATAGTCCCAAACCTAGATCTACAATTGATGTTAGTAGATTGCAGCTCGCCTCTCGAGTTTTGTGGAACCTCTTTGTGGTGTGTTTCTATGAATAAGGTACTCTCTTGCTCATCCTTTGCTTCTCCTACTTGGGAAAGTTGGTGGAGGGTTATTGAATGGGAAGCTCAAGGCTTGTTAGTCTCAGCCTTCTATCGATTAGTCTTGATTGTATCAGGTCCTTTTACCTTTACTGTGCTATTTGTTGGCACTCTTATCGCTAGTGTGCGTTATATTACTGCAGTTTGCAGATCCAGATCCGCTTATTATGCCCTTGATTCTCCTATCAATGATGAAATAATCTTGGTGTGGGTTTCTCATGGATCCCCTTGTTTGATCTTACCTCGTATTGAGGGCTCTATTATTGTATTCCTTGTTTCTACATCTATCGCCTTTATGCGACCATGTACTGCAGTATGCAGGTTATGTTCTCTTATATTTGGTGCTATGAAGTTCTTCTCGCTTTCTTGGTGGCAGATTAAACTGAAGGAGCTTGTTAATGCCATTTTCCCTGCGACTTTGGTTTCTTTGGGCATTTTTTGCCTTGAATCCTCTAGTATGGAGTATATTTTTCTCCTAATGTTTCCATTCTTTGTGAGTGGTTTCATTGCAGGCTGTTCGGAGTCGAAGATTACAAATACTTCAGACCTCGTCCTACTCAAAGGCTCGGTAAGCCAGTGTAAATCTGTGCTTGTTGCCAAAATCATGACTGTTTATTCTGTCCTAGTTACAGATTCAGTCTCGGGCATTGAATCACCGTGTGTGTTCTTTGTTTCCGGCGTCGTCTCATCTCTTACCAACAATGGCATCGATCTCCGTCACGTCCTTTGTTGGTCAAGATTATGGACCACATCTATCTTTTTCTTCTATGCATTACGTTTTATGTTTGTAGCATTGTCTTTGATGGTCTTGATGACTTTGGTCTCAAGTTTTGTAAACAATTCCTCCTTTAATGGAGAGTAAGCTTAATATATGAGATTGTGGTTTGAACAAAAAAAAAATCTTTATCAGTCTTTCTTTTGTTTTGTAAATTGTTTGATGTCTCGCCTTTCTCTTTCTCCTTCTCCAAATCTCTGATTAGCTTCATTAGAAGCTAGCGGTATTCAAATATCATACAATTTGTTAGTTTTAATGAACAAGTCCATGAGTAAAAATATATAAAAGGGTCGTTGAGTGTTCATTACCTTTATTTCAATATTTGTAGAGTTTTTCATATCGTCTTGACTTGTGTGGTTGCCTACCAATGCACCATTGGACATCTATTGTTTCTTGACTCATGTCATCGTTGTACTCCTCTTTGCTTTCTGATTTTAGTTGCAGTTTCTTCTTTTCTTGTGCCAAGCTTTTACAACCGTGCATCAAGAAGAATTGCTTGCCCTAAACCAATATCATATAACCCCAAAAACACATAAAAATACATAGTGGTATATAATATATGCTAACAAAATAGTGACTATTCCCTATTCTTTTTATCCTAATAATCGATGTGTACTACGGTGGAAAACAAAATGATATTGATTGGTTGTGAAGAAGAACATACATTACTAGAGGTGTCTCTTCCTCTTATTGGTGCTTCTTCTGTATTCAGCTTGTCAAGAACCATTTGTAGTTGCTCCACCGCATCCTCGCTTTGACTGATACAATATTCAATCCATCGATTGTAATGGTTTGAGCGTCTACCACAGTACCTATTCCAGCGTCCACCGCAGTCCTAAGGCCGAATATATGCATCATGTGATCAACACATGTATATTAGTATTTAAAATGTTACAAATTGCAAGTCAAGACGCTAATGTTCGAAAGCAATAATTAGGCGCAATTTGATATGTTAAATCCCAATTGAATTTTTGATTTCAAGTCAGCTAAACACACAATAAAAGTAAGTTGATAATCACTAGAAGAAAGTGTTTGATAAGATCTCTATTGGGCCTAACGGATCATGATGGGCTTTATAATAGTATATGCTTTACGGCCCATTAAGTTTTTATGTAGAAAAGATTTATAAAAGAAATTAAAAACACTCTCTTCTTCTTCGTTTCGTCTATTCAAAGTCCTACTAACAAACTTTTTCAGTCTCCCAAGTTTCCGATCACAAGTCGGAGTCTCGGAGAGTTCGATTTCTTCCGTTATCGGAAATTTCCTCCGCAGATTCTTCCACTTCTCTCTCGTACCGTAGTCCGTCGCGCTCTGCCGTATCGCTGATCGTAACTCACTGTTTCGCAATGTCGACTAAAGAAAATCTAGGTTCGATTTCTTTCTCCGTATCGTTTACGTTTGTTAGAAAGAGTTGATAGTTTTGTTTCTTGGAAATCGGATTCACGAACTTCGAAACTCCACTGTGTTATCGCCGGTTACTGTATAAACAAGTTTGGGTAGGGTTTTGATCGGATTAAGGTCGTACGATTATCGTCTCTTCTCTTGTGTAAAAATGTTGGAGAATTGATTTTCTTCTTGAATTTAGGCAAAAAATATCAATATTACGAGCTTTTTGGCGATGCTCTTGCTCCTATTAGTGAAGAAGAGCCACTTGAAGATGCAGAAATTGACTCGGTAATCTTTAGATTAGATGCAAATATAGTTTCGTATGGTTCTTGTTGCAATCTCTCTGAGGTTTGATTGAGTTATAATTTTCTTCAGGATAAAGTGGTGACCTCTGAGATACCTCCTTTGTCTGGCAATGCTGCTCAAGATTACGAGCTTTTTGACAAGATTAGCGATGGTGTTGGTCGTATTAGTGAAGAAGATCCACTTGAAGATGCAGAAAATGACTTGGTAATCTTTAGATTAGATTGAAATATAGTTTCGTATGGTTCTTGTTGCAATCTCTCTGAGGTTTGATAGAGTTATGATTTCTTCAGGAGAAAGTACTGACGTCGTCTGGGATACCTACTTTGTCTGGCAATGCTGATCAAATCCTTCCATTGTTAAAGAATCTGCTGGTCCAAAATGAAATCCAAAGGGTATTTGAAAACGTTTCTTGTTGTTCATAAACCACTCTTAAATGTTGTTTAGATTTTCATCTTCTACTTAATTGGCAGGAAAGATTAATGGGATTGATTAAACTCTATGATCCAACTGCTGCTGGTAAGTTTTGCTTTTCTGTAAGCAAAAGAGGCAGATTTTGTATCTTCTCTGTTTCACGAGATTCATGATTGTAATTTTTTGATTTGTACAGAAAACAGGAATCCAATCGTGAATGCGGAAGGCGGGCAGGTTGCGTTTTGCTTCTAGTTTTGCTAATGAAATTTGCATAGAGGAAGTTGTATGAGGAAAAAAATAAGAGGGTTAAGGTTATGAATTCACAGATAGCAACGGAGACAGATCTTTCGGCTGTGGTTCAGTTTTTGGAGCAGAGGTAATGAAGTAACTTTACTACAAGTTAGACAATAACATAAATCTTTTGAAGGAAACAAAAATACTGCAATTGTCACCTATGAAGCTTTTGAACCATTATTCATCTTCCAAATTGTTTGTTTTTGTTCTTTCAAAAAGTGAAAAAAATGGTTGATTGTTGTAATGGTTTCCAAATGCTACAGCGTGCTGAAGCTTGAAGAGGAACTTGAGAATCAGAAGAAAGTAAACGCTCAGGTATATACCATCAATCTTCAGTCATCACCATCTTCTTCTTTTTCTATTAGATCAACATAACCATTTACGAAAGGTTACTAAAATCGTTGCAGCTAAAAGATGAGATCAACCGCTTGACTTTGAGCAGTGATCCGGAAAAGAACGATTGACTTTGAGCTCCATCTTGAAGGAGGCACTGGGTTTGCATTCTTTTTACTTTAGAAAACATTATGGACAGGTTAACCGATTTGGTTGATTCCATTCTTTGAAAACAAAAAGAGGGTTCTTTACAAGTTTCGTGAGAGTCATATAAAGTGATCCTATGTTTGTATAAAAGTAGAGTTCATTTTACTGCAAAACAATATAGAAACTGTATCTTTGAAGAAACAAAGAGGAAGAAGAAATGATTTGAAGCTTTTTTGCTATGTAAAATGCAAATAGAATAGGTTTTATTAGACAGTAAAAACAAACAGATTATACAAAACAAGAGGCACATAGTTAACATTTACCGAGGGTAACGTTAAATGTGAGAAGACAATGCGAGAGACTCTATCTAGCAGTGAGGCTTTCACATACTAACGGTACGATATGACTAGTGCATTTAAATGGTTAGAGGAGTATTTGTGTAGCTACAAGAAAATGATAGTTGTTGTTTCGCGTAAAAATGACTTCATCAAAATTGTCTTCATGACAAGAGTCTCGACTTCTATCGTGGTAAATGGTAATTACCATAATTTCAAAAGTGGATGTGTGCGGCTACATGATAAAAAACCATTGTTTTAAAAATAAAACAACCTCTCACAACTAATTATCCAAATTATTGCACCCTACTCCAAGTAAGTCAACTGCTCCCCTCATAGAAAACTTAACTTTATACCTTTTCTTTTTGATTTAAAATAGTTTAGCCATCTTTGTCTTCTTTGAAGCTATATAAAATCATCTAACTGAGTCTTGAGGCATAAAATACAAAAAAGTAAAAGATGTATATCATGATATATAAAGTTTCTTGTGAGTACACATTTAAATGTCATTATGCTATATAGGTTTTATTTGATTGGTATTCATTATGAATCGACCTTTTAGTTTCGATTTAGTTCATTTTTTAAAAAAAATCATCCTTCAATTTTTGTGAATTCTACACTGGTTGAATATATATATTAAAAACATGTAGTGTGTTTCAAGAATTTGTTAATGGCATATGATAGGGCATGGAGAAGACGCCGGCGAAGCTAGGAAATTATCGACAAAATTGTGAAAAATCGTTTAAATTCCGTGTTCGGCCTTTAGGCGATGAGAAAGATTTGAGAAGAGTATATCTTCTGGTATAGTACTAGAATTTTTTAGTCTATACTCTATACTAACAATTTAGATTTTCAAAACTTAGAGGGGTTACTGTGATGCCATTGGTTGTAAAATCTTCAATGTGACTTTGGACCGAATTTTTCTTTTTCTTTTCTTCATCATCATTGTTATTGGGCCGAATTGATCTTATTAAAAGAAGAAAAAGGAAGCATTTGACCCAAAATAAAAGGGTTACGAAAACCATATTCCTTTCCTTACTTGCATAATTGCATTGCAAACTTTTTCTCTTTGCGCACTGCGTTGCCTCTCTCAATCTCTCTACTTCAACATCCCAAGCTAGCTTCTTTATAATCTTTGTAAGTTTAAGAATTAATCATTTTTACTGTGAATGAATTTAGGTTAACGAAACCCACTAACCGAATCATTGCGATCAACCTAATCGAGCTGAAGTAGAAACCATAATTCAGAGGACTCTGTTTTGAAACTATCAAATTAGATTTGCTAGATATATTAAAATGATTTCTATCTTTTTGATTATGATAATTTATTTATATAATCAAAGGTAAAAAACAGAGTCCTCAACTTTTATGTGATTTTGATGATTGCTCATTGCCATTGACTTTAATTATTGTGTCTCATATACATCAGAACAGATAGTGTCCCGATGGATGTTGGTCATTCCAGATGGGGTTTACCATCCAGAGCCAATGCAAAGTGGGGGCCCTGGAAGGAGAGGGGGACCTGGAAGGAGGATCGTGACGATTTCACGGAGAGTACCTCGGTGCTTGAAGGACAAGACAGATGGGGTACACGATCCAGAGCCAATGTAATGAGGGGGCCCTGGAATGAGAGGGGATCCTGGAAGGAGGATCGTGACGATTTCACGGTTGTTATTGGAAGTAAGAGTACCTCGGTTCTTGAAGAACAAGACACCGATGATTCGAATGTCGAAGATATAATAAAGATTGATTCTTTTTCTGTATACGTTCAAGGAGAATAAGTTGTGAAGAATGCTTCTCTCAAGATATCACATGGGAAGAAATACGGTTTGGTTGGAGAAAATGGAATGGGAAAGTCTAGACTTTTGAAGGTTTTAGCGTGGAGGAAGATTCCAGTTCCGGTTGATGTTCTTCTCGTTGAAAAAGATATGGTTGGTGATGGAAAAAGCCCGATTGAAGCTGTTGTTGTTAATACCAATGCAGAGTTGGCTAAGCTACGCGAAGAAGCTGGATTGTTTGAGAAGAAGGGGGAATAATTTGAATCAGATTTTGCTGAAACACCTGCGTATAAACTTCTTGATGGGTTAGGTTTCACAAAAGATATGCGAATGCGTCCAACGAACTCATTCAGTCGTGAATGGAAGATGCGAATATCATCGTTTGCTAGAGGTCTCTATCTGCAACCTAGTCTTTTGTTGGTAGACGAACCCATCATTAACAATCTTGATGATAGTGCACTTAAATGGTTAGAGGAGTATTTGTGTAGCTGCTATAAGAAAACGCTAGTTGTTGTTTAGCGTAAAAATGACTTCATCAAAACTGTGTGCTTGGATATCATACATCTTCATGATAAGAGTCTCAACTTCTATCGTGGTAATTACCATTATTTCAAAAGTGGCTATGTGCGGCTACAAGATAAAGAAGCTATGAGGTATGGAAACCGGGACAGGGTCAAGTTTTCGGAGAAAGAAGCAATCAAAAGTAAGGCGATGGATGAGGAAGGCTCAGCACCTGAAGTTGAAAGATTGTAGCGTGGTGTTTGATATTCGAGCAGAACTAACCGAGCTCTCTCATCCTCTAAAGGATAGCTTCAGCTTCCCCAACATGTTTGTTGTTTGCTTCCAACGTTAGACTCAAAAAATCTTTATTTTCATAACGTTTTCGACAAATTTTATTTTAGACATTGTTATTTTTCATCATCTATGAAGAATGTCAAGTGAGCTCTCTCATCATTGTTTTTAGACATGAATACATGATGTAAATTATGTATAATTTGTGAAGAAGTAATCACATTCGAAAAGTTGGTAAATTGTCAAATCGGATTACTATTTGTTGGTAAACCATGATTAGTGTCATCGCACGGCATTCAATCAGAGTGCCTTCGGAGCCGTAGGCATTGCAATTTGCAAATGAGTTTATACGGTGAAACATGGCCGGTTCAAGATTATTATGAATCATATCTAACATGGCCGGTTCAAAACCAAAATTTAATCTAAACCCAATAGTAACCCAAAATAATCTATTACAATATCGGTTTTACTGTGTAGAAAACCGATATCTCGAACCGACTTTATAGAAAACCGAATAACTCGAACCGACTTTTGTATCGGAATTGCACTGATTAGTAAGGGTTTACGAAAACAAATCTTTAAAACTCTTTGCGTTGTCTCTCTCAAAACTCCATTAACCTACCAAGCAAGCTTTTTCCCCATATTCGATCTTTAATCCACTTTTTCTTACGTGTCTCCCACGTTTGTCTTCAATCTCAAAGTAAATTCCTAAGGATTGATGATAACCCTTATTGTTCCCGTTCTGTTTCGTAATGCTCGACTCATAGAAACTTCCCTTAGATTATACATGTCCAGATTCTTGTATAAACTTAAGAATCAACTCTTTTTTTTTGTAGTAACTAATTTATAAGCAGAAACCCTAACTGTGTGATTCTGTTTGTTTGGTTATGACTTATGAATTATGTAATTTTTACATGCTTTTAATTACACATCGATACATGTAATTGTCTTATGTCAGAATACTGTCTTAAATGGGTCCGAAGATATCAGACAAGAGCTTTGCTTCCATGAAGGCAAAGCCAAGTCTAAAAGATTCGAAAATAGAGAAATTATCAGTTTCTGACGTGCTTGCAAGAATGGATCAAAAAGATGATAACAAACCAAAGACGAGTTCCAAGGTTACTCAAAAAGCTTCATCTTACACTGATGGTTTAGATCTTCCTCCTTCTGACGAAGAAATCGAAGATGTGTCCGATGAGGAACAGAGACATATGGAAGCAAAGAGAATGCTAAAGAGCGAACAAAGGAATCTTGATATCTATGTAACCGATAAGGAACAAAAGAAGCGACAGACGAAAGAAAGATTAGCTCTTGAAGCTGCAGAGATTTCAAAGAGAAAGGCTTTGAAGGATGATCGTGACGCTTTCACGGTTGTTATTGGAAGCAAGATTTCGGTTCTTGAAGGAGAAGACAAAGCCAGTAATGCGAATGTTAAAGATATATCAATCAATTCTTTTTCTGTATCTGTTAGTGGGAAAGTACTTTTGAAGAATGTATCTCTCAAGTTATCACAGGGTAAAAGGTATGGTTTGGTCGGGTCGAATGGAACGGGGAAGTCTACATTGTTAAAACTTTTAGCGTGGAGGAAGATTCCAGTTCCGAAGAATATCGATGTTCTTCTCGTTGAGCAGATCGGATGATGATGGCAAGAGTGCTCTTGAAGCAGTTGTTACTGCCAATGAAGAGTTGGTTAAGATACGGAAAGAAGCTAATGCTCTACAGAATTCGTCTTCTGGAGATGGCGAAGATGATGTCGAAAAACTTGTTGAATTGTATGAAGGACTAAAGAATTTAGATTCAGATGCTGCTGAAGCACAAGCGTCTAAAATTCTTGCGGGTTTAGGTTTCACATAAGATATGCAAATGCGTCCGACTAATACATTCAGTGGTGGTTGGAGGATGCGAATATCGTTAGCGAAAGCTCTGTTTATACAACCTAGTCTTTTGTTGTTAGATGAACCTACCAACCATCTTGACCATAGTGCTGTTAAATGGTTAGAGGAGTATTTGTGTAGCTACAAGAAAACGCTAGTCGTTGTTTCGCATGAACCTGACTTCCCCAACACCGTCTGCACTAATATAATACACTCATGACAAGAAGCTTGAATTCTATCGCGGTAAGTACGAGGATTTCAAACGCGGAGATGAGCAGAAATGCAAGGAGTTGAACAGAAAGATTGAGATTTATGAGAAACAGGACAAAGCAGCTAAGAGGTCTGGAAACAAGGCTCAACAGGAGAAGGTAAAGTTTGCGGCGAAAGAAGCTACCAAGAGTAAGACAAAGGGTAAGGCGATAGATGAAGAGAGTCAAGAACCAGTAACTCCGAGAAAAATGAAAGAATATAAGGTGATGTTCGATATCCCAGAACCAACCAAGCTGGCTCCTCCTCATCTGCAAGTAATTGGTGTTAGCTTCAGCTATCCGGATAGGCCAGATTTCAGGCTCTCAAATGTATCAGTTGATATAGATATGGGGACACGAGTCGCGATAGTTGGTCCTAACGGAGGTGGAAAGTCTACTCTTTTGAATCTTCTTGCGGGAGATTTAGTTCCAACCGAAGGAGAAGTGAGAAGAAACCAAAAGCTAAGAATTGGAAGGTACTCTCAACATTTTGTTGATCTGTTAACAATGGAGGAAACACCAGTTCAGTATCTTCTTCGACTTCATCCAGACCAAGAAAGATTTAGCAAGCAAGAAGCCGTGCGCGCAAAGTTAGGCAAGTTTGGACTACCAAGTCACAACCACTTAACACCAATAGCGAAATTGTCCGGAGGACAAAAGGCTAGAGTTGTGTTCACCTCGATCTCAATGTCGAAGCCACACATTTTGCTTCTTGATGAGCCAACTAATCACTTAGACAAAGAGAGTATAGAAGCATTGGCGAAAACCTTGGATAGTTTCAAAGGAGAAGTTGTATTGGTAAGTCATGACTCTAGACTCATATCGCGTGTCTGCGCTAATGAGAAGAAGAGTAAAATTTGGGTTGTTGAAGACGGAAAAGTGACTATCTTCCTAGGTACATTTGAAGAGTACAAAGAAGATCTCCAAAGATAAATCAACAAAGATGTTTTTTTGTTTCTTGCTTCTAAGTTAAATTCCTTTATATTCTTAACACTCAAAAAGTTTTGGATAAATTGATTTTCAGTAATTGTGATTTGTTTTCATCATCTAAGATCTAAAACTGTTGAATTTAAACCGAACTGAAATCAGACCGAACATAGTAACTGGTCGGTTTATTTTTGGGCCGAATTGGTTTAAAAAAATAGGAAAAGGGTTACGAAAAGGAAAACCCAATTTCCTTTACTCTGATTTCTGATTCTTTCTTCAATCTATAACATCTGTTTGCGCCGCGTTGTCTCTCTCAAAGCTTACCTCGACCTCTCGATCATTTTCTCTCCAAAGCAAAGCTTTTTTCTTGTTCGATATTTCAATCTTAATCCAATTCTGCTTCTAGGTCTCTCAGGTTTGTCTCCAATTTCACACTCTAATTGTTTTGTTCCTTTTCTGTTCGTAATACACAGGCTCGTTCGAAACTTCACCTAGATTTCTTTCGATTAAGCTTTAAAGTTATAATATTTGGAATCCAAAAGCTTTATAGTGATGATTTAGACGAAACCCAGAACATTTAATTGTTGCAATCGAGTTGATTTGAGCTGAAGTGGAAAACCCTAATTTGGGTGGATCTCTGAGTTTGGAAATTATCGAATTCGCTTTAGCTTGGTTAGATAATATGATTTGTCTTCTATGAATATGTAATTGAAGCTAGGAACAAAAAAATTATTAATTTTTATATGATTTTGGTTACTCATTGGTTTTATTGTTGTTGTTGAATTTCTCGTGTTAGGTTCTGGTTTAAATGGGTAAGAAGAAGTCAGACGAGAGTGCAGCTACCTCAAAGGCGAAGCCAAGTGGGAAAGATTCTACTAAAGAACCGAAAAAGGAGAAATTATCAGTCTCTGCTATGCTTGCAAGTATGGATCCGAAAGAAGATAAACCCAAGAAAGCTTCATCATCTAGAGCCAAGGCTGCTCCGAAGAAAGCTTCTTCTTATACTGATGGTTTAGATCTTCCTCCTTCTGATGAAGAAGACGATGGAGATTCTGATGAGGAACAGAGAGAGATGGAAGCGAGGAGAAAGCTGAAGAGTGAACAAAGGCATCTTGATATCTCTGTGACTGATAAGGAGCAAAAGAAGCGAGAGGTGAAAGCGAGATTAGCTCAAGAGGCTGTAGAGATGGCAAAGAGAGAGGCCTTGAGGGATGATCATGATGCGTTCACTGTTGTTATTGGAAGCAAGACCTCGGTGCTTGAAGGAGAAGATACGGCGGATGCTAATGTTAAGGATATTACGATCGAGTCTTTTTCTGTCTCTGCTCGAGGAAAAGAACTTCTGAAGAATGCATCTGTCAAGATATCACATGGAAAAAGGTATGGATTGGTTGGGCCGAATGGAATGGGGAAGTCTACTTTGTTAAAGCTTTTAGCGTGGAGGAAGATCCCAGTTCCAAAGAATATTGATGTTCTTCTCGTTGAGCAAGAGGTGGTTGGTGATGAAAAGAGTGCTCTGCTAGCAGTTGTTTCTGCCAATGAAGAATTGGTTAAGCTACGGGAAGAGGCTGAAGCTCTCCAGAATTCGGCTTCTGCAGCTGACGGAGAAAATGGTAATGGTGACGATGATGATGATACTGGAGAAAAGCTTGCTGAAGTGTATGAGAGGCTACAGATCTTGGGGTCAGATGCTGCTGAAGCACAGGCGGCTAAAATTCTTTCTGGGTTAGGGTTCACAAAAGAGATGCAAGTGCGTCCAACTAAGTCATTCAGTGGTGGCTGGAGGATGCGAATATCGCTAGCTAGAGCTCTCTTTGTGCAACCTACTCTTTTGTTGTTAGATGAGCCTACAAACCATCTTGACCTGAGAGCTGTTCTCTGGTTAGAGGAGTACTTGTGTCGCTGGAAGAAGACGTTGGTTGTTGTTTCACATGACCGGGATTTCCTCAACACTGTCTGCACGGATATCATACATTTGCATGACCAGAATCTCCACTTCTATCGTGGTAATTTTGAGAGTTTCGAAACTGGATATTTACAGCGACGCAAGGAGATGAACAAAAAGTATGAGACTTACGAGAAACAGGTTAAAGCAGCTAAGAAGTCTGGAAACCGAGTTCAACAGGAAAAGGTAAAAGACAGGGCCAAGTTTGCTGCGAAAGAAGCATCCAAGAGTAAGGGAAAGGGTAAAGAGGTGGATGAGGAGGGCCCAGAAGTAGAAGCTCCAAGAAAGTGGAAAGATTATAGCGTGGAGTTCCATTTTCCAGAACCAACCGAGCTCACTCCTCCTCTGTTGCAGTTGATTGAGGTGAGCTTCTCCTACCCCAACAGGCCAGATTTCAGGCTCTCAAATGTTGATGTAGGTATCGATATGGGTACACGGGTCGCTATAGTTGGGCCTAATGGAGCTGGAAAATCCACTCTTTTGAATCTTCTTGCGGGAGATTTAGATCCGACAGAGGGCGAAGTGAGAAGAAGTCAGAAGCTGAGGATTGGCAGGTATTCTCAGCACTTTGTTGACCTACTAACAATGGGGGAAACACCGGTTCAGTATCTTCTTCGTCTTCATCCAGACCAAGAGGGATTTAGCAAACAAGAAGCAGTGCGGGCGAAGCTTGGCAAGTTTGGGCTACCAAGTCACAACCACTTATCTCCAATTGCAAAATTGTCTGGAGGACAAAAGGCCAGGGTTGTGTTCACATCAATATCAATGTCGAAGCCACACATTTTACTTTTCGACGAGCCAACAAATCACTTAGACATGCAGAGTATAGATGCGTTGGCGGATGCCCTAGATGAGTTCACAGGAGGAATTGTGTTGGTGAGCCACGACTCAAGACTCATATCGCGTGTCTGTGCGGAAGAGGAGAAGAGTCAAATTTGGGTAGTAGAAGACGGAACAGTGTCTTTCTTCGATGGCTCATTTGAAGAGTACAAAGAAGATCTCCAAAGAGAAATCAGAGCAGAGGTTGACGAGTGAAGATTTGTTGTTGGCTTTTATGGTAAACTCAAACAAACTCCTTCATCATTATAACACACTCAAACAGTTTTGGACAATTTTCTTTTCAGCCATTGTGTTTTTTCATCATCTATGCGTTAATGACATGCACCATATACATGGGTCTCTTCCCCATATTACATATCTGAGTGTAGTATTGTGTTTTGGTCTAAAAAAACAAAAGACATGTTTCATTCTTTTTCTTTTTCATCTCTGTGTGTTTCATTAGTTTATAATATAAACAGTAAAGTTTCCTTGGACTGAAATTTTTTGTTTAATTTCTCTCTACTTTTAAATTTTAGTTACCTCTTTCATTATTTTATTTTCTACAGAAATTGATAAAATTGACAAGTTAAGTTGTTGGTGTTGGAGTGAGTAGGATTGTAAGAATAGTATTTGAATTTGGATTTGGATTATATGATTTAAGGTCAAGTAGAGTTGGGCCTGACCAAGTGGACAAATTTTATTATGGGCTATGTATGGTCTTAGCCCATATGGTCTTAAAACCCATATGGTCTTGATCCATCTGGACAAAAGACAAAACCATGCGAACATGGACCGTCCATATGGTCAACATATAATATTTGTGTATTTTAGAGTAGACAACTTTTTTGACAAAACTTATCATATTTTCCAACAAAAGCGTAAATTTTTCTCGCCAAAAACGTATAATCTTGTATTTCAGCTAAAAGTGTTCCATCAAAAACATAAATTTTCTTGCCAAAAACGTAAAATCTAGTATTTCAGATAAAACGTAAAATCCTATTTTACACCAAAAACGTAAATTTTCCCACTAAAAACATAAAATTTTCCCGTAAAAAAAGTATAATCTAGCATCTTAACTAAAAACGTAAAATCTCATTTTTCCGCCAAAACATAAAATTTTCCGCCAAAAATGTAAATTTTTCCTGCCAAAAACGTAATTTTTTCTCGCCAAAAGGTATAATCTAGTATATCAGCTAAAAACGTAAAATCATATTTTCCACCAAAACATAAAATTTTCCGCCTAAAACGTAAAATCTAGTATTTCAGCTAAAAACGTAAAATCTAATTTTTCAGCCAAAAACGTAAAATAATGTTTTCTAATTAAAACATAAAATCCATGAAATGTATAAACTCTAACCTTGAATTAGCAATTCACGAAATAATGAAGATGAAGATTCAAAGATTTGAGAATCGATTTTTGCAAAATAGAAAAATACGACTTTTTCGTTTAACAAATGAAAAAATGTTTACTTCTGAAAAAACCTAAAAAATGTTCACTTGGACCGCCCGCTAACCATATGGTTTTAGCCCATTTGGACATTAACCCATATTAACATTTTTATTATGGGCTTAAATTTTAATGACTATATGGGTCAAAAGACTTTATAGACTGACTTAGCCCATGATCTTTTATCTATCTTACACCTCTAAGGTCATGTATATAATTGGCAGGCTTCATTTAGTTTGTTCTTTTGAAAAAATCTTGTAGTATTTAATAAGTAGTAAAAAGTTACAATTATAAGACTAACTTTTAAGAAAATCATTGATAGTTTAGTAGAGTATCAAGTATCAACCCATTTCCTAGTGAATGGGATATGTAAGTATTTGAAAACTTATTTTTGTTTTTAGTTCAAATTGAAAGCAAAAATGCCATAAAAATCACCACTCGAAAAGTAATGATCCTTCAAATAGGTAATGATCCTTCAAATCATTTCACTTACATCAAAATATCAAAAAAAAAAGTTTCAAAACCCATCTCTTATTCAATAATCTCATAATATTATTTTACCTTCTAAACGTCAACCTCAACATTTCCATTGGTTTCTCCTTGATCCTGATCAGCACGAACATGAGGAGACAACCATTTGGTTAACACATACCGCGCTCTCCTCCATGGAGGAACTCGAAGCTCTCTCTTATGGAAGCTTTTCTTTGCTGCTTTAGACACAACAATCACAATCTTCTTCAACCGATCCACTTTTCCCACGAAAATGTTAGGTAATATCTGTGATATTGATTTATAAGCCTTTGTCGGACGAACAATCTCAAATTTCGATTTGAAATCAATGTCGATCAACACTCTTTCTCCTCCAATCATCACATCCATATATTCGTATTCTCCTATTTATCATTTTTCACACAAATTATTATATATCTATGACTAGAGCTTAGAAGATTAGAAACAAAAAAATTAGAGGAAACGTACCAGCAGGACATAAAGATTTTTCTGATTTCTTCCAGCGAGATTTGCATATCGCTGCATCGTAGCCTAAAGCCACCAATTCACCAACAACATCTTTTAGTCGCGAATCATTATTCTCTACTATCTCGATTGCTTTTGTCACGAGGTTCCTTTCTCCCTCAGAGATGTTAGCACAAAGAACAAGATTCTGCAAAAAAAAATTGATGTTTCTAATTAGCTTATCTAAAAATTAAGGTGTCTTTTAAGTCTTTAGAAAATTTGACAGTTTTTAAAGATATGTTTTTGTCATGCATTATTTAAAGTTTCCAAAGATCTTCTTTTACTTTTTTGTCTTTCTTTCACATTTTTTTTCTAAAACCTTGTTAGAGTAGCTTTAAATTAGAAATAAATAATTTTAAATGATTTATTCTCTCTTATTTTCCAAAATCATTTAATCTCTTCTTCAATTTATAAATATCATTAAAAGTAAAAAAAATTATGGATTAATAATTATCTCTTTTTCTATTTTTAGATCAATTTTTATATAAATCAATAAATTATCAAAATTTTGCAAAATGATGAAAATAAAAGAAATTTGCACATTGCATGAAAAAATCTCAAAATTTATTAGTTTATATACTTTTCTCAGATTTATGTGATAAAAATTTTTTTTAAATTTTTTTTTATCATAAATAATTACTAAAATAATAGATCAGACTTTTATTAATATTTAAAGTAATTGTCAAAGCACTAACAACCAAAAAAGTCTACAACAAAAGTGTAAAGTAAAAGTCATTAGTAAACGCCCCCAAATATAGTTTATGAAAAATTATACCTTGACATTTTGAAGAAATCCGCGGGAAGATTCATCTTCTTCATCGTCCGAGCTATCTGTGCTGCTTCCGCTAAAGCAATTGCAAAGGTTGCGATCACCACAACATGATTGTTTCTCAGTGTCCGGATCTTCCATATAGTTATGTATCATTTTTCTTAAGCAGACCGAGCTCGGATCAAATTCTCTCGAATGGCCTCTCAATGGATCTCCTCCACCAAAGAAGCTCTTTAGACTGAACTCATGTTGAAATAGCCGACCGAGTCGAGATTTTGGCTTTTGTCTCATTGCGGGCGGGAAAGCAGGCTCCTCGGATAGACCATTGCCGTAGATAGGTTGGATTTTGGTACGAAAAGACATTATTTTCAAGTTCTTTCAAATGAAATCTTGAGAGGAAATGAAATATTGAGAGGAAATGAAATCCCATTTTTCTTATATAGAAGAAGAAAATAAACTCATGCATTTTTGTCACACATGTCAGTTGTTCTTCTAACTGTGAGTTACGTGTCATTTCCTTATTGGTCTGTTCGATGTCATTAATAAACCAATCAATATGTCACCATTTATATCTAGTATGGTATTTACTTAAACGAGTCAACGTTAGATTAAATGAAAAAGTTTAACATACATTTGATTTACTTAACATCATATATGGAAAGTTCATCATATCTATACTACTAACACGACATCGTTTTAACCTAAACTATGACTTCAAAACATCATGATAAATGTTTTAGTACAAAAGATTTTGAATTCATGTAGTCATGAATACTAAATGGATTGCCTAAAAACAAATAAGAAGACAAGTTATAATCCATATAATATGAAAGTCATCTAGTCGTGAATATTATATATGTCAACTTCATTATATTAGTAATATATATTTTAAGATAAAATATTACTAAAAGCTAACTATTGAGTTCGCCCTAAATGACTCTCCCAGACACGGAAGCTGAGGCACAGCCGCCGCAACTTTCTCTCCGACCAAAGATGAGTCTTTGCCGCACTTGTTTTCCTGTGTCTACACCTGAATCTCTGACAGAGATCCAGTCCACCCACACCGACTTCCAGCTTTGTCGACGAAATCAAAGCTCATCTCCTCCTCTTCTCCATCATGATCTCCGGCCAAGCCTCACCGTCTGCATCTCTGAGTCCCCTCTCGGTTTTGATTCACTCGGCAACAGGCATGAGTCGTCTCTGTGTTTGGATCTCTTCGACGATTTTGAGCCCTTTGGAACCACCTGTACCACCAGATTCACCGCCATCTGATGGGTCGAGTCCGATTTTTGATGATCTCTCCCACTGCTTCACGCTTTCATTGTCGGATCTTCCCACACCGACGATGTTATCATCCACATTCAAGCTTCATCGTCGTCGCCTCTCACCGAAATCTTCTCCAAATCTGAACGACACCAGATCAGAAATGTTTACGGTTTGGTTATGACGGTTAATCACTCCCTCTCGCTCCACCCGTACCCTCCCCTGACCCTTTGGTCATCACCGGCCGTCTCCGAAACAGTAGTCGCCGGCAAAGACCTACATGTGCAAATCGTGCCCGACATCTCCATTTCCTTTGTTTGGATTAGGTTTTTGTTGGGCTTTTGGAATGTGTTGGGCCTGATCCAAATTCACTCAAACATTCTTTGTGATGGGCTGAGATTGAATTTGGACGGTAATGTGTTAAAGGGCTTTACAAAGCCCAGTCTGCTGAGGTCCAATTTGTAGATTGTTCTCTACAACTTTTGCACAATTTGCCTAGCTTTAAAGTTTCCAGGATTCTCAAATCCTGCAATGTACTCTCGGTGGAAGAGATTAATTCCACACTCTACCATCTCTTTGAGATTGGTTGTATCTACCCTCTCTTGGAGAGCACTAGAATTCTCGAGCTTTATGTCGGGATCTTTAAAGTCACAATTGAAAGTGACAAACCTGAGACTCTCCGGCTTTGCCGCGATGACCCTCATGACGCATCCGAGGAATAACTTGGATCTGCTGTCAATCTTCTGCGATGACCTATTTGCTTTATGTTTTATTGCGTTTCAATTAGGTTGTAGTAATTTTAGAGGATGTTTAATTTCTTCCCTTTGTACTTTGATCATTTAATGAATGAAGTAACCATGTTGACAAAAAAAAGATAAAATATTACTCTGAACAAACCATAAATTTAGAAGGTAAAAAATCACTTTTTCTCTGCTCTTTGCTCTCTTCTCTTGATTCTCGTACCTGGCCTAGCTCTAGTTCCGATATGCGTTCATGGCCAGTGATACTTCTCTCCGGCCTCCTTCCCATCCACCTAATGACAACCTTTGCATCTCGTAGTCCCCCTCCTTATATCCTCTTATATCCACAACTTCTAAGCTAAAGTCGGTCTTAGCCGTGGTTTCAGATGTCACTGCAAGTTCTACTACTGCTTATGTTGACCAATCTTTTTTCCACTCCTTGGTTGATATGTTAGCTCAAGTGAGATTGATGTTACTATGCAAGAAGCTCCCTCAGCCTCTGCAACTCTCTCGGCCCCTCAAGAAAACATTATGGAAGATATCAGTATCACTAGTAATGTGGTCACAACAGGGCTAAATGACTAGCTTTGAAGTTCAAATGCCTCAAGATCTACCTAGGTTCTCAAGATAATGTCAACAATTGGGCCCTCGGTTACAAAACTCACTTGACAAAAAGTTTAAAACTTCTCTAACCTTAGTATATCTCCTTCTAGGTTTCTAAAGTGAAGATTCTTGATTCAATCTTCTATAGAGGAGCTCAATTACACAAAGAGTTTGTCATTGGCATATTTATGGGTAAAACTCCCTCTTTATTCACATTCAAAGTGTTCTTACTCATATATGGGGGAAAAGACATGAAACTTGAGATTCAACTCTAACTGGATTCAAAATCTATGTTAATAAGAGTTCCAAATGGTTTAATTCGAAAGATAATGGTGGATCTGGAGATATGCACATTGGAAGCTCACTGTTTTATGTTGCTCAATGGTCCTCTAATCTTGCTTAAATCCCCGTACCTTCACCTTTATCCGTCTATGGGCTCATGTAAAAGGAATCCCTTTTGAACTCTTTACCTACGAGGGACTTGGTCGGGTAACTTATTTACTAGATTGTATGTTGAAGTTGATGATTACACCAGAAAATGTTAAATATCAACGTTGGTTACTTGAAAACCACAACAAAAGGCACTAAACCTCTCCCGACCACTGATGAGATTGAGAGGGAAAATCGTGAGGTTGTTACAATCTTATTGACTATCCCTACACCCCCTTGGGTTGTAGAAGATGGAACAGTGTCTTTCTTCGAAAGCAGAAGTTGACGATTGAAGTTTTGTCGTTGGCTTTTAAGGTAAACTCAAACAAACTCCTTCATCATTATGACACGAGTATTTTACTCTTATACACACTTTCTTGTAAAATATTAGCTAATACTAGGTGAGAACCTGTGCATACGCGCGGGTGATGGTTTCTAACGATATTTAAACTCTGTATAATTTGATTTATTCTCTATTGATTTTTTGCCCATATCGATTTTGTTTCCTGAATGATATCAAGTGTCTCCAAACCATATGTTGTTTCCTACCTTTAAATCTTCGTAGAAGTCCTTTTTTCTTCAATGGATCGAGGTTCTGGTAACTTTGTTTACCAACAAAAAAAAAACTCTTGTAACCACTAAATAGAGCTGTCAGTTGGGCCTGACCAAATCCAATTGGGCCTGACCAAGTGGACAAATTTTATTATGGGCTATGTATGGTCTTAGCCCATACGGTCTTAAAACCCATATGGTTTTGACCCATCTGGACAAAAGACAAAACCATGCGAATATGGACCGTCCATATGGTCAACATATAATATTTGTGTATTTTAGAGTAGAGAACTTTTTTGACAAAACTTATCATATTTTCCACCAAAAACGTAAAATTTTCTCTCCAAAAACGTATAATCTAGTATTTCAGCTAAAAGTGTACCGTCAAAAACGTAAATTTTCTTGCCAAAAACGTAAAATCTAGTATTTCAGCTAAAACGTAAAATCCTATTTTACGCCAAAAACATAAATTTTCCCACTAAAAACGTAAAATTTTCCCGTCAAAAAAGTATAATCTAGCATCTCAACTAAAAACGTAAAATCTCATTTTCCCGCCAAAACATAAATTCTTCTGCCAAAAACGTAAATTTTTCCCGTCAAAAAGGTATAATCTAGTATTTCAGCTAAAAACGTAAAATCTCATTTTCCGCCAAAAATATAAATTTTCCTGCCAAAAACGTAATTTTTTCCCGCCAAAAGGTATAATCTAGTATCTCAGCTAAAAACGTAAAATCCTATTTTCCACAAAAACATAAAATTTTCCGCCAAAAACGTAAAATCTAGTATTTCAGCTATAAACGTAAAATCTAATTTTCCCGCCAAAAACATAAAATTATGTTTTCTAATTAAAACATAAAATCCATGAAATGTAGAAACTCTAACCTTGAATTAGCAATTCACGAAATAATGAAGATGAAGATTCAAAGATTTGAGAATCGATTTTTGCGAAATAGAAATATACGACTTTTTCGTTTAACAAATGAAAAAATGTTTACTTCTGAAAAAAACGTAAAAAATGTTCACTTGGGCCGCCTGCTAACCATATGGTTTTAGCTCATTTGGACATTAGCCCATTTGGACATTAACCCATCTTGACATTTTTATTATGGGCTTAAATTTTAATGACCATATGGGTCAAAAGACTTTATGGACAAGGCTTAGCCCATGGTCTTTTCTCCATCTTACACCTCTACCACTAAACAACATGCAACAATGAAACTTAATGTGAGATACTTCATGTAGACAGATTCTCTTTATAATGAAGGTGACCTTCGTCCACTTTAATTAGGTAGAGAATCGATCAACAAATATGAACGACTATGGATACCTAATTTGTTGCACCATGGCCTCTTTCAGCAAATTGAGAGCAGCTGAAGAAATGTAGAAAACTGGGTTTGTTTTTATAACTCATTATTCATCATTGATGACACCACTCGTTCGCATCAACTAAAGAGTCTTTTGAAAGTAATCTTAGTGTTTAAAGCCCAGTTTCCTATCTCGCAATCAGTTAAGGGTTCTTACGAAAGCAACTCTAAACTACAAATAATAAGCCAAACTCCATAAAGCTTGCCATCACTTAAGCTTATTTAGAAACGAAACGTGTTAATACAGTCTAGCCACGTGAATTGAATCAAAGTATTATGAAATACTTGAAGCCGACCTTCGTAAAGGTCGCAAAAGAAAAATTAAAGTATTATAAAATACGTAAAGCCGCCTTTCCTAAAGGTCGTAAAAGAAAAATTAAAGTATTATGAAATACTCAAAACCAACCTTCCTAAAGGTCGCAAAAGAAAAATTAAAGTATTAAGAAATACTAAAAGCCGACCTCTAGTCAAATCGCAAAAGAAAGAGTATTAAAAATACTTAGACCGATCTCCTATGAGATCATCAGGAAAGGAAAATTTTCTAAGTGTTTATGAAATACTAAAAATGCCAATTTCCTATAAAGAGATTGCTGTTATAAAAGAAATATGAATAATTGCTTTGAGGAAAAATTTAAGAATAAGTGAAAGATTTATACCCTCGGATAATCAGAACACAAGTAAGAAGAAGAGAGAACAAAGAAAAGAGTGTTTCTTATTAATGTCGAAGATGTTGTGAATTGTTACAAAATGAAGTCGAAACATTCGTATATATAGAAGGTAAACAGATAGAATTTATTGTGCGCGCATAGTGAAAGTGGGGTCCACACAAGAGATAAATCGTACGTGAGAAGATAAATGTTATCTTACTGCAAATGTGAATGCAAATTTCACATGCAGTATATGTTGACTTTCACAACACTCCCCCTTGGAGACCAATGTCACTATGTCTCTTGCGTTATGTCTTTCGGTTGCCTCGTTAAACACCTTTCTAGGAAAACCCAGTGGGAAAAACCCTAGTAGGATAAAAAGAGTACAACCACGCAAGCTCCCCCTCGAATGATCAAGCATATAGATCTCGTTGATGGCGCATTCCAATGTCATAGACATGCTTCTTGAATATCGAGGTAGGAAGTGATTTTGTGAAGAGATCTGCAGCATTATCACATGATCGAACATATCTCACTTCAATCTCTTTATTCTTCTCAAGCTCTTGGGTGTATGAGAAAAACTTTGGAGGGATATGTTTGGTTCTATCACTTTTAATATATCCTTCCTTCGTCTGGGCAACACATGCAACATTATCTTCATATAAGATCGTTGGCTCCATGTTTACGTGTAATCCGCTACATGATCGAATGTGTTGACAAATTGACCTGAGCCAAACACATTCTCTACTTGCTTCATGGAGTGCAATAATTTCAGCGTGATTCGAAGAAGTAGCTACAAGTGTTTGCTTCTGAGAACGTCAGGATATTGCAGTGCCTCCAATAGTAAAAACGTATCCTGTTTGTGACCTCGCTTTGTGCGGATCTGATAAATATCCGGCATCTGCAAAACCAACCATTTGATCTTTCGAGTTTTTAGGATAAAATAATCCTAAATCAATTGTCCCTTGAAGATATCGGAAGATATGTTTAATCCCATTCCAATGTATTCGTGTTGGAGACGAGCTGAATCTTGCTAAAAGATTAACAGCAAACGAGATGTCAGGACGAGTACAATTCGCAAGATACATGAGTGCTCCGATTGCACTTAGATATGGTACTTCAGGACCAAGTATTTCTTCATTTTCTTCAGGTGGTCGAAATGGATTATTTTGAATTTGTAGTGATCTAACGACCATAGGAGTACTCAACGGAGTTGCCTTGTCCATGTTGAATCGTTTTAGCACTCTTTTGGTATATGTAGCTTGATGTACAAAAATACCCTTTTGAGAATGCTCAATTTGTAAACCAAGGCAATACTTTGTCTGTCCGAGATCCTTCATCTCAAATTCTCCTTTCAAATAATTAGATGCTTTCTGTATTTCATCTTGAGTTCCAATTATGTTTAGATCATCAACATATACCGCAATAATCACAAATCCAGATGTTGTTTTCTTGATGAAAACACATGGGCATATTGGGTTATTCGCATATCCTTCTTTCATTAAATGCTCACTGAGACGATTGTACCACATTCGTCCAGATTGTTTTAACCCATATAATGATCTCTGCAATTTTATTGCACATAACTCTTTAGGTTTAGATCGTAATGCTTCTGGCATTTTAAACCCATCGGGAATTCTCATATAAATATCGGTATCTAATGATCCATACAGATAAGCAGTAACAACATCCATAAGACACATTTCTAGATTCTCACCAGCTGCTAGACTCATCAGGAATCTAAATGTGATGGCATCCATAACGGGAGAATAGGTTTCCTCATAATCTATTCCAGGTCTTTGAGAAAAACCTTGAGCCACAAGACGAGCTTTGTATCTCGTAATCTCGTGGTTCTCATTTCGTTTTCGAACAAAAACCCATTTGTGGCCAACTGGTCTTACATCTACAGGTGTAAGTACAATCGGTCCAAATACACTGCGTTTATTCAATGAATCGAGTTCGGCTTGGATGGCTCCTTTCCATTTTCCCCAGTCATGCCTCTTTTGACATCCATATACCGACTGTGGTTCTGGATCTTCGTTTTCCTCATTTATTTCTTTCGACACAAGATATGAGAAAACGTCATCCATGACATCCATTTTACTTCGATTCCAAATCTTCCCATTATAAATGTAATTTATAGAAATCTCATGATTTTCTTGAGGCACATGATGCTCTACATTATCATTCGTTTCTTGATGTCTTTCTTCTAAAATATTTTCTGCTATTTCGGGAACATCAAGCTTCTCAGATTCCCTACGTTTTCTAGGATTTTTATCTTTAGAACCAACAGGTCTACCACGCTTCAGGCGTGTCTTAGACTCGCGTGTATCATCTGCCCTTCCTTGTTCTTGGGGAATTTCAACCCGAGCAGGAACATTTGCAGCTGGAATATGTGACTTAGTTACCGTCTTAGTATCTGCAAAAGCATCAGGTAACTGATTTGCTATACTTTGCATATGTATAATTCGTTGGACTTCCAGTTCCGACTGTTTTGTATGAGGATCAAGATGTAACAAAGATGGTACACTCCACTCTATATCCTTTCTTACTTGTTTATTTTCTCCCCCTAGAACTGAGAATTCTTTTTCATCAAAATGACAATCGGCAAACCGTGCCGTAAAAACATCACCAGTTTGAGGCTCTAAATATCGTATTATGGATGGGGAATCATAACCAACATATATCCCTAACCTTTGTTGTGGTCCCATCTTTGTATGTTGTGGTGGTGCTACAGGCACATACACAGCACAACCAAAAATCCTTAGATGAGAAATATTTGGTTCATGACCAAACACTAATTGTAATGGGGAGTACTTATGATTTGCACTTGGTCTGACTCGGATAAGTGCCTCAGCATGTAAAATAGCGTGTCCCCATACATAGGTTGGGAGTTTTGATCTCATGATCAAAGGTCTTGCAATTAATTGCAAACGTTTAATTAAGGATTCAGCCAAACCATTTTGTGTATGAACATGAGCTACCGGATGTTCAACATCAATCCCCGTTACCATACAATAGTCATTAAATGCTTGAGATGTAAATTCACCAGCGTTATCCAATCTAACTCTTTTAATGGGATAATCCGGAAACTGAGCCCTCAGTTTGATAATTTGAGTTAGAAACCTTGCAAACGCTAAGTTTCGAGACGATAATAGACAAACATGTGACCATCTGCTGGATGCGTCAATTAATACCATAAAATAGTGAAAAGGTCCACATGGTGGATGTATTGGTCCACAAATATCACCTTGAATTCGTTCAAGAAACTTTGGTGATTCTTTATCAATTTTAGTAGGGGATGGCCTCGTAATTAATTTTCCAAGAGAACATGCTACACATGTCATTCTATTCACCTGATAAATCTCTTGGATTTTCAGTGGATGTCCATGAGAGTTTTCTATGATTTTTCGCATCATAGAAGTGCCTGGATGACCAAGGCGATTATGCCATAATGTGAAATCTTCTGGATTTCGTTTGATTGCAAGATGTGATTCTATTGCATTTATGTATGTATGATGCAAACCAGAAGGAAACTTATGTATTTTCTCTAAAATTTTCCTTTCTCCTGATTTATCAGAAGTTATGAACATATACTTCTTTCCATTCTCAGTTGCTGACTGAGTATCAAATCCTTGAAGATATATGTCATTAAAACTCAACAAATGCCGTTTAGAACTCGGAGAAAATAAGGCATTACTTATGGAAAATTTTGTTCCATTAGGCAACGTAAAGTTGGCTTTACCAGTTCCTTCAATCAAGTCTACAGGACCCGATACTGTATCAACTGTAACTCTCGTTGGTTTTAAGTTAGAGAAATACCTTTTGTGTTTCAGAATAGTGTGCGTTGTTCCACTATCCGGTATACAAATTTCTCTAACGTTTCCTTTGGATATTGATTTGTTCGTACCTTTGTCCATTTCTGTAATCAAGATAAAACATCAATAAAGGAAAAACAAACTTCATTCATGAAAGAGTAAACACACACTAATTATACATTAGTTTGTTGGTAAAACAACATTATTCTTCAAAACAACCGAAAAACATAATATTATACATGGCATAACTAGAGACTATTCAGTAGTCTCACTACAAGCATTTTAGTCTTCAGCAAGGTCGGTAACTTCGTTGTCATTCTCAAAGTCCGAAGCGTCGAGATGGGTATCACCTTCAGGGTGTTCCATTAGGTTCACCTCCTTTTCTTTGCCTTTAACAGACTCTTGGTACAACTTGCAAAGATGTAAAGGAGTTCGACACACACGGGACCAATGTCCTTTCGATCCACATCTGTAACAGATTCCGTCACGCTTCTGAGTGACATTACTTTTGGTTTCCTTGCCTTTAGAATTCTGTTCAGAGCGAACCCATTTGAATGACTTTCGTCCTTGCGGGTTATAATACTTTCCACGACCTCGATTGAATCGACCACCACGACCCCGATAAGTTTGACCTCCTCTTTCTGGATTTTTCACATCCGTTTTCTTTGGATTTTTCACAACCATAGCATTCACTTCAGGGATTGCTTTGGTTCCTGCAGGCCGAGTGTTGTAGTTTTTGATGAGAAGTTGACTATTCTTCTCCGCTATTTTAAGTGCTACAATCAGCTCAGAAAATCTTCGGTACCTGCAGTTTCTGTATTGTTCTTCTAGAACATAGTGTTCCTTATGAAAAGTGAGGTAAGTATTATTGAGCATCTCTTCTTCGCTCACATGCTTACCGCAATATTCTAATTGGGACACGATTCTTAACATGGCAGAATTATACTTTTCTACCGACTGAAAATCCAGAAACCTCAAATTTGCCCACTCATCAAGAGCATGTGGGAGAGTTATTGCCCTTTGGTTGTCAAACCTTTCCTTTAGAGCTTGCCACAGCTCTGCAGGATCTTTTACTTTGGCATAATCATGTATCAGATTTTCATCTAGATGTTTCCTTAGGAAAATAATCGCTCTTGATTTCTCATGGCTAGGCGATTCATTTCCCTCTCTTATAGTATCCACTATATTCATTTCATCTAGATGAAGCTCGACATTCGTGGACCATGCTATGTAGTTTTCTCCAGTGACTTCGAGAGCTGGAATCTTAAGCTTCTCTATATTTGCCATTTATTTCTAAAACGAAAAATAGAAATCATAATTAGAATTTCATTAATTAAGATCAACCATACAAATTAATAATAAAAGAAATTACAAGAAATATTAATGCATAAAACAGTAAGATAAGACTCATGATGTACTCTCCCGGAGTAAAATCACCAATAGAAATACCGTAAATACAAGCAAAAATTACAAATGCTATAATGATTAAGAAAAACCGAAACATTTTCTTAGTTTTGAAAAGAGATGAAATAAAATTATGAATGAAATGAAAGAGTGAACAATAAGTGTATTTATAGATTGAAAATCACTATTCATAACCGTTAACTAGCCGTTTTAAAAAGGTAAAAACTTTTTAAATTTTTCTTTGTGACCGTTGTAAATTCAGATGTAAAGGATAAATTAATTTTGATTTTTTTTTTTTAATAATCAATCAGATAAAATTTACCAGTTCAGATATTAAATTTATAAACAATTAATTAATCATTTTATGTAACAACCATAAACACAGATTTAGTAAAAATATGGTGACATAGTCATCCATAGTAAAAACAGTAAATAAATAAGTAAAATAATTAGGCGGCAAAACCGACCATTAACATAAATAATTAAAGCGTTAAATAAATTAAAAGGCGGCTAAACCGACCATTAATAAAAGTAAATAATTTATGGTACGTGAAGCAACCACAATAAATTAACAGGCGGCTAAACCGGCCATTAACATAAATAATTAAAGCGTTAAATAAATTAGCAGGCGGCTTAACCGTCCATGAACAAGTAAATAAATAATTATGGTGCGTAAAGCATCCACAATAAGTAAATATGGAGGCGGTAATCCGCCCACCGTAATAAACGATAAATAATGGTGCGTTAAGCAACCACTACAAAATAACAAATAACTATAGAGGCGACAAACCGCCCACTATAGGGTATAATAAGTATGCATATAAAAATTGGAATTTTAGAGTGATCGTGCTGATAACGTGTTATAAAAGAAATATGAATAATTGCTCTGAGGAAAAATTTAAGAATAAGTGAAAGATTTATACCCTCGGATAATCAGAACACAAGTAAGAAGAAGAGAACAAAGAAAAGAGTGTTTCTTATTAATGTCCAAGATGTTGTGAATTGTTACAAAATGAAGTTGAAACATTCGTATATATAGAAGGTAAACAGATAGAATTTACTGTGCGTGCATAGTGACAGTGGGGTCCACACAAGAGATCAATCGTACGTGAGAAGATAAATGTTATCTTACTGCAAATGTGAATGCAAATTTCACATGCAGTATATGTTGACTTTCACAACAATTGCAAAAAAGTACTAAATACTTAAAAATAAACCCTGGAAAAAGGGGAATGTTTACAAAAGTAAATCAAAAGCCACTAAAGTGGGCACCATGTTCAGAAAACAACATAAAATAGAATTACGAGCCACATGAGGCTCAAATTTGGCCACCATCGTGATTATCTTGGGGAGAGAGGAACGACCCGTGCTCGCTGATTCCATCCGGAACATCGGATGTAACATCTCGAAGAAGTCCAGCAGGAGGAGGCGGCAGAGTCGGAAACAAAGTATCGTCACCAAGAGGATCAAAGGATTCGACCTTGGTAATGTACTCTTCCTCCTCTTTGATGTAATTCTCTAGAAGACCAGGAGGGAGTTCGTACTCAGCCTCCACCATCTTCTCCAAGCTCATTCGGGCCCCGCGCCTGTAGCAGAGTTGAGCCTTTACCTCTTCTTGAGCGTGAAGAGCAATGAGATATAAACGTATCCGCTCTAAACAAGACGAATGTCTCGCACCACGGGCAGAACTGCCACTTGTGATCTCAGCTCGGCGGCGTGCCTCGTTAGATTCCTTCCTGAGACGATCCTCCGTAAGGCGAGACTTCTCCAGATCAGCTCGAAGTCCGGCTATCTCGGCAGAAGCCGCCTCGAGATGAACATCTCTTTTCTTCACTTCATCCTCTAGCCTCTGTTTCTCTCCCTTCAGCACCTCGAGTTGAGCCGCATAGTCATCCGCACTTTGTCTATTTGCGTTGGCGGAAACCTCCCAAGAATCAGCACGAGCTTTTGGCGATCCAGCTCTCTCCGAGTTGCGTCGACATCAGTACATGCCAACATGGACTTGATTTGTTCCTCCTTTTCAGCAACCGCTGCTTGATAGGCGCCAATAAGGCGGCTTCCCAAGTTGATTATCTGCAGAAAAGGATTATCGAATTATGCCACGGAAAGATATGATTCGAAAAAGATTTAGGTAGGGGATGAACGTTAAGCAGGTCTCGTGACCAATCAAGAAAGCGATCTGGCACGAGAAGATCTTCGAGATTTACGGGAAGCTTGACTTCGATCCCACCAATTTTCCTTATCAGCTCGGCCCCAACCTTGATATTAAAAGAAACCAATGGCATTTCCTCATTGGTATGAGAAAATGACCAACGATTATCATGACGCGAAGGAACCCGAACTGACGAATTTCCCAAAGGTCCAGAAGTCCTTTGACGAGATACTTCAGTAGTGCATGTTCTCTTTGAAAGAGAAGACTCGGACGAAAGTTTCGAGGCGAATATAGGCAACAGAGTGAGAGAAGGAGCACGAGGAGGAGGAATATGAGAAACATTAACAGTTGTTTGAACAGGTGGACACGGCGGAATCGCCGCACTGTCAGAATTAACATGCAGAGAAGCAGGAGGTATGATACCCAAACTTTGAGCAATGGGTGCTTCGGACGGAAGGACTTCACAAGTTCCTCCAATCCGGAAGGTTGTAATCCTTCCCGCTTTGAGGTCGGCTTTAGCCTTTGCCGCTATCATCTTCTTCTCTGCCTTCTTATCTACGGGATCAACTTTTCCTTTTCCCTTTGAACGGGAAGCATCGCCATGACCCTTTGGCTCGGAAAGCTCGTGAGGGGCCGACCCCCGAGGTGACGCGTCATCGGCACTTTGCATATCGGCCGCATTGGTCGCATAAGGAATCTACTGGGAACCATCTTTGACAGCTTGGGTCTCCTCCCGATTATGAAGAAAAATGCCCTCACTGTTATTCTCATAGTCTTGGATAACTACTATAACAGACGGATCGGCCGTGACCTCGGCATCCGACCTGTTAGAAACCTCGGAAAGTCTCCTAGATTTCCTGGAACAGATCGGAATAGAGGGAATGGTGAACACATGGATTCTGGGAGTAGCATCTCTCATCTCTGCGGCCCAGGTAACTCGTAAAGAGTCATTACCGAGTCTGTCACGAGCAAGACAGACACGACTATAAGATAGGTCGTCCCAACGATGATTCCCTGCCCTTATCCTGTTAAGATCTTCTTTGAAAGGCAAATCCGCAATAGGAGCCGAAGGATGAGGAACTACAAAGCAGAATAGAACACGAATATGTTAGAGAAATTCATCATGAATGCCGAGGCAGTGCATGCATGCAAGATTTATGAAAATCTACCTGTAGAAGTATTCCACCGACTATGATAAGTCCTGGTGGTGTCCTGGGCGGAGGCATCGTTTATCTTAGCAAAAAAGTATCAGTAAAACCACTTGCCGGTTTTACTTTTCACTTCGATGAACTTGCATCCGACCTTCATGCTGTTGTAAAAACGGCTAGGGACTTGACCCTCCTTCATTATGGAAATTTGTTCATACTTTTCGACGGAAAAGTTAATGATGAGCTCGGCACCAAGCACTAGAAGTGCCACGAGATTGCATGTCTTGGCCATTGTCATCTGTGAGAAACAGATGTGGCTGTTCTCGCAATACCTTACAAAGATATAAGGCAACGGGAACCACATGAAACAATCGATAAACATCTACTCCTGAAGACAGATGTAACCCGTAGGATAATCCCATGGACATTCATGGGACCTGGGGGCAAGGAATTCTAATTCCTCTAACATACGTCATACCCTTCTCATTGAATCCAGTGATTTCATATCTGATATCGAAGGAGAGATCTTGTAAGTGTCAAACTGAACTGCCAAGATCTCTCGGACGATCTATTCTTGAACGACATGTTCTTGGCCAATCTGTAAGTCTGGATATTGTTCACCGGATCCACCTACGGTACGATCACTCATTCCAGCAAACAGAGTCGAAGATTCAAGATCCACACCGGCTTGCTTCGAAGTGTTAGCATAGATTGGTGTGAATCTTGACGACGACGCTTCGATCTCCGTCCAGAAAGCAGAAAGGTCAGAAATGACCGGAGGAGTCTCGTGGCCAACATCGAGATTGACATTTCTTTCCGGAGTGGAAGAAGATTCGAAAATATTTTTCATGATCGAAGCAAAGGATAAACCCTAAAAATGCAGATGAGAAAGGAAAAAAGATGAGAGAGAAGGGAGAAAGAAGTTTTACCTTGTTCGGCCGACGAATAAATAAGGAAAATCCAATGGTCGAAAGATCCGGCATTTATACTCTAAGGCGCGAAAGTCTAGGGTAATCATTAAACCTTGGCGGCAGACACGAGCGAACGAGCGAACCGAGGCGTCTCTTCAGTGTCCTTTCAAGAAGGAGCGGTCTTGAGCGTGCCGCGTGTAAAGGCGAAGTAACGTGTCGAATTAGGATATGAGTTGGGCAAATCTTCCTTAGCACGTTTCGGCCGAGATTGCTGACGTAACCTCGCCGAACTCGGGGGGGGGGGACTAGTTGGTGGTACCGGGTTCAACACCTGTAACCATACCCGACTCATATCCAACTCGACGTGGAGCTTCGAGAAACAACTCGGAAGAATGAGCCAGCGAGGACCCATGGAGACAACTCGACCCGTTAAGGAGCATATGTCGACCTATGCAAATACAGGCAAATTGGAAGACTTAGCTCGGATAAAAGGAAATACTTAGAATTCTTATAATTTCGTTTTATCTTTTAGGAGATTTTCCATTTATCTTTTAGGGTTATTTCGACTGACTTTGTACTTGTATAAATACTTAATGTATTTTTTCAAAACGGGGACATCTCCTTCAATAGAGAATTCTATACACATGTTTTTACTTGATATTTTCTTTGTGATTTTGCGCTTAAACCTAGTTCCTCTATTCTTTGGATCGATCTCGGATTATTGCTCAATCCGGTATCACCACAGTCGCTTCCCAACTATCGGCTCTATGCATCTGGCGACCGACTTCTTGCCACGATGTGTCCACATTGGAACAAGACGCAAAAGTCTTGATCCTATCCTCTCGTTTTTGCACCTCGGCCTCATATGCGCCGATGACCCAGTCACAGGTATTGATCACCTATAAAAGACGGGAGAGGAATTAAGAATGAAACAGAAGGAATCAAACAATTAGCGTAAAGGATGACTTACACTAATGATGTCGGAAGCACAATGAAAGAATTGAAGTTTAGAGACTGATAGTTTATCCGGATTGGGAAGGCTGACTCCAACACCGCTGATAAGGAATATCATTGAGCTTTGTGATGTGGAGCTGCATTGCAAAAAGTCATGACCTGATCCACATGACAGAACGTCCACTGGCAGGTACGTCTTGACAATGGAGTAAAAGAAAACTCGGACGAAAGCTCCGAGGCTGATCTGGACAATGGAGTAAGAGAAGGAGCACGAATTAGAGGAGGCTGAGAGACATTAATAGCTGTTTGAACAGCTGGGCACGGTGGAATCACCGAACTATCTAAACTGATATGAGCATAAGCGGGAGGCGTAACACCCAAACTTTGAGAAACGAGTGCTTCGAGAGGAGGAACTTCACAAGTTCCGCCGATCCGGAATGCTGGAATCCTCCTGCTTCTAGGTCGACCTTCGCTTTGGCTGCTATCCGCTTTTTCTCCGCTTTCTTAGTAACGGGATCGACTTTCTCTTTTCCCTTTGAACGGGAAGCCCGCCATGACCTTTTGGTTCGCTGGACTCTCTGAGGACCGACCCCCAAGCTGACGCATCACCGGTCCTTTGCATATCGGCCACATCGGTTGCAGAAGGAATCTTCTGAGAACCATCTTTAACAGCTGGGATCTCCGCTTGATTTTGAAGAGAAACGCCTTCACTAATATCCTCGGAGTCTAAAAAAACTACTATGGCAGACGGATCGGTCGTGACCTCGACATCCGACCTGTTAGAAACCTCGGAAAGTCACATAGATTTCCTGGGATGGATCGGAATTGAAGGAGTATTGAACGCAAGGATTCCGGGAGTAGTACCTCTCATCTCTGCGGCCCAGTATTCACTATTCCAAATATCTAAAAACAATAAACATCCAAACCGATGTCAGGCTTCGAAGTCAAAAGAATAAAAACCTTTATAATATTAAAGTAACTCGTAGAGAGTCATTACCAAGTCTGTCACGAGCACGACGGATACGAGTGTAGGACAGGTCGTCCCAACGATGGTTTCCTGCCCTTATTCTGTTAAGATCCTCTCTAAAAGGTAAATCCACGAGAGGAGGAGCCGGAGGATGAGGAACTACAAAACAGAGTGCAACACGAATGTGTTAGAAAAATACATCATGAATGCCGATGTAGTACATGCATGCAAGATTTATGAAAATCTACCCGTAGAAGGATTCCACCGACTGTGATAAGTCTTGGTGGTATCCTGGACCGAGGCATCGTTTTTCTTAACAAAAAAGTATCGGTCAAACCATTTGCCGATTTTACTTTTCAACTCGATAAACTTGCATCCGGCCTTCATGTTGTTGTAAAAACGGCCAGGGAATTGACCCTCCTTCATCATGGAAATATGATCATACTTTTCAAAAGAAAAGTTAATGCCGAGCTCGGCACCAAGTACTAAAAGTGCCAAGAGATTGCATGTCCCGGCCATCGTCATATGTGAGAAACAGATGTTCCTATTCTCACAATACCTTACGAAGGCATAAGGCAACGAGAACCACATGAAACAATCAACGAACATCTGTTCATGAAGACAGATGTAACCCACAGGACAATCCCATGGACGTTCATGGGGTCCGGGGGCAAGAAATTCTAATTCCTCTGACATACGGCAAACCCTCTTCATCGAGTCCAACGACCTCTCATCTGATAACGAAGAAGAGATATCGTAAGTATCGAACTGAACAGCCAAGATCTATTGGACGACCTGTTTTTGGCCGATCTGTTCGTCTGGATACTGTTCACCAGATCCACCTCCCGTACGATCACGCGTATCGACGAACGAAGTTGAAACTTCGAGATTCATACCGGTTTGCTCCGAAGTGTTAGCATAAACCGGTACGAATCTTGACGACGATGCTTCGATTTCCGTAAAAAAAAAAGAAGGGTCTAAATTGATCGGAGGAGTCTTATGATCAACATCGAGACTGGCGTTTCTTTCCGGAGAGAAAGAAGTAGATAAAGATTTGAAAGTCTTTGTCAGGGTCGGAGTTGTACAGAGCAAAGGATAAACCCTAAAAATGCAGATGAGTAAGGAAAAGAATGAGAAAGAAGGGAGAAAGAAGATTTTACCTTGTTCGGACGACCAATAAATAAGGAAAATCCAAGGGTCGAAAGATCGGGCATTTATACTCTAATGCGCGAAAGTCTAGGGTAATCATTAAACCTTGGCCGCAAACGCGAACGAACCAAGGCGTCTCTTCAGTGTCCTTTCAAGAACGAGCGGTCTAGAGCGTGTCGCGTGTAAAGGCGAAGCGACAACGTGTCGAATCAAGATCTGAGTTAGACAAATCTTCCTCAATACGTTTCGGCCGAGCTTGCTGACGTAATACTCACCGAACTCGGGGGGGAGGGGGCTAGTTGGTGGTACCGGGTTTGTTACCCATTACCATACCCGACTCATATCCAATTCGACATGAAGCTTTGGGAAACATCTCAGAGAAATGGGTCAGCGAGGACCCATGAAGACAACTCGGCCCGTTAAGGAGCATCGGCCGACCTAGGTGAATACATGCAAATTGGAAGACCTAGCTCGGATAAAATAAATACTTAGAATTAGTATAACTTTCTTTTATCTTTTAGGAGATTTTACATTTATCTTTTAGGGTTATTTCGATCGATTTTGTACTTGTATAAATACTTGATGTATTCCTCCAAAACGAGGACATCGCCTTCAATAGAGAATTCTATACACATCTTTTTACTTGATATTTTCTTTTCGATATTACGTTTAAACCTAGTTCCTCTATTCTTTGGACCGATCTCGGATTGTTGCTCAATCCGGTATCACAAATAGACACTCTAGAGTCGGTAAGGGATAAACTTTGCATCAAAGAAACCGTGAAGTCTCAAAGATCAAGGGATGTGGAACGAATGGTTGCACAAGAGTTGCGGAAGGCTCTTGATATACCTGCTGATCCCTTGGAAATGATGCACCAAGACGGATCATGTTCTGGTTGTAATTGACAATTAATTAATGAATATTACACACCATTAACCGAATCAATCAATGGATATTACAACATCGAAAAAAATAAAAATCACTCTCAATAAATTTCCAAAAATTATAATCAAAGGCATATCTTTTTATCCATGAAAGGAGCCTCATTAGATAGATGAAATATATAAAAAAACGTGCACAATTAAAGCTTAACATGCAGAGCATCTAGATAAACAAAATGCAACTTTAGCATCCATGTAAGAGAGAGAACATCACTTAAATAAATGATGTTTTCAATGTGAACAAAATCCCCTCTTATCTTGTTGATTTTAGGCTAAATCCAATCTCATGGGCTTCCTTGATAGATCAAGATTACTAAACCAAGAAGGTTTGTAGCTTAATTCATTCTGGTTTGGTTGGAATCTTTCGTTGAATCTGCACATGCTAAATCTGGAAAAGTGCAATCACTTGATTTGTAAATTGAATAACTCCTTTGTCTGAACTCCGTTTGATATGATTCTCTTCGAGCTGAGCAATTGCTCCAAGTGGTTTCATTCATTGAATCTTTGTGTTTGAGAAGATACGCTTCCAACAATGAACATATGTCTTTTCTGGTCAGATTGGATATGTGCATCCAATTTGATTGACTTCTGATTTAGTAATGGGTTTGAGGACCTTAAAAAATTGTTTATAAAAATGTTTATACTACTGCCCATGATCATATCATTCCTGGAGAGAAAAATTAGTTTACCAATTTATTTTTCTTTATTTTCTACACAACCAATGGTCCACCATCTTCCTCTCTTCTCCTTCTAGTCACTTTTCTCTTTCTTCTCTCTCTTATTTTTCTGATTTTTTCTTTTTTCCTCTTTCTCATTTTTTTCTTTTTTCCTCTTTCTCATTTTTTTCTTTTTTAGCTTTTCTCTTTTATCTTACTTCTTCTTCTATAAACATGATTCCTTTTATCTTTTAATTTTGACTAGGAGAGTACCTGTGCATACGCGCGGATTTTGTCGTAAATGTATTTTACTTTATATCTTTTACTTAAATAATTTGTGATATACATTTTTAATATTTTATGTAGTTTGTATTTGAATTTATAATGGTTATATTTTTGAAAAATATTTAAATCATATTGTTTATTTGCATTTATAATTTAGAGAAAGTTTATTAATTCATACTTAAATTGCGTTCTTTGTAACTAAGATAATTCAGGTTTTTTTTGCAAAAACAACAATATAACTACATCTTTAAATCGATGTCTCCAATGTTTTTTTTAATTGCATACGCGAACTTTTTTTGTATGAAAATGGAAAAGTATTTGAATTTAAACCCAAACGACACCAAATTTAATCTTGGGTTTGCTGTTTTGTATTTTACTAATTTATTAACGATTTGGTCGTGACATAATAAAGTACGTACGTGAATAATAGATTGCCATGGTAAAAACAGAAAAGAATTGTTTAGCAAAAAAAAACGCAGAAAAGAATTATAAATGGTATGATTAGAGATCGTTATATAATATAAGATAGGGGAGCACAAAGTACAACATTTCAGATATGACATCTACTTGGTAATGCATTTTCTAGTGGTATGGAGTATCCGAAAGTTAAAGAAAAAATAGTGAAATGATTTTATTTGTCCAATTCTAAAATGAGTCTTTCTTGCCTCTTGAGCAAAGAAACTATCAACAGTTACCCATAGCCTTCTCAAGCAGAGGCTCAACTTCATCAGTCATATGATATGCCTTTGTTAAAAGGGTGTGTTCATCATAGTTGATAGTTTCTTTGAAGTCACAGAGAAGAGGCGCGTCAAGCCAAAAATGTTTAGCATGCGGGCGAGTCCAAAAATGTTGGTGTATAAAATGTCATATTAAGTTTGTTAGCATCTTCTGTAATATGTATTGATGGAACTATTTTACCCAAAAAAAATATTGATGGAATTTGGTAAATGTTCTTTCGTTTTGGGAAGAGAAGATTAACAATTATTGTATCCAATCTTTATATAGTACACACACTTTTTTCACAAATGTTATTTTTTTATATCAAATTGTTTTTTTTTTTTTTTTTTTTTTGAATAGAATGTTAAATTTTATTCAAAGAAAACCTTTTTTACAATCTAATGTGTTCTTTTGCTGACGGTTGATAACTCAATCAAACAAAGATTAAGTCATAAAAAGTTTTTAAACAGAGTAAAGAAATCTTTTGTCTTGTGGTCTATCAACGAGTGGAGAACCACAACTCCATGGCTTCTGAGTATGCGTATTCACCCGCTCCACGTAATGAATTTATCCGGTTGCGCATGGTCTTGTCAATGTGTTTGATCAGATCGCTTGTTGACGTAGCAGATTCGCCGTGCCGTCTTCGGTTCCTCTCTCTCCACACATAATAAACAGATGTCTGAAAAACATATCGTATTAAGAACAACATGAATTTTTGCCACGGACCTGTGATGATGGTGACGAGACCATCCCAATGTGCAACATATGCATCATCAAGTAGTTTACTTGTAGTGATTTATGAATCATCAAAAAGTACAAGTGCCCTACCATAATATACTGCACTAAAAAGAGGGAAGGTTAAGCAAATAAAAGAGCATCCCTATAACTCGTGCAAGTTTTCTGAATTTCATTGGAAATAAAAATTGTAATGGTGGATTGGGTTTAGGAAAACAAAAGATGGGTGCAAGAGGAGGCTAGCCCAAGTTCTACATCAGCAATTGTTGCACTCGTAAGGTCATATAATACGTTTACATCTTCTTAAGATCCGCTAGCAATGAGCAATGAAAACAAAAATCAATTTAGAATACACATCAGTCTCTATTTCTAATGACCAAACTTATACGTAGAGTTCCTCGCAATGAAGAATACGTTTTTAATTTTATCAGTATGGATATAAACATCAAACTTTCTGTTCAGCCGTATGATATAAATAAAAGAACTTTTAAGTTTCATTATCAACCTTCTTAAGCCAAATGAACGATATGCTTAATTTGAAGATTGTGGTGGGCATACATACAAGATATATAAGGAACCTGGAAATCCATATTTCCTACATTAAACAAGATTATTATATATGTTGTTGAATAACTCTAGCGTTGGCAAACCGGGCATTTTCTTGATGGCCACAAGTACACCACCTTGAAACCATCTTTTGTAAATACGGCCAAATCTCTGGATCTTTTGGAAAATTAAATCTTGCAGCAAAATGTTATCACCACCATCTCAATTCTCTGCAACAGAAGGGAGATAAAAAACTGAGAGTGGATGTGTTATGTAGAAGAGATAGGAGGGAAAATGAAACACACCTATCCGCTAATACAGTGATGGTCCTCATTGGTTTTCACTTGATTTACTTTTTCATTCTTAACTCTCTTTTTCCCTTGAGATACCTCTCCTTGGTAGCCATCATTCAATACCTTGTCCTTTTTGCTTCCTGCACAATATGTTGTGGCGTAAAGCTTAGAAAGAAGACTTAAGTTTCAGTATGGCTCAAATAAATCCACACTCTATACTATAAGTTCGCTATGAGAATGAACACTCTACATGATAAGATCCTACAAAAGTAATATAACTTAACTGCAGATTCAAACGTCAAATGAAGATTGAATATTCAACAGATTTTTAACCTGTTCTGAGAAGCCTCTCCACAATTTCTTAAGCACTTGTTCTCCTTGAATGTCATGGTATATGAACGCTCACCTCAAGAGGCAACTGCTTCATAAGTAGGCCGGTGACGTCCTAACTCCTAAGCTATACCCATGATTCCATATTTGATCTTATCATGCCTACAACCAACTGAGAATTGCTTGTTGGAGCAGTGACTGTCGTCTGAAGACAGGCCAATGGAGACATGTTAAACAAGGAGAAAATCTTTTTACCTAAAGAAACTGCAATTGGTTTTTGAATATGGTGATGCTTTACCTGTGGCAAGTAAGTTTCTACTTCTATGCATCAAAATGCATCAAAAAACCTTCTGCCAACTCAATCGATGTGCTCCCGTTAAGTGAAGGAAAACTCAGAGTCTCTTCTAGTCTCCTTTGAGAAAATCAGGTTATTAGTGCAATGACGCATTTATATATTACTGAAAGAGAGTTATGATCTTTGTTTACCTTATAAGTACATTTCTGGTATGATATTGTGGGTGGCAGACAAAAATTATGAACAAATCACAATGAATGTATCAACTTAATTCCTTTCCCAAACTCCAGTATATTCAAAAATGCAAGCGAAACCAGATAGATCAACGTGAAGTGACGGTCCCAACACATCATTTTCCCTGGTAAAGATTCTAAGGTAATCCATCATCATTTTCCCCGGTCAAGATTTTAAAGTAATCCATAACCAATCGTAAGTAAAGAAACTATAAAGGTGACATAACGATAAGCAACCCAACCAAATAAAAAGCGTAATAGAAACAGTGAAAGAGTCTCAAAGAGAACCTAGTCATAGGTTTTGACGAGTCGGCAACGAAGACAAGCTCGAAGCTCATGGCCAAAGCTAGTGGGAATCTGGGCTGGTGCACTTGCCATTTTTGTTTCGTTTCTTCTCAAATCAGTAATCTGAAATTTCTCTTTCCAAAATTCCAGTTTGTTGTTTGAATAGTTGGAAATTGTATTACGAAACATAATCTACTATCCAATAGGTAATACAAATACAACAATCTAAGGGAAAACATTCACGCTATAAGAGAGGCCATTTATGAAAAAGTAGAAATAACATGCGGTGTTTAAGCAGATTGAAGTGGAAAATCAAGGAGTGGAAACTGGAGAGAAATGAGAGACATACGGGTTATAGCAGAGCTATGGAGGATTCTAAGTTAGAACGAAGCAGAGAAATGAAGATCCCAAAAGTCGAAATCATTTGTTTCTTTCTTGTCGATGCAAAATTAGTGTTTTTTTTTAAGCAGAATGCGGAGAGCGGAAGGATTGAAAATGGGATTTAAAGGATGGAAGCTTAAATTTCTCGAAAGAGAATTATGAGAGGCATTTAAATCAATGTAAAGCCTCATAAGTTTAGTAATTAAAAGCAAGAGAGAAGCTGAACTGAATTGGTAACAATAAGTTAGAGAAGTGTAAAGGTCCGAAATTTTCCGTGTGGTTTTGTTCGAGAAACTTCTCTTACTTGTTCTAAAGTGCCACGTGGCAGGTTGTGGTGAGTTTTGCGCGCTGACGTGGCGGAATGAGGAAAGAGTCATCCTCCTTTTATGTAGTAGATTAAGAGCACCATTACTGGTGAAACTCTAGAGTATCAGAAGCCCAAAATTTATTATTTTAGAATAACTGGGTCTCTTTAAAGCCCAAAAAAGATCAGTATACTGATCCTAAATACACAGTAAACGGAACACGTGTCAGCTTTTCATGTGTTAAAAAAATTAGGTTTTGGACAAAACCAAATTTTTTTCCTCATTTTTGCGTTTTGGTCTGGAGAGAAACCCTTGTTTTTTTCTCTGCAGCCGACATCAACAAAGAAACATTTCTATCCTCTTCAATCTTCTTTGATTCTCTTCTATCCTCTTCAATCTTCTTCAATTCTCTTCTTTTGTACACGTTCTTGGTCTGCGATTCATCTCTCTAGAGAAAAATCCATCTGTGAAGCCTACAAGTTGAGAGAAGAGAAACCGATTTCTTTGCATGTCGATTCATCGTTGTTGAGAGAAATCGATCGATGAATCGTAGAAGTTCTTTGGATGTTGATTCATCTCTATTCAGAGAAATCGATCCGATCCGGTTAGATCTTTGTTCTGGACAAGTCGATTCATGTATAAGTTCTTCGTTGTCGTCTCTTCGAACCATAATAGATAAGTCTCTATCTGTCGATTCATATAACCTTGAATAATCGATGTTTTAACTTCTATTAACTTCTATTTTAACCGTGATCTATTGTTTGGTTAATTGAGAATTTCGTTTGGTTAATGAGTGTTTTCATGGTGTATATGTTCTGCAGATGAGAAATTCGATCGTACAAGGATTGGTAATAGAGTGGAACACTCCTCAGGAAACATCGTCTTGGTCAAGGACAACAACAAAGGTATAACCTTTAACTGATTAGTTTTTGTTTAATTGTTTATCTGATTGTGGCTTGATGATTGAGTTTAGGAGATCATGTGAATGTTTCATTAATGCAGTCAATTTATCATTCTGCATTCTCCCAATGATCACGATCAGTTTGTCCTACGAACATGCCAATTTATCTTTTTCCTATATTTTGTTTTAAAATTATCAAAGTCGAATTTGGAGTAAAAAACTCAAATCTCATCTTGATAGTCCTAGTCTTCGAGCTAAACCACCTAAGGTACAAATTCAATTAATATAACAAAAATAGGATGGGAAACAGAATTTATATAAATCTATTTTATACCATATAGGCTAGAGTATGACTAATTAAGAGTATAATGTTTGTTAGTGTTGGTATGAAATGCATTAAACCGATCTTTGTTATATAAAATCATGAATTATTGTATTCATTATCAATTCATATTTGTGATATAAATCCAAAAATTCTTACAGAGTTACTATAAAAAAACAAGTTTGCTTTAGTTGATGTTCATACGTCTAATATAATTAGCTCAAATGGAACTGATCAATAATAATGGATCAATCCTAAATTGTTTAATTGTTTCTTTGATTGTGGCTTTATGATTGAGTCTAGAATAGCATGTGAATATTGTCTGAAAATGTGCTTGTGTGATTCTGTCATTTGCGTAAACAAAGACTAAACAGAACATGTTAATATAATTCATTAATCATACAGAACATGTGAACATGACTCTTTGTTCAAGGTTTAGTGTCTAAAAGTGACAGTATTGATTTGTTTAGCTCTTGGTTTACATATATTAATAACTGAACACATGAGTGGTTGATTGTTATTACTTGTCTTGGTATTGATGGTAAAGGAAATTAGAAAACTGAACTTAGTTAATCGAAATTACAAAACTAAAGGAAAGTAGAACTTGTGTTGATATTGATGGTGATGGAGACATTAGTGGTTGAGTGTTACTTGTGTTGTTATTGATGGTAAATTTAATACAAAACTGAACTTACTTATGCAAAACTACAAAACTGAACTGACTTGAAGAAAAATAAACTCAATGATAATTAATGGTGATTGAGACTTTTGGTAGTTCCAGTGAGTTGAAGCACCAAACCTAACCCAAAATGAATACACAACTTGGTTATTTATTGAGTTTTTGGTTTATAATCAGATCTTATCTTTGTTGCTTCGTAAAACTGATTATCTTGTTGCTTTCTTCTTCTTTAATTACTCTGAAAATTGCATTTCTTAATCTTTTCTTGTTTAATTCCTCTGAAAAATGAATATGGATTTTACCAATTCATTGAGGTCCTCTCAAACACAAAACATTGTAAACACATTGAGCTTCACCGAGCTCTTGAACACCCAAGCTGATATCATCTCTCCAGAAACCTTGTGCCAAACCACAGTCGTGCTAGAAGCAGTGGCTTCACAAGATCTTTGGATTTGGCACGCATTTTTTGGACTTCCAGGTACTCTTAACGATATCAATGTTCTTGACCGCTCACCAGTGTTTGATGATATATTAGAAGGACGAGCTCCAGAGGTCAACTACACTGTTAATGGTCACCAATACAATATGGCGTATTATCTCACAGATGGTATCTATCCGAAATGGGCAACTTTCATCCAATCGATTTCTCAGCCCCAAGGTCCAAAAGCTTCATTGTTTGCTACTAAACAAGAAGGTGCCAGAAAAGATGTCGAGCGTGCTTTTGGAGTGTTGCAAGCTCGATTTGCAATTATCAAAAACCCGGCTCTTAGTTGGGATAAGGTCAAAATAGGAAAGATAATGAAAGCATGTATCATATTGCACAATATGATAGTAGAAGACGAACGGGACCAAGACACTGAAACAAATCCGCTAGAATTCAGACAAGAAGAAGAAAGCTCGACTTCACAAGTCAACTACGCGTTTGCTAGAACAACATCCACAATTGCGAATAATATGCTGGCGAATCGAGCTCGGGTTCGGGAGAAAAAAATGCATCTACAATTGAAAGCTGATTTGGTCGAGCATATTTGGCAAAAGTTTAGCAGCGCTGGACAATAAACCGAGTTAAGAAGTTTCATCATCATCTTTTCAAAATGGTTCTATTTTTACCTTTTTGTATTTTACTATATGCGATTTTATTTTTTACTTTGTTTTACAATTTGTAATTCACCTTTACGAGATTATGAACCATAATAAATTTGTATTTGTGTTTTTATAAAATATTTTATATTTATCTATATTAATTTGATCATTCTTTAATTTTAATTTTTCAAATTTAAAAAAAAAAAAAAATTAGTTTTTTATTCTTAAGATAAGTATCACCAATAAACACTCAAAAACTACAAGTATCAAATTTAGTCTCAATTAACATAATTAGTACTAAAATAATCCTATTGATACTCTTAGAGAATCACCAATAATGGTGCTCTAATGCAACTTTGCCGTTTGACAAAAAAAACATCATTTGATTGTGACAATTAATAGTGGTCATAAAAAAACAGTAGCAAACTCTTGACTTTTCTGTGAGTAAAATTAGTATATAAAGAACCTTGACAATTAATAGTAGTCATCAAGGTACATAGGTGATGTGGACAGTTAATGGTTAATGATTTATGGTTACAGTTTTATAGTTAATGTAATGAGTGATTCATAACTAGTGTTTCATGGATAGTTCCCTCATCCTGCAACTCTATTGATGATGTTTTGTACCTTATTTATAAAACTTTTTTTTTGCTTTGTAAACGCATTATAAGTAAACGTCTTGAGTTCGTGGACATAGAAGTTATGGTGGTAGATTCAAAAGGTATGTTATCTTTGTAATGTTGACAAGAAGTGGTCATCAAGGTACAGGGGTATGTTATCTTCCCAATTACTTTGTGAGTAAAATTAGTATATAAAGAACCTTGACAATTAATAGTGGTCATCAAGGTACATAGGTGATGTTGACAAGAAGTGATTTATAGTTAAAGTTTTGTGGTTAAGGATTTATGGTTACTGTTTTATAGTTAATGTAATGAGTGATTCATGATTAGTGTTTTACAGGTAGTTTCCTCATCTTGCAAGTCTATTGACGATGATTTACCTTATCTATAAAACTTTGTTTTGGTTTGTAAACGCATTATAAGTAAACGTCTTGAGTTCGTGGACATAGAAGTTATGTTGGTAGATTCAAAAGGTATGTTATCCATATGGACGATATACATGGTCATAGTTTTATGGTTACAAATCGTTTCATTGAGTTCGTTAGTCCATTAATCAAACCATTTTGTTTCGATTTTATTGTCTAATTTAGTGAATCCAAAATGAACCATTCATAAACTATATATCAAAAGTGCATGATCTAGTAAGAAAATTTGTTTTTCTTTAAACTCAAAGACTAAAATTAAATACTTGATAAGGGAGAAAAAAGTAAAGAAGAAGAAGAAAAAGAAAAAGTCTGAAGTATTTAATGAAAGTAAATGTTGAATCATTTTTTTTTAGATTTTAGATATTATCTTTTTGTTTGTTTTTTTTTTTTTTTGTCACGAACGCACTTACAACTTATCGACTACAGAAATACATGCGTATCTTTGAATCAATAAAGAGTGGAAGTGATAATAAAAGAAAAAACTGATGTGCGGATACGAGCGAGGAGGTGAGAGAGGGAGATGAGAGACAATAAATATTGTTTTTCTATTAAAGAGAAAAAAAAATGCACTCAAACCATATGGTCCCCAAGCCATGTAGAACAAAAACAAATAAGGGTAATTTAGTCAAAATATTGGAGTAATATATGAAAAAATGCTCTAATATCATAAAGTGCCTACAAAAGTTAATACTTTTTAAAAAGTTTCTATAAGTGTTATCAACCCTTATACCACACAAAAACAGTTTTGGACAATTTTTTTATTTGCTGTCATTGTATTTTTTTCATCATCTATGCGTTAATGGCATGCACTTATATAGATGGGTCTATACCCTATATTATAGTATTGTGTTTTGGTCTAAGAAACAAAAGACATGTTTCATTTTTTTTTATGTGCGTGTGTTTCATTAGTTTATAATATAAACATTAAAGTTTCCTTTCTTTTATGTTGGTCTGAAAATTATTGCTCAGTTTCTCTCCATTTTAAAATTTTAATAACCTTTTTCATTATTTTCTACATAAATCCACAAAATTGTTCCTTTAAGTGTTTTAGAGTGTATTGTTGTTGATGTTGGAGTGATTAGGAGTGAAAGAATAGTACTTGGATTTGGATTATATGATTTAAAGTCAAGTATATAGTTGGCATGCTTCATTTAGTTTGTTCTTTTGAAATCTGGTAGTATTTAATGTGCAATCCCATGAGTAATAAAAAGTTATAATTGTAAAATTATAACTTTTTAAAAAAGCATTCTAAGTTTAGTAGAGTATCAATCCATTTCCTAGTGATTGGATTGATATATATGTAAAACTTTTACTATCATATCAATATTAGGATATTATAAACTTGATATAAATAGATGAAATTAACTGTTTGTATATCAATTTTTATTTTAAGAACATAAAAAATGATAGTATCTATATTTTAGATTATTACATATAAATATATAAATATAAACAAATAAATCAGTAATAAATTATGAATAGACCTAAGCGACTTTTTACTAAATCTAAGCGATCTTTTTATTGGGCAGATATATATGTAAAAGCCAAGTATTTGAAAACTCAAAAACATTTTTTATGTTTAAATTAAAGGCAAAAAATGATGTTGTAAAATAGACAACTCAAAAGGTAACTATCCTTCAAATAGGTAATGATCTTTCAAAATATTTCCCTTACATCAAAATAGTTTCAAAACTCCTCTCTTATTCAATAATCTCATATTATCATTTTATCTTCTAAGTTTCAACCTCAACATCTCCACTGGTTTCTCCTTGATTCTGATGAGCATGAACATGAGGAGACAACCATTTGGTTAACACAAACCCTGCTCTCCTCCATGGCGGAACGGAGCTCTCTCTTCTTGAAGCTTTTCTTTGCAGCTTTAGACACAACAATCACAATCTTCTTCAATCGATCCATTTTTCCCACGAAAACCTAAGGTAATGTCGGTGATATCGATTTATAAGCCTTTGTCGGACAAACAATCTTGAATTTTGACTTGAAATCAATGTCGATCAACACTCTTTCTCCTCCAATCATCACATTCAAATATTCATATTCTCCTATTTAACATTTGCGCACAAATTTTTATATAACGCTATAACCTAGAAGATTAAGAACAAGAAAATTGGAGGAAACGTAGGAGCAGGACATAAAGACTTTTCCTATTTCTCCCAACGAGATTTGCATATCGCCTCATCATAGACAAAAGCCACCAATTCATCAACCACAAGTTTTACTCGTGAATCATTATTCTCTACTATCTCAAATGCTTTTGTCACCCGGTTCCTTTCTCTCTCGGAGATGTTAGCATAAAGAACAAGATTCTGCAAAAATTTGATGTTTCTGATTAGCTTCTCTACCAATCAAGTATAGTTTATGAAAAATATACCTTGACGTTTTGAAGGAATCCGCGGGACGATTCATCTTTTTCACCGTCCGAGCTATCTGTGTCACTTCCCCTAAAGCAATTGTAAAGGTTGCGACCACCGCAACATGATTGTTTCTCACTGTCTGAATCTTCCATATAGTTGTGAGCCATTTTTCTTAAACAGACCGAACTAGGATAAAATTCTCTCGAACTGCCTCTCAAATGACTTCCTCCACCACATAAGCTCTTCAGACTGAATTGATGCTTAAATAGCTGACTATGTCGAAATTTCGGCTTTGGTCTCATCGCGGTCGGGAAAGTTGGCTCCTCGGATAGACCATTGCCATAGATAATTTGGATTTTGGTAGGGAAAGACATTTTTTCCAAGTCACTTCGAATGAAATCCTAAGAGGGAAAACAAAATTCTCAAAAATTTATAGAGAAAGTAAATATATATACAAGATGAACTAGTTTCTTTGGTGATTAATCTTCGATTCCAACCAAAAAACTAATGGAAGAGGAAAAAATGCAAACGAGAAGTACCAAAAAAAATTAATTGCGAAAATCTTAACGTTTATGATTGATATTGAAAACACGACGAAGTCTGAGACAACTTTTAGAGGCTTAAACTTTTAGAAATACTACTTTTTAAAGATCAATAGAATATAGGGGTTTTAGATACGGATTTTGGCGACACAAAAACCTTGTTGAGTTAATGCTTTTGATTGTTATTGTTATATAAAAAAAGGATGAAAAATCACTATGGATATATTATCTAGTTAGATTTACCCTAAATGAGTGTGAGATTGGAAATGCAAATTTTGATCCGGCAAGAGAGAAATCGCTAACACCTTAAACGAAGAAGACTAATCTTTTAGAGAGAGATTATTTTCGATTGAACTCCCAACATTCTTATATAGAAGAAGATAGGCTCACACGTTTTCATCACACGTGTCAGCTGTTCTTCTAATTATGAGTTACGTGTCAATTTCGTATTGGTCTCTTCGATGTCATTAACAAACCAATAAGTATATCACACTCAATTTGTATCTAGTATGGTATTTACTTAAACGAGTAAACGTTACATTAGATGAAAATGTTCTTCATAAATTTGTTTTACTTAACATTATATATGACAATACGACGTCGTTTTTAGCCTAAAATATTACTTTAAACATCATGATAAATATTTTAGTACAAAAAAATATATTGAATTTATCTAATAATGAATACTAATTTGATTACCTACAGACAAATAAGAACATGCCGTATAACTAGTCTTCTGATTTGTTTTTAGGCATCCTAGTATTCACGACTACATAAATACAATATCTTCTGTATTAAAATATTTATCATGATAATTTGAAGTAATAATTTAGGTTAAAATGATGTCGTGTTAGTAGTCTGGATATGATGAACTTGTCATATATAATGTTAAGTAAAACAAATTTATGAAGAACATTTTCATCTAATGTAACGTTTACTCGTTTAAGTAAATACCATACTAGATACAAATTGAGTGCGAAATACTTATTGGTTTGTTAATGACATCGAAGAGACCAATAAGAAATTGACACGTAACTCATAATTAGAAGAATAGCTGACACGTGTGATGAAAACGCGTGAGCCTATCTTCTTCTATATAAGAATGTTGGGAGTTCAATCGAAAATAATCTCTCTCTAAAAGATTAGTCTTCTTCGTTTAAGGTGTTAGCGATTTCTCTCTTGCCGGATCAAAATTTGCATTTCCAATCTCACACTCATTCAGGGTAAATCTAACTCGATCATATATCCATATTGTGATTTTTCATCCTTTTTTATATAACAATAACAATCAAAAGCAATAACTCAACAAGGTTTTTGTGTAGCCAAAATCCGTATCTAAAACCCCTATATTCTATTGATCTTTAAAAGTAGTATTTCTAAAAGTTTAAGCCTCTAAAAGCTGTCTCAGACTTCGTCGTGTTTTCAGTATCAATCATAAACGTTAAGATTTTCCCAATTAATTTTTTTTGGTACTTCTCGTTTGCATTTTTTCCTCTTCCATTAGTTTTTTGGTTGGAATCGAAGATTAATCACCAAAGAAATTAGTTCATCTTGTATATATATTTACTTTCTCTATAAATTTTTGAGAATTTTGTTTTCCCTCTTAGGATTTCATTCGAAGTGACTTGGAAAAAAATGCCTTTCCCTACCAAAATCCAAATTATCTACGGTAATGGTCTATCCGGGAGCCAACTTTCTCGCCCGCGATGAAACAAAAGCCGAAATTTCGACATAGTCAGCTATTTAAGCATCAATTCAGTCTGAAGAGCTTATGTGGTGGAGGAAGTCATTTGAGAGGCAGTTCGAGAGAATTTTATCCTAGTTCGATCTGTTTAAGAAAAATGGCTCACAACTATATGGAAGATCTGGATAGTGAGAAACAATCACGTTGTGGTGGTCGCAACCTTTACAATTGCTTTAGGGGAAGTGGCACGCTCGGACGGTGAAAAAGATGAATCGTCCCGCAGATTCCTTCCAAACGTCAAGGTATATTTTTCATAAACTATACTTGATTGGTAGAGAAGCTAATCAGAAACATCAAATTTTTACAGAATCTTGTTCTTTATGCTAACATCTCCTAGAGAGAAAGGAACCGGGTGACAAAAGCATTTGAGATAGTAGAGAATAATGATTCACGACTAAAACTTGTGGTTGATGAATTGGTGGCTTTTGGCTATGATGAGGCGATATGCAAATCTCGCTGGGAGAAATAGGAAAAGTCTTTATGTCCTGCTCCTACATTTCCTCCAATTTTCTTGTTTTTAATCTTCTAGGTTCTAGCGTTATATAAAAATTTGTGCACAAATGTTAAATAGGAGAATATGAATATTTGAATGTGATGATTGGAGGAGAGAGAGTGTTGATCGACATTGATTTCAAGTCGAAATTCACGATTGTTTGTCCGACAAAGGCTTATAAATCGATATCACAGACATTACCTTAGGTTTTCGTGGGAAAAATGGATCGATTGAAGAAGATTGTGATTGTTGTGTCCAAAGCTGCAAAGAAAAGCTTCAAGAAGAGAGAGCTCCATTCCTCCATGGAGGAGAGCAGGGTGTGTGTTAACCAAATGGTTGTCTCCTCGTGTTCATGCTCATCAGAATCAAAGAGAAACAGTGGAGATGTTGAGGTTGAAGCTTAGAAGGTAAAATGATAATATGAGATTATTGAATAAAAGAGGAGTTTTGAAACTATTTTGATGTAAGGGAAATATTTTGAAAGATCATTACCTATTTGAAGGATCGTTACCTTTTGAGTTGTCTATTTTTATAGCATTTTTTGCCTTTAATTTAAATTTAAAAAATGTTTTTGAGTTTTCAAATACTTGGCTTTTACATATATATGCCCAATCACTAGGAAATTGTTTGATACTCTACAAAAAGATCACTTAGATTTAGTAAAAAGTCGCTTAGGTCTATTCATAATTTTTTAATTCCTTATCTCTAAAATTCTATTTTTATAGGATAAAAACAAAAATCATTTCAATTTATATATTTATAGAATTAAGGATAAATTATTAGATTTCTTTAACTGATTTGTTTGTTTATATTTTTATATATATATGTTATAATCTAAAATATAGATACTATCATTTTTATGTTCTTAAAATAAAAATTGATATACAAACACTTAATTTCATCTATTTATATCAAGTTCATAATATCCTAATATTGATATGACAGTAAAAGGTTTTTTGGTGTACCCAAAAATTACTTTAACATCAATATCAAATGTATTAAAAAATAAATTATTTTATTATTGTCGTCATAAATACTAGTGGTACTTCCTAAAAGCAAATAAGAAAACAAATAATAATCATTCTCCAATTATGACAAAAAAACCATTTAATCATGGATATCATATGTATATGAATTTCATCATCTATGAAATATGACATATATTAATATTTTTTTAATTCTAAAATAAGATTAAATATTAGTATATTTTTTAACGTAAAATGTAATAATTTTTAGATTAATTTAGTCATTAATACTAGTTGTGTTGTGTAAAAAAACAAATCCCTTAAATATCATTAGGGAATTTTTATAAGAAAGTTTAGGTGTCCTCCCTAGAATGAACCATTTTCACCTACTAGGGTTGGACTCGCCCGTTGGGCGAGTTTTGTTTCTTTTGATGTTCTTATGTTATTTTCCTATGTTTGGAAACTATATCATATATAACGTGTACTGCAAAGTATTTATGTTAGTATATATCTTTTACATTCATTAACATATTGTAATATCATATATTCAATCATTAATTTGAGTGTGAATTTTTTTTTTTTTTTTTGAAATTCTTCCAATTTGGCATTTGATTTTAAATAAATAATTTTTAGTTTCTAAAAACTTATTATTTTATTTTTAGTTGCTTCTATCTTAACCATATTTTAATCATAATCGCGTAACATGCATAATAATATATTTACTTTTTCTTAAACACTTTAAAAGTATTTTTTCCCTAGATTTTAGTGTTAAAAGCATTGATTCAAATATTGAATTATCAAATAGGTAATTTTTTTGGATCATGGTGTATAACTGCGTACACTTTTACATAAAAATCATATATCATTCTCCCTATATTTTGTTGTATAATTCATGAATAACGCGACCCTTCATTTTTTTAACTTCATATATATAAAAACTCAAGATTATTTATTTATTTTAAATTATGGTATTGCAACGTTTTCAAATTTTCTTTGATACTTCCAAAAACTCAATTATATTGAATAATTTATTTTTCTTTTGGACAAATCTTATATTCCAAATTTTTACTTTACTTTCTCCTGAAATTTTTTGATATCCTTTAGTGAAATCATATATCCTATTTCTCATTAAACCTTCACCCTCATAGCAATTGGCGGAAGCTCAATTATGATGCCTTAATAATTGAATCATTTAATCTATTTTTGTTTGATTATATCTCATGTCGTTTATTTACATTTTTATTCATTACTCTTATATGTAAACTCATAATGTTTTTATTATTTTCTAATGAATTTTATTATAAATGATATATATTCATTATTGTATTTTTAGTTTATAAAATAAAATACTCAAATAATCCTAAAACATCGTTCGCGTGATACATGAGTTTTATAATTTTATTAACCTAACGACAAAATTTTGATTTTACCATTTACAGTGTATACCTCTTATCTTTCAAATAATGGTATTATAACACTTTCAATTCATCCTTCCATAAAATTCAAATATAACATAATGAAAAAATTGTATATATTCCAAATTATCATCTTATTATCTCATCTTTACTAAGATGGTTGAGTAGCTTTTTAGTGAAATAATATATATTCTTTTTGTAGATTGACAACTCCTTAACAATTTTTTGACACTGAATTATTTAGGGGTTTTTTTCTTTGATTCTTTGATGTCGTTTATAATTTTATCCATTTGTTCTTATATGTATATTTATTTTACATATTTCCAATATCTTAAACTGATTATATATATAAAAAATTTTAAGCAAGAAGGTCAACCCGTTGTTTAGAATTTAACATTATATTTATTTTACTTGTTTAACCTATTTTTTACTTACTTGTTTAAACTCTACATATATTTACTGATTTTCGTTTTTTTAATTTAATTAAAAAGTGTAGTAGTTATTAGTAACAATAAATATACATTAACGACATCATCTTTAGTGAGATGGTTCAATATCCTTGTAGTGAAACAATATATATTATTTCTCTTTAGATCAACAATATACATTTAAATTTGTTTTATTTGATTCTTTGATGTTGTTTATATTTTTATTCATTTGTTTTTCTAATTTTTGAAACTGAATATATAAACTTGTATTGTTATCATAAAATCCATTTATTGTTGAAATTATATTTACAACAATAAAATACTCAAATTAATTTTACATGTACTACTTTTAGCTATTTATTGACTTATTTTCGTATTTTATATTTAATTTGATTTTTTTTACCTATAAGTAAGAATAAATATACATAAACATGAATTAAATGACACTTAAATTTAAAATTAATTGTAAAAAAATGATTTGCCTATGTGGACACCTTAGATGAATAGAGGAGTTAGCTATTATATATATGATTTTATTATGACATGGCTTGGAAACATTGTGACATGGCTTGGAAACATTGTGGCATGGCAAATTTTGAATCATAACCAATTTGTTTTACAAATCTTCTATAACTAAATTTATACTTCTTTCCATAAATAAATCAAAAGAAAATTTAAACAAAATATAATTATATTATTCTTTTTTCATTCAAAAAGTGTCTAAAAATTAATTTTTGTCACAGTAAAATTTTAGAATTTGTTTTACATAAATTTATTTTCACAAAATTTATAATAATACTTACCAAAAAATTTAAAGAGGTTTTATTATGCTTTGTGGTAAAAACTACCCAAATTTAAATCTTGCAAAATTTAACAACTTTTAGAATAAATACTTAAAACTATGAAGTGTGGTGGAATTTCACCAAATTTTCAGTGAATTTAATAATCCCTTAAAATGTTTGTTTTGCATGTTTGCATTACTTATCTCAAACTACCAAAATTTAATTCTGCAAAATGTTTGTTTTTGCATGTTTATATTTTTAGTTGTTTTAAACTGAACTAAAAAAAAATTTTAACAATACGAATTAATCCAAAATCTACAACAAAAGTTGTAAATTTCCAAAATAAATTTAACATTACGAAGTAAAACCAAAAAAAATAAAAGATGATGAAAAACTAGAGATTAAAAAAGTGAAAAACCTATATCAAATAATTTGCTTCGAAGAATGTTATTTTAATTTAAAAATGTTAATTATATTGAACATGGCACGGATAAAATCATATATATAATTAGGGAGTCCTCTCCATCTAAGGTGTCCACATAGGCAAAAAAAAAAAATTTAACAATTAATTTTAGTTTTAAGTTCATTTAGTTCATGTTTATGTATATTTATTGTTACTTATAGCTACTAATTTTTAAAATAAATTAAAAAACGAAAAATAAGTCAATAAATTACTAAAAGTAGAAATTAATATTTGAGTATTTACTATGGATTTATGATAAAGATAAAAGTTTATATATTCAATTTCAAAAATTGGAAATATGTAAAATGAATATACATATAAGAAAAAGTAAATAAAGATATTAGCGACATCAAATAATCAAAGAAAAAAAATCTTGAGTGTCAGAAAATTGTTAAGAGGCTATTGGCTTTTTTTTGTTATGAACGCACTTACACCTATTCGTTAAAGAAATACATGAGCATATTTGAACTAATAAGGGATGAATGTGTTAATATAAGAGGTGGTTGATCTAAAGCTAAATAATATATATTATTTCACTAAAATGATATTGAACCGTCTAATTAAAGATGAGATAATAAGATGAAAATTTAGGATATACGATTTTATTTATAATTTTATGGAAGTATGAAAGAAAAATATGAAAGTGTTATAATACTATTATTTTAAAGATATAAGGTATAAATTGGTGTAAGACAAAAAAAATCACGCATTGTTTGAGTTATGTTATACTAAAAATAAGTAAACAAAGTAACATAAAATTGTAAATAGTTAAATCAAATTTTTGTCGTTAAGTTTAATAAATGCATCATACGAACCATATTTTAGGATTATATGAGTATTTATTTTCGAATTAAAAATTACAATAATGAATTACTTTTATTTATATGGTCATTAGAAAATAATCAAAATATTACGAATTTATATATAAGAGCGCTGAATATAAATGTTAATAAAAAATAATCAAAGAAAAATTAGATTCAGTGATGTTAATTATTGAAGTATCGTAATTGAGTTTTAGCCGATTGATAAGAGACTGAAGGCTTTTAAAAAAAGAGGATGTGTGATTTCACTAAATGATATTGAACGATTTCACTAAAATAAGAAAATAAGGTGAAACTTTAGAATATAATATTTAATTCAAAATGTTATTTTCAATTTTTGGAAGTAGAAAAGAAAAAATTGAAAACGTTGTAATATCGTAATTTAAAATAAATAAATAAAGTATTAAATTTGATATATATATAAAGTATAAAATTAATGGTTACATTATTCATAAATTGTACAACAAAATATACCGAGAATAATTTGTGATCTTTATGTAAAAATGTACGTAGTTCTACAAAAAGGCATTCCCCGACGAGCTTCTGTAATTCAATATTTGAATCAATGATTTTAAAAATCTAGAGAAATAAAAACTATTTTCGAAATGTTTAAGAAAACGTAAAACAAAATTATGTATAAATTAACTTTTTATAATTATATTAGTGTTTTGTGAAAAAATGACAAAAGTCAATATATTAGTTATATTTAGAATTTGTTTGAAGACTGGATGAATTTATTATGTAATAATAGATAAAATAATAAGTTCTCAAAAACTAAAGAGTTATTTATTTAAAATCGAATACCAAATCGAAAGAATTAAAAAAAATGAAAAACAAATTAATAATTGAAAATATGATATTATAATGTGTAAATAAATGTAAAATATATATACTAACATAAAATACTTACTAATTCATGTTATACATGATACCGATAGAAAACATCGGAAAATAGCATAAAAATATCAAAAGAAGCCAAACTCGCGCAAAGCGCGAGTCCAACCCTAGTATAATAAATACGTATCTAATTTTTTTGGAGAAGATATGAAATGTAAAAATTTGGTTCATATAGAATTAATTTAAAACGTAATTAACCCACTCATTTAAAGCACATTTGGTCCATTTAGTTATAATAACCCACTAATTTAGCCAGTTTTTAGTTTTTACATTTAAACGTATTTAGCATACATAAAACGTATTTATAGGGATTTTTTGTTTTTTGAAAAAGACTTACAAAGAATATTGCCATGAAACTTATACATAGCTCAATATTCTATATATTTTGATGATAATCATTATTCATTCATTGAATGAATCAACTCACTGTTTTGTTAATTTACCATTGAAACTCTTTTATTTTTATGGTATTGTACACTAAAATGTATTAAGTTCTAAACTATATATCTTAATTATATTATAAGTCTATGACTCTACATATATGAATGACAAGATTGTAAACTAAACTTCAAAAAATTCATATTTTTAACAAAAATATCGACAAAACTATTTATGATAAAAATAAAAATCAATATATATATATATATATATATTTTTAATATTTTTAAAGAGAAAAATATATACAAATAGTTTATTCGCGTAAGAAGCGGGTGAATCACCTAGTCAAAATGTAAATAATTTAGTGTGACTTTGTGGTTTTCAAAATCTACGCATTAATGACATATAGAGCTGAAATTATTATATGGGATTCGAGATGCGATTCTAATATCCGCTCCTATTCACTCTAAAAATTAGGATATTCATGATGTAAGATAAAGAAAGTAAAATCTCAGATCCGTATTAAATAGATCAAAATCCGGATATTAAAATTTTGGATCCAATTATCCGGCCAGATCCACACGCATTAAATATATAAAAATATGTTTTTTTACATATATTTACTTACTTTTATACAAAATATTTAAATATTTAAGTTGTTTTTAATATATATTTAATATTATTTTTGGATTCGGGTGTGGATATCCAAATTTTTGGTCGGATATATGAATTCCGGATATCCCGGAGCCACGAATCTGGATTCATATATTTTTACCATGGATCTGAATATCCTGCAGGATATCAGGATCAGTCTCAATCCTAATGACATGCATTTTATACATGGGTTTTCCCATATTACATACCTGATTATGTGTTTTGGGTTGGACCGTTTTTTTAACACGTGCAAGTGAGGCGGTGGTACAAAATCCTGATTCAAATACGAAATTTTTAATTATACATAGAAACTATAGTCTTTATTTATTTAAAATAATATTTTACAATATTAAATATACGTTTAATATAAACATTGAACATAAACCTACCGACAGATTGTTTTTGGGAGAAGAAAGGAGACGACATGTTCATTCTCTTTGTGTTTCGTTATAGCATAATAAACAAATAAATATTCTCTTAGTTTAGTCTTCATGTCTTAATAGCCTATATTCACAAAATTGTTCTGTTAAGTGTTGATGTTGGTGTGATTACTAATCAATGGTCAAACAGATTGGTCCTCTAGATTTGGATAATCTCTTAAGGAAATTGTGAAAAAAATATCTAGATTTGGATTATATACTTGATAGTCAAACAGATTAGTCCTCTAAATTTAATGTTTTAATGAAAAAATGTTAAAAAATCATGTTGTATTTAATGTGTGACCATTAGCAATTTTAGCATATATGTTAAGTTTATCATGCCGTGAATACTAATTCACTGACACGACAATATTATCTTTTCTTTACCCAAAATATTATTTTTAAACATCAATATAATCTTTTAGTCAAATTCTTTTGATTAATAGATTAATATAATCTTATATATTAGCTGTATTACCTAAAAAAAAAATATGAAGACAAAATCATAATCCTAATGTATTAATGATTTAATATGAAACATATCTAGTCATGAATATTGAATATTAATAGGATTGCCTAAATAAACAAGGGTTAATTAGCTCAATAACATATTTTGGCCTTTTGGGTAACAAATTAGAAATCTAACATTAGAAGAAATTAGGTGAGTGGCATAGACAAATAATTTATAGACGATTGTACCCCTATTAAATGTTTAAATTATTATTGGTAAAAAAATCTCTAAAAAACTTTTAATTTCTAAAATCTGAAAAATTGTTCTTCACTCCTTGTTTCAGGTTGGTGCATTTATGGTTTTAAAAAGTGCTCCATCAATTATGTTTTATCTCTAAAATTTAGATTTGATCTCCAAACAAATTATATTTCGATTCAGAAATTTACTCGTACGGAAAAAGATTTTTAAAAAACCCAGATATGTTGTAATAGTTATCTATTTAATCATATAGTTGACTATTTTCAAAACTACACATTATATTGATTTCATAACATAGTTAACTATTTTCAAAAACAGTTTACCAATATAAAAATTAGTTAACTATTTTCATATAATAGTTTACTCTACTGATTCTATAACATAGTTAACTACATAAAAATATTGTTGTGATAGTTACTTATTTAACATAGTTCACTAGTGATTTCATAATATAGTTGGCTACCAGTTTCATAACATAGTTGACTACCGAACATAGTAACCTACGTAGTTGACTATTATCAAAAGCATAGTTACGTTTTATAGTTTGGATAATAAAAAAAATAGCATACATAGTTAACTATTATCACTACCTGTTAAATTAATTCCTTAATATATATAGTTGATTTTTAGTGACGCCTCAATTATACCAGAGAATGACAATGGAGAGTTTAACGAATGATAAAAATCATCTTAATTCTTGATTTGAGATTTTTCATCAATGTGATATAAGATAAAGTTATTGATTTTGTAGGTCACCAAAGAAAGACGAGATCAATTATAGTATTTGTGTAAAGAAGAAAAAAACGATGGATGAAGAAAAAAAAATACAAAAAAGAAATAACGATGGAAGAAGAAAGAGAAGAAGAAGAAGAAATAGATGGAGAAGAGAAAGCGTGAAAAGAGAAAAATAAGAAGAAAGAGAAAGAAAAAGAGGCGTGAAAACAAAAAGAAGGAGAATGAATTAGGATTTGTTTATTTTAGTAATTACTAGGTGACTTTCTCGCACCGTGTGCGGGTATGAACATTTTTAATAATATTTTTGGTATTATGAATTATGAAAATCTAAAAATTCACAGCGAGTATAAAAGATAAAAGAAAATGTTGTATGGTTAACTTAATGATGTATGTGTTAAATAATGAGAGAAGACATGATATAAGTTTAGTTTAAAAATATAAAAAAATAAAAGCAAATCTTAAAAACTAATGAAAGTTTTGAAACATTTCCTAAGACGACAGTCAATTTTTTCTTCTTCTTTTTGTCGCCGATATAGGTTTTCAATCTAAATCTAGATTTATTATCAATAATGCAACATGTAGTTATCCGTGAGAAAATATGGGTGTAGGTAAAAACAAACCAACATTTTTCAGTGTTTATTTTCGACTTTTATTTATGATGATTTCAAAATCTAAAGCCAATAAAATCACATTATATAATTACTTGCATATAAATATTTACACATAAATAGTATCTATATAAAATATGCAGGATAGTGTAATTGTCATTATATATTTTAGGGTTTTCTGCAAATAAACCCTCGAATTGGTTAGGATTTGCGACTTTATCCTTCATGTCAAAAACCCACATGTCAACCCTTAAAGTATGAGTTAACCCGCAATATAACCCTCGATCGTAAATAAATTTTTTCAATCCGTATATAAGCGATTGTATCTTTTTCTAAGAGAAAGCTATTCTTTATAATACCTTTATAAACAAACATGTTTGTAATATACGGACTAAAAAATCTGTATACGGTCGAGGATTATACTGCGGGTTAACTCATACTTTAAGGGTTGATTTGTAGTTTTTTTACTTGGCGGGTAAAATTGCAAAACCTAACCACTTCGAGGGTTTATTTGCATAAAACCCTATATTTTAACACTTATTTTGCTATCACATACAAAAATATTCACTTCACAATTTTTCACTATCGTTGTTATCAAAACCAAAAAAAATTATGTAACACAAGTTTTTGTTTAAAATTAAAAAAATTATATCATGATTCTTAAAAACTGATTATAATTGATGGGAAAAAGATATTACACTATATAAAAAACTAAGGAGTTTAATAATGATGATCTCTAGAGCATATTTTTTAACATATCCAAATTAAAGTTGTATTTAGAGGATAAATCTCAATATGTTTGTCTGATGAAAATTTCTTTTTGATTCGTATGTGTTGTATTTTGATCACATATCATAATCTATACTTTCAAATATAAAATGTAATACAATAAACGTCGAATTTACATGCTATGAGCACATTACAATAGGTCAAAATGTGCTTTTACAAACTCTTGCATCTTAAACCTTTATAGAAAATCCACGGACATGCAAATGAGTAGCCACAAATGAATCATCCACATCAACAAATCACCAAGTCAACTTTATCAATTCTGAAGTTATCAACTTTAATTTGAAAGCCAAATAACATGAGATATATCCAAAATAAATAAATTAAATTAAATTTGAGGACTTTGTTTTAATACTCTAAATATATAAATTCAAGGTGAGACCAATCAAGAAACATTGACATAAACTTTCGTTAAATTAAATAGCCTATACATTATAAAACTATTTTATTAGGACTAATAACATATAAATTTGAAAAATGAAACGTTGTTACCTTTTGCAAAGATCAATCAACAAATAGTCCTGCATTAAGGTCTAAGAACCATATGGGTGAAGATCGCTTTATACCTTTGATGGCTGGTGTAATCTTCCCATGGCTTGATTTAGCTACATGTGTGACCATAAAAATAAGACGAAAATATAAATGCTTGTATGAATCTGAGTGATTTCATTTGTATCCTTTGCCAAGTCAAGGATAGGTCTTCGCAGCATTGTCTTTTCGTCCATTGTAAAGCCCTTTGTTGCAGATTTTGCAAACGAATCTACTCGTTACCATTTATGGATCTGAAAGCCATAGATTACCTGCAAACAGTAAAAAAATAATGTCAGTTCACATCGTAACGGAACGAAACAAAACTTAAATTTATCGACCAAAAATGTAAAATAATATCGTGGTCATCGCTTGTCTGTGAAAGGGTTATTTATAGTGATATAATAGCCAGCTTGGTATATGAAAAGATCTTGGTGGTTCTTTGATACTCCGAATATTTAGGAATATTAGTTTAGGAATTTATAAATATTAAATAAATGGTTAATAAATTTGTAGGATCTCGATCTTGCATAAAAATATATTTGGTCCGAAATTTATGTTCTTAATATTTATTCAGTTGCTATAATTCAAAAATTTATGTAAGATCGTAGGATTTGTTGGTTTAATAATCATATATTTAGTGTATTTTAGAAAGATTTAAGAAAGATAATTGTTGAAAATGCTATTAGCTTCTAATAATAAATTTGTTTTGCATTTCTCCTAAATTAAATGACAATAACGTTGGCGATAAATAATTTTTTCAGTTAATATGATTATTAACCATTTTAAAATGTCACGCAACTAAAGGATCTAAATAATTAACATCAAATTAAGTTTGTATTTAATTTTTTTACAACAAGTAATCGTAATTAATTTTGTTTCTCCTTTTATTATTAATATCAATTTCAAATATTTTCAAAAAATAATGTGATGTTAATTATTTAATTATCCAATGATTTAAGAGGATTAAGCCATATCACATTTTTAGCAATTCATGTCATCATTACATGTCATCATTCTTTTGCCTAGTCATCATTTTTTATTTGTCTTTTAATAAGAAGAGGGATAGTTTTTATTTTTTATTTGTTTCCTAATAAAAAACGTAAATTAACAAAGAGCACTATAGTCATTTTATGTAATGTGAATGCTATTCACCTAATTTTTTTAAATCTAGTGTTAGATTCTTAATTGTGAGCCTAAAACCGATTATTGGTGTCAATTTTCCAATAAACAAACAAGAAAACATTTTTTCTTAAAGCTACCCAAAATTAAAAGTGCATTAAAGAGAAAGTTGCTAAGAAAAATAGAGGGCAATATGCGAATATGTGGAAAACTTTTTAAAGCCTCAAAAAATTTTAACCGCCAAATCTTAAGCTTTTCCCCCCAATATTTTTAAAATTATTTAAAAACTCCCACCAAACTTCTAAATTTTAAAATTCTAATCCCTTTCATTTCAACCAAAATTTCATTTTTTTTCCTCCTTCCATTTTTCTCCTCTCAGTTTCGTCTTCTCAGGTACGCTTCTCTCTCCATAGATCCGCCTCTGTTTTCTGATTTCTCACTTTCTTATAGAAATTTTGGTGGGTTCTCAATTATGTTCTCGATTATGTTCTTGGTGTAGTCTTTCTCTTAGATTTTAACGAAGATTTTCATGGGTTTTTTCGATAGATCTGGTACATATCTGTCTTTATCTGAGTAGTTTCTTGTTTTTGTTTGATTATGTGTGGTTGGATCTTGAAGTAGGCAAGAGCAATTTCAGCGACATGGCAGGCAAAGGTGGAAAAGGGCTTGTAGCTGCGAAGACGATGGCTGGTAACAAAGACAAGGACAAGAAGAAAGCACCCATGTCTCGCTCTGCTCGTGCTGGTATTCAGGTTACTCTCTCAAAACCCTAGCTTCTTTGGACTTTGATTCTTGCCCTAGTTGCTATTCCGTGTAAATTGAGATCTTCAGGACAAGATTTTTGTTGTTGTTCTGTGTAAACGCAAGGACTACTTGTGTTCCTAATGATTCGGTGAATTGTTAAAGTGGTATTTGTAAATCTCAGTTATCAAATGTTTGGCTTGTTTGTTAGTTGCCTTGGATAGTTAGATATCTCTGTATACATTATTGTTGTTTGTATCATATGGTATGAGTCTCCAGATTGTTTTACTTAGTGTCTTAAGAGTCCCAGAGACAGAGACTCCATTACTCTGAAGCTGACTTTTGTTACACATGAGAATTTATGGGTTTTGTTTGGCATTAGAGCTAGGTTATACTATTGTAATGGAAAACTACTTGCTGTCTAATGTTAAAGGACACTTTACTCAGATCTTAGACTTTCTTCCTGTGAGTGTATGTTGCATGATATTGTTAAGTTCTTGCATGTGTCCTTGTGATGATAATTGCATCATGGTCTGTGATAACTCTAGGACAAGTAGATGAATAAAGTGTTAACAAATAGGGATGTATGACTTTATTTAAATCATCAAGTAAAACTGTAGAAATCACTGTATATACTATTTGCTTACTGTACATTCTCTGTTTTTCCTTGTTAACTATTGCTTTTCTGTTATGATATTTGATGTTGTGTGCATAGCCATACAAGTAGAAAGACTGGTGTTATATTATGGGTTGCATGTTAAATTTTATGAAACCTCATTTTGATGTTGTCTTTTTTCTTTACAGTTTCCAGTGGGTCGTATTCATAGGCAACTGAAGACCAGAGTTTCAGCACATGGAAGGGTTGGGGGAACTGCTGCTGTCTACATGGCTTCAATTATGGAGTACCTAACTGCAGAAGTTCTTGAGTTAGCTGGAAATGCGAGCAAAGATCTGAAAGTGAAGAGAATAACTCCGAGGCATTTGCAGTTGGCAATCAGAGGAGATGAGGAGCTTGACACTCTCATCAAAGGAACTATTGCTGGAGGAGGTGTGATCCCTCACATCCACAAGTCTCTCATCAACAAAACCACCAAGGAGTGATATGTTTCTTATGTCACTGAGGTTATGTGATTTGCTAGCTAGTAGCTTATGGTGTTTGTGCTTGTTTAAACTTGAATTGTTTTTCGTTTTCTTAGTTCCTTGTTTAGTGTCTCTCTCTTTTGGACATCCTCAGGTGTACATTAGTTAATTTGAACTCTTAGGCTTCTTGTTTGAGCAAATGTTATCTTTTGCTAGATCAGGAAGAGTTCATCACAATTTGCATGCTCTAGTGTCTTGCTTTTGTCAAGTAAACCATTTTTAGTTTTTATTAGCTGAGGAAATCAGTTGGTCCTAAGTGACTGGACTTAATCAGATCATGTGTATGAAGAATGCAACATCATCCTCATTTGTTAAATTCACACATTCCAAACATTAATCTTCTACATCACTGGACATAGAATAGGCTCAACTTCTCAGTGAAGATAAAAGCACAAGCCGTTTGTTTTCATAAAAATAGTTCATCATTCACTCATTCACAAGGGGTTATGATCTCATGTTAATTGCAAGCTTGAAGGTGTCTTCCATAAGTGAAAGCTGGTGAAGCCGTGAAGGTATTCTAGCTTATATGGTTTCAAATGCCTTGACGAGCAATGCCACTTTCTTCTTCCTTTCTAGAGCAAGTCTTTTGACGGTATGCTGCAGAGCATAATCTACCATCCACTCTTCTGCGTTCCTCCTCTCATCCATATCTCGATGCTTTAGTTCCACCTTTTCACTACTCCGCTCTTTGATAATTGGAAGGTAACTGGGTTCTCTTGCGTTGAATTCCCTCCAATCCTCGGCGCATTCTTCTCGGTTGCAGGATTTTCGTGCACGAGGTAACAGAGTTTCCTTTTTTTTCCAATACAAGTTGAAAACGCTCGTCCACTTTCTCTCCATATGCCTCCTCACTATCTTCAGTTTTTTTTGAGGTCAGCTTCTCATCAGGAACATTCTCTAGAAGGCACTGGGAAAGAGAGTGATTACACTTTGCTTATGGATAATAAGCTTGGGAAAAGGAAATTTGATGGTGGATATGTGCATAACGGGCTGTTGAAGTCTGCGGGTTGGGTGTTAGATGAGGAATGTAAAGCTTTGAGAGAATTGGTTGTGAAGTATCCGAGTTATACTCTGAATTTTGCTGGACATTCACTTGGTTCTGGTGTAGCTACAATGTTGGCTTTATTGATAGAAAGATAGTTGGGTGTTTTGCTATTGTGCCTGCGAGGTGTATGTATGTCGTTGAATTTGGCTGTTAGGTCTGCGGATGTGATCAACTCTGTTGTGCTTCAGGTGTGTCTTAACTTTCTGATACACGTTTTTAGCTAATGACTGAAGTTCCTTGTAAATGGTGAATCTGAAGTGTTTGTTTATATTTTGTTTGTTTCAAAGGATGATTTCTTGCCCAGGACAGCTACGCCTCTGGAAGACATATTCAAGTCTCTTTTCTGGTAAAGCTATCTCATTATGTCTCAAATCATGATCATTTGTGTTTTCTTGGACAGTCATAACCATTCTATATTCAAAGAGGTTTGTGAAAGTATGTTCTTTTCTTTACGAAACATTCAACGATGGTAGCACACGATATTATCTAAAATCTGATCAACTAAGTTTGGTACACTGTGTTCTCATCGTAGAGAGTTCTCTTCTACTTTAAAAGGCTTTTCTTAGTTAACTTTGTTTTGTAGGATGGTTTTATCATTTTTACACGCAAACATCTTCTATTACTTTGCTTTTGCTTTACTTGGTGAAGTTCTTTGGGTTTTTTTTTTGCGTGGACAGTTTGCCATGTCTGCTATGCATAAGGTGCATGAAGGATACATGTGTTCCAGAACACAAGATGCTCAAAGATCCTAGACGGCTTTACGCTCCTGGTCGCATGTATCACATCGTCGAAAGAAAGCCTTGCAGGTACATAACAACACACATATCAATAGAATAGACACTTTGTTTGCAATTTCAGTTCTTATGTGAGATCACATTGTCATGTGAAAATAGAGAGAGCTGGATATATGAAGTTTACGTGCATCTGACCCTTTTTCGGTAATTGTTTCTTGCAGATTAGGAAGATTTCCGCCGGTTGTGAAAACTGCAGTGCCAGTAGACGGAAGATTCGAACACATTGTTCTTTCTTTAACGCAACTTCAGACCACGCCATCATCTGGATCTAACGAGAAGCTCAGCGAGCTCTCAAGGTACGTTTTCACTCATTCGATTAGAAACCCTCCTTACCGGTTATTACACTAATTCGCGAATGTATTCAGCTAATGTTGGAGAAGGAAAAGACAATGGAGATACCAGAGATGCAAAGAATGGAGAGACAAGAATCATTAGCTAGAGAGCATAACATGGAATATCGAGCAGCGTTAAGACGAGCAGTAACATTAGACGTTCCTCACGCAGACTCAATGTCCTCGGAGTACGGTACATTTGACAAAGCTCAAGAAGACCAAACCGAAGACGAAACAGAGGAGGAAGAAGAAGAAGATAAGATTGCACCAATGGTTGGTGAATAATCATCATCATCTTCTTCTCTTCGACCATCGTACAAGAGAAGACGTAACCGTGGAGTTAGTTGGGACGAGCTAATCGAAAGTCTCTATGAAAGAGACGAATCTGGTAACTTGACATTCGAGAAACCAGAATTGCGTCAGTGATCATAAATCAAATATCTATGTATGTGTAAAAAGAAAACATAGTTTTTCATTACATTACACAATCAATTATCATACAGACCACATTGGTCTGATTATTACAGAAGATTTAGTTTCGGAAATGTGAAATTAGGGTTTTTGCTTGAGTTGAGGATGAGGAAGAGAACAAGAAGATCTGAAAGCTTCGACATGAGACTTACACTTTGATTGATCTCCTTTGTTTTCTTCTAAACATTTCTTTAACGCTTCTACGTCGCACGACGAAGCAATCTTCTTCACCGGAACAGTTTCTGGTTTCTTCTTCTCTTCTTCCATCATCGTCGGTTTTTCTCCGTAGACTTGTTTTTTTTTTTTGGCCGCCGGAGAACGAAGACTACTTTACTACTTTCTATTTACTTGAAACGACGACGTTTGTTAACAAGTGCTAGTGTGTGGAGCCCACTCGACTCTCTATTCCGGTGTCTTGTAAATAATTAGATTGTTGCCTAGTTTCTGATTGTTTTTGCCAGTCGAAGTCCCGCGATTAGGGCTTCGTATTCAGTGGCGTTGTTAGTCACAGCAAAATTAAGACGGAATGATTGTTCAATCAACTCTCCAATCTGAGATTTGAGGCATACCCCGACCCCTGATCCTCTTCGGGATGACGACCCGTCCGCGTGTAGGGTCCACCACAAGTTTTCTTCTAAATTCTCTGAAGAAGGCTTGCTGGGTACCTCGGCGATAAAGTATGCTAACACTTGCGACTTCATAGTCGGTCTATTTTTATAGATTCTATCATACTCACTAAGCTCGATCGCCCACCGAGTTAATCGTCCTGATTGATTCGGACTGTGCAAGATCGAGCGAAGTGGATGATTTGTCAATACCTCGATGGTATGAGACTGGAAATATGACTTGAGTTTCCTTGCCGATGTTAGGAGTGCTAAGGCTAATTTTTCCATCTTTGAGTATCTTGACTCTGCGTCGTTTAGAGATTTACTGATGTAGAAGATGGGCTGTTGTTCGCCGCGGTCTTCCCTTACCAGAACTCCACTGACTGCCAATGTCGAAACCGCGAGGTACAAGTATAAGGTCTCCCCATCCTCGGGTTTAGCCAGCATGGGCGGCGAGGTGAGGTATGCTTTTAGCTCGGAAAAATATTTTTCACATCGTTCAGACCATTCAAAGGTCTTGCTTGCCTTTCTCAGCAGTTTATAGAACGGAAGACTTTTGTCTGTCGATCTACTTATGAATCGATTCAAAGCGGCTATCCGTCCGGTTAGTTTTTGGATTTCTTTCCGCGTTTGGGGAGAAGGTAAACCTAACACGGCGGATATCTGCTTTGGGTTCGCTTTTATCCCCCTTTCTGTTACCAAATAACCCAGGAATTCTCCCGAAGTTACTACGAAGGTACACTTGGCAGGGTTCAGTTTCATCCCATACAGATTGAGTGTTTCAAAACACTTACTGAGATGATCGATGTGATCTTCGGCGCCGACTTGACCAACTTATTTTCAATGTAAACCTCCATAGATTTACTGAGTTGTTCTACAAACATCTTGTTTACCAGCCGTTGGTAGGTTGCCTCGGCGTTCTTCAAGCCGAAGGGCATTACTTTATAATAGTAGATTCCTCGATCGGTTATGAAGGCGGTCTTCTCACGGTCATCATGATGCATCAAGATCTGATTATAACCGGAGAAGGCGTCCATAAACGATAAGAGTTCGTTACCGGCAGTTGCTTCGACAAGTCTGTCGATATGAGGTAATGGAAAACTGTCTTTAGAACAAGCTTTGTTGATATCTGTGAAATCAACACAGACTCTTCACTTCCCGTTCGTTTTTTTACTACCACCGAATTAGCTAACCACTCTGGGTATTTCACCCCGGTAATAGATCTAGCGTTGAGCAGTCGTTCGACCTCATCATCTACTTCCCTAGACCTCTCTGGGCCGAGCTTTCTCCGCTTCTGTTTAACCGGTCTGTGGGACGGATCTACATTCAGCTCGTGAGAAATTATCTTCGGGTCGATCCCCTTCATGTCCTTGGTGGACCACACAAAAGTCGATGCGTTCTTCCTTAGAAGTTCAACAAGTTTGTCTCGTATAGGGTCGCTTAGTTCTGACCCTATTCCCACACACTGATCAGGGTGTTGGAAATTCACGATGATCTGTGTAACCTGTCGTTCTGGCGATACTTTCTTCTTATCAGCATGGGGTGCCTTGTTCTGGCTCTCTACTATCCTCTCCGAGGCTCATACGGCCATAGCTGCTCGAGTCATGTTTTTCCTTTCAAGGATGAAACAGTTTCGAGTTTCGCTTTGATTACGTCTTTCGGTATGAATCCCGGACGAGGTCGGGATTTTCAAACACTGATGATAGGTTGACGCTACAATCTTCATTAGATAAAGCCATGGTGTCCCCAAGATAGCATTATACGCGGTGGGAGAATCCACGACGTCGAACTCGACGTATTGTTTTATTTTGGCAACTTCGACCACTAGTTGGATTATTCCAATTGTAGGGATCATTCGACCCGTAAATCTCGTAAGGGTTTAGTTTCGGTCGTGCATACGTTCGTATGTACCCATCCTTTGTAAGGTTTCTTTGCAAATCAAATTTATAGTGCTTCCGGTGTCTATTAATATGTGATTGACTTCGCAATCGTCTATTAATAGTCTGACCACGAGTGGGTCGCTGTGTGGTCGGTTCAAACCCACCGTATCTTGTTTCTGCTTCCGGCCTCTCGTACGGCTGGCTTCGTTGTATGTCTTCTTCACGAACCTTCATGATCATGAAGGTTCTTCCTTTTGCGAGCTCTGTCGTTGCAGCTACTAGAGCTTTGGTTTCTTTTCTGAACATCTTTAAAAGATTTCTCTCGTGAAAGTTACGCAGTAAACCTAATCGGTCCCCTTAGTCGGTGCCAATTTGGTGATACTGGATTGAGCAACAATCCGAGATCGGTCAAAAGAATAGAGGAACTAGGTTTAAGCGTAAAATCACAAAGAAAAGATCAAGTAAAAAGATGTGTATAGAATTTTCTATTGAAGCAGATGTCCTCGTTTTGGAGGAATACATCAAGTATTTATATAAGTACAAAGTCGGTCGAAATAACCCTAAAAGATAAATAGAAAATCTCCTAAAAAATAAAAGGATGTTATACTAATTCTAAGTATTTTCGTTTTTCCGAGCTAAGTCTTCCGATTCGCTTGTATTTGCCTAGGTCGGCAGACGCTCCTTAACGGGCCGAGTTGTCTTTATGGGTCCTCGCTGTCCCATTCCTATGATCTGATATTTTGATCTCCGTATCGAGTTGGATTTGAGTTGGGTATGGTTACGGGTGTTGAACCCGGTACCACCACTTCTCCAGTCAATGTTGACCCTATTTCTTTTACAGCAGAGGCTGAAGTATCTTCGTCGAGATTAGCGCCAACTGGTGCTACCACTTCGGGGCAAGTCGATGTAAATCTAGACACTTTGACTCTGGTTTTAGATACAAGTAACCGTATAAGAGATGGATCTAGTAAATAATATCTAGATGAACATATCGGCCGAGAATAGGTCGTTCAAGAATAGGTCGTTCAAGAACAGGTCGTCCAAGAGATTCTGCTTCTCAGTTAGAGATTTATGGTATCTCCCCTTCGATATCAGATGGAAAGTCGTTGGAGACTATGAGCCGGTGGAACTTGTGAAGTTCTTCCGTCCGACGCACCCCATGCTCAAACTTCGGGTGTTGTACTCATGCCTCTCTTCATGTCAGTTATGATAGTCTAGTGATTCCACCGTCTTTAGTTGTTCAAACACCTGATATCGTGTCTCAACCTCCTCCTGCTCGTGCTTCTTCTCTTACGCCCTCGACCAAGTCGGCCTTAGACCTTTCGTCCAAACCTTCTCTTTCAAAGAGAAGGCGTACTTGTCTATAGATATTTTCACACGTTGACTCAGTTTTGCCTTTTTGCAATGCCGATCCTCAACACAAGGCTACGCTGATATATTTTATCGGCAGTTTTGGGGTCAACCTTCCTGACCCGGACAGACTGTCAATCACAAAACTTTTATTCTGTGATTGGGCCAACGATGTTGGCAATGTAAGTTGCCTTCATCCCTGACTGTTTAGTTCCTATAGCCAATCCTTAGTTTCTTTTTCGCTCTTTACATGTAATCAGTATCGGTAACCGCATTATTGGCGCATATGAAGCCGAAGTGCGAAAGCAAGAAGAAAGGATCAAGACCCTCGCGTTCCATTATGACGTGGACACGGCGTGGCAGGAAGCAGGCCGTCAGATGCATAGAGTTGGCAGTTGGGAAGCGACTGCTTCCGCATATCAATAAAATCTGAATGAGTTGTTTGATCATGCCAGTGCTCTGAAGGATGAGCAGCAGAAGATGGAAGAGAAAATAAAGAAAACAGATGTAAATCTCGAGGCGACTTCTGCCGAGGTGACTAAACTTTGAGCCCACCTGGAGAAGTCTCACCTTACAAAGGGTCTTCTTAGGAAGGAACGTGACGAGGCACGCCACCGAGCTGATTAGACCGCTAGTGGCAGTTCTACCAGAAGTGTGAGACATTCGTCTTGTTTAGAGAGGATACGGTTATACCTCGTTACCGTACATGATCAAGAAGAGGCGAAGGCGCAACTTTGCTCAGGCGTGGTGCCGGGATAAGCTTGGGGAAGATGGTGGAAGCCGAGTATGAACTTCCTCATGGTTTTCTCGAGAACTATATTTAGGAAGAGAAAGAGAACCTCGCTGGTAGTACTAGATTTAGCAGCCATTACCATACCCGACTCAGACCGACCTGACACGGAGTTTATAAGGACAGCTCGGAGGATGGGTGGTGATACCGGATTGAGCAACAATCCAAGATCAGTCCAAAGAATACAAGAACAAGGTTTAAATGTAAAATCACAAGGAAGAATCAAGGAAAAAGATGTGTATAGAATTCTCTATTGAAGGCGATGTCCTCGTTTTGGAGGAATACATCAAGTATTTATACAAGTACAAAGTCGGTCGAAATAACCTTAAAAGATAAATAGAAAATCTCCTAAAAGATAAAAGGAAGTTATACTAATTCTAAGTATTTATTTTTATCTGAGGTAAGTCTTCAAATTTGCTTGTATTTTCCTAGGTCGGCTAAGCGCTCCTTAACGGGCCGAAACGGCTAAATGGATCCTCGCTGGCCCATTTCTCCGAGATGCTTCCCGAAGCTCCATGTCGGGTCGGATGTGAGTCGGGTATGGTAATGGGTGCTAAACCGAGTACCACCAACTAGTCCCCCCCCCCGACGAGTATTACGTCAGTAAGCTCGGCCGAAACGTACTGAAGAAGATTTCCCCAACTCAGATCTTGATTCGACACCTCGCTTCGCCTTTACACGCAGCACGCTCTTGACCGCTTGTTTTTGAAAGGACACTGAAGAGACGCCTTGGTTCGCTCGCATCTGCCGTCTAGGTTTAATGATTATCCTAGACTTTTGCGCCTTAGAGTATAAATGCCGGATCTTTCGACCTTTGGATTTTTCTTATTTATTCGTCATTCGAACAAGGTAAAATCTTCTTTCTCCCTTCTCTCTCCTCCGTTTTCCTTATTCATATGCATTTCTTTAGGGTTTATCTTCTGCTCCGTACGACTTTGATCTGTATCATGACAAAGATTTCCAAATCTTTATCTCATTCTTTCTCTTCGGAAAGAACCACCTGTCTCGATATCAACAATGAGACTCCTCCGGTCAATATTGACCCTATTTCTTGAATAGCGGTTGAAGTGTCGTCAAGATTTGCGCCGAGTTGTGCTAACACTTCGGAGCAAACCGGTGTGAGTCTTGAGGCCTCAACTCCGGTTGTCGGTACGAGTAATCGTACGGGAGATGGATCCGGTGAACGGTATCCAGATGAAGAGATCGACCAGGAACAGGTCGCTCAAGAACGGGTGGGAGATCTTTGCTGCTCAGTTCGATATTTACAATATCTCTCCTTCGCTATCAGATGAGGGGTCTTTGGATTCGATGAGGAGAGTTTGCCGAATGTCTGAGGAATTAGAATTCCTGCCCCCCGGACCCCATGAACGTCCATGAGATTGTCCTGCGAGTTACAAATGTCTTCACGAACAGATGTTCGTTGATTGTTTCTTGTGGTTCACGATGCCTTATGTCTTCGTAAGGTATTGCAAGAATAGGAACATCTGTTTCTCACAGATGACGATGGCCGGGACATGTAATCTCGTGGCACTTGTAGTGCTTGGTGTCGAGCTCTGCATTAACTTTTCTGTCAAAAAGTATGAGCACATTTCCGTGATGAAGGAGGGTCAATTCTCTGACCGTTTTTGTAACAGCATGAAGGCTGGATGTAAATTCATCGAGCTTAAAAATAAGATCGGCAAGTGGTTTGACCCATATTTCTTTGTGAAGATTAATGACACTTCGGTCTGGGATACCACTGAGACTTAATATAGTCGATGGAATCCTTCGATGGGTAGATTTTCGTAAATCTTGCATGCTTGAAATGCTTCGGTTATCACAATACTTTTTTTAACACATCTGTGTTGTATCCTGTTTTATAGCTCCTCATCCTCCGGCTCCTCCTCTTGCGGATTTTGCCTTTATGAGAAGATCTTAACAGACTAATGGCAGGAAATCATCGTTGGGACGACCTGTCCTACAACGCATCCGTACCGCTCGTGACAGACTTGGTAATGACTCTCCGCGAGTTACTTTAGTTCTCTAATTTTGTGACTTTCAAAGTATAACATCACTCCGGATGTTTGCTGCTTTCAGATATATGGAATAGCGAATATTGGGCTGCAGAGATGAGAGGAGCTACCCCTTGTATCCTTGCGTTTAATGTTCCTTGTATCTTGATCTCTTTTATGAAGTCTAGGAGACTCTCGGAGGTGTCTAGGTCACGGTCGATCCAAGACTCTGAAGATAACACTGAAGGCATCTCTCTTCCAAGTCAGGAAGAGAACCTAGCTGTTTGAGATGGCCCTCAAAAGACTTCTTCTATGACCGATGAGGCCAATATGCAAAGGGCTGAGGATGCGTTAGCTCGGGGGTTGGTTCCTGGTGAGTCTAACGAGGCAAAGGGTCCTGGCGATGCTTCCCGTTCAAAGGGAAAAGGGAAAATTGATCCCGTCGATGAAAAGGCGGAGAAGAAGAGGACAGTGGCTAAAGCTAAAGCCGACCTCGAAGCAGGGAGGATTCCAGCCTTCCGGATCGGTGGAACTTGTGAAATTCTCCCATCCAAAGCACCCGTTGCTCAAAGATTGGGTGTCACACCTCCTGCTCCTTTTCCTATAAAATTTGAAAGCTTGGCGATCCCGCCGTGTACAGCTGTTCAAATAGCTATTGATGTATCTCTACCTCCTCTTCCTTGTGCTCCTTCTCCTACTCTGTTGGCTACGTCAGCCTTAGAGCTCTCGTCCGAATCTTCTCTTTCAAAGAGAAGGCGTACTTGTCAATGGACGTTTTCTCACGTTGACCTGGTTTTGCCCTTCTGCAACGCTGCTCTGCATCACAAAGCTACGCTGATATCTCTTATCGGCGGTGTAGGAGCCTAACCCGGATAGACTATCGATCTCCGAACTCCTATTCTTTGACTAGGCGTAAAACATGATCAGCGTAAGTTATCCTCTGCCTCAATCGTTTGATTCTTTCTAACCCGTCTTTAGCCTTTTTATTGCTTTTTGTAGGTGATCAGTACTGGTAATTTCCTCATCGGCGCGTATGAGGCCGAAGTGCAAAAACGAGAAGATATGATTAAGACTCTTGCGTCTCGTTCCGATGTAGATGCATCATGGCAGGAAGTCGATCGTCAGATGCATAAAGAGCCGATAGTTGGGAAGCAACTGCTTCTAAGAATCAACAGAGTCTAAATGACTTATTTGATCAGGCTAGTGCTTTATAGGAGGAGAAACTGAAGCTGGAAGAAGAAGTGAAGAAAAGAGATGCACATCTCGAGGCGTCTTTAGCTGAGATGACTAAACTTTGAGCCACTCTTGAGAAATCGCGCCTTATGGAGGATCGTCTCAGGAAGGAGCATGATGAAGCACGCCGCCGAGCTGATGAGATCACTAGTGGCAGTTCTGGCCAAAGTGCGAGACATTTTTCTTATTTAGAGAGGATACGTTCGTATCTGATCACTCTCCAAGCTCAGGAAGAGGTAAAGACTCAACTCTGTTACATGTGCGGAGCCTGGATAAGTTTGGAGAGGATGGTGGAGGCTGAGTATGAACTTCCTTCTGGTCTTGAGAATTACATGAAGGAAGAGAAAGAGTACCTCGCCCATGTTGAATCCTCCAGTGTTGACTCCCTTGGCGATAATACTTTGTTCCCAACTCTGCCGTCTCCTCCTGTTGGTCCTCTTCGAGAGGTTGCTTCCCAAGTTCCAGAAGGAATCAGTGAGCACAGATCATTTCTCCTCTCTTAAGATCAACAAGATGATGACAAAGTGCCCACTTTTGTGGATTTAATTTACTCTTGTCAACGTTTCCCTTCTCAAGGGTTTTAACTTTCTTGTAGGGTTCTTTTGATTCTCCTAATACTTTTAAGTATTTTAGTATTTCGTAAATACTTTAGATTTTCTTTGCAATCCTTTTTGGAAGATTAGTATTTTGTAATATTTAGGAATTTTTTCCTTTCTTGCGATCTTTGTGAAAGATCGGCTTATTGAGAGTATTTTTCTTTGCGATCTTATGGGACATCAGCTTAAATTATTTCATAACATTTTGATTTCTTTTTGCGACCTTATGGAAGGTCGGCTTAAAGTATTTCATAACACTTTTATTTCTTTTTGCGAGCTTATGGAAAGTCGGCTTAAAGTATTTCATAACACTTTTATGCAAATCACGTAGCTAGACTATATTAGCATGTTTCGCTTCTTAAGAAGCTTAAATGATGGCAAGCTTTATGGAGTTTGGCTTATTCTTCACACTTTAGGGTTGCTTTCGTAAGAACCCTTGAGTGGTTGCGAGCTAAGAAGCTTGGCTTGAACACTAATATAACTTTCGGAAGACTCTTTAGCGGTTGTGAACTATTAAGTCCGGCTTATTAGAGGCAAGATTCCTCCGAGACTCTGCTACTTACCAGCTCGGTGTCGGTTCTTAAAATTTGTACCTAAGTATGAGGCGAGTTCGGTTTGGGGTCTGAGAGTGCAAAGGACTAGTGCTTTGGCTTAGCTCAACTTATACCTTAGGACAAAACTTTAATAAGTGATCGAGAGCCGGCGTGTAATTGACTTGGTTGTCCTAAGTGCGAGGTGCGGACCTGGCTCCGGCTTATCAAAATTTGTGGGTTATTTCACCACGGCACTCATGAGAAGCGCGTTGAATGTCGGATACCTGGCCAGGGTACCAACGTCAGTAATCACAGTCCAAACAAGGTAAGCTCGGATTTTTTGTAAGGGCATGCATTCTTGCATCCGTCTAGCTTTTAAGGGTCAGATTAGTTAGAAAAAGTTTATTTTCTATAAAAACTAAGTTTTTATTAAGGGTGTGACTGCGCTTTTGCAAAGGAGATGCCTACGTATCCTCAAAGAGGAATCAAGTCACTCGTAGTTCATACATTTGTATGGGCTCGTGTACAACGAGTAGCTTTTTTTTGTTTTTTTTGCGGTTTCGACATTCCTTTCGTATTGGTGTATCGATCTTACAAAATCGTTACATTCTTCAAGCCCACCCATAATCATGTAGAGCTTTATCCGAGGTGCACATAGATTCTTATCCCCATGAACATCGTCTCGGTCTCGCTTAAGGGGGTTGACTCCAGGCAGCAGCTGCTTCCGCTGGTTTTGATCGTCTTCCCGCTCTGACGGGTTTGTTTTTCCAGGGAAGCTCTTCTGAAATTCCATGTAAGGAATCCCCCGACACGGTAGCGTTTCATCAACATGTCCACGAGGTGACGACACTGAGCTGTTGAATGCCCCAACTTCTGCTGGAAGTCACACCAGCTCTCGGTGTTACCTTCTTCCATAGGTCGGTTGCTCCGAGGCCATTGTTTATGCGCGGGTTCTTCAGCGTCATCGCTGATTTGGAATCTCTACCCCTTTCTTCCGCGGCTTGGTTTATCACCTTCCTTTACCTCATGCTGCTCCTCTTTCAACTTCATAAAGCTTGACGCTTTGTGCAGGGTGTCTTCCAAGGTCGCAGGTCGGTTGATAGTCAATTCGTTTTGGAACAGACTTTTCAGTAGTAACGCTTTCTGAAGCGTGTCGATTGCGGCATCGTCTACCACAACCAATTTGGAAACAGTTCCTTTAAACCTTCCCATGAACTCTCTCAAAGGCTCATCCTATTTATGTTGGAGAGACCAGAGATTGGCGATCGAAGTCTTCTTCTCGATATGCATAGAGTAGTGCTTCATGAAAGCCGTTGATAACCGATGGAAGTTATCAATCATATTTCGATCAAGCTGAGAAAACCAGGCTAGAAAATCGCATGCGAGGTGTTCTACAAACAGCTGACAGTAACCGGCCTCTCTTTCCCCGGGAGGGAAGTTAGTTCGGCCCATGGCGATGTTAAACGCCGTGAAATGCTGAGTTGGATATGTCTTTCCTTCGTAGAGCGCGATCTGAATCTTTGTGAAAGGGGTCTGTTTCATTCCCTCAAGGACCTTATCGAGCTCGAGGGATGAGCTTACTACGCGATGCATCCTTGAGTTCATCAAACGGATGGTCTCCTTCATGGCCGCTATCTCATCGTCTCTTTCCTCCAAGCTTCGTGAAGGTGGTGTGACTTGAGTCGCAGGTTAACCTCCCATCGATAAGACTCTAGGCGTTTTCTCGGTTGGAAACAAGTTTCGATCAATTCGAGTTGTCATGTTTCGGGAGTTCTGATCGGATCGTTCCATGAAGAGAGTCATCTCCTCACGGAACTTTTTGTGGTCGCTCTACTGGTTATCGTACTTTACCTGTAGCGATTTCAGCACGGCAGGAACATCAAGTTCCGTGTCTTTGATCAGGAGTAATTGGTTGTCTAATGTCTCCGCTCGGGCCTCCGGTTGGTGATCCTAATCAGCATTAGGGGCCTCCAGACTTGGATTTTGCTTTTCTGAGGCTCGCAGCGCCCCTTGAGAATCGTTTCCATCGGCTGGATCTTTCTCCACTTTGGGTGCGTTCGCAGTTGGTGGAGTTAGGGTTTCGTCTCCGGATATCTTCGAAGATATTTCCTCACGCGAAAGTTACGTAGTAAACTTAATCGGTCCCCTTAGTCGGCGCCAATTTGGTGATACCGGATTGAGCAACAATCTAAGATTGGTCCAAATAATAGAGGAACTAGGTTTAAATGTAAAATCACAATGAAGAATCAAGGAAAAAGATGGGTATAAAATTCTCTATTAAAGGTGATGTTGTAACACCCGCATCTCAGACTATGAATCCAGACCCAAGTGTTAGACAAAAGTTGGTATCTTCATTACTCTAAAATTTCTCGTTTACATTGTACGGTAAGTTACAACACATGGGTACTAAATTCACAACGCCTTGGGAAAGTTTGCCTCCATTGCCTGCCGCTCCCTCCTGCCTTGCCGTCCTATGGTCCACCTAACCGAATGTCCTATCCTGTACACTGGTAAGGGGGTGAGTATTGAATACTCAGTAAGACAGTCTACTCCGTCTCACCACCTAACACTACCTATCTATCCTAAACCTTATAACCCCCACACAGCCCCCTTAGTACTACTTGCCAAGCTCTGTGTGTCACGACCAACCTATTGGCGGTGATACAACCTCGTCAACTCTTGCCGGGCACGCTGGCAGCCCTTAACATTGCCGGGCACTCTGGCAGCCCTTAACCATGTCGGGCACCCTGGCATCCCTTACTTATAGTACCAGCGCAGCACGCTGATAACTATCCGGACCAGTAAACTGGTAATGCCTGGCACCCTGGCAGCCATTCCTTTAGTCGGCCCGTCGGCGCGAGCAGCAGAACGCTAGGACTTCGTGCCATCTTTCAGGCCAAACACAAACAACCGACCGTATGTCTCTACATACGGCGAATGCAATAATTAAACGGGTGGCATTGTGAACCTACTATCCTACCGGTTTTACATGCTTTTGAAACTACTAGACTCTCCTAAGGTCCACAATCAAGCTATCTACTCCGGTTAATCCTAGTCCATTATACCTCTACGTTCTCAAGCAATAGCCGAAGCATTTCAAACAATACCTTTTGCCCCGTATGGTCGGCCCCAGGTAAGCATGGTTATCCCAATACGTTACCCATGACACATCTATGGCCATACGGCGACCGTCCCTGCAGAAATACACACATAACACTATCTGTTAATTGTGGAAGAGTCACGGTCCAGCCTTGCCCATCACTGGCCTAAGCGTTCCCGTGGCCTTACCTCTAACCCTGGAGTCGTATGCGGCCGTACGAGTTTGCTAAACTTCCTTAGCGCTTCTCTTATTGGCTTACACCGGCTAGACTTTCTACCAGGTTGACTAAGGTGTGCCCGTACAACCATCTAGTTGCCCGATCACTACCTGTCTGGCCTATGACATCCTATAGTAGTCTGCCGAGTCCAACAAACAAGCGAACCATCGAGTATCCTTACTGCCTTGTGGTGGTAACTCTACCATAGCTCTATTTCGTGGTTCAATGATCGGTTAGTATCAGACCTTTCAGCCTGTCATGCTAATCCTCACATTTGGCCCACCCGCTCCCTTTGCAGAGTATAGCCGGCCTATGCATGACTCTAGTTAACTTCCTAAGCTATATGCGATGCGAGTCGGAGCTAAGCATGATCCTGCCATGGCTAGCTTCCAGTCCGCCAAACAACGAGCCACTCTTAGGCCAGCTTATGCCGAGCCAAGTTTCCTCGAGATACAGGGCTGAGTCTCACGGCGGGACTCCTTCGTCCTTGCACCCTCACCAAGATCCATTGATAGCCGAGTTATTTTGCAAGCTGCGTTAGCTTTGAATTGCTCCTGTACTGTCTCATCTACGAGTCCATAGCCAGATCGCCATGATCTGACCGGATGCTCTGCCACTATCGGTAAGCCAAGCATGCTTTTGCTTACCGGCCGTGATTCCGAACCGAGGCCGTATCAATTACCATCGAGGCCGTACCGGTCCGCGGTACAGTGGTTGGCACTGCCAGTTAGCTTCCTCTCCGATCATCGATGCCTTCACCGATGACTACAGGTTTGTTCATCGCGGACGAACAAGGTACTATACCGATACATCGATGCGTACTCTAGGCTTACCGATGCCAGTCAGCGATCTCATCGCGGACTGCCCTTGCGGACTGCTCAGTTATCCCCGATGGCCAGTGGTAGATCGATCGTAGGCCTCCTCGAGGGCCTATCGACGCGTCCCCATGATCCGATCGTGAATACTACCTGATAGCCACTCTTGGCCTTGTCAGATCGTCGAGTGTCTGTACCGATGATCGTCTCACCGATACGTCCATCGAGGAATGATCCGAGGCTCACTCGTCCTGATCATCGATCAGCCTTACTTCCTTACAATACCTCCTCGAGGCATGTTTGCTAGGTTATCCGGGCCCTGTCGAAGCGTCATCGTGCCCTTTAGTGGCGTCACCGGTACCTCGTACCGATGCCCTTGTCGAGGCGTCTCTGATGCCCTCTCGAGGCATCACCGAGGCCTACCGTTGGTACCCTGTTGTACTATCACCGAGGCTCCCCAGGCCATACCGATGCCAGCACTAGGCGTTACCAACACTGCCGGTCGTGCACGGATCACCATCCGTACCCGACTACTACCATTGCTATACTACCGGTCGTGCACGGATCACCATCCGTACCCGACCACTACCATTGCTATACTAATATACTACTACTACTCTACCCTAACCCGTACTACTAAGACTACTGCATGAAAGCTATGAAGGAGAAGAATAGAAAGGGAGTATTAGGTATGAATCGCTTCTTACCTTATATTACTGCTCCTTAGGGTGGGGTGCCGAGTTCCTTCTCGAGCTCCTCCTTTTCTCTTCCTTTTAAGCGTTTATCTTTGGCTCTAGAGAGAAGAGAAATGTTTTGGTGTGTAAATAATGAGCTCCCTAGCTCTCTATTTATATTATCCCAAAAACCCTAAGGAGAATATTCACTTTCCTTATTTTTCTCCACCTCCTTACTATATGGGCCGAAAGCCCATTTCTTCTCATTTCTTTCCTTACTTCATTTTCTCTTCTGCCTTGCGTGCCTTAGTTACCATTCCTAAGATCCGCGTCACTTGTTTTCCTTCTAAGTTTTCTCCCAAGTGCCACCTCTCCGGTTTGGGATGTTACAGATGTCCTCGTTTTAGAGGAATACATCAAGTATTTATACAAGTACAAAGTCGGTCGAAATAACCTTAAAAGATAAATGGAAAATCTCCTAAAAGATAAAAGGAAGTTATATTAATTCTAATTATTTCCTTTTATCCGAGGTAAGTCTTCCAATTTGCCTGTCTTTGCCTAGGTCGGCTAACGCTCCTTAACGGGCGGAGACGCCTAAATGGATCTCGCTGGCCCATTTCTCTGAGATGCTTCCCAAAGCTCCATGTCGGGTCGGATGTAAGTCGGGTACGGTAATGGGTGCTAAACCTGGTACCACCAATGGGCCGGCGAGGATCTAGTAACAACGTCTCGGCTCGTTAAGGAGCATCAGCTGACCTAGGCAAATACAAGCAAATTAGTAGACTTAGCTCGGATTAAATGAAATATTTAGAATTATTATTACTTCTTTTTATCTTTTATGATATTTTCCATTTATCTTTTAAGGTTATTTCGACCGACTTTGTACTTGTATAATAAATACTTGATGTATTCCTCCAAATCGAGGACATCGCCTTCAATAAAGAATTATATACACATATTTTACTCTCTTTTTTTGTGATTTTATGCTTAAACCTAGTTCATTTATTTTTTGGACCGATCAAAGATTGTTGCTCAATCCGGTATCACCTGATTGGCACCGATTAAGAGGACTGATTAGGTTTACTGCGTAACTTTCACCGGAGAAATCCTTACAGAAGATGTCTGGAGATGAAACCATAATTCCACCTACATCAAACTTAGTCGGAATGAAGAAACCAACATGACCTTCTAAAAACAGGGTCATGATGATCATGGGGAACCATGAAGAAAGGACACAACGAAACCAGCTATACGCGAAATAGAAGCAGTCAACCACTACAAAAACTTAACTTTCTGCACACAAGATAGGGAAAGCTTGAGCCAGGCACATAACGATCTGCTTGTGATCAATCTCTTGATCGATGATTGCAAAGTCAATCGGGTATTGGTAGATACTGGAAGCTCAGTAAATCTGATTTACAAAGAAACCATACAAAGGATGGATACTTGCGAAGGCAATATACACGAAGAAAGCCAAATCCTAACGGGATTCACGGGTCGAACGTTCCCAACAATTGGAGTAATCCAACTTTCGGTTGAAGTCGCCGAGATAATACGTTAGGTCAAGTTCGACATCGTAGATTCACCTACCGCGTATAACGCCGTCCTGGGAACATCATGGCTTTACCTAATGAAGGCCGTGACATCGACCTATCATCAGTGTTTAAAAGTCCCGACTCCTCAAGGAATTTACACCGTCAGGGGTAATAAAAGCAAAGGTCGCAACTGTTTCATCCTTGAAAGGAAAAACAGGACCCAAGATGCTATGGCCGTACGAGCCTCAAGGGAGATGGCAGAGAGCCAGAATAATGCACCCCATGTTTATGGAAAGAAAGTGTCGTCGGATCGACAAATCACACAAATCATCGTGGATTTCAACATCCCAATTAATGCGTGGGAATAGGGTCAGAACTGAGCGACCCTATGTGAGACCGACTAGTTGAACTTCTAAGGAAGAACGCATCGACCTTTGCATGGTCCATCAAGGACATGAAGGGTATTGGTCCAAAGATAATTTTTCATCAGCTGAATTTAGATCCGTCACATAGACCGGTCAAACAGAAGCGGAGAAAGCTCGGGCCAGAAAGCTCGGGTCGAGCGATTGCTCGATGCTGGATCTAATACCAAGGTGAACTATCCAAAGTGGTTAGCCAATTCGGTATTAGTAAAAAAGAAGAATAGAAAATGAAGGGTTTGTGTTGATTTCACAGACATCAACAAGGCTTGTCCCAAAGACATCTTTCCGTTACCTCATATCGACAGACTTATCGAAGCAACTACCGGTAACGAACTTTTATTGTTCATGGACGCCTTCTCTGGTTACAATCAGATCTTCATGCATCCTGATGATCGCGAGAAGACCGCTTTCATAACCGATCAAGGAGTCTACTGTTATAAGGTAATGCCCTTCAGTTTGAAGAACGTTGGGGAAACTTACCAACGACTGGAAGTTTATATCGACGATATTTTGTTTAAATCGGCGAATGCCAAAGATCATATTGATCATCTCAGCAGATGCTTTGAAACCCTCAATTTGTACGGGATGAAATTAAATTCTGCCAAGTGCACCTTTACGGTGACCTTGGGAGAATTCCTAAGTTATTTAGTAATAGAGAAAGGGATCGAGTGAAACCCAAAGCAGATATCTGCCATGTTAGATTTACCTTCTCCCCAAACGTGGAAAGAAGTTCAAAAGTTGACCGGATGGATAGCGGCTCTGAATCATTTGATAAGTAGATCGACATACACGAGTCTCCCGTTCTGCCAATTGCTAAGAAATGCAAGCAAGACTTTCGAGTGGTCCGAACAGTTGAGAGAAGGCATTCTCGGACCTTAAAGTGTATCTGACCACACTGCATATGATGGCTAAACCCAAGGTAGGAGAAGTCCATACCTCTACCTGGCATTCTCAACATCGGCTATTAGCGGAGTGTTGGTAAGAGAAGATCGGGGTAAACAAAAACCAATCTTCTACATTAGCAAAGCTCTCAATGACGTTGAATCAAGGTATTCGATAATGGAAAAGTTGGCCTTGGCACTTCTAACGTCAGCAAGAAAGCTCCGACCATACTTTCAATCTCATACCATCGAGGTATTAACGAATCATCCACTTCGTTCGATCCTTCATAGTCCGAACCAATTGGGACAACTAACTCGATGGCCGATCGAACTTAGTGAATATGATATCATCTATAAAAATAGACCGAATGAAGTCCCAAGTATTAGTAGACTTCATCGCCTAGGTGCCTACCGAACCTTCTGAGGATGACCTAGAAAAGAGTTTGTGGTAGACTCTGCAGGCAGATGGGTCGTCATCCCGAAGAGGATCAGGGGTCGGACTATGCCTCAAATCTCCGACTAGAGAAGTGATTGAACAAACATTAAGTTTTGATTTTGCGGCAACAAACAATACTCCCGAGTACGAAGCTTTGATAGCCGGACTCTGATTGGCAAAAGCGATGGGGGCAAAGCAAATCCGAGCTTGCTCTGACTCCCAGCTCATCACCAGTCAGTTCGACTGGTCGTACGAAGAAAATATGACAAGATGGATGCTTACCTATAGGCAATACGCGAAATTGCGGGCGAGTTTGATGGATTTGAACTCATAAAGATTCCTCGCACTGAGAATTCTGCAGAAAATGCATTGGCCGCACTGGCCTCGAGCTTCGATACAAGACGGATTATACCCGTTGAGAGTATGTCATGTTCGAGTATAGATCTAAAACCTATGGTCTCCGAGATCGGAGACAACGCAGTGGACGACGAATCCATCAAAATGGACGACGACTTCATTCCCCAGGCAGACTGGCATATAGAAATCATAGAATACATAATTGAAGGAAAGCAACCTGAACATTAATGGGCAGCTCGGAGGTTGAGAACCCGGAGTGCTCATTACACTATATTCGAAGGGAAGCTTTACCGATGGAGCGCATCTCGTTACTTGATGAGATGCATTTATTGGGAAGAGATCCTCGAAGTCCTTTGACATACCCATGGGAAGGATGGAGGTAATCACTTCGGAGGACGATCACTTGCCCTTAAATTTAAGAAACTTGGCTATTTCTGGACGACGATGCTCGTCGATTGCCAAAAGTACGCACAAAAATGTGTCACGTGTCAGAAGCACGCACCAAGAAAGCTAGCCCCCCCCAAAAGAGTATTCTCCAACTACCGTCGCATACCCGTTCATGCGATGGGCTATAAATGCGGTCGAACCGCTGGTAAGGTCACGAGGGAAAAACAATATCCTAGTAATGACGGATTACTTCATTAAGTGGGTGGAAGCTGAGGCCTATCCTCAAATCACTAGACCGGATGTGGAAAAGTTTGTTTGGAAGAATATTATCTGCCGACATGGAGTTCCTTATGAAATCTTAACGGACAACGGTCTGAACCTTGTGTGCGGTGTCTTCACAAAGTTTTGCGATAGATGGAATATCCGTCTAGCTACGACAACAAAAACGACCCGACCCATTTTTTTTTTTTTTAACAATAAACCCTTGGTCTCGGACTAGCATTCCCATAAATGTTATCCTCAACAACTAAGCAAATCACACAGACAATAATACAGCGGATAACAGTAAACCAAATAAAACCAATTCATTTACCAAGCATTCAGTTCAACAACAACCAAACATTCCAGAGTTAACCAACAACCTAGCCAATTCTAACGACAATACGGAAACAACACCAAACACGAGACCCTAGATCATCTCCCTCTTCGTAGCTGTGATTCCACGATCGCATTTTGCCTTTACCTGCATCACATGGAGAAAAGAGATGTATGAATATTATCACAAATACTCAGTGAGGCGGTCATCCCATCTACTTGGCCAATTACCAAGATAAATGAAACACCAGGCAAACACACATCACAACAAACGAACACAATACAAAACACAAGGAGTGTCGATCACCTACAATAAAACGTTAGCCAAACACCATAGAACGATCGCACAACACACATATCTCAATCAATCAAAAGGTCAAACCATCAATCAACGTATCACTAGGAATCCTAATGTTCCATCCACTTGGGACCATGGTCACGCACTCACCTTAGCCTATCAGTTGCGTCAGACCTCAACCTTTGGCAACTCTCCTCCTTTACCTGATGAACAAGGCAAACCAAACCAGTCGGTTAAACCAACCAACCAAACCTATCCGGTTAACTAAACCAAACTAAACCGGTTAACTAACATAAACTAAACAAAACTAAACCGGTTAACTAACATCAATTCTCGGAAGAGGATACTCGTTCTTCACAGTGACTCGGTTAAGCCCTCGACAATCGAAGCACAACCAGAAACTACCACAATTTCTCCTCACAAACAACACCGGTTCTCCCCACGGTGAAGTACTCGACCGAAAGAAACCCTTAACTCAACAAACCCTCTAGCTGCCTCACCAGCTCTGCCAACTCTGCTGGAGCCATCCTGTAAGGTGCCTTAGATAACGGCGTCGTCCAAGGCTCTAACTCAATCGTGAAAGGATCCGACCGCGACGACGGTAATCCCTGCAACGACCGAAAGACATCCTCACAGTCCTGGACAACCCGAATATCCCTCACTGCAACCTCACCTACAGACTGCGCCAGCACGATAGTCTCCAAGTAAGCCTCGTAACCCCTCAGTCATAGCCGCAGCCTACACCCGAGAGATCACAAGACTCTCAGGAGTCGGTCTCTCTCCCTGATAAACCAACCTCCCTCTACCACGCTCAAATACAACACGACCCTGGTGACAATCCAGATGAACTTTATACTGGTCAAACCAATCCAAACACAGGATGCCATCATACAGTTCACTGGACTGATCACCAAGTCCGCTGGCACCAACTCACCAGCCACTAGAATTTCCACGCCTCTCGCCCGACCATGAGTAACTAGTAACTTTCCTCCCACTTCCTCTTCTGTCCCTGCACAGGCTTGCCGCCATGTCAGGTATCACCTACTGTCGAGACTTAATAGACTAAACAGCTGGGCTAACCACCACAGCCTGCTTTCTCGAGTCCTCGACAACGCCTCCAGCAGTCACAACCAACTATGCTCTCGCCGCATACATGGACACTCCGCACCGTGTCCTTAATCTGATCGAAGTCCTCTCAAGAACCTCCTATCCTGGGTCTCCTTGCCCTCCATGCTCCTACTAGCATGAACCAGCATAAACCAGGAGTCGGTTAAACTCCAAATCATACCCATGGACTGATCTCTCTCCCAGATCAAGTTCCAAAAACCTCATCTCTAAACAATCCGCAACCTCTTGAGAAAAGAACTTGGCATCACACTCTGCCCAAAAGCCCGCCCAGGCCCACTCTGCTTGAACCCTCCTAGCTGCAACACACCACTCGCAAAGAATCCTATACAAATCCTCTGCACATGTTCCCTTATCCGCAGATAAGACGGAACCCTACCAACAACTGTAACCCTCAGCCACACAACTGCCACTCGTGGCATCACCGGAGCCTAACTGGTACCGCACTTGGTAACTGCCCCCATAACTGCTGAAGCCAATCCGCCAGACGATCATCTCGACCCTAAGCCCCACCCGCGGGCGCACCCGCACTACCAACCTCACGAGGACCCACACCGCCCCCCGGCAACCAACCTGGGACTACACTATCCCCACCAGCCATCACACTGGCACTCACACTTGGCTGCACGCTGGCAGTCTCAATGGCGCTCAAGTTATCTTGAAGCGTCTACGGATCACTCTCAGCCACATGCGTAACACTCTGAGCTGCACCCCCGGCAAAAACATTCACTAGTGCCTGCCACAACAACTACTACAACAGATCTGTCAGACGATCAACTCGTCACTTGGACTCTTCGTGCGGGCGCACCCGAACAGCGAGCCAATCCAGCACCAGCTCGAGTACCAGCCCTGGCCCCACAGCCCTCACACTGGCTCTCACACAGGCGCTCCCACTGGCACTCCCACTAATACACAGACCCTCCTGATACGTCTACGGATCTGTCACAGTCTCAAATGTAAAACCCTGAGCCACATCCCCAGCCGACTCACTCACTGGTCCCCGACCCCAATCCTGACCTCCACGGTCACCCGACCACCAAGGCCACATTCTCTAGTGCCTCTAGCCACACACTGTTCTAGCACAGCACACGCTAAGCACTAAAGAACCAAAACACAAAACAATCAACACTTACCGTGGAATCTCTTTGGAGGCTCGAAGGAAGATGATCCGGACCCCCAAACTCATATAATTGTCAATTTAACCAAATTACAATCCTAGCAGTTCTAGCCCGTATTAAAACCGTAAGGGCTCTGATACCAAACTGAAACGACCCGACCTGTTTTTTTTTTAACAATAAACCCTTGGTCTCGGACTAGCATTCCCATAAATGTTATCCTCAACAACTAAGCAAATCACACAGACAATAATACAGCGGATAACAGTAAACCAAATAAAACCAATTCATTTACCAAGCATTCAGTTCAACAACAACCAAACATTCCAGAGTTAACCAACAACCTAGCCAATTCTAACGACAATACGGAAACAACACCAAACACGAGACCCTAGATCATCTTCCTCTTCGTAGCTGTGATTCCACGATCGCATTTTGCCTTTACCTGCATCACATGGAGAAAAGAGATGTATGAATATTATCACAAATACTCAGTGAGGCGGTCATCCCATCTACTTGGCCAATTACCAAGATAAATGAAACACCAGGCAAACACACATCACAACAAACGAACACAATACAAAACACAAGGAGTGTCGATCACCTACAATAAAACGTTAGCCAAACACCATAGAACGATCGCACAACACACATATCTCAATCAATCAAAAGGTCAAACCATCAATCAACGTATCACTAGGAATCCTAATGTTCCATCCACTTGGGACCATGGTCACGCACTCACCTTAGCCTATCAGTTGCGTCAGACCTCAACCTTTGGCAACTCTCCTCCTTTACCTGATGAACAAGGCAAACCAAACCAGTCGGTTAAACCAACCAACCAAACCTATCCGGTTAACTAAACCAAACTAAACCGGTTAACTAACATAAACTAAACAAAACTAAACCGGTTAACTAACATCAATTCTCGGAAGAGGATACTCGTTCTTCACAGTGACTCGGTTAAGCCCTCGACAATCGAAGCACAACCAGAAACTACCACAATTTCTCCTCACAAACAACACCGGTTCTCCCCACGGTGAAGTACTCGACCGAAAGAAACCCTTAACTCAACAAACCCTCTAGCTGCCTCACCAGCTCTGCCAACTCTGCTGGAGCCATCCTGTAAGGTGCCTTAGATAACGGCGTCGTCCAAGGCTCTAACTCAATCGTGAAAGGATCCGACCGCGACGACGGTAATCCCTGCAACGACCGAAAGACATCCTCACAGTCCTGGACAACCCGAATATCCCTCACTGCAACCTCACCTACAGACTGCGCCAGCACGATAGTCTCCAAGTAAGCCTCGTAACCCCTCAGTCATAGCCGCAGCCTACACCCGAGAGATCACAAGACTCTCAGGAGTCGGTCTCTCTCCCTGATAAACCAACCTCCCTCTACCACGCTCAAATACAACACGACCCTGGTGACAATCCAGATGAACTTTATACTGGTCAAACCAATCCAAACACAGGATGCCATCATACAGTTCACTGGACTGATCACCAAGTCCGCTGGCACCAACTCACCAGCCACTAGAATTTCCACGCCTCTCGCCCGACCATGAGTAACTAGTAACTTTCCTCCCACTTCCTCTTCTGTCCCTGCACAGGCTTGCCGCCATGTCAGGTATCACCTACTGTCGAGACTTAATAGACTAAACAGCTGGGCTAACCACCACAGCCTGCTTTCTCGAGTCCTCGACAACGCCTCCAGCAGTCACAACCAACTATGCTCTCGCCGCATACATGGACACTCCGCACCGTGTCCTTAATCTGATCGAAGTCCTCTCAAGAACCTCCTATCCTGGGTCTCCTTGCCCTCCATGCTCCTACTAGCATGAACCAGCATAAACCAGGAGTCGGTTAAACTCCAAATCATACCCATGGACTGATCTCTCTCCCAGATCAAGTTCCAAAAACCTCATCTCTAAACAATCCGCAACCTCTTGAGAAAAGAACTTGGCATCACACTCTGCCCAAAAGCCCGCCCAGGCCCACTCTGCTTGAACCCTCCTAGCTGCAACACACCACTCGCAAAGAATCCTATACAAATCCTCTGCACATGTTCCCTTATCCGCAGATAAGACGGAACCCTACCAACAACTGTAACCCTCAGCCACACAACTGCCACTCGTGGCATCACCGGAGCCTAACTGGTACCGCACTTGGTAACTGCCCCCATAACTGCTGAAGCCAATCCGCCAGACGATCATCTCGACCCTAAGCCCCACCCGCGGGCGCACCCGCACTACCAACCTCACGAGGACCCACACCGCCCCCCGGCAACCAACCTGGGACTACACTATCCCCACCAGCCATCACACTGGCACTCACACTTGGCTGCACGCTGGCAGTCTCAATGGCGCTCAAGTTATCTTGAAGCGTCTACGGATCACTCTCAGCCACATGCGTAACACTCTGAGCTGCACCCCCGGCAAAAACATTCACTAGTGCCTGCCACAACAACTACTACAACAGATCTGTCAGACGATCAACTCGTCACTTGGACTCTTCCTGCGGGCGCACCCGAACAGCGAGCCAATCCAGCACCAGCTCGAGTACCAGCCCTGGCCCCACAGCCCTCACACTGGCTCTCACACAGGCGCTCCCACTGGCACTCCCACTAATACACAGACCCTCCTGATACGTCTACGGATCTGTCACAGTCTCAAATGTAAAACCCTGAGCCACATCCCCAGCCGACTCACTCACTGGTCCCCGACCCCAATCCTGACCTCCACGGTCACCCGACCACCAAGGCCACATTCTCTAGTGCCTCTAGCCACACACTGTTCTAGCACAGCACACGCTAAGCACTAAAGAACCAAAACACAAAACAATCAACACTTACCGTGGAATCTCTTTGGAGGCTCGAAGGAAGATGATCCGGACCCCCAAACTCATATAATTGTCAATTTAACCAAATTACAATCCTAGCAGTTCTAGCCCGTATTAAAACCGTAAGGGCTCTGATACCAAACTGAAACGACCCGACCTGTTTTTTTTTTAACAATAAACCCTTGGTCTCGGACTAGCATTCCCATAAATGTTATCCTCAACAACTAAGCAAATCACACAGACAATAATACAGCGGATAACAGTAAACCAAATAAAACCAATTCATTTACCAAGCATTCAGTTCAACAACAACCAAACATTCCAGAGTTAACCAACAACCTAGCCAATTCTAACGACAATACGGAAACAACACCAAACACGAGACCCTAGATCATCTTCCTCTTCGTAGCTGTGATTCCACGATCGCATTTTGCCTTTACCTGCATCACATGGAGAAAAGAGATGTATGAATATTATCACAAATACTCAGTGAGGCGGTCATCCCATCTACTTGGCCAATTACCAAGATAAATGAAACACCAGGCAAACACACATCACAACAAACGAACACAATACAAAACACAAGGAGTGTCGATCACCTACAATAAAACGTTAGCCAAACACCATAGAACGATCGCACAACACACATATCTCAATCAATCAAAAGGTCAAACCATCAATCAACGTATCACTAGGAATCCTAATGTTCCATCCACTTGGGACCATGGTCACGCACTCACCTTAGCCTATCAGTTGCGTCAGACCTCAACCTTTGGCAACTCTCCTCCTTTGCCTGATGAACAAGGCAAACCAAACCAGTCGGTTAAACCAACCAACCAAACCTATCCGGTTAACTAAACCAAACTAAACCGGTTAACTAACATAAACTAAACAAAACTAAACCGGTTAACTAACATCAATTCTCGGAAGAGGATACTCGTTCTTCACAGTGACTCGGTTAAGCCCTCGACAATCGAAGCACAACCAGAAACTACCACAATTTCTCCTCACAAACAACACCGGTTCTCCCCACGGTGAAGTACTCGACCGAAAGAAACCCTTAACTCAACAAACCCTCTAGCTGCCTCACCAGCTCTGCCAACTCTGCTGGAGCCATCCTGTAAGGTGCCTTAGATAACGGCGTCGTCCAAGGCTCTAACTCAATCGTGAAAGGATCCGACCGCGACGACGGTAATCCCTGCAACGACCGAAAGACATCCTCACAGTCCTGGACAACCCGAATATCCCTCACTGCAACCTCACCTACAGACTGCGCCAGCACGATAGTCTCCAAGTAAGCCTCGTAACCCCTCAGTCATAGCCGCAGCCTACACCCGAGAGATCACAAGACTCTCAGGAGTCGGTCTCTCTCCCTGATAAACCAACCTCCCTCTACCACGCTCAAATACAACACGACCCTGGTGACAATCCAGATGAACTTTATACTGGTCAAACCAATCCAAACACAGGATGCCATCATACAGTTCACTGGACTGATCACCAAGTCCGCTGGCACCAACTCACCAGCCACTAGAATTTCCACGCCTCTCGCCCGACCATGAGTAACTAGTAACTTTCCTCCCACTTCCTCTTCTGTCCCTGCACAGGCTTGCCGCCATGTCAGGTATCACCTACTGTCGAGACTTAATAGACTAAACAGCTGGGCTAACCACCACAGCCTGCTTTCTCGAGTCCTCGACAACGCCTCCAGCAGTCACAACCAACTATGCTCTCGCCGCATACATGGACACTCCGCACCGTGTCCTTAATCTGATCGAAGTCCTCTCAAGAACCTCCTATCCTGGGTCTCCTTGCCCTCCATGCTCCTACTAGCATGAACCAGCATAAACCAGGAGTCGGTTAAACTCCAAATCATACCCATGGACTGATCTCTCTCCCAGATCAAGTTCCAAAAACCTCATCTCTAAACAATCCGCAACCTCTTGAGAAAAGAACTTGGCATCACACTCTGCCCAAAAGCCCGCCCAGGCCCACTCTGCTTGAACCCTCCTAGCTGCAACACACCACTCGCAAAGAATCCTATACAAATCCTCTGCACATGTTCCCTTATCCGCAGATAAGACGGAACCCTACCAACAACTGTAACCCTCAGCCACACAACTGCCACTCGTGGCATCACCGGAGCCTAACTGGTACCGCACTTGGTAACTGCCCCCATAACTGCTGAAGCCAATCCGCCAGACGATCATCTCGACCCTAAGCCCCACCCGCGGGCGCACCCGCACTACCAACCTCACGAGGACCCACACCGCCCCCCGGCAACCAACCTGGGACTACACTATCCCCACCAGCCATCACACTGGCACTCACACTTGGCTGCACGCTGGCAGTCTCAATGGCGCTCAAGTTATCTTGAAGCGTCTACGGATCACTCTCAGCCACATGCGTAACACTCTGAGCTGCACCCCCGGCAAAAACATTCACTAGTGCCTGCCACAACAACTACTACAACAGATCTGTCAGACGATCAACTCGTCACTTGGACTCTTCCTGCGGGCGCACCCGAACAGCGAGCCAATCCAGCACCAGCTCGAGTACCAGCCCTGGCCCCACAGCCCTCACACTGGCTCTCACACAGGCGCTCCCACTGGCACTCCCACTAATACACAGACCCTCCTGATACGTCTACGGATCTGTCACAGTCTCAAATGTAAAACCCTGAGCCACATCCCCAGCCGACTCACTCACTGGTCCCCGACCCCAATCCTGACCTCCACGGTCACCCGACCACCAAGGCCACATTCTCTAGTGCCTCTAGCCACACACTGTTCTAGCACAGCACACGCTAAGCACTAAAGAACCAAAACACAAAACAATCAACACTTACCGTGGAATCTCTTTGGAGGCTCGAAGGAAGATGATCCGGACCCCCAAACTCATATAATTGTCAATTTAACCAAATTACAATCCTAGCAGTTCTAGCCCGTATTAAAACCGTAAGGGCTCTGATACCAAACTGAAACGACCCGACCTGTTTTTTTTTTAACAATAAACCCTTGGTCTCGGACTAGCATTCCCATAAATGTTATCCTCAACAACTAAGCAAATCACACAGACAATAATACAGCGGATAACAGTAAACCAAATAAAACCAATTCATTTACCAAGCATTCAGTTCAACAACAACCAAACATTCCAGAGTTAACCAACAACCTAGCCAATTCTAACGACAATACGGAAACAACACCAAACACGAGACCCTAGATCATCTTCCTCTTCGTAGCTGTGATTCCACGATCGCATTTTGCCTTTACCTGCATCACATGGAGAAAAGAGATGTATGAATATTATCACAAATACTCAGTGAGGCGGTCATCCCATCTACTTGGCCAATTACCAAGATAAATGAAACACCAGGCAAACACACATCACAACAAACGAACACAATACAAAACACAAGGAGTGTCGATCACCTACAATAAAACGTTAGCCAAACACCATAGAACGATCGCACAACACACATATCTCAATCAATCAAAAGGTCAAACCATCAATCAACGTATCACTAGGAATCCTAATGTTCCATCCACTTGGGACCATGGTCACGCACTCACCTTAGCCTATCAGTTGCGTCAGACCTCAACCTTTGGCAACTCTCCTCCTTTGCCTGATGAACAAGGCAAACCAAACCAGTCGGTTAAACCAACCAACCAAACCTATCCGGTTAACTAAACCAAACTAAACCGGTTAACTAACATAAACTAAACCAATTGAAGTATCTACTAAACCAAACCAATTGGAGTTTCTACTAAACCGGATTAGAGTTTTCTAAACACAGAAACGACACGCCGACTTCAAAAGCATACTGAGAACGGATATTACGTCATAATCATGATCGGAAACCTGATCTGGAATCGTGAGACCGAGACCTTTCCAACGATATACAGATCGTCTCCTAACTCCTTCTGGTTAGACGGGAAATCATCCACGAAGTGGACTGATCGCAGATCCAATTCTGCACGAACCTCTCTCGGGAAAACAACAAAAAAATCTCAGAATACTCATCTAAATGACAATCCGATTTCGCCTAAACTTAGATATAAGAGTGGAGAACTTACCCTAAAAGTTTCACTCTAACTCGATCTGATTAGGCTATTCGTTCCTCTGTTCTTCTAAAACGTGTCAGAACTGTCTTCATCTCCATCTTTTATAAAACACCACAAGCGAATCCTTTTCTCTTCTCTTTCAAGTTTTCAGCCTCTATCACGTTTTTCTGCACAAAAGGGAGGCTACTCCCTCTTATAAACGAGTCCTAGGGTTCCCTTAACCCAAACCAGCCAAACCGAACAATTGAAATTAAACCATTCGGTCCAATTCAATTTCATTCTCTAAAATTTTGGTTCACGGGCGTTACAACAACCGTCTACTACTCTCAAGGGAATGGACATGCCTAGTCAACAAATAAGACGCTGATAGCCGGGCTAAAGAAATGCTTAGTTGAAAATAAGGGAGCTTGGGCAGACGAACTCTCCGGGGTGCTTTGGGCTCAGCGAACCGCACTTCAACGCTTGACAAGGCAAACCCTTTCTTTTTAGCCTACGAATGGAAGCGTTATGAGAAGCTAAAGGGGATAAGGAAAAGTCATGCCCGAGTCTCTGAAATGGAGAAACTTCTCTCGTTTTTAAAGAAAGACGATCCACGAATCGCAACATACATGTCTCAACCCTCTGCCGATGATAACAACACTTAGATGGTTTCAATCTATGCTTCTAAAACTTTTTGTTTTCATTTTGAACTAAGAACTTGTTAATTTTTGGTTTTGTATAATTATCTCTATATTGAAGCTTTGTAGCTTCAAAACCTTATGTGATGTTAAATCTCTTCAAATTTTAGCTTTTGGTATTACTTTTGGTTTTAGAATCGGATAAGAAACACATGTGTATATACATTTAGGTATAGTGTTTGAGTCAGAATACAGTTGCAATTGTGTATCACATTAACGACTAAACAACTAAAGCGTTGTAAAGCAGTCGCTAATTTGTGACGCTTTAGTAACTAACATGCGATTACTTATGATCATTCGTGACCAAACAATAAAAAGCGTCTCAAAATAGTCGTTAATTTATTATGTTTTACTGACATGCGACTACATATACATTCGTCACTAACAAAGTAGTCTCAAAAGTGTCGCTAATTTACGACTACAAGGTCATCATAAATTGGTCACAATTTGAAGACTGATAATATCAGTCATCAAGTAGTAAAAAATTATATGGTGTCACTGTTTAATCGCTATTTTGCGACTACGTTTTTACGTCACAAATTCGTCGTAAATTAACGACTACAACACATGGTCACAAATGCGTCGGAAATTGGCAACGCATGTGTGACTCTAGAAAAATAGCAACGAAGATTTAGCGTCGCAACGTAGTCGCAATTGAGGTATTAGTGACGAATTTGTGACTCTTTTGGGGTTCCCTAAATAATTGTTTTCTTGTAGTGTTAAATGTTTAGCATTTTCATTTCTACTAATTATATATGTAATTAATTATATACTGAAATACTTATCTTTATAGTGAATTTTATATACTAGTAGTCAACTATACTTATAATATTTACGAATAGTTCACTATTATTTATATAGGTAAATAGATGTACATAAATAGTTTACAATTACACATTTTCGGTGTGTGAATCTTGTAATATTTATATCAAACAAATAGTTAATTATATTAAATTAAAGTTCTTTAATTCATATAATAAAATAGTTCATTATTTATATCAATAGTGATACAATTGTGATATAGTTCACTATATAATTGTGTTATAGTTCACTACTTTTTTTGAATTCAAATAGTGAACTATTTATATTTTATATTAATAGCAATATAATTATGATATACTTGACTATATAATTAATTTTCCGTAATCCATGCAATTGAGGTATGCAATCCATATACAAAAATCATGATAGAGGATTACATAGTTACCCAAAGCTATCAAGTCAAGACTTGTAGTCTACCTTAGGGGATGGCGAGTAGTATGGTGGTGGTGGGGAGCTGTAGACGTATGGTGGTGGGGGAGATTTATAGTATACTTTAGGGGAAGGCGAGTAGTATGGTGGTGGTGGAGAGCTGTAAACGTATGGTGGAGGAGGAGACTTGTAGTACACCTTAGGAGAAGGTGAATAATATGGTGGTGGTGGAGAACTGTAGACATAAGGTGGTGGAGGAGACTTGTAGTATACCTTAGGAGAAGGAGAGACATACAGTGGTGGTGGAGAACTGTAGACATACGGTGGTGGAGGAGACTTGTATACAACCTTAGGGGATGGAGAGTAACATGGAGGAGGTGGTGGACAAACGCATACATGTGGGTGTGGTGGAGATTTGTAGTACACCTTAGGAGAAGGTGAGTAGTGCGGTGGTGGTGGAGAGCTGTAGACGTAAGGTAGTGGGGGAGACTTGTAGTACACCTTAGGGGAAGGTGAGTAGTATGGTGGTGGTGGAGAGTTGTAGACGTATGGAGGTGGGGGAGACTTGTAGTACACCTTAGGAGATGGTGAGTAATATGGTGGTGGCGGGGAACTATAGACGTATGATGGTGGGGGAGACTTATAGTACACCTTAGGGGAAGGTGAGTAGTATGGTGGAGGGGGGGAGCTGTAGACGTATGGAGGCGGGGGAGACTTGTAATACACCTTAGGGGAAGGTGAGTAGTGCGGTGGTGGTGGAGAGCTGTAGACGTAAGGTGGTGGGGGAGACTTGTAGTACACCTTAGGGGAAGGTGAGTAGTATGGTGGTGGAGGGGAGCTGTAGACGTATGGAGGTGGGCGAGACTTGTAGTACACCTTAGGGGAAGGTGAGTAGTATGGTGGAGGCGGGGAGCTGTAGACGTATGGTGGTGGGGGAGACTTATAGTACACCTTAGGGGAAGGTGAGTAGTATGGTGGAGGGGGGGAGCTGTAGACGTATGGAGGTGGGGGAGACTTGTAATACACCTTAGGGGAAGGTGAGTAGTATGGTGGTGGAGGGGAGCTGTAGACGTATGGTGGTGGGGGAGACTTGTAGTAAACCTTAGGGGAAGGTGAGTAGTATGGTGGTGGAGGGGAGCTGTAGACGTATGGTGGTGGAGGAGACTTGTAGTACACCTTAGGGGAAGGGGAGTAGTAAGGCGGGGGTGGGGAGCTATAGACGTATGGTGGTGGAGGAGATTTGTAGTCCACCTTAGGAGAAGGAGAATAGTACGGTGGTGGTGGGGAGCTGTAGACGTATGGTGGTGGAGGAGACTTGTAGTCTACCTTGGGGGAAGGGGAGTAGTACGGTGGTGGTGGGGAGCTGTAGATGTATGGTGGTGGAGGAGACTTGTAGTCTACTTTAGGAGAAGGGGAGTAGTACGGTGGTGGTGGGGAGCTGTAGACGTATGGTGGTGGAGGAGACTTGTAGTCTACTTTAGGAGAAGGGGAGTAGTACGGTGGTGGTGGGGAGCTGTAGACGTATGGTGGGGGAGGAGACTTGTAGACTACCTTAGGGGAAGGGGAGTAGTACGGAGGTGGTGATGGGGAGCTGTAGACGTATGGTGGGGGAGGAGATTTGTAGTCTACCTTAGGCGATGGTGAGTAGTACGGTGCTGGTGGGGAGCTGTAGACATATGGTGGGGGAGGAGACTTGTAGTACACTTTAGGCGAAGGCGAGTAGTACGGTGGTGGTGGGGAGCTGTAGACGTATGGTGGTGGAGGAGACTTGTAGTCTACCTTAGGGGAAGGCGAGTAGTACGGTGGTGGTGGGGAGCTGTAGACGTATGGTGGTGGAGGAGACTTGTAGTCTACCTTAGGGGAAGGCGAGTAGTACGGTGGTGGTGGGGAGCTGTAGACGTATGGTGGTGGAGGAGACTTGTAGTCTACCTTAGGGGAAGGGGAGTAGTACGGAGGTGGTGGTGGGGAGCTGTAGACGTATGGTGGTGGCGGAGACTTGTAGTCTACCTTAGGGGAAGGCGAGTAGTACGGTGGTGGTGGGGAGCTGTAGACGTACGGTGGTGGCGGAGACTTGTAGTCTACCTTAGGGGAAGGCGAGTAGTACGGAGGTGGTGGGGAGCTGTAGACGTACGGTGGTGGAGGAGACTTGTAATCAACCTTAGGCGATGGAGAATAGTACGGAGGTGGTGGAGAGCTGTAGATGTATGGTGGTGGAGGAGATTTGTAATCAACCTTAGGCAATGGAGAATAGTACGGAGGTGGTGGAGAACTGTAGATAGATGGTAGTGGAGGAGTTGTGTATTCTACCTTAGGAAGTGAGTAAGATGGTGTTGGTGGGGAGCTATATGTGGATGGTTCATATGCTGCAACCATTGTTGCCATGATGATAACTCCTAAAGCGTAAGTGAGATGGGCTGTAGACCCCATCCTAGAAGAAGATCGCATAATGATTTTGCTTTTTCTCTACCAACCCCTAACTACGTTGGTTAGTTTTTATTGTTTTGGTTTGTGTTAAGGAATGGGGTCATGGGTTTATATAGCAATGTTTTTGTCTAAATCCAGCTTTACCATTCTCTTTCTTCAACATGTTGTTTTGGACGACATCAAACTAATCGTGGAAGCATGTTTACACGATGCCAACGTGAGACGTGCAAGAACGTTTAGCGAATGTCAACGAACTACTTTCCATTTTCTATTCACTTTCAGGAAGACTTTTGTACATCATTGATGCATCATTTTGATCATTGAGCTAGTTTGTCTATTCTTTATTGTTTTGGGTCACTTAAAATATTATTTTGATATTCTACAGCACTTTATTCTCAATTGTTTTTAATATTATAATTACAAAATATTTAAATAATTTGATATTTTCAATTAATATTCAATAATCCATCATAATTTTATATTTATAGAATCTTCAATTAAAATATGCAAGAAATTTTTTGATTGTAGATATACATAAATTTAACAATTGAAATCTAACATGAGTTTCTCCAATAAAAAATAATTTCTTCATTAAAATCATAACTTTCATCCAAACAAAAAAAAATTAAAAAAATAAACGTAATATTTCATAAATAGTTTTCTATTACTAATTATATTGAATTAATGATTTTTATATCCCCTAAATATTATTAGGGAGATATTTTCTTAAGAAAAAGCTTCGGTGTCTTCTTCTCATTCAATCTTAGACAAAACAAAAAGTCATGTCAAATGTGACATGGCAACAATCTCAATCAATTAGCCCATTCACTTTAAACAATTAAACAACTTAACAATCTACATTTCACATTTAACATGGCAAAAATCTCATTCAATTAGCCCATTAACTTTAAACAAATAACTCAAAACGCATCTCCTTTAATATATAGATGATAAAAAAAAAAAAATCTCTAACCTATTTTGATAGAATTTTGATGTTCTAGAAAATGAATTTTAAAAAATGAAATAAAATTAAACTATCAATATTTACCATAATTAATATATTTTAAGTATGGATTTTTTTAAAAAGAAAAACATTTTTGATGTGTCAATCTTCAAAATATATATTTAAACTAAAAGTTATGATAAGTGATAAAATTCCAATGCAACACTGATGTAATTTATTTAATATTTAGTAAAAAACCAAATTAGATGTTGAATTTAATCAGAAAAGTAAATTAATAAAAAACTGAAATTTATTGAGAACAAAATAGATTTGATCAAAATTTAAATAAGAGTAGAAAGCATATCTTATCGTCTTACTCTATGTTTTATTTTAGATACTATTAGTCACAAAGAGTAAAACTCGAAAAAAATCCCAAAGACCAAATATATAAATTGAAAATCATTAAAAAAAAAGGTTCTTGCAAAAATGACCCATAATTTGGAGTCAATTGCAAATGTAACTCATGGTTTTTCTCTCCTCTAATTTTTGGCAAACAAACCAAAAAATGAAACTAATTTATAGAAATGCCATTAATTTTCGATTTTTTTTTTTTTTTTGAAAAGATCAGACATGAAAAACATTTCAAAAAACCCAAAAATATCAAGTTATTTACGGAAATGTCATCTTCTTCAATTTTTCAACCACCATTAACAACCACAATTGAAGCTCTAAATGCTTCTTCACCCACATTTGAAGCGTTATATCTTCATTCTATACTCTTACAACCTCTTCATCTCTCATTTCCTCTCCAATTTAATCCAAAAACCTTTATAATTTTGATGTGAATCTTTGTTCTCTCATAAAATGTGGTTTACGGGTGCTTCTTGAGACTACTACGGCTGGGCTACTTCTTTACCGGTGGGAATAGAAGTTTTTAGAAGTTGACGAAGCTAAAAACGAGTTCGGACGACGAATAAAGGTAATTTCTAATTTGGTTCTCGATAGTAGACTTATAGTGCAGTCTACTGGTCAACAATAGGTTAGATTTGCAATTGACTTTTTTAAAACTTTATGAAGTAGTGTGCATCTGAAGTCTACGTACACTTCTCCTTTGAAAACAAAAAAATAACCGTAGACTTCATGTGCAATCTACTATAAACTTAGGTTAGTTTTGCAATTGACCAAACTTTGACTTTATAACGTAGACTTGTAGTGCAGACTTCGAGTGTAGACTACATATTGAGTCTACGTTTGGGTTAGTTTGACTATTGACCAAAATGTTGACTTTTTTAGTAAACTGCATCCGACGTCTACGCTGTACGGCGGGGTTAGTTTTGTGTTTGACCAAATTTTAAAATATTGACCAGGAAGAACATGAATCAGTAGACTTCTCCTGCAGTCTACTGTCAAAGTAGACTGCAGGAGAAGTCTACTAATTAATTAATTTGATATTTTGGTCAATTGCAAAAGTAACCTTTTTTTACAGTAGACTTCAGTAAGCAGTCTACTACGTCAGTAGACTGCATATTGAAGTCTACTTTAAAGTCAACATTTTGGTCAATTGCAAAACTAACCCGCTCCAATAGAGTAGACTTTATGATGCAGTCTACCGCAGTAGTAGACTACATAATGAAGTCTACTCGGTTTTGACGGTTTTCCGCGTATTAGAGTAGACTGCATTAGAAGTCTACCTGAAAAGTCAATTGCAAAACTAATCCTTTTTATTTAGTAGACTTCTCAGTGTAGTCTACTCTTAAAAGTCAAAATCTGGTCAAATGCAAAAGTAACTCATTTTATAGACTTCCCTGTTAGTCTACTGGTAGACTGCATATGAAGTCTGCCTCCGTAGACTAACTGCGAAGTCTACCTATTTAAATTTGTTTATAAATGCATTTATAACTTATATATAATGAATTTTTAATATTTTCTTGTTCTCATATGTGTGTTATTTATTGTTTTTGCTTCTATATGAATTGGAGGCATTTAGGAGCAATATTTATGGAAAATATGAATTTTCTTGTTTGAGTACTACTTAGCTTATATTGGTAGATGTCAAGAAGAAGTCTACTAATAGACAGAATGTGAAGTCTACTCATAAGTTTTAAATAAAAATGCATTTTAAAATAATGGATACTGAATTTTGCAGATATTTTTGATCTCAAATATGTGTTATTTATTTGTTTGTGCATACGTTTGAATTTTACATCTTCTAGTGCAATATAATTATTTATAATAATTTATCTTGTTCAACTAGGCTTTAGCTTAATTTAGTAGACTGCAATTGAAGTCTGTTTCTCAGTTATGATGACTAATGTGGTTTTGGTGTCTTTTTTACAGAGAATGGGTCACTTACCAGTTGTTTATGGGCAATGGGTTATGAAAGATAGCACTTGGCATTTTGAAGTGGATAACGAGAGAGGAGGCAGAATGTTCTTTTTGAGTGACGGTTTAACACATGCTGAACTTGTTGAAATGGCACAAGATGATTATAAGCTACAAAGAAAATCAGAGGTGGAGCTCACTTATTCACTACCGGCGTCAATGATGCAACATATGGATCCAAATACACCTCCTATGCATGTCACAAATGATAGGCAGGTCAAAAATATGATCGAGCTAAGTAGATCGCATGTTATCCGTCTTTGTGTCTCAAGTCGCTTGAAGATGGGTGTTAGCAATGCTGCAGACGTAGATGCATTTGCGGACAATGATTCTGATCAATATGAAGATGAAAATGGACATTAGCTCCAAGTTGGACTCTCTTTTTTTTGTAGAAGTTGGACATTTTACCTCCAAGTTGGACTTGGTTCATCTAGGGTTCTAACCAAAGAAAGTGTTTGTTTACCTTTGCGGTAGTAATTGTTAAGTTCTTTAGTCACCGGACTAAACACAAATTGTTTTAAATGATGAAGGGGAATAGTCATGTGCATTGGCCTTGCATTCAATAATTCATCGAATACTTTTACATTAATCATTAAATTTTGTATACGTTTACAAGACATTCCTTCATTAATGATTCTAATTAATTGGTTTAGTACAAACAACTAATTTGTATATCCTTGAACTATTTTATTCGGAATTTTCTTCTAGGAAGTTGTAGTCAAACAATGGTATACAAATCAAGTAAAATATTTTCTGACATGCTTCTTCCTGTTTCTTCATGTATATTCTGAAGCAGCTGCATTAAGCTTCTTGTTGAATTGTTGAGCATCAGTGTCGAATCTTGAAACACATCCTTGTAATTCTCCATACCCATAAGCCAAAAACAACATCGCTGGTTCTACCCCGAAACCAAAGAACAAAAGCCTAATGGCACATCAACAAAAAGCACAAGATTTGAAGAAAATCCAGCTAAAATAACTTTAAGCTATGAATAAAATAGCTTCAAGATACGAATTAAAGAATGTTCAAACCTTGAGTGACTTCCATGCTGCCTCGTATGCATCTGGATTCTGCAAAGAGGAATGATTTTGCATCAGTTTCTAAGGCTTCATAATTAATATCAAGTAGTGGATCTTAGGGAAAAATGAATACATGTGGTTTAAAAAAGACTTGGATACAGTCCCACGAAGATAATTGGGGAAAGATTATGATTGCCCTTAAGGATGATGGCTTCAATTGGAAGTTAGAAGGGTAAGACTCATGGCTATAGCATAAAGTTTTGAAAAATGAACTTTGTCTTAAGATGAAGTATTAACTTTTCTCGAGTGTATAATGCAGCATGTATATATGCAAAACACTCGAAAAATCAATTTCAACTTACGCACAAACAACAAGCAGAAACAGCAAAGCTAAAACAACAACCAAAATACATATATTCTCAATGTAGTTCACTAAAATCGCAATCTGACAAAGAACAAACCTGACGAAGAAGATCAAATTGAGACAAAATAACCTCATGTGAATATAGTTTCACCACGTCCTTCTTTTGTCCCACATATGACCAACTATGCTCTTTCCATGGCAATATCAAAACCCATGTAGATAAACCTGCAGATTTCATCATTTGAAATTATAAGGTATACATATGAATGAGTATAAAAATCTAATGTATACACAAATGTCTCTGCCATAGAAGATATCAGATGAAAAATGCAGACACAAAATCGTTGAGAATTTGCAAACAAGTTTGAGTAGGTATAAATCACTGATACCTTTAGCAAGCATGTATCTTGCTGAAATGAGAGCAGAAGTAAATCCAACTCCAATCCCTGTAGAAGCACAGATTTGTCTCAAGCGATACGATAAAGAATCAAGCAAGAGCTTAATACAAATGGGAAAGGTGAAAGTTACAGGAATCTCTACGCATTCAATCTGAACAAACAAAGCAGATATGCAAATCAACAAAGATAAGCCTAAGAACATGAACAAAGAAATGACCTGCACAAAAGAAGATTTCAAAGTCTTACATTGTTGTTACATTCGAGAAAAAGAAGAATCAGAGAGTTGGTCGACGTAAAAGCGTTGATGTGAACTACAAAAGATGGAAAAAAACTCACTTTGGTTTCTTTCTTCCTGATGGCTAAAGAGCTTCCAACACAAGCCGCACGCTGTTACACAAACAATAATCATCAATCAGTGACAGAGATTTCTCCAAAATTTTAAAGAATCAACAAAGAACAATAAGTAATACAAAAAAAATCATCAATAGACGGGAGAAACCTAGATATGCGGCGGTGATTTGGTGGAAAAGCGGCAGAGGTGGATGGTCAGAGAACTCACGGAGTGAAGAGAAGCTGCAGCGGTTGGGCGAGATTTGTGGAAGTGACGACTGCTTCGAATTGTTAGCAAAGAGATTACAGACATAACTCGCCGCAGCGAAGAGGAAGGTGGTGGTGTGTAGATCTGAACGAGATACGCAGAGAAGAATTAGCTAGCGGCTAGCGCCGTTTGAGAAAGAGAGAGTGTGGAAGGTTTGGGGAAATTGCTCAAATGGCCTCCCCATTTGAATTTAAATCTAACTAGCCCTCACTAAATCTAAGTGGCCTTCTCTTTTTACAAACACAATTTTTCACCCATTTACCCTTTTTTTACCCAGTTTTCAATCAAATATTTCATTAAATTTGTCAACAACCAGTTAATAAATTAACCCAACAACAACCAATCATATGCTTCCACCTCACCCCCTCTTCTTTCTTCTTCTTTTACGCTTTCTCGGTGCTCACGGAAACGAAACAAAAAACCTAAAACAGAGAGCAACTCGTTTTTCTTCTTCTTCATGAGTTCGACGTTCTCTTCTTCTATACAAGTGTTCACAACGCGATTTGAAGGTAAGATCTTCTTTAAGAGTCTTTACCCTCTTTTAAATAGTTATTCTCAAATTGGAGGTTTGATTGTAAATATGAAAATTTGTTATTTTTGTATAATAATATGGATAATGAACTTATTTTGTAAGTCTCTTAGGGTTATGACATGATTTTGGTAGTAAAATACTAGCTGAATCGTTGTGACTCGCTGTGAATCAGATGTAAATCGAAATTGCAGAGGTATAACTTTAAACATTGGTACTATTAAGACTGGTCAGTATTACTAACCTAACTGGTACTAATAAGATTAACTGGTACTAATGAGAATAACTTGTATTACTTGACAAACTGATACTACTGAATGAATTGGTATTAATTTGTAAGCTAGTGTTAATGACATACTAATGACATACTATTATATTAAGCTATCATAATGTAGTAACAATATTTGTTTGTTATTCTTTCAGGGCACAAGGTGTAAAACTTGTTGCACAATCATAGGTTTTGATTATAGAGGATCTTATACAAGGGAAGATGATTACACAAGATGGAGTTCAAGAGGAGATGAAATTCACACTTTACCAATGCGGACGGCACCGGAGGAAGTGACGTATTCGACGTTAGTTGATGGAATCAACAGGACAATGATGATAGATGAAGTTACAACGCAGCTTAAACTCAGTTACTTTTCGTTGGTATGGAATGGTACAGTACCATCATATATCTCAAATGATGATGGGGTTTTTAGTTATCTAATACAAGTGAATGGAGATGGCCGTAGAAGTCTTTTGCATGTGGAGCTCATTGAAAATGTTGAACAAGAGGGTCGAGAAGTTGAAGTTGGTGTAGGTGATGGTTTGGCAACTCTGTAAACCAACGAACACACGGAACACCATGAGCTAGCACAACGAAGTATAAATGGTATAAATGTGGGAAATTGTTTTGTGTTCTTTCTGTCTGGTACTACTAGGTATAAATGGTATATATATTTGGCTATGTTTTTATTACATATCATGAATCTTGGTACATATGACGACGCTAATGAGGATTACTTTTGTATGTATGAAGACAATAATGAGGATAATTTTGGCACGTATGAGGGACCAGATGGTGTGGAAGGAGTGAGGCATGTAATTAAAGAATGGGAAGATGGTATGGATATCACTAATGGCCAAGAAATTCGAACTAGGCAAGAAGTGAAAGATTTGGTTCAAAGAAATCTGGACCCCTTCGATATGTGGTAAAATGTTGTGATATTAGTTGTAAGTGGCATCTACGGTTAGAACTTACAACAAGATGCATACATGCTCTCGAGCTGATGAGTATCTTGTGAGCGGTAGCAACAGCAATGGGGACGAGGCGTAGGTATTTCCGTTGTAATTATGTGACTGAATTTAGAGTGTTCTTTCTGTTGGGTATAACTAGGTATGAACGGTTTAACTGGATGACACATTTTGTGTGTTCTCATTGTTTTCTATGTGTACTTTTGATTAGTTTATGTACTTTATGCTTATTTATAGATGTTGGAGTATTTTATACTAGGGCACCAGTGGGTACTCATGAGTATAAATAATGAATGTATACAAATATTACTTTTTCTACTAAAACTACCTTATACATATGGATAATGTGTGAATACAAACCTTATTTATATGTCAAAACACTGAACATGGTGTGTTCAAATATTTTTATATACGAAACTATGTAAAATGTATTTAAATGAAATAATTTGATTAATACTACTACAAAACGTATAATTTTAATACGGTACTACTAATTATACGTGAAAAAATTGAAAAGTATAACTATGAGCATATCAGTACTACTGAATATTAAGTATGACTACGAGTAAAATTTTAATAGTTTTTAATTTTTTGACGGCGCATGTGTTTAGTGTGCTATAGTTTTATATTTATTTTTTGGCTTATTCCACGTTTTAAAAATGTTCTTCTCTATCAAGTTACTTCACTTATAAATACTACTCATACTAGTAATATTCTAACCTCAAATTTGGTCATGATATAACTAAAAACTAACATTACCAACAACCAGCATTTACCTGAAAACACCAATTCAACATCCAAGTACCTAAAAATAGATTTTAACATCCAAGTACCTAAAAACAACATTTTAACATCCAAATACTTAATAACATTTTAAGTCTTCTAATACTTAAAAACACTCAAAAGTCTTATAATACTTAAAACAACAACCAAAACAATCCAAACTACACTTCTTTGCCTTCTTCGTGACCTTTTCCTCCTCTGCTACATTACTTTGTCGAGTGTTATTTCAGTCTTTTGTGTTGTCTTTTTATTCCCACCCGTAATGGCAGCTCCTCCTACCTTCTTGTTTTGCCCTTTCCCATTAGACGTAAATGGATGTGTCTTGAACTTTGATGGTCTGGTATTTCTCTTCACCCTTGGAGTAAGATTCTTCTGATTTTCTTTCTTATTTAACAGTAAATCAAAGAATACCAGTTAATTTAAGCATACCATTAAAACTGAAAATACCAGTTAATCAAGGAACAACATGTATACTAAAAATACCATTTAACCAAAGAACACCATGTATACTAAAAATACCAGATATTGCAAGAATACCATTTAGTCTGCTTAACTATACTGTTGCAACGAAATATGTTTAATAACTGGCTTCTAATGAACGAAATTGCCATGCATTAATATAGATTGATTGAAATATAGAGATGGGTATTCACTCGGTGGATTATAGTTAAGTTAAACCATGATCCGTGAGTGGCAATAAACAAAACATTACCAGTTATTAAAAAAATTATAGTAAACGAAGAAGCGGATATTAAATCATAGTAAATGATTACAATTGATCAGAACAATACAAACAAACAAGTTAACTGGATTATTTTAGTAGTAGTTATTTTATGGCAAATATACCCGTTGATTATACTAGTTTGATTACCAGTTACATGATCGATTTCATAGTTACCATATTTATTAGATGTTTTCCCCTAATTACTAAATGTTAGACTAAAAGTACCAGTGAACATACCTTCGATGTTGAAGGAAAAGCCTCATTTCCGGATTGTGACCCCTTTTCAAACTCCTTACCTAACTCGGACACTTCATTTATTTCCAGTGCACTACTAGACGCTTTTGAAGTTCCTTTTGAAGAGTTTTTCTTCAAAGTTTTCTTCGAGTTGTTCTTTTTAAGTCCTCCCATCGTTTTAAGAGGCATTTTTACAATCATGCATCACCAAAGCAAAATATACTCATTCAGTTACATATTACAACATAAATCCCTAATTATTAATCAAACCCTAATCAATGGATTTGATTTCAAACCCTAAATTGAAATCGATATATCTCTAATTCATATCAAAACCTTACACTTCTCCATTTGAAATCAAAATTCTATGCAAAGCGAAACCCTCTCATCTCCAAAACCGAAATTCTTTCTAAACAAAATCCTTTTCTGAAATTGAAGAGACGTGTAGATATTGAATGATAGTTACCTTGACGAGACAAATACGACGTCGGCAACAACGACCTCCCAACACCGGCGTCAGCAGAGAAAAGACGAAATCGGATTTGAGAAGAGGAAGCGAATAAATTTTGGAGTTTGGGGTTCGCGAAGATCTGTTTTGCGAAAAAGAAAGAATAAAATTTTGTTAATTTTTTTTTTAGATTTAGGTTTAATGAGTATCCGGATGGATACGGGTACAAACTCGGATCTTAGTGGATCTGGCCCGTTTTTTTAATGGTATTTTGGTCATTGCACACGTTTTCCTTTTAAAAAATAATACAACTAATTGTTCAAAAATAAGAAGGCCAAATCAGATTAAATGTTGGTGAGCAAGGCCAAATCAGAAAATTGCCCGGAAGGTTTTCATTAACAAAATTAGGGTTACTTGCTTTATATATGCAGGTGAAATAATTCGGTTAGGTTAAAATATCCGGTTCAGTAGACTTCGTTTGAAGTCTTCTATATCCTAAGCCCTAAACGCTCAACAAAACCCTAAACGCTATAGCACTTCTGATGAAGTCTACTTTAGTTAGTAGATTTCATATGAAGTCTACTAACTGAAAACTTAAACCGATTATTCTCAATCTAAACCTTAAACCCTTGATAAAAACTTATATAAATCATTCATAACGTTTTATATATTCGTAAGTTAACATTTTTATGAAAGTTTGACATTTTAAATATACAAATGCAAACCCTAAACTCTAAACAAAAACTTGTTTCCAACCTATAATGCCAAACTATTACCCATATTTTGGACTCGTAGATCAGACACATACGCTAACTCAAAATCTAACATCACCTTATAGTTAATTTAACTTTAGAAGTCAAACCCTACACCACAATTTCTAAAACTATAACCCTAAACCATCCAATCCCTAAATCATAAACCATAAATAAGAACCTGATTTCTAGAACTAAATAATTACAACCATAAATAAACTCATTAAACTTACAAATAGCAAACAATAATAACTACCAACATGTGACCAAATCAAAATCTAAATAAATGGTTATGAAGTATCTTATTTGGTATCTCATATATTTGTTTATTATAGTATGTTTTTCATTACTAATCTAATTTGTCTTTACTCGTTTAATTTGTGAAATTTTGTGAACTTATATTTTTTTATACATCATAATTGTTTATAGTTTGGTCATGAACATAAATTTTTAATCAAATTATTTTTTTATAATTAATACATTTAAATTTATATATAATTCGGTAAGTAGACTTCATATGAAATCTACTCTAATGCATCGTAGACTTCAGATGGAGTCTACAAGGTAGACTTCTTATACAACGGTAGACTTCTCGAAGGCTAAAACGGTAATTATGGTTTCTGTTTTTTTTGTTTGTTCATAAAGGTTGTAATTGTAATTTCACTACCCGTTTGAGTTACTTTTGTCAAACATGAGATAAGGGGTTTACTTTTGCATTTCAAATGAATTTTTGAGTCATTTTTAGCAATTCCCCCTTAAAAAAAATTAAATATAAAATAATATTGTTTATAACATATATATATATATATATATATGATTTTAAAAAATATATTCCGAGTATACGCGGGGAGTCATCTAGTTTGGTTTATAATAATATGGGTTTTGATGTTATTATTACTATATAATGTTTTTATATTGTAATTTTATTATTTAACCGCTACCGTTCCGCTAGTCAACCAGTCATAAACATCCCGCAAACACACTCATTTCCAACCGTTTTGTCAGTCGTATAAATTGTTTAGTAACGCTTGAAACCGCACTCGCCCGCTTCCGCAAACTCCACACACAACTGCACCCGTTGCGGCTAAACCAGTCATGCCCTAACTCTATAGCCAAACAACAATTAACTCCACAACATTTTAAAATCTTTCTTTTACTTAGAAAATTTCGTTTACAAATTAATAAAGAAACAAATAAATTGTTTACCATATTTATTGATTTTCCACAAATGTTTTTACTAACAAAATTTTGTTTATAAACTAATAAGAAAACAAATAAATTGTTTACCATATTTATTGATTTCTCACAAATTTCCAGCAGCCTAAACAAAATTAACTTCAAATGTTAATGAAATTTTTGCTCAACACATAAAAAAAACTTTGCCATATTTATCGTCTCCCATAAATATTGTTTACCATATTTATTGACATAATCTTGATTAATACCTAAACAAAAAATATATCCAAAAACATTTGTCTAAATTACATTAATAATTTAATGACACGATTTAATACCCCATATTTAATGACAAGCTTCTCTTTCAAAACTTATTTTATAATTTAATCTCTCCTTTCATATGAAATCTCTTCGCTTTCAAAACCATGGCGATAATTATCAGAAGATAGTTTAGTTACAATTTTTTTGTATATCATATGTTTTTCTTTCATCATCTTCTTTTCTTTGGCAGCACTCATTAGAGTTTTAATGTCGGAAGTAAAGCGTTTGAATCATCAATATTCAGGAGAATTATAAAACTTAGACTGGTACTTAGCCAATGACACTCTCTGTAAGTTTCTATTTGTTTTATCCAGTGTTCTAAAATACGGTCTATACTACCGTATATACGCGATTTAGTGAAGGACTGTACCGTTTTTTGCTATACAGTTAAAAATATGAAATACACTATACAACCGTCTATACAGCGATAATACGGCTATACGGCCGTATATACGCCATATAAACGTTATGTATTCTCTTAAGAAAAATATTTTAACAAAACTGATATTTTGAATTTTTTTTTGTTTAATTTCAACTACTTGAGATCATCAATGGTTATAATTTTCTTATATATATTTTTTTAATGATATATCTAATATATTTTTCCTGATTATAACTTTTAAAAATAAAATATATTAATTATAAGTGTGAGTTTTGTTTAATATGTTAATAATGAGTTATATTTTTACAATATAAGTTGTATATTTATACTATTATTCAAAAAATATTCATCGTATATACTCTGTATAAACGTTTGTATATACGTCTAGACGTTATACGGTGGTCGACCGTACGCCTAGCGTATAGTGTATTTTAGAACACTGGTTTTATCTATAGGATTAAAAACACAAAAACATTAAATTCCCTACTCCGCTCTAAAAAACCATGTCGATTACAATCAAAATCTATGTTTTTATTCTTCTTTGGCAGCACTCTTTGTCACCACTTCGGTTTAGGTTCAAATGTAACAGCGTTTGGGTTATAATTCCTCGAAAAAATTATTAAAGTTTTTGAAAGATAACATTTCCATGTCAATGACACTCTCTGTTAGTTTTACAAAACTTGGAATGAAAGAAACCGTAAGCCATTGGCACTCTCGGTAAGTTTTTTATTTGTTGTTAGGGTTTAAATTTGTTGTTTTAAGCCAGTGGCACTCTCGGTGTTGTTTTATACGTAAATTAAGATTGTGACAAAAACATTGAATCTTTTGCAGAGCTCATGATTCCTATTTTGGTATTTTGGTATCTTTGAAAGAGTGTATTAGAGACCACAGTTAATCTTGATGGCTATACCCTAAAGCAAGATTGATTTATATTATGCTCTAAGTTTGGCTCAAGTAGCTATAGTAAATCGTATGCAGTTGTCATGGGACTGGAAAATTCTTTTCAATCTCTTGACTAAACTTTTTTTTCTTTCTATGCTTCGTTTAGCTAAATTGATTTTAACAACAAAATTCCACAAATATATCTTACGTGGTGTTTTTATACATATCTCCTTAATCTTCAAAGGCTATTATATAACACGTCTCTTCCATATGTTGCATTTCAAGCAAAAGCCATGGACTTCTGTGCAAAAGTAAGGATCCATATTCCTACTTCTATCTTTCTCTCTTTTCTAACATGAATTAAAATATGCTCCATCTTTTTCTATGTTTATTCATTGCCAATCTACTTCTTCATCAGAGTATGTTGAAGCAGAATATAGAGAGAAAAAATTGTTATGTGTGTGGGTAACTAAGATTCACAGCTTTCTATTTATGAGCTCCAAAATAACAAAGAAATGTGGATTGTTCAGTGATGTTGTTTGATTTTTGTTCTTAGTCTTGCAAAGTTATTTATTATTGCTTGGCAAAAGTTTTATAACAAATGTTTGATTATATCTTATTGCTTCGTGAAAAATCTAATGCGTTCATATATCAGTGGTTCGAGACAACACATTCATATAATACACAAACAATTATAAATTATTATGCCATTACAATTTACAAACGATTCATTCTATCAAAAAAATTCATTACATGAATATTATTAACAATATTCTTTATATTTTACTATTTTATAATTAAACATATTAAAGTTCACACTAACGGTTACACTTAAACTTGTGCACAACACGGGTCCTAATCTAGTATATTTAATATAGTGAAAACATAACGAATGCATTTGGTGGCCCAACGGTTTCAGATCCCATAGTGTTCATATACAGTTCCCATGTTCGAGCCCAAGCTGAACCTTCCTCTTTTTTTTCCTTTTTGTCGCTTTGTCACAAGTTAGTCACAAAATAGCAACGAATTTGCGACTAATCTGAGACTGCGTAAAAATGTGTAACTCATTGGCGACTCTTTAGCAACGGTTCTGAAGAATTTTGGAAATTTAACATTATATCTAAAGTATATACAAGTGTTTTGTTATGTAATTACATTGTTCTATATTACATTAGACATAAGAAATGTAATTTTGTTGCATAGTAAATTTAATTTAAAATTGCAATTGATGTTTCTAAATTCCAAACTAGGAAACTTATAAGTTTAATGGAGTTTGTGGTAAAGTGTTGATTTTGAAAAAATCAACTTCATTAATTTGGAGTACATTAATGCATATTATCAATCAAAATTTTAAGAATTACATCATAGGTTTAATAGAAATGAGACAAGTTCAATCTTTGGTCATAAATGTTTAGGGTTTAGGGATTTGGTTTGTGACAGCATGAAAAGAGTCACACATGAGTCACAAATAAGTGACGCGTTAGCTACGGCTATATAAAGTTGGGACTCATTAGCGACTCTTTTCCAACTCCTCTGAAGAATTTTGGACTTTAACCAACATATTTTAAGTATATACAATTTATTTTCATGTAATTACATTGTTCTAACCTACTTTAGACATAAGAAGTTTAATTTAGTGGCAATGCAAATATAAATGTAATTTACAATTGATGTTTGTAGTTTACAAAACTAAGACACTTATAAGTGTTAATCTAATTTGTGGTAACTTGTTGGTTTTTTCAATTTCAACTTGATTTGTAGTATTTTGATTCACATAAGCAATCAAATTGTTAAGAATACATTTGAAGTTGAATAGAAAGAAGAAAAGCTCAATTTATTGGTCCTAAATTTTTAGGGTTAGCCACAAAGCTACGGCTATATAAAACTCGGACTCATTAGCAACTCTTCTCCAACTCCTCCGAAGAATTTTGGACTTTTAACCAACATATTTTAAGTATATACAATTTATTTTCATATAATTACATTGTTCTAACCTACTTTAGACATAAGAAGTTTAATTTAGTGGCATTTCAAATATAAATTTAATTTACAATTGATGTTTGTAATTTACAAAACTAAGAAACTTATAAGTGTTAATGGAATTTGTGGTAAAGTGTTGATTTTTTCAATTTCAATTTGATTTGTAGTATTTTAATTCACATAACCAATCACATTAATAAGAATACATTTGAAGTTGAATAGAAAGCAGAAAAGCTCAATTTATTGGCCCTCAATGTTTAGGGTTTAGGGTATTGTTTTTTTCACCGTCGCAAAAGAGTCACAAAATAGTCACTAATAAGTGACAGTTTAGCAACGCAGTTTTGGCTCCAAAACTAAAAATTTAGGTTTAGGCCGCGATTTTTTGGCTTTTAACGCAGGCTAATGATGCCCCAAAAATCAATAATTTGCGACGCATTACTGACGCTTGTGTGACTCCAACACTTATTTTGTATAACAAATCTGAATTCCCAAATCATTTCGCAGGAACCCTAATTTTTTTCTGTTCTCTCTCGAGACTGAGGCAATTTCTGACCGATATGTGCAGAAACCCTAATCTTTCATCACTGATCGATTTGTGCAGAAATCATCTTCGATTCACATATTTCTTCTTCTTTCTCTCGATATCTCTATGTGTCTCTCTCAATTCGACTGAGATAGAAATCCAAAATCCAAAATTTCTTGAATCGATCTACTTCTTCTTCTTTCATCTCTTTCTCTCGATCTCTCTATTCGATTCACATCGAAATTGAAAACTCTAAGCTATGGTTGTGAGCCAAGGAGGAGGTTTACGAGGCCGAGGAGGTTTACGAGGCCGAGGAGGTTCTCGAGGCCATGGTGGAAGAACGACCGGCAGTGTTGGTGGTGGAAGAACCACTGGCGGTGTTGATGGTGGAAGACCAATCGGTGGTGTTGGTGGTGATAGAGTTACAGCCGGTGATGGTGGAAAATCCAAAGCCAAAGCCGGTGATACTTTGCCTTCACATGCAGCACCACCTCACAACAATGGAGAGGGTACGGCCAGAGACAACGGTCTCGTAAAGCTTGCAGTGGTTATCGAAGATGATTCAACCTCATGTGGACCAAAGAGACCCAACGCCGGAGATGTTACGGCCATAAAGAGCAATGGTACACCGCTGCAACGACCAAGGTCAAGCGGCGGCAGTAGTTCATCTCATTACTCTAACCCACAAGGCCGTACTCCGCCGTCTTCAAAGGGAACTCCAGACTCTCAGGCGACCGTATCAATTTCTTGATTAAAGTATATTCCTCCGCAATACCAAGATTCAACTAATAGGCTTCTATTTACTGGCCTACCGTCTCGAGTTCCATCCAATCCTCAACTTTCCAACCGCAACCTCAATATCAATCTCCAAGCACAAGAGGAAGCCTATCAGTTTGACCAACCAGAAGATGGCGTATATAATGAAGATGAGGAAGATGACAAGGATGAAGGAGATGGACTCGATAGTGAAGAACATGAAGCTTAAAAATTGGATGGTTATAACGAACCAGAAGGGCTAGACGACCACAAGCTCTTGGACAATATTTTGGCTCTTCCAGAACGCCAGAGACTACCCCTCCTATGCGAGATACATTATGGTAAGTTTACTCTTGAAATATGTTTATCTTGAAATATGTTGGTACTCTCGATCATTGTCTGTGTGTTTAGAATGGTTTTCATTTTACAAAGCTTAGCATCATTGTCTGTGTTTTCCTTGCACCATTGTCTGCTCCTCTGTGTTAGTTTGTAACCTCTCTTTATATTCATGTCTTAGGTTTACTAGGGACAAGGGACTATTGACTCGTGTGATTACTGGGATATTTCATCGTAATTTCAATGGCCCTTACTTCAGCTGGACGGTGACTCCCATAGAGGAACAAGACCTATATTTCCGACTTTTTGTGATAATGTTTCATTCTTAATCAATACCTAATTGATATAATTCTACTGATCAATACCTAACTGAGTTTTTTACCGTGTAGAGGAAATATAATTAGGAAAGAGGGATCATTGATCTTGTTAGGGCTTATTTCTGGACGATTGCTACAAAAGGCATGAGATGAATTGTGAGTCACGCTATGAAGAAGGGTGTAAGGCCCATTGGGATTGGTGAGACCCTTTGGGACCATATGTGGGTCTATTGGGAAACTCCTAAGGCAGTGTCTAAGAGCACTACTACTTCAAACTCCCGTAACTCTACTCGTGGTGGACTTGGCATCTACAAGCATTGTTCTGGCCAATCCTCTCACTTAACTATTGAGCAACAAATGGTAGTACATTACTGATATACTCATATATTTACCGCTTTCATGTGTATATTTTCATCTCTTTAGCATCCTTTATGCATCTTTAATCATCATTTAGAGTGCATTTAGTCTAGATTAGCTTAGACTTGCATCTTAGGACATTAGTTTAGGTTTTGTACATATTTTCTTCTCTTTTACCCTTTTTCAGGTAGTATATGTGGATAAATGGTGACATCTAGCTAGCTAGAGCCTGGAGGAGTGCAGAGGATGTGAATCTGGGTGCAAAGGAGCGAAGAAGCTTAAAGAATGGAGTAGAGAAGCAGTTATCGAGCCCTCAAGTATCGGTTGAGACCGATAGACCGCGCAACTGACCGCGGAATGAAGAACAGAAGAAGATATATTGACTGCGGTACAAGGGCCGGCGTATTGACCAAGACCGATAGAAAAGACAACCGATACCCCATGGTATCGGTGAAGACCGATGATCAAGACCGATACACTGCTCCAGCAAACACACGTACCGGCTACTGACCGCCTGCACTGAAGACGGACTGCACAGCCTATCGGTCACACACCATGTCGTTTTGACCAATATCTTACGCTTTTTGTTAAATTTTTTGGACCCTTTTATTTTGTTGACCCGCGTTTACTAGGGTTGACCCAGCTACTGTTCACAAGGCAGTATAAATACCATATTTTTCGCCTTTTGAAGAGTAAGCAGAGTTTCTTGGTTTTTGTTTTAGCTTAGTCTTCTTTGAGATTTTAGCTTCCTTAGTGCATTTGTAGACATTGATGTGCTAAGTACTTCTTGTTTTTAGTTTTAATCAAGTTAAAGTTTCTATCTTTACAAGTTCTTTAATTGCTTTTTATTATTTCGAGTTTCTTGCATCTTTCGAGCTCAGCCATGTCTTGTACCATAGTCAGGAGTGAGTAGTCTGCTTGTTGAGCTCAGGAGTAGTAGGTTAGGACTTATAAGACTTGGTTAAGGTTGCAGATCCAACACAGTAGATCCTCGAGCTTAGGTGAGCTCAATGCTTGATCCGAGACCGATGACTCGTATCTTGATCTCAAGCGGTTCCTTGCCGACAGGTGTTTGTGGAAATGTTTGACCGACCTTTTGCTCGGCGTAGTGTCCTCGACCACGACAATGATGTAATTGCGCTGCGTGGGCTCGATTGGTCCTTTTCTCGATAAAGCTTAGAGAGTCCCTAAGTCTCGCCACGACAGTGAAGCAAGAACAGAGACTCAACAAAGGAGTATCGCGCCACGATACTGGGTGTGCTTATCTCCATGGTACATGCCCTAGGTGTGCTTAAAGAAGAGACATTTAGCTCGTTTAACCTTGCCTTGCTAGTCTTAACCAGTTGCTACTCCGGAAGCTCAGCTCTTAAATCTTATTGCATCTAGAAATCGTATCCTCTGCTTTTAAAATTCTCGCTTTTCTTTAGTTTTTAGCTTTGTTACATGAAAGAAACCGCTTCTTATGATTGCTTTAGCTTATTTCGAATGTTATATAGCTTAGTACTCTGTAACCATGGTTCCTTGTGTTCGATCTCATATGTGGTACAATTGAGTCGTGAGTTAAGTTGTTAGCATTTCATTGGTTTATTTGTAACATTGTTTCTGCTTGTGTTTGCATGCATAGAAAATATGGCTCATCAATTACTCAGTTCTTTTTGTTACAACTTGCTTCTACTTAATCCTCCATCTGCCTAATCTTTCACATATATTTGTACAGGAGGAGGAACTGGGGAGACTTGGCTTATTTGGAGAAGTCTTTGTGAAGACACACACAACGGTGGATGGCACCTTTGTTGATATAAAGCTCAGCAAATCAATGATGCATGTGAGAAGAAACTAGCAGAGGTTATCGAGCAGCGGACAGCCGATGGACCAGATGAGGCAGACATTTCTTCTAAGCATTTTACTCAGCGCAGCCGCACTATTGAAGAGAATAATGATATTTTCCTTAAGGTAAGGAATCCTTTCTCTCCTGGTTTATGTTTCTATTTGTATCTTTTCTTTCTATTGAGGATCATTGTGTGTAGCAGTATGAATGAGCTTCTTATTAAAATTTCGATCTGTTTCTTCAACACATAGAATGTGTTTTGTTTGTTGTTGCAGTGTATTGAACTCAATCAAAAGGGCAACCCTTTTGGAATAGGTGGACTGTCTCAGAAGTTTAACAAAGGGACAAAAGAAGATAAGCTATGCAACCCCAACCTCTTCTGCGCCTGAACTAGTAGAGGTGCAGAAGAGCTTAAATCTATTTGTCATAAGCTAGATGCACACGAGTAGGACAATAGGCGACGTGACGAGGAGAATAGGTGACGTGATGAGGAGCTAAAGGGGCTAAGGAAAAGTCATGCCCGAGTCTCTCAAGTGGAGAAGCTTCTCTCGATTTTGAAGAAAGACGATCCACGAATCGCAACATACATGTCTCAACCCTCTGCCGATGATAACAAAACTTAAATGGTTTCAATCTATGCTTCTAAAACTTTTTGTTTTCATTTTGAACTAAGAACTTGTTAATTTTTGGTTTTGTATAATTATCTCTTTATTGAAGCTTTGTAGCTTCAAAACCTTATATGATGTTAAATCTCTTCAAGATGTAGCTTTTGGTATTACTTTTGGTTTTAGAATCGGATAAGAAACACAGGTGTATATACAGTTGCAATTATGTATCACTGGTGATACCGGATTGAGCAACAATCCGAGATCGGTCCAAAGAATAGAGATACTAGGTTTAAGTGTAAAATCACAAAGAAAATATCAAGTAAAAAGATGTGTATAGAATTCTCTATTAAAGGACATGTCCCCGTTTTTGAGGAATACATCAAGTATTTATACAAGTACCAAGTCGGTCGAAATAATAAATGGAAAATCTCCTAAAAGATAAAAGGAAGTTATACTAATTCTAAGTATTTCCTTTTATCCGAGATAAGTCTTCTGATTCGCTTGTATTTTCCTAGGTCGGAAGACGCTCTTTAACAGGCCGAGTTGTCTTTATGGGTCCTCGCTGGCCCATTCCTTCGATCTCACCTTTTGATCTTCGTATCGAGTCGAATCTGAGTCGGGTATGGTTACGGGTGTTGAACCCGGTACCACCAACTAGTCCGCCCCCCACCCCCCTCACCTTTTCATTGGTTTATTTTAATAAGCACAATCGAGACGTACTGAGGAAGATTTGCTCAACTCAGATCTCAAGTTGATCTCGAAAAACTTGTCTTGGCACGTGGCTTGATCAGATTCGTTTACTCTTTGAGGTGACGTTCGACACGCCAGTTGCGCTTAGGAAGTTTGCTCGATTTTCGCAGAGTATTTACACCAAGTCTTCTTACTTGACACGCGGCACTTCACGATTAGGTGCTCATGCGGCGAGTGAGAATCTCTTAAAGGCGTTTCCTTTATACCCTAGATTTTCCCCTCGCTATAAATATGACGCCAAATTCTTCAAAACCTACACACTTCTAGACATTGCTTTTCCTATTCTTACGAGGAAAGATCAACACGGCGGAATCATTTTTCATTCATCATTCCAGAAAAAGAATGGTGAATTTTTCTTAGTAGTTTTTTCGTATGAAGAGTTCGATTTAAATCAATTGCGGAACTTCCAGGAGACGACGATTTATGGTTTTCACTCATGTCAGAGATCATATTTCCAAGAAACCGTCATGTCAGGGATCATATTCTGATACCGACGACCAGCTTCTGCTTGTTCGGCCGATCCGATACCCGTTTGGATATCGCAACCAAACTGAAACCTGACTTTGAAGTGGTTTGTCGGAGGTTCGGGAATAACGATTCTTGATTGAGGCGTTGTAGCCCCCAAAGGAGTATTGGAGCGGGTATTTCCAATTTATTGGAGTGGTTACTTCCAAAGCCTTAGGTGGTTTCAACACTTCGGCACCCTTCTATTGCCGTGGTTTACTTCAATAGCGAGGTCCGCAAGGATCTCTAGCGTCACTGTGCTGCGAACCAGAGGGTTCGATAGACTTTAGCTCGCTCTGGAGCGTTTAGGTCTTTTGTAAGACTTTTAGCTCACTTCGGAACTTTTGTTAAGACTTTAGCTCACTTGAGAACTTTTGTAAGATTTAGGAGCTTTTTGTAATCTTTTTAAGTAATAAAAAATAAATTAAGATCTTTCGTAAGACGTAATTCACTTCAGAATTTTCGTATTCCTTTAAAGGAACAAGAATTAATCTAGGATTTTTCGTAAGACCTAATTCACTTCGGAACTTTCGCGATACGTTATCTTCGAGCTCCGAGCTCAAAATCCGACGTGAATTCTTGATTTTCGTGATGCATGAACTCGACTTTATTAGCACCTTATTGTTTCATAAGAAACTTAGATGATCACGTGGAAACACTCCAGGATTACTTTCGTAAGAATCTTTCAAGTGGTCGCAACCTATGAAGCTCGGCTATGAACACTAAGATTACTTTCAGAAGACTCTTTAGTGGTTTGCGAACTATGTAGTTCGGCTTATTAGAAGCAAGATTCCTCCAAGAGTTCGTTGCTTACTAGCACGGTGTCGGTTCTTAGAATCTGTACTTAGGTACGAGGCAGGCTCGGTTTGGGGTTTGAGAGTGCAAAGAACTAGTGCTTTGGTTTAGCTCAACTTTTGCCTCAGGACGAAACTTCAGTATGCGATCGAGAGTCGTCGTGTGATTTACGTGGTTGTCCTAAGCGCGAGGTGCGAACCTGGCTCCGTCTTAAAAAGGTTGTGAATTATTTCACCACGGCACTCATGGGAAGCACGCTGATCCGATACCTGGTCAGGGTTCCGATGTGTGAGAATAGACGAACGGATCGTATAGAGTTATTTATGAAGAAAATGTAGATTAAATTCCTGAGCTGATCAGACTGAGGTTTTAATGAACAGTAACGTGCTATCAAAAGCCCATCTCGGGTTTAAACCAGAATCTTTATTTTAAAAGATAAAAAAAAACTTATATGTGTTACTGCACTTAATTTTTTTTCTAAAAAAGCAAGCTGCCTACGTACCTTTCTTCAAATAAAGGATCAAGTCACTCGTAATTCAATACAAAGAGGCTCGTTTGAACGAGTATATATTTTTTTTGTATTATTATTTCAATAATAATATCGCTTGAGGTTCCAAGCATTTTGGATTTCGGTTCCATCAATCTCGAGGAGTTCATACACTCCACGTTTTACAACCTTTGATACCTGGTACGGTCCTTCCCACTTGATTCCAAGCTTCCCGGCTTCGTCCTCTTTGGTATTTTTATAAACTTTTCGGAGAACGAGGTCGCCTACGTCGAAAGATTGATATTGTACTTTCTTGTTGTAGTACTTTGCGGTGAGCTGTTGATAATTTTGTATCCTCAGCAAGGCATTGTCTCGAAATTATTCGAGGTCATCAAGATGGTTACGAATTCTTCGTCCGTTCATCTCGACATCTTGAGTCATCAAGACTCTTCGAGCACTGTCGATGTGAGCTTCGGCGGGTGCTAGCGCTTCCATTCCATAGGCTAAAAATAAAGGGCTCTGACCTGTCGATCGTCGAGGCGTTGTTCGATGAGCCCAAAGTACTCCGGGGAGTTCATCCGCCCATAATCCCTTCTTTTCTCCTAGGCATTTCTTTAGCCCGGCTATCAACGTTATATTAGAGTACTTGGCCTGTCCATTCCCTTAGGGATAATAGACAGTTGTTGTGGCTAGACGGATATTCCATCTGTTGTAAAACTTTACAAAAACATCACAGGTCAGGTTCGGACCGTTGCCGTTACGATTTCGTTAGGAACTCCATGTCGACAGATAATGTTCTTCCAAAGAAATCTTTGCACATTTGGTCCGGTGATTTGAGGATAGGCCTCATCTTCAACCCACTTGGTAAAGTAATTCGTCCTTATTAGAATAGTCTTTTTTCCTCATGACGTTACAATCGGTCCGACCGCATCCATGGCCCATCTCATGAATTGGTATGCGACGGTTGCCGGGGAATACTTCTCAGGTGGGGCTAGCTTCTTTGGTGCATGCTTTTAACATGCTACGTACTTTTGTGCGGATTTTTTACAATCAGCCAGCATCGTTGGCCAGTAATAGCCGAGCTTTTTAAGCATCAAGGCGAGAGATCGCCCTCCGGAATGATTTCCTCCGTCCTTCATGTGAGTATGACGCAGGACTTCGAGGATCTCCTCCTCGTAAATGCATCTCATCATATAGCGAGACGCGCTCCATCGGTAGACCACTCCTTATAAGATAGTGTATGTTGGGGTCGGAAATCCCTCCCCCGAGAACAACAGTCGATAGTGACGAAAGCGCTGTGATATGGTTTGATTCGTCGAAGCAGACGAATTAGCCGAGCAACCAAGTACGCTATCACCGCCAAATTTGAGAGTTAGGCCAAATTTGGCCTCGCCAAAAAGAGCATAGCCAAACAAGGGAAATTGGCCGAGCTATCCTGTTCAGTTTGGCCGAAGCTGCCTAGACCAGTTTGGCCGAGCTGCCCAGACCAGTTTGGCCGAGCTGCCCAGTCCAGCTTGGCCGAGCTGTCCAGACCAGTTTGGCCGAGCTGCCCAGACCAGTTTGGCCGAGCTGCCCAGACCAGTTTGGCCGAACTGCCCAGTCTAGTTTGGCCGAGCTGCCCAGACTAGTTTGGCCGAGCAGGCTGAACTGCCTAGGCAAAATCTTTCAGCCAAACGGCCTAGGCAAAATCTGCTAACCAAAATGCCTTGCAGATTTTGGTTAAACGGCATCAAATACATTTTACCGAGGAGAGTCTTTTCTGAAGAATAGGTTACTCGCTAAAGCGTGGCAAATCTATCAGGCCGACAAGTCCAGAACAAGTCTAGCCCATCAGGAGAAGCCCACAAAAGTAACCGCCTTCAGAAGAAGAAATCATCGGCGAAATAGGAAAACTTCCGGATTCTTCGAGAAGATCAACTCAAAAAAGAAATAGGATCAAAGGTGAATCCCGAAGAATTAGGATAGTTTCCTTTATCTCGTTGTAACCTTAAACCGACCTAGTCAAGTATATATATCGATGTACATCCTTTGAGAAGGGGATCCGCAACTTTATTTACAAAAGCAATACAAAGCAATTACAAACCCTATTTTTCTTTGTTCATCGTTTTCTACTTCGTAGCTTAACTCAGAAATCTATGCTTCCTCCCGAAACCCTTACAAATCTAATTGTGCGATTTCTGGCATCCAGAGTGTAATTAGCACTTCAAGTTTTCAACCTTCGGGCTGCCTATTTATCTTCAAGTTGCTTCCCTTCGGTTATGTATTCTATAATCTCTATCCGCCAGTCTTCCTGGGGAATGGAATCATCTACTATTTCGGTGGAGTCTTCATCCGTTTCACCATCCATAATCTCGCAGACCATGGGTGGTGGAGGCCAGCGCGGCCAATGCATCTGCGGCTGAGTTCTCGCTGTGGGGAATTTTTATGAGCTTGAATCCATCAAACTCATCACTGATCTCGCATACTACCTTCAGGTATGCGTCCATCTTGTTATCTTTTGCTTCGTACAACCCGCTGAATTGACTGGTGACGAGCTGAGAATCCGAGCAAGCTCGAACTCGTTTAGCTCCTACTGCTTTTTCCAGTCGAAGTCCCGCGATTAGGGCTTCTTATTCAGCAGCATTGTTAGACGCAGCAAAATCAAGACGGAATGTTTGTTCAATCACCTATCCAGTCGGAGATTCGAGGCATACTCCGACCCCTGATCCCCTTCGGAAAGATGACCCATCCGCATGTAGGGTCCACCACAAGCTTTCTTCTAAATTCTTTGAAGAAGGCTCGATGGGTACCTCGGCGATAAAGTTTGCTAACACTTGCGACTTCATACTCGGTCTATTTTTATAGATTATATCTTACTCACTAAGCTTGATCCCCCACCGAGTTAATCGTCCTGATTGATTCGGACTGTGCAAGATCGAGCGAAGTGGATGATTTGTCAATACCTCGATGGTATGAGACTGGAAATATGGCCTGAGTTTCAATACCTAAGGCTAATTTTTCCATCGTTGAGTATCTCGACTTTGCGTCGTTGAGAGCTTTACTGATGTAGAAGATGGGTTGTTTGCAGCGGTCTTCCCTTACCAGAACTCCACTGACTACCGATGCCAAAACCGCGAGGTACAAGTATAAGGTCTCCCCTTCCTCGGGTTTAGCCAGCATGGGCGGCGAGGTGAGGTATGCTTTTAGCTCGGAAAAACTTTTTCACATTGTTCAGACCATTCAAAGGTCTTGCTTGCCTTTCTCAGCAGTTGACAGAACGGAAGACTTTTGTTTGTCGATCTACTTATGAATCGATTCAAAGCGGCTATTCGTCCGGTTAGTTTCTGGACTTCTTTCCGCGTTTGGGAGAAGGTAAACCTAACACGGCGGATATCTGCTTTGGGTTCGCTTCTATCCCCCTTTCTGTTACCAAATAACCTAGGAATTCTCCCGAAGTTACTGCGAAGGTACACTTAGCAGGGTTCAGTTTCATCCCATACAGATTGAGTGTTTCAAAACACTTACTGAGATGATCGAGGTGATCTTTGGCGTTCGCCGACTTGACCAACATATTGTCAATGTAAACCTCCATAGATTTACCGAGTTGTTCTGCAAACATCTTGTTTACCAGCTGTTGGTAGGTTGCCCCGGCGTTCTTCAAGCCGAAGGGCATTACTTTATAATAGTAGATTCCTCGATCGGTTATGAAGGCGGTCTTCTCACGGTCATCAGGATGCATCAAGATCTTATTATAACCGGAGAAGGCGTCCATAAACGATAAGAGTTCGTTACCCACAGTTACTTCGAGAAGTCTGTCGATATAAGGTAATGGAAAGCTGTCTTTAGGACAACCTTTGTTGATATCTGTGAAATCAACACAGACTCTCCACTTCCCGTTCTTCTTTTTTACTACCACCGGATTAGCTAACCACGCTGGGAATTTCACCTCGGTAATAATTCCAGCGTCGAGCAGTCGTTCGACCTCATCATCTACTGCCCTAGACCTCTCTGGGCCAAGCTTTCTCCGCTTCTGTTTAACCGGTCTGTGGGACGGATCTACATTCAGCTCGTGAGAAATTATCTTTTTCGGGTCGATCCCCTTCATGTCCTTGATGGACCACGCAAAAGTCGATGTGTTCTTCCTTTGAAGTTCAACGAGTTTGTCTCGTATAGGGTCGCTTAGTTCTGACCATATTCCCACACACTGATCATGTTGGAAATCCACGATGATCTATGTTACATGTCGTTCTGACGACACTTTCTTCTTATCATTATGGGGTGCCTTGTTCTTGCTCCCTGCTATTCTCTCCGAGGCTCGTACGGCCATAGTGGCTCGAGTCCTATTTTTCCTTTCAAGGATGAAACAGTTTTGAGTTTCGCTTTGATTACCTCTTTCGGTATGAATCCCGGATGAGGTCAGGATTTTCAAACACTGATGATAGGTTGACGCTACATCCTTCATTAGATAGAGCCATGGTGTCCCCAAGACAGCGTTATACACGGTGGGAGAATCCATGACGTCAAACTAGACATATTGTTTTATTTTGGCAACTTCGACCGCTAGTTGGATTATTCCAATTGTAGGGATCATTCGACCCATAAATCCTGTAAGGGTTTGATTTCGCTCGTGCATACGTTCGTATGTACCCATCCTTTGTAGGGTTTCTTTGTAAATCAAATTTACAGTGCTTCCGGTGTCTATTAATATGTGACTGACTTCGCAATCGTCTATTAATAGTCTGACCACGAGTGGGTCGTTTTGTGGTTGGTTTAAACCCACCGTATCTTGTTCACAGAAAGTTACCTCTAGGCTTTCGTAGCGGTTGACAGTTTCTGCTTCCGGCCCCTCGTACGGCTGGCTTCGTTGTATGTCTTCTTCACGATCCTTCATGATCATAAAGGTTCTTCCTTTTGCGAACTCTGTCGTTGCAGCTACTAGAGCTATGGTTTCTTTTCTGAACATCTTTAAAAGATTTCTCTCGTGAAAGTTACGCAGTAAACCTAATCGGTCCCCTAAGTCGACGCCAATTTGGTGATTTCGGATTGAGCAACAATCCGAGATCGGTCCAAAGAATAGAGGAACTAAGTTTAAACGTAAAGTCACAAAGAAAAGATCAAATAAAAAGATGTGTATCGAATTCTCTATTGAAGGAGATGTCCCCGTTTTAGAGGAATACATCAAGTATTTATACAAGTACCAAGTCGAGCGAAATAACCCTAAAAGATAAATGGAAAATCTCATAAAAGATAAAAGGAAGTTATACTAATTCTAAGTATTTCCTTTTATCCGAGCTAAGTCTTCCAATTCGCTTATATTTGCCTAGGTCGGCAGACGCTCCTTAACGGGCCGAGTTGTCTTTATGGGTCCTCGCTGGCCCATTCCTCCAATCTCACCTTTTGATCTTCGTATCGAGTCGGATCTGAGTCGGGTATGGTTACGGGTGTTGAGCCCGGTACCACCAATCATATTAACGACTAAACAACTAAAGCGTTGTAAAGCAGTCGCTAATTTGTGACGCTTTAGTAACTAACATGCGATTACTTATGATCATTCGTGACCAACAATAAAAAGCGTCTCAAAATAGTCGTTAATTTATTACGTTTTACTAACATGCGACTACATATACATTCGTCACTAACAAAGTAGTCTCAAAAGTGTCGCTAATTTACGACTACAAGGTCATCATAAATTGGTCACAATTTGACGACTGATAATATCAATCATCAAGTAGTAAAAAATTATATGGTGTCACTGTTTAGTCGCTATTTTGCGACTACGTTTTTACGTCACAAATTCGTCGTAAATTAACGACTACAACACATGGTCACAAATGCGTCGGAAATTGGCAACGCATGTGTGACTCTAGAAAAATAGCAACGAAGATTTAGCGTCGCAACGTAGTCGCAATTGAGGTATTAGTGACGAATTTGTGACTCTTTTGGGTTCCCTAAATAATTGTTTTCTTGTAGTGTTAAATGTTTAGCATTTTCATTTCTACTAATTATATATGTAATTAATTATATACTAAAATTCTTATCTTTATAGTGAATTTTATATACTAGTAGTCAACTATACTTGTAATATTTACGAATAGTTCACTATTATTTATATAGGTAAATAGATGTACATAAATAGTTTACAATTACACATTTTCGGTGTGTGAATCTTGTAATATTTATATCAAACAAATAGTTAATTATATTAAATTAAAGTTCACTATTTTTTAATTTATATAATGAAATATTCCATTATTTATATCAATAGTGATACAATTGTGGTATAGTTCACTATATAATTGTGTTATAGTTCACTACTTTTTTTAATTGAAATAGTTCACTATTTATATTTTATATTAATAGTAATATAATTATGATATACTTGACTATATAATTGTAATATAGTTCACTACTTTTTTCTAATTCAAATAGTAAAATATTTTACTATTTATATCAGTAGTAATATAATTATGATATACTTCATTATATAATTGTAATATAGTTCACCACTTTTTTCATATAATTTTGATACAGTTCACTATATAATTTATCTATCTGAACAATAATCAATTATTTTGAATAGTAAAGAATTATTGTTGTTTTGAGAAAACGTAAAAAACTTAATTTGTTTTTATATATGGCAATTTCAAATTTAATTTATAAAAAAAAAGTTAAATATAATCATTACTATAGGGCAAATCTACATTAAATTTGCATTAAATGTGAAAGTTTTGATTGAATTTATTAGAAGGATAAAATCACTTAATTTTTGTTTCTCTCTGTTAGTTACTAAATTTCCATACTACACATGCTACTTTATTAATTTAGATGCGTAGACATGTTATTCCACTAATTAACCCTTGTTATTTACCTTTTTTTTTTTTTTTGACACGAACGCACTTTCCTCTTGATTACAAAAATACATGAGCATCATTGAACCAATGCGGAATAGACGTGCTAACATAGGAAAACACCGATTTGCGGAGACGAGCATTCTTCGCGAGAAAGTCTGCTTTTTCATTCTTCCCTCTAGGACAATACGCAAGAGTAAAGTCTTGGAAAGAATTACGTAATTCCTGAAGTTCTTCTAGTTCTGAGCGGAAACGGGGCCATCTCTCGGGGTCAGCTGCCATACTCACCAATTCTTGGGAATTCGTGAGGAACGCCGAACAATAACGTCCATACTTGCGAAGACATGACATAGCCCATAGAAGGCTAGACAACTCGGCATGTAATGGTGATAGCACTTTACGCATACCCCTTAGTCCCAATAAATCTGATGTCCCATCTTGCAGCTGTAGAATCCAACCTACACCACTCGTGTTATCCTCCTCCTTCCACGACCCATCAATGAAACATCGGAATACGACGTGCGAGTCCTCCTCCATAATCTGAGATACATGTGCCTGACCAGGTCCCTCCATAGACTCCTTAGCCAAAAACCATTCCCTTGCCTCCTTTCCAACCAAGTCCACAATCGCTTGTGGTGTGCGCTTTACATTGTTAAATACTTTGTCATTTCGAGCCTTCCACAAATACCAAATGATCCATGGGAAACACCTCACTTGCTCCTCAATATCTGTACGATGAAGGATCCGTGAGAACAGATAATCCATATTACCCCATAAATTGTTGACCGGGAAAACTGTCGGGGGATTTGGAATATTTGACAGCGCCCAAACTTGTCTCGTCGGCGAGCATGTGAACAAAACATGATTAATTGTCTCCTCAATATCCCCACAACGGGGACACTGCTTCTCTTGTTGGAGGTGACGATGCGCAAGTCTCTCATTAACCGCTACTGCCCTAGAGATAGCTTGCCAGAGGAAATGGCGAATCTTAGGAGGTGTTGTCTGCTGCCAAACCTTCTCTTTTAGCGGGTTCACCGAGGGTAATTGTTGAGCATACACCAAATCAGCATCCAAATGTATGCGGGTAACTTCATACCTGGAGTGTACAGTGTACATTCCAGAGTTTGTAAAATGCCAACAAAAACCATCCTTTGTTCCCCGCAAGGAAGGTTGGATCGTTAGGATTAGTTGTATATCCTCTGCAGTAACACAAGCTTGAAGCCGAGCCAGGTTCCACTTCCCTGATCGAGGGTCAATAAAGTCAGAGACCCGTTCATGCCTATTAGGGTTCGGTACCAGACTTCGAACACGCCGTGGGTGGTTATCCGGAATCCACTTGTCTGTCCAAAACCATGATTGCGCCCTCGAACCTATAGTTCGTCTCATACCCTTTTCCAAAAGGGGTTGGGCACTGATTAGACTTCGCCAGCCGTAGGAAGGGCGGCAATGTTTTCTAGCTTCCAAGGGGGTCGAGTACCGAAAGTACTTTCCTTTCAATACTCTTGCCACTAAGGAATTTGGATATTGGTGTAGTCGCCAGAGCTATTTAGCCAGTAAGCCCTTGTTGAACTCTTCGTAAGACTTAAACCCAATACCACCTGCATTCTTCGGGAGACACATTTTTTTCCAAGATATCCAATGCATCCCTTTCGAATTATCCTTAGTTTTCCACCAGAAGTTAGATACTGCGCTTGCTAGTTTCCGTAACAAACTATGTGGGAGAAGAAAAGTAGACATCACATAATTCGGTAGGGCTTGCGCCACCGATTTAATCATAATTGCCTTTCCTCCTTTCGACAGAAATTTGGCAGACCAGCCATTGATTCGTTGATGCAACCGGTCCTGAACATAAGCAAAAAAATTCGCCTTTGACCCTTGTAACTGTTCCGGGATACCTAAATACTTCCCCTCTCCTCCGTCCGTCTGTATGCTCAGCCTTGTCTTGATTTCCGCTCTACTCTCCACAGGAACATGTTTTCCAAACGTAATTGCTGACTTATCAAAATTTATGCGTTGACCTGACGCATTTCCATACACCTCCAACACCCTGAGGAGATTCTCACATTGGGTCACATTTGCTTTGCAAAAGAAGAGACTATCATCCGCGAATAGTAAGTGGGTAAGTACAGGGGACGCTGGTGCTATTCGGAATACCACAAAGTTGGCCAGCCGCCTCAGCTGCTTGGATGTTTGCAATGAGCACCTCCGTACAAAGAATAAACAGATACGGTGAAAGCGGGTCTCCCTGTCGTAACCCTCGGGATGGAGTTATGGCTCCTTTTGGTTCGCCATTCAGTAAGATGCTATAGGATACCGAGTTGACACAAGTCATAATCCACTTAATCCACTTCTCAGAGAAGCCCATTGTACGCATCAGCGCCTCCAGGAATTCTCATTCCACCCGATCATATGCTTTGCTCATATCCGTTTTAATGGCCATGCATTTCCTTTTACCGACCGTACTTGTCGTCAAGGAATGTAAAACTTCCTGGGCCAACAAAATATTGTCTGTAATTTGTCTTCGTGACACGAAAGCGGATTGTGTTTCCGACACCAAAGCAGGTAGAAATCGTCGGATTCGCTGACAAAGAACCTTAGAGATGATCTTATAACTGACATTACATAGGGTAATTGGTCTAAACTCCTTCATAAACCATGGTCACTCGGTCTTTGCAATCAAACAGATATTAACCATATTGCTGACGGGGTCCAGAGTTCCCTCCCGCAGAAACTTGCGTACCATTTCCACTACTTGGGGTCCAATAATATGCCAAAACTTCTGGTAGAACAAAGCGGTCATCCCATCTGGTCCCGGTGCTTTTTCCGGGTGGATGGAAAACACTGCTGCCTTAACTTCTTGATCTGTGACTTCCCGAGTGAGGGTCTCATTCATCTCTGTGGTCACACACCTTCTGATATGTGTCAGGGACACTTCTAGATCAGAGATTGCAGCGGAGGTGAACATTTCCGCAAAATACTATGTCGCTGTTTTTTCTCTCTTCCACTTTCTCCGTCCACTCCCCCATCTCCTTAACAATGCCCATAATTTTGTTACGTGCTCTCCGCTGTTTGGTAGAAGCCAAAAGCAAATTGTGATGATATTAAAATATGGTAAGAACATATTTTCGCTTGAAAGTATTTGGAAATATATATTTTGTAGCTAGGTGGAAATATATATTTTGTAGCTAGGTGACGCTTTGAGGCGTCGTGGAGTATTTCGTAGCTTTGTAGTACTTGCAAGACTTGGTTATGCAAGATTGCAACTATGATTTTAGAAACTCTTACAACGTTTGATCTTGGAAGGGTGGTTTATGTGTTAATTATGGATAACTATTTTCATAATCATTGGTATCTTAAGTATTTTTGGTAGATGTTTATTTATTTATCTTCCTTGAACTTCCAAAAGGGGAGTTTGATAGAGATGCTTGATACTTTTGCATATGAAATATAAATTTCTTGCCGGAAATTAAAGTATAGTTGAAATGGAAGCAAGAAATAGTCTTAGTTACTTTAAAAAATTAGAACGATTTTTCTGCTTGTAATGTGATTTATTTGATTAGAAAATCAAGTTGAAATATAAATAATTGCAAAGACATGTAATATGTTTGGATCTAGGAAATTTGAGTTGTTAATATTAATGTATAACCAAAGCTTGTGACTCTCATGAAGAGACACACCGAAGATAGAAACTTATAGCATCCAACAGAGTCGTCGTTATGGTTGTAATGGATTTTATTGTGGTTTTGTATCTTTTCGCATGGTCATTGCATCTAACCTGTGTTTTCCCGGAGGTGTAGGGAATTAAGCTAAACGTTAGTTTTCCCTTGAAGAGTTTATGTAGTAAAACATAATGGTGGTTAAATTTGTAGTTTATTATCGATATGATTTGCTAGAAAACTGAACCTCTCCTTAATTCACAATATGTCACGGTTATTTTCTACGAGCATCTTCTAATCTAGTTCCATTTGATTTTTCGAAAAGCATTATGGGTAGGCCTTATGACCATGTTCCGAACAAGTAAAACAATTTTCCATAATCCATGCAATTGAGGTATGCAATCCATATACAAAAATCATGATAGAGGATTACATAGTTACCCAAAGCTATCAAGTCAAGAATGCGCAGTACATACTCGCAATTTGCAAAGGACTAAATATAGACCGCAAGCAGTCTTTACACAAATAAAACGAAATAAATGATACAATAAAAAGTATAGCACCCAAATTATTAATAAATGTCCGTCAAGAGAAAAAGACATTGAAATCAAATAAAATTCGAAGCTTAATTAAGAATCGCATTTACTGTTTTTCAGTAATATGCAGGTGGAGGTGAACTTTTGTACTCAGTCTTTGGAGATGGTGAATATGATGGTGGTGGTGGGGAACTGTAGACGTATGGTGGTGGAGGAGACTTATAGTCTACCTTAGGAGAAGGTGAATAGTATGGTGGTGGTGGAGAGCTGTAGACGTATAGAGGTGGGGGAGACTTGTAATCTACCTTAGGGGAAGGTGAATAGTATGGTGGTGGTGGAGAGCTGTAGACGTAAGGTGGAGGAGGAGACTTGTAGTCTACCTTAGGAGAAGGTGAATAGTATGGTGGTGGTGGGGAGTTGTAGACATATGGTGGAGGAGGAGACTTGTAGTACACCTTAGGAGAAGGTGAGTAGTATGGTGGGGGTGGGGAGCTGTAAACATATGGTGGTGGGGGAGATTTGTAGTACACCTTAGGAGAAGGCGAGTAGTATGGTGGTGGTGGGGAGCTGTAGACGTATGGTGGTGGAGGAGACTTGTAATCTACCTTAGGGGATGGGGAGTAGTATGGTGGTGGTGGGGAGCTGTAGACGTACGGTGGAGGAGGAGACTTGTAGTACACCTTAGGAGAAGGTGAGTAGTATGGTGGTGGTGGGGAGTTGTAGACGTATGGTGGTGGGGGAGATTTGTAGTACACCTTAGGGGATGGCGAGTAGTATGGTGGTGGTGGGGAGCTGTAGACGTATGGCGGTGGAGGAGACTTGTAGTCTACCCTAGGGGATGGGGAATAGTATGGTGGTGGTGGGGAATTGTAGACATATGGTGGTGGGGGAGATTTATAGTATACTTTAGGAGAAGGCGAGTAGTATGGTGGTGGTGGGGAGCTGTAAACATATGGTGGAGGAGGTGACTTGTAGTACACCTTAGGAGAAGGTGAATAATATGGTGGTGGTGGAGAACTGTAGACATAAGGTGGTGGAGGAGACTTGTAGTATACCTTAGGAGAAGGAGAGTAGTATGGTGGTGGTGGAGAACTGTACACATACGGTGGTGGAGGAGACTTGTATACAACCTTAGGGGATGGAGAGTAACAAGGAGGAGGTGGTGGACAGACGCATACATGTGGGTGTGGTGGAGATTTGTAGTACACCTTAGGAGAAGGTGAGTAGTGTGGTGGTGGTGGAGAGCTGTAGACATAAGGAGGTGGGGGAGACTTGTAGTACACCTTAGGGGAAGGTGAGTAGTATGGTGGTGGTGGAGACTTGTAGACGTATGGAGGTGGGGGAGACTTGTAGTACACCTTAGGAGAAGGTGAGTAATATGGTGGTGGCGGGGAACTGTAGACGTATGGTGGTGGGGGAGACTTATAGTACACCTTAGGGGAAGGTGAGTAGTATGGTGGAGGGGGGGAGCTGTAGACGTATGGAGGTGGGGGAGACTTGTAATACACCTTAGGGGAAGGTGAGTAGTATGGTGGTGGAGGGGAGCTGTAGACGTATGGTGGTGGAGGAGACTTGTAGTAAACCTTAGGGGAAGGTGAGTAGTATGGTGGTGGAGGGGAGCTATAGACGTATGGTGGTGGAGGAGACTTGTAGTACACCTTAGGGGAAGGGGAGTAGTAAGGCGGGGGTGGGGAGTTGTAGACGTATGGTGGTGGAGGAGACTTGTAGTACACCTTAGGGGAAGGGGAGTAGTAAGGCGGGGGTGGGGAGCTGTAGACGTATGGTGGTGGAGGAGACTTGTAGTACACCTTGGGAGAAGGGGAATAGTAAGGCGGTGGTGGGGAGTTGTAGACGTATGGTGGTGGAGGAGACTTGTAGTCCACCTTGGGAGAAGGTGAGTAGTACGGCGGTGGAGGGGAGCTGTAGACGTATGGTGGTGGAGGAGACTTGTAGTCTACCTTGGGAGACGGTGAGTAGTACGGTGGTGGAGGGGAGCTGTAGACGTATGGTGGTGGAGGAGACTTGTAGTCCACCTTGGGGGAAGGTGAGTAGTACGGTGGTGGTGGGGAGTTGTAGACGTATGGTGGTGGAGGAGACTTGTAGTAAACCTTAGGAGAAGGTGAGTAGTACGGTGGTGGTGGGGAGCTGTAGACGTATGGTGGTGGAGGAGACTTGTAGTCCACCTTGGGAGAAGGGGAGTAGTACGGTGGTGGTGGGGAGCTGTAGACGTATGGTGGTGGAGGAGACTTGTAGTCCACCTTGGGAGAAGGGGAGTAGTACGGTGGTGGTGGGGAGCTGTAGACGTATGGTGGTGGAGGAGACTTGTAGTCCACCTTGGGAGAAGGGGAGTAGTACGGTGGTGGTGGGGAGCTGTAGACGTATGGTGGTGGAGGAGACTTGTAGTCCACCTTGGGAGAAGGGGAGTAGTACGGTGGTGGTGGGAAGCTGTAGACGTATGGTGGTGGAGGAGACTTGTAGTCCACCTTGGGGGAAGGGGAGTAGTAAGGTGGTGGTGGGGAGCTGTAGACGTATGGTGGGGGAGGAGATTTGTAGTCTACCTTTGGCGAAGGAGAATAGTACGGTGGTGGTGGGGAGCTGTAGACGTATGGTGGTGGAGGAGACATGTAGTCTACCTTAGGGGAAGGCGAGTAGTACGGAGGTGGTGGGGAGCTGTAGACGTATGGTGGTGGAGGAGACTTGTAGTCTACCTTAGGGGAAGGCGAGTAGTACGGAGGTGGTGGGGAGCTGTAGACGTAAGGTGGTGGAGGAGACTTGTAGTCTACCTTAGGGGAAGGCGAGTAGTACGGAGGTGGTGGGGAGCTGTAGACGTACGGTGGTGGAGGAGACTTGTAATCAACTTTAGGCGATGGAGAATAGTACGGAGGTGGTGGGGAGCTGTAGACGTACGGTGGTGGAGGAGATTTGTAATCAACCTTAGGCGATGGAGAATAGTACGGAGGTGGTGGAGAACTGTAGATAGATGGTAGTGGAGGAGTTGTGTATTCTACCTTAGGAAGTGAGTAAGATGGTGTTGGTGGGGAGCTATATGTGGATGGTTCATATGCTGCAACCATTGTTGCCATGATGATAACTCCTAAAGCGTAAGTGAGATGGGCTGTAGACCCCATCCTAGAAGAAGATCGCATAACGATTTTGCTTTTTCTCTACCAACGCCTAACTACGTTGGTTAGTTTTTATTGTTTTGGTTTGTGTTAAGGAATGGGGTCATGGGTTTATATAGCAATGTTTTTGTCTAAATCCAGCTTTACCATTCTCTTTCTTCAACATGTTGTTTTGGACTACATCAAACTAATCGTGGAAGCATGTTTACACGATACCAACGTGAGACGTGCAAGAACGTTTAGCGAATGTCAACGAACTACTTTCCATTTTCTATACACTCTCAAGAAGACTTTTGTACATCATTGATGCATCATTTTGATCATTGAGCTAGTTTATCTATCTTTTATTGTTTTGGGTCACTTAAAATATTGTTTTGGTATTCGACAGCACTTTGTTCTCAATTGTCTTTTGTTTTGTATAAATTATGCTTGATAATGCTTTCTTCTAACCATTAATTGTATTAGATAATTAACTATAGGGTCTTATATTTATGGTCACAAATTCAATATTTAGTTATTACTAATAAATAGTTAAACTAATACTAGAAAGCTTGATTTTCCCAACTTGCATAACAAAGATATAGTGTCGCTTATTTGTTGATTACGTTTACTAAATAAATCATAATTCTAGTATTAAATATTAAAGTTTCATATATCACTGGTAAAAATCGTAAACCAAATTTTTTATTTTGTATCTCAAAAGTAAGCTTCATGTCTTGAATCTCATTTCCTATCAAAAGTTTCGAGACGACTACTGTTAACAATTCGATCGAGAACGATATCTAATATAGGAAAAACGGTTGTATACCCGAAAGAAAATGCTTAATTATTAGTATTTCGAACAATCAATTAATATATATATTTGAGAAACAATCCTAGCATGTTTGAAAATATTAATATTAGTCAATAATAATATGCAACTTACGCTTACTAATTGAAAACTCATTGCCAGTTTTCAATGTAGTGACATTATTACAGATGTAATTTTAAGTCCATATAACGGATCTCGTAAATGCTCACACGTCTTGACAGAAAACCATCTTATAGGGATATTGAGTAACACGAAGTGTTCAACAGTATGAATAGATTGAAATGTGCCACGATTTTGGTCTCTCTCTCTCTCTCTCAACGAAAAATGATCACCGAATTTGGGTACCAATTGATTTTTGTTGTATGGAGGCATGAATCTTTGTTCTTTAGAAAATGGAATTGAATTAGAGACATAAAGTGCAAAATGCTATAATATGTTAATGTATACACCGTAATTGTCGAAAGACAACAAACATTTGCATCGTAGAGCAACATTTCAAGTGATTCACCATAGTACAAATAAATATTTCCATATTGGCATGATTTTTATTCTTATCCTCCTGATATTTTTGAATGGTTTCAATTCTACAGTTGGATTTGAAACGATACATTATTGAAAGAGTAGACTTTACCCATGTGTGTGACACATGATGTGATAATGCGTGAAAGATGTGCTGTTGCATAACTGTTAGCGATGAGAGTTGACGGAACACACGTTTGAAGTGTTGTTGGGTTTAGGATCTTATTGATAAGATCCAAGAAGATGTGATTGGGCCATATGGGCTTCGATGAAAAAGAGAAGTCATAATCTTATATGAAAGCCCGGTTACAAATCCGTCATTGTGATAGTTGGACATTTACATATCATATGAATGTTAGATGTGATCATATCAAATAACATTTCCCATGTATAGTTATACTTTTATCTTAATTTTGATTCTTAATCAGATATCCCCGAACGTACATATAATAATAGTTTAAGATTTTGTTTTCTCTTTAACAAATACAAATAGTTTAAGATTTAATTCATTTTAAATACATCAACAACAAAAGAGTTAAATTGTTTGAAAAAAGATCGGTTGTTTTTGTGCTGACGCTGAAGCAATAGCAAGTATATAATTTCATGTGTCTTTTAGTTTGCTACTTTCGATTTTATTTGGTTTTTAGGTTAAACAAAAGAAGATGGCAAGTAGGTGAGGAAGCTAAGTAGGTGAGTAGGAAAAGTGCTATTTATCACATGTTTATTTCAACTCTTCATCTAGTTGTAAAATGGGTTGCAAGAGACGGAGAAATTATACAATTATAGCTCATTGACATTTATCACTAAATCTCTACACTACATAATAATCATTCTAAATATGACATATATATTAATTCTATAATTTGCTATAAACCATGTTGATTCGTTTCTACAATTTGCTATAAAACATATTACAATCATCAAAATATTGCACATTCGAATATGATTATATCACTACAATGTGTTCTAACTTCAAAAACACATGTTATCTCTTTACAGTAAGTTAAACTTTTTTTTATATTACGTCCTAAGAGCATCTCCAATCCTACTCTATTTCTCACTCCAAACTTCAAAATAAAGTAAAATCTTCCCAACCCACTCTATTTTCAATTCCAAAATGGTGTAAACCTATTTTTTACTCTAAGTATGGAGTAATCTTATTTTCCACTCTATTTTAGAGTTAAATTTTTAATTTATAAAATGGTCCTTCAATTTTTAAAAAATTTCATTTTAAGAGATAAATAATTATTTTGGTGATGTTTTTTTTGTTGTTGGAAATTTTCTTTAATTAAAGATTTACAAATTTATCAAATCACAGCCATTTACAACAAAACAATCATATTATACTATAATGTTGAAATTATGTATGTAAATCTAAATTAATTTATGTCATTACGAATATAATTCTTTAAAATTACATATTATTAAGTTCATATGTATGTATATATGTAAGTTAATATAACAAAACATAATATTACAATTTGGATTCTCAAAATAAAAAAAATTAATGGGATCAATTCGTAAATTTTATGACAAAAATATATCATTTGTAATTAAAATATGTTTTTGAAGTATTAAATGGAGTATATTTTAGAGTTACTCTATTTTAGAGTCAAAAATGGAAAAATACATTGGAGATGCTCTAAAATAATACTAATATGTAGCAAAAATGTATTTGTAATCAATTGGTCCTGCAGACAAGGATATAGATAAATAAATAATAAAGGCTCCAAATGGAGCCACGTTTCCACTTACAAATCCTTATCTCTTCTTGGTTGAATAAAAAGCAATACAATGCGACTTTTCGAACTCATATACTTATATATAAAGTTACTCGTAAGTGTGTTAACCATTGTATGTATCATTGTCTTAGAGAGAATTATGGGATCAATGGCTCAGAAATCGGTTTTGATGTTATGTGGAGATTTCATGGAAGCCTACGAGACCATTGTGCCTCTCTATGTGCTCCAAGCGTTTAGTGTTAGCGTCCACTGCGTTTCTCCTGGTCGCAAAAGTGGCGACAAGTGCGTCATGGCCGCTCATGATTTCCTCGGCCTCGAGGCATTTCTCTAATCTTTCATCTTTTCTCTTCATTTGGATTTAGTCATTCGATACACTATTTGCTTGATCAATAAATTAAGGGATAGCAAAAAGAAAAATTTAATCAATGCAAATAATAACACAAACAAGTCACACTTGCACTTCGTAGTCGAAGTTACATTAACTGTCCCTATGTTTTAAGCTAGTAAACTAGTAGTTTCCAATTACGTAAAATCAAAAAGCTTTTTACTAAGAAACTCTTGGTTCTTTTCCCATATATAAAATCATCATTCGAGTTTTCACTAGCTTCTTACCCTGCTTTAACAAAAAAAAAATAACTAGATTCGTACCTTAAGTCTTACTGTCACCTTGAGAATACGAATTACTCTTACCTTGTGATCGAAATTAATAGTTTAGGGATGAATGATTTTTTTATTTGACCAAAAAAAAAAAGGGATGAATGATTTAAATGTGCTTTTTCTTTTTTGAAACGTTTTCATAAATCATGGCAAGGTCCAGACTAATTCTTGCATACCTATTTTCTTATCTTAACCACACAAAAAAACAATTGTTTTTACCATTTGACAGATATACTCGGAGTTGGTGGTCGACCATGTAACACTAAACGCAAACTTCGATGACGTCATCCCCGACCAATATGACGCCATCTATATCCCCGGTGGTCGTTTCACAGAACTTTTGAGCGCAGACGAGAAATGCGTGAGCCTCGTAGCTCGATTCGCGGAGCTAAAGAAGCTCATCCTCACGAGCTGTCACAGCCAGCTGTTTCTCCCGGCGGCTGGTCTACTCACCGGTGGAATGAAGTGCACGGCGTTCGGAAGCATGAAGCCGTTGATCGAGCTCTCCGGCGGCGCCTGGTGGGAACAGGCCGGAGTACAAAGCCTTTTGGATATCACCGATTGTGTCAAAGACGGGAATTTCGTTTCCACTTTAGGTTGGCCCACGCTTGGCCACACTCTTAGAGTTTTGCTCGAGTCACTTGGCTCCAAGATTTCTAGCTCCAAGGAGACTCAGAAGTCTTTGCTTTTCTTGATTGGGGTAAGCTATATCATACGTGCAAACCTAATATGATATTATTATCATTGTCACTAATGAAAAGAGTGACAATAAATATTTTGTTTAATTTCATTCGCTCTTTCGGTATATTTTAGGATTGTGTTGAAGATTATAATATAAACGTGCCATTTAGAGCGTTTCAAGCTCTTGGGTGTAAAGTGGACGCAGTCTCACCAAATAAGAAGAGAGGCGAAAAATGCGCTACTATCGTTCACGACCTCGAAGATGGAAGACAACTTCCTACTGAAAAATCCGGACACAACTTCTATGTGACCGTTGCGTGGGATGATGTCTCTGTCGATGATTACGACTGCATTGTGGTTCCCGGAGGAAGATCCCCGGAGCTCTTGGTGATGAACGAGAATGCCGTTGGGTTAGTCAGAAATTTTGTTGAGAAAGGCAAGTTTGTTGCTTCCATTGGAATGGGAAGTTGGTTACTCGCAGCGACAGGCGCTCTTAAGGTAAATATATACACACTTGATACTAGAGGTGGAGATATTAACCAAACTGAACCAAATGGAATCGAATCCAAACCGGAATGTGTTTGATTGTTTGAAAACTTAAAAGTTGAAAGTGAAACCAAATCAACCCCAAATTTAATGTTACCGAACAAAATAAACTGAAGTATTAAAATTATAATCTTGCATCTCAAAGAGGGGAACCAAATTAATATACTACCTTCAATTCTTAGGTGGAAAAGCTTAATGATTTTCAATGGTAATCAAAGTATTGTTGTACCTCTGGACATCACTAAATTTTTTGCACAACTGAAAATCGTTGACATTTTTGTCTTTAAACACATAGAAATCCCTTACGAAATGCAAGGTTATGGTTATGGTTATGGTTATGGCTTATGACTAAATGATTATTAGTTATCATTTTATTATAACTTACTAATTATTGAGGTTTGATTCATCACTTCCTTATAGCAGAAAATTTCCACTTTCGCCAATTTAATTTTGGTCGCAACTCATTATATTTCCATTATTATGTCATACTCAGATCTGGTCATACTATTATTTTGCAGAAAAAGAGATGTGCAAGTAGTTATGGGACAAAGGTGGCTGTGAAGGTTGCTGGTGGTGAGATCGTGGAATCGGAGCAATGTGTGACCGACGACAAGCTAGTCACAGCCGCAACGACTTCCGATCTACCTGCCTTTGTGTATGCATTGTCCACTGCACTTGGTCTCTCTGTTGTATTCTAATCTCAAATAGTGCTTTAAATGTCTAATAAAATGCTTGGAATTTATATTCAATAATTTTAAACAGATCCACAACGGCCAAAACAAACAATAAACATATCTTTATATAGTTTGCATCTCCATTTTCGATTAGCAAACTTCAAAATATGGCTTCACATACATCATTCTTTTTTTATTCTTGGAAACGAAGGATTTGCAATCCAACATGTCATTTTTGATGAGTAACACACTATTAAGTCACATTGCAGATTAATTATTTGTAACTTTTTCCGAACAAACGCTACTAACTATTAACTGTTGGTCTCCAAAAAACTGTCAATTCCTTGCTTGTTAGCAAGGAATTGACCAAGAACTAATATTTTGAAAAAAAATAGTAAAATCGTAAGCGAAGTAAAAAGATATCAATGAAGAGCAATGAGGAGAGACAGAATAAGTAGAATTCATACAACAATACATTAGTCTTCTACACATAAACTGATAAAGCATTCCTATTATTTGATCTTGAACTCGTTTTATTTGTACTCTCATTTGTTATTTTCACTCCGAGTTAAGTCATCTTAATAAAAATCATATATTTAATACTTTGGTATTTATTTATTTTGTCTACAACTTTCCTTTTTGTCATTTAAAGACAACCCAATCTCTAAAGTTAATGTTTGTATTTTTTTTAGCTCAACGAAAAATCTTGCCGTAAAAAACATTAGTATTTAATTTATAAATAATATTTCAGCTTTTATCTGGAACCAATGAGGATGGATCAGTATACTGATGCCCAGGTTGCTTACAACAGGCAGGAAGGTTCCGTATCTTTGGGACGAAGGCTGTGAATTACAAAAATGTTGTATCTCTGAAAGCATAGTTTTTTTTTTCTGTTTTTGATTGTGGTATAATGAAGGTGTAGACCTTTCAAAATAGGTAGAGTGAAAAGAGATATAACTATAAGCATAGTAGTATGGTATTGGTAGATTCAATCTATGAAGTTAAGAATTATTAACGCATACATTATGACCAGATGATGATTTCCCTCTGTCTTTGCTTGTTGTGTTTTTCTTTAAAGGCATATTATGGATTTCTTCTGCGGGGTTCTAAATCGAGTTTAAATGGTTTGCCTTGTGTTTCAGCTGAATACAATCGGCAGGCATCAAGAGAAGTAATCGATGAAGCGGTTCTATGGATTGAAGCTATTGCTTGTGTTTAGTCACCTTTTAGGTAGAGATTTAGGCTGTGTAATATGTAATTTCCAGTGTAGTTGAGTTTCTGTTATTATCAAAGCTAGAGAGATAGTCCCCACATTTGATTTGCTGCTGCTAAACCAAGTGATGTTAGGACACTGCCTTGTAATGGTTACTTGGCTAAGTGATTTCGGGCAGCAAATTGGGAGACTTAGGTGTGTGAGAGATGTTCGACTATTTAAGTTACTTAATTTACTTTAATGAACATAGACTATATAAATAAACTCTCAAAATTATGATCTGTTCGGTAACTTCGGTTCTATACAATGCAGGTTTGGTCCAAGACTTGGAACCCAAGTAATTCAATAGAGAAAAATTTAATCTAATTGAATTACCATAAAATTTTGTGAGGTTCATTCAATTTACACTTGGTTTGGGGTATTTCGATAGCCAAATTTATTAAAACTTAATCTAATTATTTATAAATCTCGGTTCGGTTTTCGATTTGGTTGGTTCATGTCGATATAATTTTTGTCACCGCCACTAATTTCCTATCTACTCTTGAGCCCTGTATGAATTCTAAAATTTATTGCCATTATCTTCTAACACAAGAAACGATCGATATTCAAAAATTCGATGAAGAAGGGAACACATATAAGCCCTCCTGATTTCACAGAGCTGTTTCTGTCCAGGTCTTGTGCTCGTCCACGGCTAATGTTTGCAGTCGAACGTTAAGGTTCGTGGAGCTTCTTCTCTTCGCCACAACCTTCTTCGTCGTCTCTTGTAGTTACTGCAGATTTCCACAGCATATTCTCTGAATATGTAAGCAGAGTCACTTGCAGCTACTCTTCAGGGTTGTTCTATTTCCAATATTTGTGGCTCCCAAAAGTAGGTTCAGTGTCTCTGGTGTGTAACCCTATCACAGGTCGGTATGTGACATTGCCTGATGTGTATATGTACAGAAACTCCAGAGGCTTTTTAGGGTTTGAACCTGTTGAGAAGGAGTTCAAGGTATTGGCAGAGGGTCATCCATTTTGTGATGAAAGGGATCATCATGAGGTTATAACATTAGGAACTCGTGAACTCATTTGGAGGCCGAACGGGACGGACACTCCTCATTAAGCTAAATCTTCTAATCTAAAATTGGACCAAAGAAAGAATTTTAATTTAATTAGGTTCGTTATGTGTGTGAAGGGATTTGTTGTTAGTCACGTTTTTACTAATGGACGGTGAAAGGAGGTGGACGGTGAAAAGAGTTGGTGAATGGAGGTTCACAAGTCAAACATGGAGGTTTGATTTTATAGTCAACAATTGTGTCTCACTAAATTGTGTCTCACGAACTCCTCCTCAAATCCTCTATATATACGTGAGCTCTCCACTCCATTATAACCATCCCAAACAAGAAGAAACGTGAGTGATAAAGAGAAGAAATAAATTCTTTTTTGTGAGAAAAATTAAGAATAATTTCTTGAGTGTAATTTGGGTTTGGGTGTGAGTTGAGAGTGTTGTAACCTTTCTTCCCGGTTATAATAAAAAGATCTACAACAGGTCCGGAGACGTAGGCACGATTGGCCGAACTCCGTTAACAAATTGTGTGTGTTCTATCGTTTTTTGTATTTCAGTTTGATCGAAAATTTGACGTTATTTCCTAACAACTGGTATCAGAGCGTTTGGGTAATGTGATTTATGTCAAGTTTTGTGCTGGTTACTATTCACGTGAATAGTGAAATCGTGAATAGTAAAATATTGTCGACAATATCGGTTCGTTCGGCGGAGGTGTTCAAATACACGGCAATTCGTATAAATAATCTAAAATGATGGGAGGCGAAGATGGTTCGGTGCATAGTATCGGAAAATTTGACGGTACAGACTATGCATTTTGGAAAATGCAAATCGAAGATTATCTGTACGGAAAGAAGCTTCATCAGCCACTAAGTAAGAAGCCTGAGAAGATGACTAAAGAAGATTGGGATCTCCTTGATAGACAGGTTCTGGGTGTTATAAGGTTAACACTGTCGAAAAATGTTGCTCACAACGTTGCGAAGGAGAAGACCACATAAGGATTGATAAAAGTTCTCTCAGACATGTATGAGAAACCTTCAGCCAATAATAAGGTGTTTCTCATGAAGAAACTCTTCCACTTGAAGATGGAAGAAGGTGGCCCTGTTGCGACACATGTGAACGAGTTCAACACAATTGTAAACCAATTGTCGTCTGTCAAGATAGAGTTTGATGATGAAGTACGAGCACTGATCTTATTGGCATCTCTACCAAATAGTTGGGAGCCAATGAGAGCTACAGTTAGTAACTCCGTGGGTACTCAGAAGCTAAAATTCAATGATGTTAGAGATCGTATTCTTGTTGAAGAAGTTCGGAGGATAGACTCTGGCGAAACATCAATGAGCTCTGCTTTCAACGTGGAAAACAGAGGCAGAACATGAGCAGAATGAACCAAAATAGGGGAAGATCAAAGTTAAAGAATGGAAAAAGTCAATCCAAATTCAAGCAACCTACTGAATGTTGGAATTGTGAAAAGACTGGCCACATCAAAAAGAATTGTTGGGCACCACTAAAGAAGGAAGATAACAAACGAGGCGGAGCCAATGCAGTTATACATGGAATGGATGATGCATTGTTAGTGTATGTTGATTCCCCGAGAAATGTTGAGACTCATGATGTAGGTGTACACACCATCAAAGCATCGATCTCTTATGTTGATAGCCCGATCGATTATTAGGTTCTCGACTCAGGGGCGTCATTCCACACTACACCACACCACAACATTATGGAGAATTATGTTGCAGGAAATTATGGAAAGGTTTATCTAGCTGATGGTTTACCTTTAGACATAGTTGGTGTTGGAGATATCAATCTAAAGATGTCAGATGGACGTGTGTGGAAGATCACAAAGGTTAGACACGTGCCAAAGTTGATGCGAAATCTTATCTCAGTAGGACAACTTGACGATACAGGGCACGATGTCTACTTTGGTGGTGGAGCCTGGAAAGTAAAGAAAGGTTCTATGGTGGCCGCAAAAGGTCATAAAAGAGGCACTCTCTATATGACGACGAGTTATCAAGATACAATTGTTGTTGTCGAGAATGCCAAACAAACCAAGCTGTGGTGGCATTGTAGGTTGGGGCACATGAGTGAAAAAAGGGATGAAATTTATGGTGGCAAATGGCGTGCATGCAGATCTAAAGTCGGTGGATCATCATAAGTGTGAAAGTTGCATCCTTGGAAAACAGAAACGGGTTAGCTTCTCAAAAGAAGGTAGAGAGCCAAAGTCTGAGAAGCTAAAGTTGGTGCACACGGATGTGTGGGGACCCACTTATGTCTCATCATTAGGAGGTTCTCACTACTATGTGCCCTTTATTGATGACTCCACAAGAAAGGTGTGGGTCTACTTCATGAAGAAAAAATCTGAAGTATTCTCGGTTTTTAAAAGATGGAAATCCATGGTTGAGATTGAGATGAATCTCAAATTAAAGTGTCTAAGATCTGACAATGGTGGAGAATACATTAGCGAGGAGTTCAGAAGATATTGTGCTGATAATGGGATCAAGATGGTGAAGACTATTCCAGGAACGCCACAACAGAATGGAATAGCTGAAAGGATGAACAGGACCCTGAATGAACGTGCAAGGAGCATGAGATTACATTGTGGACTGCCTAAGACCTTCTGGGCAGATGCAATCAATACCGCGGCGTTCTTAATAAACAGAGGACCGTCTGTTCCATTGGGATTCAAGATCCCCGAAGAAGTTTGGAGCGGCAAGAAAGTAAATCTTTCTTTTCTAAAGGTGTTTGGCTGCTTAGCTTATGTTCATGTTGATGATGCTGCAAGAAGTAAACTTGACGCAAAATCTAAGAAGTGTTACTTCATCGGTTATGGTGACACGGAGTTCGGTTATCGGTTTTGGGATGACCAAAATCGGAAGATCATCCATAGCAAAAATGTTGTGTTCAACGAAGGAGCGTTGTGCAAGGATAAGCAAACGGAAAATTCAAAAAGGAAGGAATCGAGAGCCGTTGATTTGGGAGATATTCTGGCACCGGAGTTGCAGCAGGATACTACAGAAGAGTATGTTTCTCAAGAAGAAGACAGAGAGGCAATGAGAATGATGATTCCGATGTAATCCCCCAGACACCAGCACTACAATTACGGCGGTCAAATAGAACCAGCAAGCCTACTGTGAGATATTCTCAATCTCTCAACTATATTCTGCTCACAGATAGAGGTGAGCCTGAATGCTTTGAAGAAGCAGTGCAAGATGATGAATCGATTAAGTGGGAGCTTGCAATGAACGATGAGATGGATTCGTTGATGTTCAATCACACATGGGAGCTAGCTGAGTTGCCTAAGGAGAAAAAGGCATTGCACAATAAGTGGGTCTATCGGATAAAAGAAGAGCATGATGGAAGCAAGCGTTATAAAGTGAGACTTGTTGTGAAGGGATTCGAACAAAAAGAAGGCATAGACTATACAGAAATCTTTTCTCCTGTAGTCAAGCTGGTAACAATCAGAACTGTTCTTGCGTTGGTTGCAAAGGAAGATTTACATCTTCAACAGATGGATGTGAAAACGGCTTTTCTTCATGGTGATCTGGATGAAGAAATTTATATGAAGCAACCCGAAGGCTTTGAAGTCAAAAGAAAAGAAAATATGGTCTGCAAGCTTAAAAGGAGTCTGTATGGCTTAAACCAAGCTCCAAGACAGTGGTACAAAAAGTTTGACAACTTTATAAAGAATGCTGGTTTCTTGAGGTGTGAAGCTGACCACTGTTGTTACTTCAAGAGGCTTGAAGATTCCTACTTGATATTGCTCTTGTATGTTGATGACATGTAGATAGTGGGAAAAGACCTCCATGAGATCAATAACTTGAAGACGAAACTCTCAGAAGAGTTTGCAATGAAGGACCTTGGAGAAGCAAGACAAATTCTTGGGATGAGAATTAGTAGAAGCAAAGAGGGTCTTAATTTATCACAAGAGGAATATGTGAAGAAAGTTCTCAAGAGGTTTAACATGGATAACGAGAAGCCAGTAAGTACTCCCCTGGCAAGTCATTTTCGGTTATCCAGAGACCAGTCACCAGTGACTGAAGAAGAGATGGCATATATGGATAAAATTCCATATGCTTCTGCTATTGGCAGCTTGATGTACGCGATGGTATGTACAAGGCCAGACATTGCACATGCAGTGGGAGTCGTTACCAGGTATATGAGCAATCCAGGAAAGGAACATTGGGAGGTTGTTAAGTGGATTCTCAGGTACTTGAAGGGAAATCCAAGTTTAGCATTATGTTTCATGAAGTCCGAGGTGGGATTACAGGGATATGTTGATGCTGACAATGGTGGCGATATTGACAGTAGAAAGAGCACATCCGGGTATGTTTACACTTTTGGTGATACTGCAATTTGTTGGGTTTCAAAATTGCAGAAAATCGTAACTCTTTCAAGTTGTGAAGCTGAGTATGTTGCCGTCACAGAAGCAACAAAGGAGATGATGTGGCTACAATCATTTCTACGAGAGCTAGGTCATGATCAAGAGAAAAAGGTGTTGTACTGTGATAGTAAGAGTGCCATTGATCTCGCAAAGAATCCGGTTTACCATGCTCGGACGAAACACATACAACTTCGCTATCATTTCATCATGTCCGCTTTAGAAGATGGAGTGTTGGTGCTTGAAAAGATCCCAGGAAGCAAAAACCCGGCAGACATGCTGACAAAGGTCGTACCATATGACAAGCTGAGGTTATGTACGATCTCAGTGGGCTTGTTAGAGTAACAAGCTTTGAAGATGTGGTGGTGGAAACCTACACAATTGAAATAGTCAATTGGGTCTAGGTCTGAAAGCTCTGAGATGAGAAACACTTAGCGAAGATATCAAGAGAGTTTGTTTATTAAGCTTTTGCAAATATTAAAAGTGGTTTCTGTGTAAGAATGCGGATCCCCTCTTTCTAGGTGTACAAGGTCTATTTATACAAATCTAAGTCGGCCTAGGTCTACGCCTAAAGAGATAAGGTCGAATCCCTGAATCTTCTGGATTATGCCCCAGCGTAGTCGGCGGCCGCTTCTAGGTCTTGACCTTGTCCTCGTCATGGGCCCAAATCCGAGAGCTCGTCTTCTGGGCCCAGTCTTGTAGTAGAGGTCGGCGTGACTTGTTACTCGTGGGCTCCCGACTCGTTCTCTCCAATGTGGGCCTTCTGAGCTCGGCCCATTCTCTGAAATGATCGCAACGGTCTTTTGGAGTCTAAATGACCACTACAGACGTCATCCTAGAAAGGTGCCGGTCCTAGTTCCAGTTACTCTGGAGAGCCTGTCCCAGAGATAGAGTTGGTCCCTGAGACAGAGCTGGTCCAGATAACTGCGCGCCTACCTCTGGTACTTAGTCATTTTAGAGAGCTCATTCCAGAAAGCAGGAGAGCTAGTCCTGGTCTCAGTCACTTTGGAGAGCTCGTCCCAGAAGACAGGAGAGTTGGTCCCAGAACCAGAGTTGGTCCAGATAACTGCGCGCCCACCTCTGGTACTTAGTCATTTTCTTGACGATCTCTACCGGAGTGAGATCTGACCCCAACAGTTAGCCCCCCAGCTCGGTAGTATCAGTTCTGATGATGCCGAGGTAAAAGAGTCGTAGTGAGGTATTCAAGAAAATGTACTACTTGACCTGCGTCTGATGAGACGAGATTGTGAAAACTCGTTCTGAGGACCTGCCGATGTTACTGAGCTTTCGTGTTCATGTTTAACGCATAGCCTAGTAAGGATTTTCAATAGACTTGTGTTTCTGAATTCGTTTTATAAAGTTTAGAGGAACTAGTCCTGTAAAGTTTGTAGAGCTTGTTCTCGTTAAACCTCGTAAAACTTGTTTATCTTGCCCAACTCTCACATGTTTACGTTAATGCTGAGTTGGACGTCATGTTTCTGTTTAGTTGCTTTCCGAACTTAGTAAAGATACTGTTTTTTCCGGAAGCTGAAAATTTAATTCCTGCTGAAAATTGGAAATTTAAATTTCCTTTAGAAAATAGAATTATTAATTTATAATGGAAATCAAACACTTGATTCATTTCAGAGATCGAAGTTGTTCCCGCTGACTACTGAAACGTGTCGTTCCAGGGTTTTTACTGTAATACTATAAATACTCTTTCCCCTTTTCTTTTCTCCACAACTTCACTCCTCCAAAAGAAAGGTAGCCTCTCTTCTCTCTCAATTTTCTGTTTTAGATCCAGGGTTTTGGGAAAACAAAAAGATTTTTTTTTGTTTTTTTTTTTTTTTTTTTTTTTTTTTGCCGCCGTCACGTTCCACTGTGTCTTCTCCGACCACCACCGCGTTTTCCGACGAGCTCTCACTACTGCCGCCGTTCACTACTCCGACGAGTCCTCCTCTCCGTTTTTAGTCGACGGTTGAGCTTGGTCCCGACGGGACTCGTTTCTTCTCCGTCGTCACAGTGAAAACCGCCATTATTTCCAGTGCTTTTCCGGTGAGATCCAGTCCGGTTCATGTCTTCGTTCGTCACCGGTCATCGTTGCCCGCGTTTTCTGGCGAAATCCAGTCCGTGTGCGTTCGTTTCCGTTCACGTCGTCTCCGTTCCATTTCCTCGATTCTCCGGTTCAATGGTCCGGCTTAGACATCTGGGAAGGTGTCGCCGGGAGAAGACGTCGTCGGAGACCAATTTCTGAGCTCACCGTCGTCTAGAAAATTCATTGTTACAAGTGGTTCACCGAGAGACAGAGGGAAAGTCACACCGTCGTCGCCGGAATCCTCGTCTCCGGTCGTCGTCTCTTGTGTTTTCCGGCGAATCTAGTTCCTGCTCATGTCTCTGTTCTTTTTCCGATGAGAGCTTGCTCTGACCAGTCCCGAACCACCGATCCTTCTCCGTTCTCGTGTGACTTCGACCTTGAGAGCTCGTCCCCGTTTTGTTCTTCGACGCGGACCCAGATTCGGATTATCACTCCACATCGTCGATCCTCACCGGTGGAGAAGGGGATCCTGTTTTTGGTGGCTTCGTTCCAATCATCACCTTCGGCGTCGTCGTTGAGTCGTTGTTGTAGCTTTCGGTGAAACTCCGGCGAGACCGAGTTGTAGCTCTGGTGGTCGGTGTCCCTATCTCTCCGGTCCGAACAGAAACATATCAACTTGGTGCTACACAAAGAGGCTTGTCATTCACCGATTCTTGTTTCCATGGTCTTGTGACGAGGACTTGTCGTTTTGACAAAGGCTCATCGTTCTCGTTCATGCCTTGTTGATAGCTTGATTTGTCGACGAAAAATTGTTTGGAAAAATTGTCTTAATGTTGAGTCCCACGTCATCTTTCGAAAGATTCCTAGACTCCATTTCGAAACTAAGAACAATCAGTTTGGAGAGCCTAGGGCCGAGTTTTGAAATAAACTGTTCTGATGCGGAGTCTAACTCTTGGTTCATCCTTCTAAGGATAGAGAAACGAATCGAGTCCTGGTCTCAGATGCGAATGATGCAGCGAATGCACAGAGTCCATCTCTCGTTGATGAGCAAGTCGTCGATACTCGTATTTCCCAGAGAAAGCGCCGACTTCTGCATATGCTTTAGCTGCGCCCACTACTGCACATTCTACTGCGTTGACCACTACTGCATCTGCCCTAGTCGCGCCCACTACTACGCCTGCTCCAGCTGCGCCCACTACTGCGCCTGCTCTGGCTGCGCCCACTAGTACGCCTGCTCTATTTGTGCCCACTACTGCGCCTGCTCTAACTGCGCCCACTACTACGCCTGCTCTAGCTGCGCCCACTAGTACGCATGCTCTAGCTGCGCCCAACGACTACTGTTGCTGCCAAGATCAGAACTGTTGTTGGTGAGCGAAGTTGGGAAGTTCTATGTTACTGGTGAAAATGGGGCCAAGGTGACCATGACTAGGACCGAGGACATCGTTGAGGAGACTAAGACCAACGAGATCGTTGAGGAGACCAGAACCGACAAGTCTTTGAGAAGACCAGGACCGAAGAAGTCTTTGTGGAGACTAGGACAGACGAGGTCATCGAGGAGATCAGGACAGACGAGGTCATCGAGGAGATCAGGACTGGCAAGTCTTCAAGGAGACCAGGACTGGCAAGTCTTCAAGGAGACAATGACCAACGAGGTCACCGGGGAGACTAGGACTGACGAGCCTTTGAGAAGACCAGGTGAGAGGAGGCAGCAGGGCCGACTACCATGACTACTCCTGCGGAAGTCGTCGATGATGAGGGGATTGTCCCTTAGTTGCTTTGCGCGCCTGTTAGCGCTTTTGTTTTAGACTTGACTTTGATTTTGCGCCTAGATGGCTTGTGTTATAAAAGGTGATAATGAATGCAACTTTTAATTTATCGATGATCTTCTATCCAACATTTTTGCTTAGTCTTTCAAAGAGAGACCACTAATAGTGATGAATTGTATCCTTGTTGAATCCGTTTCTAGGATGCATAGTTAGTCTAGTTCAAATGACTTTGTTTAAAAATCCATATGAACAATTATCATGATTGAAGGCGTCGTTGCTGTATTTTGGTGCTCGTCCTTGTTATAGGAGTTAGGTCATCGTTGACCACCCAACTTCAGAAGTGAGCATGTTACGTTGTTGCAACCAGCGTTAAGATTTGCTGGGTTATTCGAATGATCGTTTAGGTTTACGACCGTGTCACTCTTTGAGCACGACCGCTCCTATAACGATCATTAGCTTTGACCAACGATGTTGTTGGTTTTTTTGAATGGTCATTTGGGTTTACAAGTGTGCTTCTCTCTAAACACATCTGCTCCTATAATGAGCCATTGGTTTCGACCAATGATGTTGTTGGGTTTTTGAATGGTCATTAGGGTTACAAGTGTGCTTCTCTCTAAACACACCTGCTCCTATAATGAACCATTGGTTTTGACCAACGATGTTGTTGGGTTTTTTGAAGGGTAACTTCGGTTACAAGTGTGCTTCTCTCTAAACACACCTGCTCTTATAATGAACCATTGTTATTTATATAGCGCGCTTATCCAATGGTGGATGTTATTGTAAAGATCTGCAGAAATTTTTGTGAACGGTCACCGCTGTGGCCAGCAGTGGCGGTGGAAGGTGAGATGGTCGTTTAAGTGAGACCCTGAATTATCCGTAAAGGATGTGATAGAGATAGTCGTTTTGACAAGTTTTTGTAGCAGGTGTTTATTCTCATAAAGGTTTGCTACAAAGAGAGGTGGAAGTATACGAGTATACGTACCCCACTCCCCCCCCCTTTTTTGGGAGGGGGGCAACTGAACCCATCTGAAAATGAGCTGCCTACGTACCCTTTGCAGGGATCAAGTCACCCGTAGTTCATGGTAAGTGATTGAGTGGTGGACGAACGACGGTAAGGTTGCTCAATGGTAGTACTTCTTTCTTGGTCTACCTTGTGCCGAATCGTCGTTTTGTCTTCCGCGTTTAAGCGGTTCTTCATTGATCGCGCTACTTCAACGTTGTTTTCCTCTAATTCAAAGTTTTTGAGGTTGAAGTTATCGCCGAGTTCACCGTCCAATAGTTTTTGGGCGAGCGCCGAGCCGAGAGACTGGCAGTTTACTGTCGAGTGCCCGTGAGTGTGATGAATATCGCAGTATAACGACTCGTCGTAAGTTGAATTACCGGTCCACGCGTTAGGAAAACATCCTCCTTGGCCGTGCCCATAGTTGGGAGAATCCACCTGATAGTTGTGGGCTCCTTCGTGTTGGACGAAATTTCCACTATGGGTGTTTCGCGCCTGGCTTGGCTGGTGGTCGCTGTCACTTTTCTGTTTTGACTTCCCATACTTTTTTCCGAGTTTCTTCGCTTCTTCCTCGCTTTTGGCGAAGTTCGTCGCTCGATGCAGAGCATCCTGGATAGTCGAAGGCTCGTTGAGAGACATTTCCTTCCAGAAGTCAGATTCATGCCATATGGCTCTTTTCAGCGCTCGGAGTGCGTCCGAGTCATCTATCCCTTTCACTTGTGATAGTACCAATTTGAAGCGTTCGATGAAAGTCTTGAGAGACTCTGTTGGTTCTTGGTTCATGGACCATAAATCGGCACCAGACGTTTGAGTCTCAATGAAGATGGAGTAGTGCTTGATGAAGGCCGCTATCAACTGTTTAAAAGTATCGATGGAATTACTTTCGAGCCCCTTAAACCATTTGAGAGCTGGTCCTTTGAGGTTTTCGGCGAAAAGCAAGCACTGTCCGACGTCCATCTTTTGTTCTTTGAAATTTGTTCTAGTCATAGCCACACTGAATTCGTTGAGGTGGTCAGCTGGGTCTTCGGTTCCGTCGTAGGTCGGCACCCTAATCTTGCATGGGTCTGACACTCGATCTTTGGTGATGCGCGCCGAGAACGGAGTATGCTGAGCTTGTTGAAGGATTAGATCGAGCTCTGGCGCCTTGCTAGTGGCACGATGCATCTGTGAGCGGATAGTTTTCAACTCAGCAGTAGTCTTATTTAGCGAGGCTTGGAACTCGGCCATCTCGTCGTGCTGGGTTCGAATCGCAGCTTGTTTAGCTTAAGCGACCTCTGCCAGTTTCACCCATTCAATGTTTTCCTCTTCTTCAGAGATGTGTCTAGCATATCCAGGATCGATCTCGTCGTCGAAAGCGGGGAAACGCTGTTGGGTCATCCTCTGTGGGTCGGCATGCTTTTGTCTTTTAGTGGTACGCCGTACCAATTCTTCCTCTTGGAGATCGGCGTTGCGTGCGACTCTCCTCACGGGACCAGGTGGAGAACTGCTGGGAAGCTACGTATCGAAGATCCTCGTTCCTTGCTTTGGTTGTTCCATGCCGATCTCTCGCTGTCTCAGTGAAGATGGTATCGGGAACGACTCTTCTAGCGAGGTCATCGTCATCGAAAGCGGAGAAACGTTGTTGGATCATCCTCTGTGGGTCGACATGCTTTGTCCTCGTAGTGGTTCGCTGCGCCGCTTCTTCCTCTGGGAGATCGGCGTTGCGTGCAACTCTTCTCACGGAGCCATCGTCTCTGACGGTGGAGAACTGATGTAAAGCTATGTATCGAGGATCGTCGTTCCTCGCCTTGGTTATTCCTTGCCGATTTATCACTATCTCTGTGAAGATGGTTTCAGGAACAACTATTCTGGGCAAGTCCTCGTCGTCGATGTCGAGGTCTATTGGCTCGTCGCCGACTTTCGCTTTCTCCCGTCATGCCTGGGCTAAAATAGCGGATCGTCCATCGTTAGCGGCGGTCGACGGATTTTGGTGCCGAGGTCGGCTTGACGACCCTCCTGGTGTGGTGAAGTTGAATGCCACTGGATCGATTCGTGCTGCTGGTTTTCTGAACAGACGTGGCTCGAGGGGTCGTGCGCGGACGTCTGCTCCTAGAGACCTGAGCTCGTCGGTTATTGTCCCGTTGGTTCGGTTTTGCAGCTCGGCGCTTTCCAGTAGAGCGTCCAGCGTCGCGCTCATCTTCTGCAGCAACTCTGGGAGAAGCGAGCTTGCTCTCGGGGCTTCCCTCGACTGCTCGCCCTGCAGATCGGCTCGAGCTGCGCCTGTTGGTGGCGGATCGTCACGAGCGGCCTGGTCTTCGTTGGTAGCACCTTCAGCCTGGATCTCGCCCTCTTCCAGATCTCTCGGCGTAGCATCTTTCGGATCGGCGATCCGTCGTTCGTCAGTCATCGTGTTTTGGATCTCTTCGCGGTGGTTCTTCGGAGTAAGAAGCTTTCAAGACCCCCTCCTTCTAGCGTCAAACTGTGGTGGTGGAAACCTACACAGTTGAAATAGTCAATTGGGTCTAGGTCTGAAAGCTCTGAGATGAGAAACACTTAGCGAAGATCTCAAGAGAGTTTGTTTATTAAGCTTTTGCAAATATTACAAGTGGTTTCTGTGTAAGAATGCGGATCCCCTCTTTCGAGGTGTACAAGGTCTATTTATACAAATCTAAGTCGGCCTAGGTCTACGCCTAAAGAGATAAGGTCGAATCCCTGAATCTTCGGGATTCTCCCCCAGCGTAGTCGGCGGCCGCTTCTAGGTCTTGACCTCGTCCTCGTTATGGGCCCAAATCCGAGAGCTCGTCTTCTAGGCCCAGTCTTGTAGTAGAGGTCAGCGTGACTTGTTACTCGTGGGCTCCCGACTCGTTCTCTCCAATGTGGGCCTTCTGAGCTCGGCCCATTCTCTAAAATGATCGCAACGGTCTTTTGGAGTCTAAATGACCACTACAGACGTCGTCCTGGAAAGGTACCGGTCCTAGTTCCATTTACTCTGGAGAGCCTATCCCAAAGATAGAGCTGGTCCCTGAGACAGAGCTGGTCCCTGAGACAGAGCTGGTCCAGATAACTGCGCGCCTATCTCTGGTACTTAGTCATTTTAGAGAGCTCGTTCCAGAAAGCAGGAGAGCTAGTCATGGTCCCAGTCACTTTGGAGAGCTCGTCCCAGAAGACAGGAGAGCTGGTCCCAGAAACAGAGCTGGTCCAGATAACTGCGCGCCCACCTCTGGTACTTAGTCATTTTCTTGACGATCTCTACCGGAGTGAGATCTGACCCCAACAGAAGACATGTTGTATCGATCAAGGTGTGAAGACGGATTGAGATCAGTCTTCAATTGGGAGATTGTTAGTCACGTTTTTACTAATGGACGGTGAAAGGAGGTGGACGGTGAAAAGAGTTGGTGAATGGAGGTTCAAAAGTCAAACATGGAGGTTTGATTTTATAGTCACTAAATTGTGTCTCACTAAATTGTGTCTCACCAACTCCTCCTCAAATCCTCTATATATACGTGAGCTCTCCACTCCATTATAACCATTCCAAACAAGAAGAAACGTGAGTGATAAAGAGAAGAAATAAATTCTTTTTTGTGAGAAAAATTAAGAATAATTTCTTGAGTGTAATTTGGGTTTGGGTGTGAGTTGAGAGTGTTGTAACCTTTCTTCCCGGTTATAATAAAAAGATCTACAACAGGTCCGGAGACGTAGGCACGATTGGCCGAACTCCGTTAACAAATTGTGTGTTCTATCGTTTTTCGTATTTCAGTTTGATCAAAAATTTGACGTTATTTCCAAAAAACGTTATTTTAGAAGATGGAGTGTTGGTGCTTGAAAATATCCCAGGAAGCAAAAATCCGGCAGACATGCTGACAAAGGTCGTACCATATGACAAGGTGAGGTTATGTACGACCTCAGTGGGATTGTTAGAGTAACAAGCTTTGAAGACCTATTGTATCGATCAAGGTGTGAAGACAGATTGAAATCAGTCTTCAAGTGGGAGATTGTTAGTCACGTTTTTACTAATGGACGGTGAAAGGAGGTGGACGGTGAAAAGAGTTGGTGAATGGAGGTTCAAAAGTCAAACATGTAGGTTTGATTTTATAGTCAACAATTGTATCTCACTAAATTGTGTCTCACCAACTCCTCCTCAAATCCTCTATATATACGTGAGCTCTCCACTCCATTATAACCATCCCAAACAAGAAGAAACGTGAGTGATAAAGAGAAGAAAGAAATTCTTTTTTGTGAGAAAAATTAAGAATAATTTCTTGAGTGTAATTTGGGTTTGGGTGTGAGTTGAGAGTATTGTAACCTTTCTTCCCGATTTACAACAGGTCCGGAGACGTAGGCACGATTGGCCGAACTCCGTTAACAAATTGTGTGTTCTATCGTTTTTCGTATTTCAGTTTGATCGAAAATTTGACGTTATTTCCTAACATTTGCATCAATGGAGTTTTGTATTACATAGTTATCAATTTTGATAATAGCTATAGTATTGTTCGCTTCGATTTTAGGACTGAGGAATTCAAGGTTCTTGATGATCCAAACGAGACGAGTACGAGATTGACCAGCTATATGAGATTGATCAACTATAAGGGCAAGTTAGGTGTGATTGATTGCAAGAATCGTAAAGCTGGTGGAAAGTATACTCTTGAGTTGTATATGTGCGTGCTAGAGGATGTCGAGAGAAAGGAATGGTCCGAGAGAAAGAGATACACTTTGCAGGAGAACAAACACCTTGGTGATCCCTCCAATGTTTCTGTCGTTGGAGCAACTGCTACGGGTGAGATTGTTCTGGCCATGGACTATACATGTAAGCCATATTATGTTTTCTACTTCAACCCCGAGAGGAACACTTTGAAAAGTGTTGAAATCCAAGGTTTTGGTGCTTTTGAAGCTGTTGAGTATCGTGGTAGAGTTTATGTCTTTCTGGACCATGTAGAGGATCTCAATGTTGATGATGCAATGCAACTCAAGTCAACAGGTGTTTATTCTAATCAAGTCAAGCATCTCTGCTCCAACGGTGAAGAACAAGAGAAGACTGTTAGGAGATCTCGGAGATTATACGAGATCGAGTTGAAAGGAAAGTAAATATTTGTGTATATTCTAAATAGGTAGATTTCCTATTATCATATATGTAAATAACTTGGTGAACAAGTTAGATTCTTGTATAAATAAGTTTATTGGCTAATGAATAAATTGAGAGAAACTATTCCACTACTAAAGTTTCCTCCAAAATCTATCATGGTATCGAGCCTAGATCCAATTCCTATGGGTTTTAGGTTTTCTTATCTTCCGCTTTGAAAAAAAAAAAAAAATCTTGTCTTTAACCTACATTTTTTTTCTCTTTTTCTTTTGTTCTTCGTCTTCTCTTTTCTAATTAAGATTTATTTGGTTTTGTTTATTAAAAAAAAAAAAAAAAAACAAATCGTGATTTATTGACCTCTCTCTAAATATATATATATATATATATATATATATATATATATATATGTTTTCTTTTCTTTAATCTTGAAACGACCCGACCCGTTTTTTTTTTTTAAAACAATAAGCTCTTAGTCTCAGACTAGCATTCCCATAAATGCTTGTCCTCCACAACCAAGCCACACAAACAATCAACCAGCGGATAACACACTAAAACCAAACATGCAAATTCCATTAAATTACTAACCAGTTCAACAACAAATTCCAATCCATCCAGCAACCTAACCAGGTTCTAAAACAATAAAAGAAATACAATAAACCACACAGCATGAAAACCGAGACCCTAGATCATCTCCCTCTTCGTTGCCATGATTCCACGATCACAATTTGCCTTTACCTGCACCACATGGATAAAAGAGATGCGTGAGTATTATCACAAATACCCAGTGAGACGGTCCTCCCATCTACGACTGCGCACACAGACGCGATGGATCCGCTCAGGCAAACACGCATCAAACAACACACAAAGCAAACACAACAACACGGCTCAACCACAGCCCAACAGGCAGCCTGTCGATCGACACTACCACTAGGTGTCGATCGACAGCCCTGTTCACACCTGTCGATCGACACACCCACGGTGCCTGTCGATCGACAGCTCAACGGAGCCCTGTCGATCGACACACCCACGGTGCCTGTCGATCGACAGCTCCTCAGGACCCTGTCGATCGACACAACCTCTAGGTGTCGATCGACAGCTCCTCGATCACCTGTCGATCGACACAACCTCTAGGTGTCGATCGACAGCCTCGTGTGACCCTGTCGATCGACACACCCAAGGGCTGTCGATCGACAGGTCGTCGCAGATTCATAGGAGATCGATCAATTATCCTCTCGGATCGATTCCTCCTCTGCGATAACACGAAACCTGCACAACAAACACAAACCAACAATCCATACACCACAAAACACACAGAAACAACATCAATCATCACAATCAACCAGTTTTAACCTACCACCATACAACCCTAACGAATCCACCGGCCCAGAAGCCATGGTCACGCACTCACCTTAGATTTTCGGTTAGATTCTGGTAGAATTGAGGCTAGACACGAATTCAGCAACAACCACCGCGAAATTCCACCTCAAATCGATCAAGAACGAAACCCTAATCACAAACTATCAGGAACAAGAGAAACTCCTCTCAAACTCTCTGTTTCTGATTTTTGGGACTTTGGTTCGCTCAAATGCGGCCAAAAACTCTTAAATACGAAGCCCTAGGGTTTACCCAAACCGGCCCGGTCCAATTGAACGACTTAAATCGAACCAGAAAACCAACCAATTCGAGCACCTGTCGATCGACAGACACTAGGTGTGTCGATCGACAGCCCTTAAGAGCCCTGTCGATCGACAGACACCATGTGTGTCGATCGACAGCCCCTCCATTTTACTAAAAATGGTTCACGGGCGTCACAATTCTCCCCCACTAAAACTGGATTCGTCCTCGAATCCTTTAACACTACCCACCAATCTACCCTGGCCTAACCCGCCAGCAACACCGGAGACTACATCTCCCAGACCTTCCCGAGGTTCACATCCGTCCTATGCACATAGACCCGTCTCAGACATTGATTGCCCATAGCTCATAACCACCATCTAGCTTCGGGATCGTCACCCCTCAGCTCTAGGTGTCTAGTATCAACCCACCTCAGTCCGCGCAGTCCTGACGGTGTTCGATACTCAACCATCTCCACACACCTCAATCCATCAAGACACACAGTCTATCAAGCTCTCGGTATGCAGAGATCTGCCAGAGGTCGCAACCTCCAAAACCATCCCCATACCCTCACGATCTCAGTCCGCGCAGTCCTGACGATCGATCGGTATGCAGGGAACCCACTGTCCCCCGGAGAGACGCATCTCTCAAGATCTGCCAAGAAAGACCGAGGTCTAACTCTGAGCTACGCAATCAATTCCTAACGTCTATAATGCACCTCTGACCGGAACTACCCCCTAAGGTCTCACATGATATTCCCCTCCCGGAATACCATCACAATCGTGATCATCACAGATCACCCGGACCATCCCTCACCCCGGATGTCCCTGCAGAGTCTCTCCCGGAACTAGACAGTTCTAACAACCGTAAAACTTCTATTCCGAGACTCTCACACACACACACACACAACCCGCTAGAGTCCCCACCGAAACTGGCAAGTTCCATCCGCAATAAAACTTCCATTTCGGGGTTCTCTAACCACAAACACATGACTCGCAAGTCAGACACATAAGAAAAACACTTTCTTATTCACTGGAAAAATGTCATAATCATTACAACTTTAATGAAAATACAAAAATCCACAACCAAAAACCTCACCACACACGGTGATCACAACACAAAAACTGAAACTGGAAACCGCAAAGAAAACGAATTCACTCTTCTGCTTGCTTCTCGAACCACTTCTTGAACTTCGTTTTCATCTTTGCCTCTGGTTCCCAAGTCTCCTCCTGAATACCGTCACAGTCCCACAAGACTCTCAACAACGGCACTCTCTTCCGGCGCAGAACTTTGATACTTCTCTCAAGAATCCTAACCGGCCTCATCCCAACAGTCAGATTTGGCTGAAGATCTGCGGGAATCGTCACTGCTACCTCCTCAGAAGCATGCAAGCATCTCCTGAGTTTCGAAATGTGAAACACATCATGGAATTTCTCCATAATCGGAGGCAGCTCCAACCGATAAGCAACTGGTCCCACACGTTCCACAACCCGGAACGGACCCATGTACCTCGTACTCAGCTTATCCTCGGATATGGACCTATTCAGACCCCGCATCATCGCCATCTTGAGATACACTCGATCTCCGACTGCAAACTCCAACTCCTTCCTTCTCCTATCGGCATAACTCTTCTGCCGATCCTGAGCTTCTTTCATGTTCAGCTTCACAACACGGATCTTCTCCGTCGTCTCCTGAACAAAATCAGCCCCAAAGATGCTCCTCTCCCCCACTTGGGTAAAACATAGCGGAGTACGACATGACCTCCCATACAACGCCTCAAAAGGAGTCATTCCGATACTCGCCTGAAAACTGTTGTTATATGCGAACTCCACCAAACTCAAGTGATCCGCCCAATGACCACCCCAATCTAGCACGCACATCCTCAACAGATCTTCCAGTGTCTGAATCGTCCTTTCGGACTGTCCATCCGTCTGCGGATGATTAGCTGTACTCATGTGCACCTTAGTGTCCATCTCAGCCTGAAAAGCTCTCCAGAACACTGAAGCAAACCTCGGATCTCGATCCGACACAATACTCGCTGGCACTCCATGCAACCTCACAATTTCCTTCACATACTTCTTAGCCAAGACCTCCGCTCCGTCTGTCTTCTTAATGGCCAGAAAATGTGCTGACTTAGTCAGACGATCCACAATCACCCAAATCGCGTCATAGGTCCGAGAAACCGGCAACCCTACCACGAAATCCATAGTGATCATGTCCCACTTCCACTCTGGAATAGGTAGACTCTGCAATAAGCCACTAGGAACTTGGTGCTCAGCCTTCACCAACTGACACACATTGCAAGCTGCAACCCAATCTGCCACATCTCTCTTCATCCCGACCCAATGATAGTACCTCTTCAGATCCCTATACATCTTAGTCGCTCCCGGATGAATCGAAAACTTACTCGCATGAGCTTCTCTCAGAATTTCCTGCCTCAAGTCCTCATCCTTAGGAACACAGACTCGTCCATGCACTAAGATAGTCCCGTTAGCAGAAACCTGATATTCGGAACCAGTAGCCTTGGAGAGATCTAACAACACCGGATCCTGCTCCTGAGCTACTCGAATCCTGCTCAATAGATCCGCCTGATCTGCCGCCGCTAACCCCAACGGTTCCTCTGAAGTAACACATAACCTCAAAGTACTAAGTACACTCACCAGATTCTCCACATCCCGCTCCTGAGATGAATCATACCTCCTTCGACTAAGAGCATCAGCTACAGTGTTAGCCTTACCCGGATGGTAAACAATGTCCAAGTCGTAATCAGCCAACAACTCCGACCATCGCCTCTGTCGTACATTTAAATTCTGCTGAGTAAAAATGTACTTCAGATTATGATGATCAGTGAACACCTGAACTCTGCCACCATACAAGTAAGACCTCCAGATTTTCAACGCGAAGATCACTGCAGCCAACTCTAAGTCATGAACAGGATAATTGCCCTCATGCTTCCTCAACTGCCTCGAAGCATAAGCAATCACCTTACCCTGCTGCATCAACACACAACCCAAACCAACTCCCGAAGCATCTGTGTACACCACATAAGGCTCACCCGGTTCAGGCAACGCCAATACTGGTGTACTAGTCAACATCGTTTTCAGCTTCGCGAAACTCAGCTCACAATCAGCAGACCACACGAAAGGAACATCCTTCCCTGTCAGCTTCGTCATGGACTGAGCCATACTCGCAAAACCTTTGACGAATCTCTGATAATAGCCTGCCAACCCAAGAAAACTCCTGATCTCAGTTGCATTCTTCGGTCTAGGCCAATCTCGGATAGACTGAATCTTCGCCGGATCTACAGAAACTCCTTCTGCAGAAACGATGTGACCCAAAAATCCCATCTCTCTCTGCCAGAAACTGCACTTACTCAACTTCGCAAACAGCTTCTGTTCCCGCAACTTCTCCAGAACTCTCCTCAAATGAACCTCATGTTCCTCCAGACTCTTCGAGTAAACCAGAATATCATCGATGAAAATGATTACAAACTCATCCAGATACTCCTGGAAAACCCCGTTCATCAACCTCATAAACGCCGCAGGTGCATTCGTCAACCCGAATGGCATCACTACAAACTCAAAATGCCCATACCGAGTCCTGAAAGCCGTCTTCCGAACATCTGCTTCGTCGATCGGAATCTGGTGGTAACCGGATGCCAAGTCAATCTTAGAAAACCAAGTAGCCCCTCTCAACTGATCTAGCAACTCATCAATTCTCGGAAGAGGATACTTGTTCTTCACAGTGACTCGGTTAAGACCTCGATAATCGATGCACAACCGGAAACTACCATCTTTCTTCTTCACAAACAACACCGGTGCTCCCCACGGTGAAGTACTTGGTCGAATAAACCCCTTCTCTAACAAATCCTCTAACTGCTTCTTCAGTTCCGCTAACTCTGCTGGAGCCATTCGATAAGGCGCCTTAGACAACGGCGTCGTTCCGGGTTCTAACTCAATCGTGAAAGGATCCGACCGAGATGGCGGTAACCTTTGCAACGACTGAAAGACATCTTCGAAATCCCGAGCGACCCGAATATCTCTCACAGCAACCCCACCAACAGCTTTCGGCATTACAATCGTGGCCAAGTAAGCCTCGCAACCCCTCTCAATCATCGCCTCAGTTTGAACAAGGGAGATCACAAGACTACCTGAAGTCGGTCTCACTCCTTGATAAACCAACCTGCCACCTTCACGTTCAAATACCACTCGACCCCGATGACAATCCAGATGGACTCTGTACCGATTCAACCAATCCATACCAAGGATAACATCGTACAGTTCCACCGGACTAATCACTAAGTCAGCTGGCATCAACTCTCCCGCTACCAGAATATCGACCTCCTTTGCCCGGCCATGCGTAGCTAGAAATTCACCTCCAGCAACCATAACCGGTCCAGTCCGCTCACCAGCGTCACTCCGGATACCACTTCTCTCAGCATGGTCCGGAGTAATGAAGCAATTCGATGCTCCCGAATCAAACAACACGTGGGATTCACACCCACCTACAAACAAGGTCCCTACACAATTCCCAAGTGCTAAGCAACCTAACTTTCTATCACAGGCAAACAATCTAAAACAAGCACCAAGAATTCTACACTACTGAATTCACAAAGTCTAAATTAGAAAGTTACCTGTGATCGGTCTAGAGCTCGGTTCTCCCGGCGCTGCTATAGCCGGCGGACGCTCCATCGCCGCGATCTGATCCAAAGGCTGCACCGGCCCATACTGAGCTACTGGCTGGACCACTGCCACTGCCAACGGCTGCAACTTCGGACAGTTCGGTCTGATGTGCCCCGACTCACCACACTGATAGCACGTCCGAACCCCTCGAACCTCACTCCGCTTCGGGCAACTCGCCCTCTGGTGGTCTAGACTCCCACAAATGTAACAGCCTCGGCCACCTTGGCCCGATCCCGAAGTACCTTCCCACCTCCTCTTCTGCCCTTGCGCAGGCTTGCCGCCTTTGCCAGGACCTGCCTGCTGCACCTACTGCTGCTGAGGCCTCCGAGGCTGAACAGCTGGAACTACAATCGCAGCCTGCTCCCTCAGATCCTCCTCGATCTGCGCAGCCACCTCTACCAGCTCCACTCTACTCGCGAACCTGATGCCTCTGCACCGAGTCCGCAAATCCGGACGAAGTCCTCGCAAGAACCTCCGAACCTGAGCCTGCTCATCCTCGAAGCTCCTACCAGCATAACCCAGGAGTCTGTTAAACTCCACGTCATACTCCCGCACCGATCTCGTGCCCTGAGTCAAGTCCAAGAACCTCGCCTCTAAACGATCCAACGCCTCCTGAGGAAAGAACTTGGAGTTGAACTCCGTCACAAAATCTGACCACGCCATCGCAGTCCCGGCCCATCTAGCCGCCACACTCCTCCACCAGAGATGTGCATCACCGTCCAAATAATGGACCGCCAAATCAACCTTGTATCCCTCGGGATACCTAATCGAGCGAAAGTTCCGCTCCACCCTCATCCGCCACTCATCAGCCTCCTCAGGCTTCACACTGCCCGCAAAAGAACCCGTACCGATCCTCTGCATCTGCTCCATCATACGAATATACGACGGAACCTCCTCAGCACCCGCAGCCCTCGGCTGCACCTCTGCCACTCGTGGCACCACTGGAGCCTGCACTGGCACCGCACCCGGTAACCGCTCCAACAACTGAGTCAGCAGGTCAGCCAAACGGTCATCTCTAGCTTGGGCTACACCCGCGGCCGCAACCGCACCCACAGCTGGAACAGCACCACCAGCACCACCAGCCTCAACAGGACCCAAACCAGCCCCTACAGGACCCACACTGGCCCCCACACTGGCAGTCACACTGGCAGTCTGCCCATCATGCACCGACTGCTGACCTGCCGCAGGCCCACGCGCGGAACTCTGAACCTCACTAACCACTGGCTCCTCCACGAGTCCGCGACCCCGGCCTCGGCCCCCACGACCACGTCCTCTAGTAGCTCTAGCCATCTCACTGCATTCACAAGCAGCCTAACTAAGCACTAGAAAGACTCAAAACACAACAATCAACACTTACCGTGGAATCTCTTTGAAGGCTCGAAGGAAGATGATCTAGAACCCCCAAACTCACAGAATTGTAATTTTACCAAATTCAATCCTAGCAGTTCTAGCCCGCCCTAAAACCGTAAGGGCTCTGATACCAAACTGAAACGACCCGACCCGTTTTTTTTTTTTTTAAACAATAAGCTCTTAGTCTCAGACTAGCATTCCCATAAATGCTTGTCCTCCACAACCAAGCCACACAAACAAGCAACCAGCGGATAACACACTAAAACCAAACATGCAAATTCCATTAAATTACTAACCAGTTCAACAACAAATTCCAATCCATCCAGCAACCTAACCAGGTTCTAAAACAATAAAAGAAATACAATAAACCACACAGCATGAAAACCGAGACCCTAGATCATCTCCCTCTTCGTTGCCATGATTCCACGATCACAATTTGCCTTTACCTGCACCACATGGATAAAAGAGATGCGTGAGTATTATCACAAATACCCAGTGAGACGGTCCTCCCATCTACGACTGCGCACACAGACGCGATGGATCCGCTCAGGCAAACACGCATCAAACAACACACAAAGCAAACACAACAACACGGCTCAACCACAGCCCAACAGGCAGCCTGTCGATCGACACTACCACTAGGTGTCGATCGACAGCCCTGTTCACACCTGTCGATCGACACACCCACGGTGCCTGTCGATCGACAGCTCAACGGAGCCCTGTCGATCGACACACCCACGGTGCCTGTCGATCGACAGCTCCTCAGGACCCTGTCGATCGACACAACCTCTAGGTGTCGATCGACAGCTCCTCGATCACCTGTCGATCGACACAACCTCTAGGTGTCGATCGACAGCCTCGTGTGACCCTGTCGATCGACACACCCAAGGGCTGTCGATCGACAGGTCGTCGCAGATTCATAGGAGATCGATCAATTATCCTCTCGGATCGATTCCTCCTCTGCGATAACACGAAACCTGCACAACAAACACAAACCAACAATCCATACACCACAAAACACACAGAAACAACATCAATCATCACAATCAACCAGTTTTAACCTACCACCATACAACCCTAACGAATCCACCGGCCCAGAAGCCATGGTCACGCACTCACCTTAGATTTTCGGTTAGATTCTGGTAGAATTGAGGCTAGACACGAATTCAGCAACAACCACCGCGAAATTCCACCTCAAATCGATCAAGAACGAAACCCTAATCACAAACTATCAGGAACAAGAGAAACTCCTCTCAAACTCTCTGTTTCTGATTTTTGGGACTTTGGTTCGCTCAAATGCGGCCAAAAACTCTTAAATACGAAGCCCTAGGGTTTACCCAAACCGGCCCGGTCCAATTGAACGACTTAAATCGAACCAGAAAACCAACCAATTCGAGCACCTGTCGATCGACAGACACTAGGTGTGTCGATCGACAGCCCTTAAGAGCCCTGTCGATCGACAGACACCATGTGTGTCGATCGACAGCCCCTCCATTTTACTAAAAATGGTTCACGGGCGTCACAAATCTCTTCTTCTTCGTTTTATCTTTGTTAAAAAAAAAACCAAACCAAACCAAATGTTTGTCTCAATACTACAAAGAGGCTACGTTTTTGGTTTTCTTCTACGTTTTTTTTTTCTTCTTCTTTCATCCCTTGTTCTTGTTTCTTAAAAAAAAAAAAAAAAAAGAAGAAGGGAGAAATTGACGTGATCATATTCTTCTTCTGATTGTGGTGATTTGTTATTCAAAAGACAGATTTCCAAGATAAAGTCTTAGTGTGGTTTTTGATCAACTACAAATTCGATCTTACCGCGAAGATGATGACTCCAACGGGTATATACGGATCCGATGGAGGTGATGATATGATGGCGTTGCCGTAAATCATGAGCATGAGCCAAGAATGGGTTCGTTCAGTTTACATGGTGACGTGGGACGATGGAGGTGCACAACTACTACAATATTCTCCACCGAATCGATGACCTTATGGCGAGGTATAAACGCCATTGATGACCTTATGGCGAGATATAAACGCCATTGATGACCCTATAGTGGGTATGAAGATCATGAATATGATATGGTGATTGTCCAATCTCATATGTGTTAGCACATATGAGCTTGCGGGAGGGTGTTAGGAGATCTCGGAGATTATACGAGATCGAGTTGAAAGGAAAGTAAATATTTGTGTATATTCTAAATAGGTAGATTTCCTATTATCATATATGTAAATAACTTGGTGAACAAGTTAGATTCTTGTATAAATAAGCTTATTGGCTAATGAATAAATTGAGAGAAACTATTCCACTACTAAAGTTTCCTCCAAAATCTATCAAAGACAGAGAGACAATGATACTAGGGGAATGTCATTTTTTTTTCTCTGTCTATGCATTTTATGATCTTTAGTTTATACTTTATATGCTTTCATTTAATTAATCTAATCTAGCTTTGATGATTTAATGATTCTTTGACTTTTTGTGACTAATCATTTTTATAAAAAAAATTCTCATCTCTCCTCAGTTCTGAATCAATAAGATCATATCCATAGTAATGAATTCAAAATAGTGATTTTAGAGTTTATACGTATACATATTGTTGTTGTGTACATAAAGAAAACACTTTTGATTAGTGACTGTGTCTGTGTAAGAGAAACTCAGATTAATACCAAGACTTAGTTTGAGAAAACACATAATGGCTTTAGTAAGAGATTTCTTGGCTGCAAAGAAGATTCTTGGTAGCTCTATTGCACCAAAAGGGTTTCTTGTACGAGAGAAGCAGAGAACCATACGAAGAAGAAGCAGAGATACTCTTACTTGAACCAGCCTTTGTTTCAAACTATCTTCTTGGTAAAGTCGAGGAAGAAGAGTTAGATTAAATCATCTGATGGGCGGCTTAACTATCCCTGTAACTTGTCACATGCCAAATGAGAGCTTTAAGTTACTCTTCTTGCTTGTTCTCACTGAAAAAAATTCACTAACAAACCAAGTAAATTGATGATGTTTCCCCAAAACTTGTATGCACTGGAGGCTTGTAGACATTGGTTTTATGCACTAACACAAGTGTAGAAGTAGAACCAGGTTTTAGCTGAAAATTTAACAATTTGGATCAACAAGTCTAGTAATAAAGTTGCTAAATCATGTTTGGAGTTTCTTAGCTCAGGGTTTTATCTAGGCCTGCGATTTTTCACCGGATCCGATTATCTGGTCCGATACCGACCATAAAAACCCGGGTCGGATTGGGTATATATCCGACTAAGATTACCCGGTGGTTGCTGTTTATATATACCCATGGATACCGGGTCGGTCAGGTAATTATCCGGAAACCCGTCGGATAAACCAATAACCCGGTCATATATAAAGACATTAGGGTTCTTATGTCTCTTCGACTTTTGGCGTTTCGTTTGTACGGCAAGTTCAAAGTTCAATTCAAAGTTTCAAACCTTGAATAATTGCATGTTTCGAGTCCCGAGTCGTCTCTTCCTCTTCCGTTTTCGAGACTCAACTACATAAAACACTACTACCTACATAGTTTAATCCCAAATCAGAAAACTGGAGACACAAAGAGCCTCCTCACCTCCATTTGTATCATCGAGAAATCGATAGGAGGTACTCTCTGAAACACTTTCTTTTCTTACGCTTTTATTCTCTGATTTGATTATGTTCCTATCACTCGTAGACTCGTACATACTACTTGCTTAGGTTCTCATTTTTTATTTGATAGTTTTCCTAGAACTTTGGTACTGCTTGCTTAGGTTCTCATATATGATTTGATTGTTTTCATATTAGTCGTACATACTGCTTACATGATTCTCATATCTGATTTAGTGTTCTGCTTGCTTAGGTTCTCGTATCCGATGACTTAGTGTTCTGATTTTTTTTTTATTTAAAGGTTTAAACGAAATTGTATGTAGAACACAAATTGAAATTATTTGAGTAGTTTCGCAATGACTAGAGAATTTGAGATGGTAATGATTCCGTTTATATGTATCGTTGTTGATAATTTGATAGAACACAAAATGAAATTATTTGTTCTTAAAACCTTAGTATTACTATAATATCAATTAATTTGTTTCATAAAATTAAAGAGAAAGAAGGTTTTTGGTCATCAAACAAAGTAGTTCGAAAATTATTTGAGTAGTTTCGCATTCATTACTTGACTTGATAGTTTATCAAATTTATGTTCTTAGTTTGTCATTTTATTAATTGAGAATTTGAGATGCTAACGATTAATGATTTTGTTTTTTGTGTGTTTCATTGTTTTCTTCAGATGGGTTCTACTACGAATCAACAAACTGTAGAGGAGGAAGACATTGATGTTGCTGATAACATGGAAGAACCAGAAGGTCCAACATTGATTCATGAGACTGAAAAAATCAGAGGCAAAAGGAAAGACAATGATGAAGCTCCTGATTCTCTAACTCAGAAGAAGCATAAGAAAACAAGAGCTGGTTGTTGGGAGCACTACACCAGAAAGATAGATGATTACGATTATTGCCACTATAACTACTGTGGTAGAGGCTTTGTGTGTGCGTCATCTAATGGTACCACAAACTTGAATAAGCATGTTGAGAAATGCAAAGAATACCTAGCATGTATGGCAACTAAAGCAGAAACTCAGCATGTGCTAAACTGATATACTCATATATTTACCATTTTCTTATGCATATTCGCATCTATTTGCATCCTTTTTGCATCTTTTCTTGTCATTTAGATTGCATTTAGTCTAGATTAGCTTAAGTTAACATTTTAGGACCCTAGTTTAGGATTTGTACATATTTCCCTCTCTTTTACCCTTTTTCAGGTGGTATATGTGTTAATTGGTGATATCTAGCTAATGGTAGCTTGGAGGAGTGCAGAGGACGAAGTTCTGGGTGCAAAGGTGCGGAAAAAGCTTGAAGATTAGAGCAGAAGAGTAGTTATCGGACGCTCAGTTATCGGTTGGGACCGATAGACCGTGCACAGACCGCAGTATACAGACAGGAGAAGATTTACTGACTACGGTACGAGGGTCGGCTTATCGATGAAGACTGATGGAGAAGACAACCGATACCCCGTGGTATCGGCCATGACCGATAGCCAAGACCGATATACCTCTCCAGACAACAGACGAACCGGCTACTAATGCCTAGACTGAAGACGGACTGCGCAACCTCGATCACATGACATATCAGGTGTGACCGATACCTTATGCTTTTGTTGACTTTTTCTTTTCTCTTTTATTTGGTTGACCCGCGTTGACTAGGGTTGATCCGACTATTGCTCACAAGGCAGTATAAAAATCGAGTTTTTAGCCTTGTGAAGAGTAAGCAGAGCCTCATGAATCTTGTTCTTTACTTTGTTTCTTGAGATTTTAGCTTCCTTAGCACTTTCTTGTTTACATTATTGTGCTAAGTACTTCTCTATATTCAGTTTAATCGCATCCAAGTTTACAATTTCTGCTTTTCTTTTACTCGCTTTCATGGTTTCAAGTTCTTACTTTTACATGAGCTCAATCATGGTTCTTTCTATAACCATGAGTGAGTAGTCAGCTCGTTGAGCTAGGCAGTAGTAGGTTAGAGCTTATAAGGTCTTGTTAAGGTTGTAGAAGGTCTAAAAGAGTAGATCCTCGAGAGCTTAATGTTATATCCGAACTTGATCACTCAGATCTTTAGCTCAAGCGTTTTCCTACCCGAAAGGTGTTTGTGGAAATGCTTGACCGACCTTTTGCTCGGCGTACTGTCCTCTGGCACGACAGTGATGTAGATGCGGTGCGTGGACTCGATTGGATCTTAACTTATAAAACTTGGAGCTTCTCTTAGTCTCGCCACGATATTGAAGCAAGAACAGAGAAGTTCCAAAGGAATATTGCGCCACGATAGTGGATGTGCTTATCTCCGTGGTCCATGCCCTAGGTGGTTTTTAAAGGAGGGACCTTTAGCTTGCTTAGCTTGACCTTGATAGCTCCGACCAGTTGCTACTTCCAAATCTCAACGCTTTAACCATCCATACGTCTAGAAATCATACTTTTCCACGTTTAAAGTTTCTTCCTTTTATTGCTTACTTAATTTTGTCGCATGAATCAAACCATCTCCCTTGTTTGCTTCAGCTAAGTTTGAATGTTCTGCATCTTAGTAATCTGTAACCATGCTTCCTTGTGTTCGATATCATCTATACTACAATTGAGTCGTGAGTTAAGTTGTTAGCATTTCATTGGTTTATTTGTGACATTTGTATCTGCTTGTTTTACATGCATGGTAGTAAAATTGACTCATCATAAACCAAAAAGGTAAATTCATCTTTAAACTACTTCACTTATTATTGTATTTGTTGTCCTAAATTCAAGTAACTAACATAGATTAACTTGAAACTCGTAGGTACTACATGTTCTATAAAATTGGGAAAGGTTTATGAGGCTGTTTTCAGAGAGGTTACAAACGAGTTGATAGTTTTAGCTGAGCTGTCATTTGCCTTCATAGAGAGTTTGGTTTGGAAGTACTTCTGCTACAAAACCAAGCTATACCAGCTTCATTGTAAAAAAAACAGCTACAACAAACATAGTGAAGATGTATGCGGAGAAGAAGATATCTATCATGAAGCTTCTTCATCTGAACAAGCAGAGGTTGTCTTCAACCACATATATTTGAGTTGCCCCATCTACTCAGCTAGTTATATTGTAATAACGGCTCATTTCATAGACAGTTCATGGAAGTTGCAGAAGCTCATTATTGGATTCAAGAATGTTACAAATCACAAAGGTGAGACGATTTGTGATGTTCTCATTGAATGTTTAGCTGACTGGAGCATTAAGAAGATCTTCACCATCATGGTGGATAATGCAACGGCAAACAATAGTGCCATGAAACTAATTAAGGAGAAGTTTGTGTTGGTGGCCGATGATTCACTAGTATTGAAAGGTGAGTATCTGCATTTGAGGTGTGCAACACATATTATCAACTTGATTGTCAGGGATGGTCTACATGATGTTGACAGGAGTGTCATTGCAGTGAGGAATGATGTCCACTATGTTAGGTCTTCTGTAAATACACAAAAGTCATTTGAACTTCGTGTTGACACCGGTAAGTTTACTAGGGGAAGTTTGCCTTTAGATTGTAAACTAGGTGGAATTCAACCTATCTTATGTTGAACAGAGCTGTGAAATTCAGGGTTGCATTTTAGAAGATGGAGGTAGAGGACAAATTGTATAATGATTATTTTGCAGAGGTCTTTGGAGGAAACAAGAGGATCGGACCACCTAGCAGAGCAAATTGGGATGACATATAAAGGTTCAAAAAGTTTCTCAGTATCTTTTACAATTCAACTTTGAAAGTCTCTACATCTACTAGTGTTAGATTCTACAGATGTTACAATGCAATTGTAAACATCCAAATGAGCCTCTATTCTTTGAGCCAAAGTAGTGATCTGGAATTGAAAAGCAAAATTGATGATATGATTGCGAATTTTAATAAGTATTGGAATCCGTTTGGAGAAATGAATAAGCTTTTCATTGTTGCAATTGTGTTTGATCCTAGGAATAAGATGAAGTTTGCAGAGATAGTGTTTGAGACACTTTATGGTAAAGATATTGTAGAAACTACACACCTTAAAAAGAGTATAAATGATATCTTGACGAATTTGTTTGAGGTGTATAGTAGATTTCCGAGTCAAAAAGGTGGTAGCAGTGGTTCTTTTTCTCAGTCCCAAGGGACATCCTCTCAGTCGCAGAGTCAGTCTCAGCTTCAATATCAAGTTACAGGAGATATCTTTGACATAATGAACTTGGTTAGTAGTGTTGGTGGTTGCTCCATAACATCGAGGCCCTCGATTGAGAATATTTACAATGATGCGATTGGTCAAACCGTAGTTCAAGAAGCCATGAGTGAACTCGAGATGTACTTGAAAGAACAATCCCAATCTGATTCGTGGGTCTGAGTTTGATGTGTTATCTTGGTGGAAGGTTAATGCATGCAAATATCCAATTATGGCTGCAATAGCCAAGGATATTCTTGCAATGCATGTGTCATCAGTCACATCGGAATCTGCTTTTAACACAAGTGGTCGCATATTGGATCCGTACATGAGCTGTCTAACTCATTTCACAATTGAGGTATTGATGTGTTTTGAGCAATGGTTGAAGTCTGAGATACATATAAATGAAAGAGGAGCTATAACCATTCAACAGATGCTTGCTGATATTGAAATGCAAGATGAACTTCAAAGAGGTATACTCTAACTCTACTGTCTATTTGATCTCTAATTTATATTACTAACTTCTATGTACAAATTTCATTTCTCGATTGTATTCAGATTTTGAATGTGAAACTGAAGATGTCTGGTTTTAAAAAGCAGGTAATACACGTTACTCCTACTTATTTCAGCTCTGTTTTATACTCTTATTAAGTCATTTATGTCAAAGTTTTAGTACACAGAAAGTTGACTTGTTTTTACTCTATTTTTCATGTACTTTGGTCACTAAACTTGGAATGAAGTCAAGGTGTCTGCAGGAGTTGGTGTGGGATGAAGCCGAAGTGTGTTTGAGCCACTTAGAGAGCAATGCTTGATAAACTATCTTTCAAGTTTTGACATCTCTTAAGTCTCCACATTTGTTCTTTATTCTTCTATCTTGTAAAATATTTAATATTTCTAAAACTCTTGTTATGTTTTGGTGTTTCTTTGTCTTTGAATATTTTAAAACTTAAGATTTTACATTATGAATGTTTCGGTTATTAAGTTTTCAGTTGTATTTTTATTATTTCCGATTTACATGTGTTTTTTGGGTATAACAAACCAAACCAAATGCAATCCGAAAGCATTCCAGATTGATTAATGACTTACCCGGTCCGACCCAGGAAATCCGGTCCGGATCAATTACCAGTCCGACTATTTCTCGGTATGTATATGGTTATTAAACCTCTATATCCAAGTTATCGGTATCCGACCGGATTTCATCCGAACTCGACCGGGTCATCCGGAATCGCAGGCCTAGTTTTATCTCAAACCAACAAAAAAAGGAAATTGCAACGAGGATGGATCAGTACCGTCGATTAAGATGCATCAATAAAGTAGTAAACTATATCTTATATTTGATCTGATCCGAGATTTGTTCCGATTCGTTCCGAAAAATCTGGATATCAAAGCAGAGCAAATTGTAAAATCAAATATTCGTCTAAAGCGAAGCAAACCACAAATTCCAATTATAAAAATCCGAATATCTGCTATGATCCGTAGTATCTTATATATGCGTATAAGATGATAGATTTATAGCGTATATTTGGTTTTTTAGATTTTTAAATACATTTGAAAACAAAATATTTATAGTAAAAACAGGTAGATCTCAGTTTCGTACTTAAAAATATATTTTAATTTTTTTTTCAAAAAAAAAACATATACTTCATTTTTCACTATTTTAATTTTTTTTAATTTTGTTTATAGTTTATGAAGTAAAGTTTAGTAACTAAATATATTTATTCACTATTAGTTTAAATATTATATTATATCATTTTTAGAAAGAAAATATAGTGTTTTGGTTTAATTTTTTGTATTAAAACAAATATATGTGGATATCCGAATATCCGCAAATATCCTGAAAAAATCTGGATATCTGTAGTTTAGGATATTCGAAATTTTTCAAAGTAAATCGGAAAATTAGATATACTACACCAACCCTATTTTACAAAGAATAAGCTTTTGTATACTCTCTTTTTCGAACAAAGAAAGAAATTGGTGTTTATGACTGATGATGATGATTCGTAAGACGCTGCTCGACTGACGAATTCGATCTCTCTTACTACCAGTTACATCTTCTTCTTTCTCCTACACTCGTCTCTCTAACTAAGACTCAAAGCCTTCACCTTGTTTCGTTTTCTCCAGTTCTCGGTAGTTCTAAAGAGGTAAGTCCTTCCATTTCAGCTTTCTAATAGCTAATTTCACTGAAAGCTGTAACTTTTTATGCGTATTGTGAAAACCCTTTTCTTCGATCTCTGTTTTCTAGTTAAAGTTTCGGCTTTTATGGATATACATCGAGTAATTTTGAGCTTTGTGTGGCCAGATAACTCAAATGGAGGAAAGTGAGTTCGTTGGTGGTTGCAAAGAGCCCATGGAGGAAGATAGTAAGGGAAAGGGACTGGCTTTATCTTCTAAAACTCAAACCATAGATGGTAAAGATGCCAAAACGGCCGAGGTTTTGGTGGATTCAGGTGTTTGCGTTGTTAGTGTGACTGATAAAAACCCTATTGGTGGAGGTTCAACTACTGAGTATAGATATGCGGATAGTTCTGCTTCTGGTGAGATACTAAAGAAATTTGATGCTGGAAGTGTTGAGAAGACAGTTAGCTCTGATTATGTTGAGGTTAAGCCAGTAGATGAGATAGAGAGCTCTGAGATTTGTGATGATGTGCAGAGAGTTGGTGAGACAGTTAGCTTAGTTGAGGTTGAAATGAATGATGAGGCGACTAAGCATTCAGAATCTGCACCGGTTCCAGAAGAGTCTAGCCAATTAAGCAAAGGGGATGGAAAGGAAGGAAATTCAGGAACTGGTTTGGAAGTTAGCTCTGCTGGTGGAATATGCAGTGAAGAAGAACTAACCAATGTTAACCAAGAAGAAGCCATGGAGATTGATTATGCGGCAGAGGAACATGTGGAAAAGGCAGGAAATGAACTTCAAAATTCGATGAAGAGAGGAACAAACATGCAACCTATCCCAACTGATCTCATCATCGAGATATTCTCGAGATTGCCTGCGAAGTCAGTTGGTAGGTTTCGTAGCCTGTCAAAGGTATGGTGTTCCATGCTTAGCCGTCCGGATTTCATTGAGCTGTTTCTGTCCAGGTCTTGTGCTCGTCCGCGGCTCTTATTTTCGGTTGAACGTAAAGGTGTGTGGAGCTTCTTCTCGTCGCCACAGCCTTCGTCCTCGTCTCTTGTAGTTACTGCAGATTTTCACAGCAGATTCTCTGAAGACATAAGCAGATTCACTTGTAGCTACGCTTCTGGGTTGTTCTACTTCCGTGATTTGTGGAATCCAAGAGTGGGTCAATTGTATGTGGTGTGTAACCCTGTCACGGGTCAGTATGTGACTTTGCCTAACGTGGATATGTACAGAAAATCGAGAGGCTTTTTAGGGTTTGATCCTGTTGAGAAGAAGTTCAAGGTATTGGCCGAGGGTCATCCATTCTGTTCACAAAGGGATCATCACGAGATTCTGACTTTAGGAACTGGAGAAATCAGTTGGAGGAAGAAGAAGTTTGATTGTCCTCAGTATGATTCTTCTTTGTGTGAAGGCATTTGCATCCATGGGGTTTTGTATTATGTGGTTGATAACTTTAGTGATATACCTGGTAATATTGTTCGCTTTGATTTGAGGACTGAGGAATTCCGCTTTGTCGTTACTGAATGCTTTGCTGATCTAAAGACTACAAAATTGATCAATTACAAGGGCAAGTTAGGTGGGATTAACTGCAGCTATGGTGAAGCTGGTGGAAAGTATACTCTCGAGCTGCGTCTGTGTGTGCTAGAGGACTTCGAGAGACATGAATGGTCAACGTATGTGTACACTCTGCCGGAGAACAAACGGATTGATGATCCCTCCAATGTTTCTGTCATTGGAGCGACTCCTACGGGTGAGATTGTTCTGGCAATGGACTATACATGCAAGCCCTACTACGTTTTCTACTTCAACCCCGAAAAAAACACTCTGAAAAGTGTTGAAATCCAAGGTTTTGGAGCCGAGCTTGAAGCGGTTAAGTATCGTGGTAGAGTTCATGTTTTTGTAGACCATGTTGAGCATCTTGATGTTGAGGATTTTAAGCATTGTGGAGCCAAGCATACATGCACCAGCTGTAAAGGATGTGTACAAGATCTTAACATTGTCGATTCAAAGCAGCTCGGGTCAAGCATCTTTGGTAATCAAGTCAAGCGTTGCTGCTCCAGTTGTGAAGAACAAGAGAAGAAAGAGAGACAGTGAGAGAAAGAATAGGTGAAAGCAAGGCAATGGAGACATTTGTGCTCTTATCTATGCCGTTTTATGATATTTAGTTTATGGAGTTTTAGGTAGTATCTACTAGTTAATCAAAATCTAAGATTTGGTAATGTAATAAACGCATACAAAACACTTGCAGGAGATGTATGTACCTAGCTTTTTGACTCTGTGATTAATCTAGTTAACTCTTCTTGCTTGCTCTCACTGGAAAATTGCAGGTATTTGTCGACACTGGTTTTATGCATTGGTGACACGAGTGCTAAACCAGGTTTTTGTGAATGGTCTAGTAAAGTATTTGGATTCACAGGTCTAGTAACTGTAATACTAAACTGATGTTTAAGCTGCTACATGTTTGGGTTTTTTTAGCTCAACCGAAAATGTTTGGGTTTTATTTTCTAAGCTACAGAAATTAATGGACCCCAAAATAAAATTAAAAAAACAGAAATTAGTAGTAAATTTCGAGTAAAACCCTAACCTCTGGATTTTTGCTAAAATCGACCTTCACTGTTCTTCGAGATCGGCTTCAATGGATTCTCACTCTTCTCACCTCAACGCAGCAAATCGTTCACGTAGCTCTCAAACTCCATCTCCTTCTCACTCCGCTTCCGCCTCCGTAACTTCTTCTCTCCACAAACGAAAACTCGCCGCCACTACTGCAGCCAACGCAGCGGCGTCTGAGGATCACGCTCCTCCTTCTACCTCTTTCCCTCCTTCTTCCTTCTCTGCTGATACTCGTGACGGTGCTTTGACCTCTAACGATGACCTCGAAAGCATCTCCGCGCGAGGCGCTGATTCTGATTCCGATCCTGATGAATCAGAGGATGTTGTCGTGGACGATGACGAAGATGAATTTGCTCCTGAAACGGATCAGGATTCTTCCATTCGCGCATTCACTGCAGCGAGACTCGAGTCTAGCTCAGGAGTTAATGGTTCGATTCGGAATACGAAGCTTAAGACGGAGGGATCTATGGTGAAGCTTGAGAGTTCTGATGGTGGGAAAGATGGTAGACAATCTGTGGTTGGGACTGGAATTGTTGGAGTTAGCTCGGGGCTAGTGCCGAAGGATGAGTCTGTTAAGATATTGACTGAGAATTTGCAGACTAGTGGAGCTTACATTGCAAGAGAAGAGACTTTGAAAAGAGAGGTTATTGCTTGATCTTGTGCTTACACTACATGGATATTGAATCTATGGCAATGTGTTTTTTGTAGTTAATGCTATTGATGAATTTGGTGATATGCTTCTTGTAGGAGCAAGCTGGACGACTCAAGTTTGTTTGTTACTCTAATGATTGTGTTGATGAGCATATGATGTGGTATGTTTCTTTCTCTCAATCTTTATCTGTCATAGAATCTTAGCTTCTAATCAGCTTGTACAGAGGAATTGTTTGATGATTTGTTGAATGTTTTACAGCTTGGTTGGGTTGAAGAACATATTTGCAAGACAGTTGCCTAATATGCCCAAGGAGTACATTGTTCGCCTTCTTATGGATAGGTAAACATGCTTAAACTTAAGTGAAGCATGAATTTTGTTTTGGTTTGAATGCGATTCTTCACATCTTTGCTCGTTTTGTAATTTTATTCTCATTGTAAGAGGTGAGTATTAGTTGTAGTTAGCAAATGCAACTATTTGGATTTAACTGCTGAACTTTCAGATGACCATAATGTGTTTGCAAAAAAAGCAATTAGGTAGAGACCTTTTTGAGAATATTTGCGTTACAGTATAGTAGTGACCATTTTTTAATGTTTAATATAACTGTTAGATAATGTATGTAGTTTATTCAAGTTCACTATCTGAACACATGATGAACTTGCTATTCAACTTATCCCCATGTAAGGTTTCTGATATATGCAACTGATGTTTTATACCCAGGAAACATAAGTCTGTTATGGTCCTAAGAAGAAATCTAGTGGTAGGTGGTATCACGTATCGTCCATATCACAGGTAAGATCACCTTCGCATAATGATTCCCATCTTCCTTATCATAATGATATTCTACTAGTGATGATTTTCTCCGAACTATATATATTAATAATTTAATACACTCCGTACCTTAAAATTGAAAGCAAGTAGTATATTGACTTAGTATCTTATCATCAGGCATAGTTTGCTTTTCCATTAATATATTTCTATAATTTCTAATGTCATAATGAGCGTGATTACAGTCTTGACATGCTTATTAACTCCTTTGCTTTCCTTGGATTCAGTCAGAAGTTTGGGGAAATAGCCTTTTGTGCAATCACTGCAGATGAACAAGTTAAAGGTTACGGTACCAGATTGATGAACCACTTGAAACAGCATGCACGTGATGTTGATGGATTGACGCATTTTCTTACTTATGCTGACAACAATGCTGTTGGTTATTTTGTCAAGCAGGTTGGTGTATTTCATATCCTTGGCTCTATATTTTAATCTGAAAATAGACTTCAACCAACTAGTAGTACAATTCTTACCCAGGGAAAATTGAACAGTATTTTGCATGCAATTACGGTAGAAATAAGGGAATTAGTTACCTGAGTTGAGCCTAGTCTATGAGAAAGAGATGTTTAGTTGTATTTGTTTGGTCATCCAGAGTTGAGAGCGGCTCTGTTTACTCGTCGCATATGTTCTTACATATTCCTACTGGTTTTCGAAATTGATCCCGCAGATAAATATAATTCAGAAGATCTTTGAATGAAACACAAGAACCTCCAAGGAATCTTTGCACGCTATAATTTTTTGTACACAATCCTTTACATGATGATTTGGGTTTCTCATTCCAAAATATTGCTTTTGTTAGAAGTTAGAACAAATTCCTTTGTCCTAGTTTGTCTCTGTTCATGTCTGCTGTAGATAGACATTATTGTCTCGTCTGAATATAACTCAGTGTATCTCTTCAAAGCTTTCTGTTTCCCCATCTTGCTGTCAAGTCTACTTTCTGGGGTACTAAAGTTCTGTAGCTTTCTTTAATCTTAGAATTTGTTCACTAAGTTGATATGATACATCTATTTTCCTCTACAGGGTTTTACGAAAGAAATTTACTTGGAGAAAGATGTATGGCATGGGTATGTATAAACTATGTATCTCTTAAGCTCAATCTGCTCATTACCATACTCAACTTCTGTTCTTTATATGATTGATGTCTGACTGGAATATTTGTGGGCTCACTTAAGCTTACAAACCTTAGTATACAAGCATGTTATTTCGTAGCTGATCATACAATCAGAGAACTTATGGATTACGTGCCGCAAAGCTTTCCAAATTTTGGCTTAGCATTCTTTTCTACATCCCTTTAAACCTACTCGTGCAAATAAAAAGCATGGTATTTTTCCCAGGTTCATTAAAGACTATGATGGTGGCCTCCTTATGGAATGCAAAATTGATCCAAAGCTTCCATATACAGATTTGTCAAGCATGATTCGCCAGCAAAGAAAGGTAAGCCATTGGATTCACTTTAATCCTGCTGAAATATTTTCTTGAGCGTTCAAGTTCTTCAGTTTATGAAGCTCTTTTTATTACTATCTGCTTGTTCTTTATAGACTAAGAGAGCATGGCAACCACATACCACTTTAAAAAAAATACACCTAAACAGACTAAAAACAACTACCAAACAATGGATACCGCAGTACTACTATCTATTGAATTATTAAAGCTTTGGTGATTGAGCCCTCAAGACCATCAGATTCTGATCCCTCTTGTTCTTTTATAATGTCAGGCAATTGACGAAAGGATAAGAGAGTTATCGAACTGTCAGAATGTGTATCCAGGACTTGAATTTCTAAAGGTAAACATCAATGTTTCATATCTCTTGTGACCATTATGCATGTCACAGCAAAAAAAAACATGTTTCCAGTAGTATTATATAAATGTGATGATTTCTGCAGAAAGAAGCTGGAATTCCTAGAAATATCATCAAAGTTGAGGATATACCTGGCTTAAGTAAGTCATGATTCTACTCCATGATTTTATTGCAGTTTGTTACTCAACAATTGCTAATACAGTAATCATGATCAACTATTGCAGGAGAAGCGGGTTGGACCCCAGATCAGTGGGGGCACACGCGTTTCAAATTATTCAATTGCTCGGCAGATACTGTGACAAATCAAAAACATTTGAATGCACTTATGCGTGTGCTTTTAAAGGTTGTGATAAGTTTTCTTCCTTTCAATACTTGTGTCAATATATCCTATTACATTAATATGTCATTGCAGTTACATAATCCTGTAGTTTGACAAGCTGAAATAATTGCAACAGACAATGCAAGACCATGCTGATGCGTGGCCTTTCAAAGAACCAGTTGATGCTCGCGATGTCCCTGATTACTATGACATCATTAAAGATCCCATTGGTAAGAATATATACTTAATATCTGAACTTCGGTATTGAGTTTCCTTGCAAAATTTATTTCAAGGTTAAACACTGAATTATCATCACTTGACTTTTGAACTTTTTGTTATCCTATTGGATACCATTTTTCCTGTCCTTTCAAGCATTACTGTGTACCTTAGGAATATGCAACTAGTCAAGAAAGATTCTTTTTTTATTAACGATGAACAGACATGTAATGTAGGAGGAAGAGGAAGACCTATCGTTTGTTCTGTTCGTATAACAGAGTTGATTGTAGTTTCTTGGCAATATGGTTAATCCAGAATATGTTATTTTTAAGTAAAAATGTTTTCACTATGGTTAATCAAAATGGTATGAACACAGATCTGAAGACAATTGCAAAGAGAGTAGAGTCGGAACTGTACTATGTAACGCTTGATATGTTTGTGGCTGATGCGAGACGGATGTTTAACAATTGTAGAACTTACAACTCCCCGGATACCATCTATTACAAATGTGCAACCAGGTAAAATACATTTTCTGTCTTCTCTTCTTATTCTGATAATGAATATGTACCTGATTTGATTTGTTTTGTTCTATTCAAAGGTTGGAAACACACTTTCATAGCAAAGTACAAGCAGGACTCCAATCTGGTGCTAAATCTCAATAAAGGAAGCTGACAAAATGCTAATTTTATCAATGTCTCATTTCTTAGATTATGTACTCTCATTGGGACCGGACCGAGATATTAACTTAAGTCCACTTGATCGTGGATTGTGTGTATGATGTATATTTGGATACGAATCTTTTAGGAATAGAAATATAAATTAGACCCTTTTTGCTTTTGAGAATGGTTGAACAAGACTAAGAACACTTTCTCATATCTTCGTCGGTGCAACTAATTATTGTCTTTTTCATTTTCAACGTTGATTTGATTGCGTTAGAAACGCTAGCTTTTGTGACTACCAAAAACCAAGTGGTTAAAGTTAAGATGCTTCCAATTATTTTCAATCATACAGTTTATATAATTGGGTAAATTACCCTTACAACATCATTGCAAAGTCGCACAGTAAATTACAAAACGCAGGATATTTTACCTCAAAAATCACAAAACCAATGACTCAATCTTGTGGTTAATGCTTGTGGTTCCAACGGGGAAGGGTTTCATACAGATGAGAATCAGGAGCAAATGAATTATGCATGCCTTCACGGTTCACCTGTTCGGGCAAGAAATCAGCTCTCTCTGCTACTCTCTGATTTGGTGCTCCACCAGCGGAACTTGGGATTGCCGCTTTCAAAATGGTGTTAGAGTTTGGCGGAAGTCGAGAGGAATCGCTGCTCGGTGTGTTGTTGAATGGTATGCCCATGTTTGGTCTTGCCCAATGCAAAGGGTTCACTCCTGTCACTCTTTTCACCGTTTCTTCTGCCATCTTAACCTGCACAAGTTTTTATCAATGCAATAAACTTAGTTAATAAATAAGATAGGATCAGCTCATGAGTCACAAGAAGAAGAATAGGATCAGTGTAACCTTTGTTCTCAGAGTTTCGATATCAGCTCTCAGAATTCTGTTGTCGACAGCAGCTGCATCATACTTATGATTCATGTCACTAAGACGACTAAGTAAAGTTGAATGCTCAACTCTTAATTGGCCTACCTATGAAACATAAAAAAAACTTCCTATAAACCAATGAAAGACTGCTCAGTAGCAAGAAAGAACTAGAGAAATGTAAATGTATATGAGCAACAATTACAAATTTACAAGACAAGAACCTGTGTATCAAATTCATTCATTTGTTCTTGCTTTCTTCTCCTGGAGCGCCTAGCAGATTCTCGGTTTGAGAGCATCCTGATTAATTACCAAATACTGAATCAGGACGACCTTTAAGTAAATATAGGTACATAGAGTCTGATTTCGTCCTCATGACAACTTTTCTACTTTCATATGAACCAAAAGATTATCCTAAGAACAACATAAAACTAACGGAAACATTCCCTTATAGACCTCAGTTGTTTCTTCTCTTTAAAGAGAAGAGTATAGACATTCAGCTGCAAACCATTCCCCGAAACGATTTCAAGTTAAATGTATATATATGTCATCTCAAGATTCAGAATGATTATTAGAAAGAATCCAAGATTTGTTGTACCTCCTAGCACGCTTCTTATCAGTAGGATCTCCATTATCCGCTGTTTCTGTGTCTCCATCAAGATCATCGTCATCAGAATCATCTCGTGATGAAAGACTAGTTGTTTGCCTGACTGGCACATCTGGCTTCTTTTGCGTGCTTGTTGAGGGAACAAATCCAACAGATGAAGCACCCGGTGAGGTTTGTGCCACAACAGAACCTAAAATAACCGAAGAACAGATTTCACTCACTTATATATCGCAAGAAGCGGAAAGTAGGTAGAGATTTAGTAGAATGCAATATCAAGTATGGAGTTGCAAAAGGATGATTCTCATCTAAACTCATACGACGTTAGCAGTTAATCAACAAAGTCACTATTCTCTACGAAATGTTTGCTTTCTAGGTAATCAAAACATGAGCATTGAAGAGACAGAGGCAGAGAAGATCACAAAACAAGCCAACTATGAGGAAAACCTTGAGCTTGAGCTCCCATGGGAAGAGACTGCTTTTGATTTCCACCTGAAGCACTTGAATCTTCCGGCTTCACAGTTCCCACCTAGGAAAAAACCAAATCAATCAATACACATCAAAATTTTCCTTCTGATTCATAGATTTTCCATTCAATTCTGAAACACAAGATCGAGATAGAATTTAGAGACGTACACGACGAGCAACAGCAGCGCAAGCAAGATCAAGCTTGCTCTTAAGAATCGCATGATACTGATTAGGATCTACCGTATCAGACGACGGAGCACGACTCCGATTCGCTCGATCATCAACACGGTGATTTTGCGGCGGTTTCTGTATCTCAACAACATCAGAGGTTTCGTCAACGCTTTCTTCTAATCTCGAAAGCGACTGCTCAGACTGAATCGTAGGAGATGATCTCTCGATTACGTTGCTCGTAGGACTCGAATCGGAACCAGACATTTCTTTGAGAAGCCTGTGAAACGCCCATTCAGATTGACTTCGAGTCATACCTTCCGCCACGGTTGGCGCCGGTGCCGGTGTAGATCCCGGCGACGGCGCCGGAGCTGGAACTGGCCAGAAAGATTCGGTTAAATCATCGACGGAGAAGACGATATGCATCGTTAACCCAATCGCCTTTGATTCCTAATTTCTCTCTCTTCTTTGATTTTTTTTTTTTTTTTTTTGTCTCTCTCTTTTTTCTCTTTGTTTAGTCTGACGTGGAGCCGCCATTATCAGATTAGGACACGTTACTACAACGAATTGGATGAGTTCCAAGTTTCTAAAACCACCTTTGTATATTAATTAACAATAAGCCAAAAGAGAAATGTAAAGAAAGGTTTTCAAATTTGATTTTGGTTGGTGTGACTATAGTGTAATCTTGTATTTTTAATTTAAAGCTTCAATTAAATCGGTACCAATCCAAGACTAATCCTTTAATGTTATCCAAAGGTCAGATATTTCTTTCTTTTGAGAGTTATATCAGGTTTGCATTTGGTGTTATTTGTCAGACAAATTTTAAATTATCTTTAAAGTTTCATCACACCGAGAAGATAATTCGATGATAATACGCTTCCAACACGTAATTACTTGATCAAATTTTTATAAGATTCAACTTGTACATTCTTTTCCGTTTTTGATTTCAAGCAATCTAGATAACCTCAGTTAATTTTATCCGAAAAGTCTCGTTTTTGATTCATGCACTCTAGATGTTGACATAACTTCAATTAACGTTATTCGAGAAATTAACAATGGTAGAACTCGGGTGACCCGATCCGAAATGCAATCTTCCAACACTTGAATCGACCGCGGATTTTAGCAACATGTGTGATGAAAGTTTTTACATGCCATGGATATGCTAATACGGCTATTAGAAAGGGAAAAAAAAGTAACAACATTGTTCATCAAAGTTACATATTACGTACGCTGCAACAAACTCATGAACCAGTCAATCTAGCTACTACCAAGATGCATCTTGAGGTTAGCTTTATATATCTCTGAAACAGCATTGGCCGTATCAGCAACACCGGTTCTCATCTCCGAGATTTTCGAATCTATATACTCTTTATGTGTTGATACCGAATCAATTAGTCCAAAGAGTTGTGCAGCACAAGCTTGAACCTCTTCTTCACTCTGCTTCACAGCTTCTTGTAATCTAAGCTCTGAACCTTTCAAAAACTCGGCTGCTTCTTTCTCCACAACCTCCAGACTCAAAGCCTCTGCTTTCACACTCTCTGCCATTGCTTTCGCCTCCAAGTCGTATTTTGAAGTCAAGTCCTGAATTTCCTTCTTTACTAGCTTAACCTTTTCTTCCAATTCATTAATCTGTGACTGAATTGACTTAAGAAGACTCTTCTTCGATTCCATCTTCGAAGCCATTTCAGACGCTTGGTGTTGCAACGTGGTAAGTTCCTCCACTTTCTTCGTCGAGCTTTCTTTAATCCCATCGTATAACGAACACAAAGCTGGCTTCACCACAGATTTATAATCCACACCCATCACTTCCCCAGGTAATTCCCCTTTCTCGTTCACAGCGAACTGAACATCGAGCTTCAATCTCCTTAAAGCTTGGTTACAATCAATAGCAAGTGTTTGTATCTGATGAAACTGATTCCTAATTTGAGAATTTAGCTCCCAAGCTTTCTGTTCCCAACCATCTCTAGCAACTTCAGCTTCTGAAACATCTCTTTCAACAGCTTGTAACTCTCTTCTCATCCTCTCAACATCTCTCACATTAAAACTCTGAAGCTCAACACTTTTCTTAAGCTCCTTATTCTCTTCAGAGATTTGTCGTCTCTCTTCATCCTTAGCTACTATTTCTTTCTCTTTCTCCTCCAAAACTTTCTCCATAGCTCGAATCCTCTCATTATATCCCGCAACCATGGTCAAGAACTTGTTCTCGTCTTTCTTCAAATCAGCTATAACATTCTCTTTCGCTTCTTTCTTCGACGGACCTTTCCTCAATGTTTCAAGCTTACCTTCAAGCTCACCAGAAATCTTCTCACAACCAGAGATAGTCTCAGCAACACTAACCTTCTCAGCTTCCAATTTACCTAAGTACTCAGAATCTAAATCGTTAACCAAATCATCCTCACCGCGAATGAAGTGACGATAGCTTTGAATCGCGAAGAAATTCACAGAGTTAGCATCAGGAACAAACGAAGGATTCGACGATAAATGGTGACGATAACGAGCAATCTGTACCAACCAGTGTACAACAGCGAGAACAGTAGGCCAATTGTGAGGAGTATTCGGAGCACGAAGGCCAGATTTAGTTACCTTGTACGGACAACTGAGGAATTTAAGGAAGAAGACGAGATCATCGTCCCATTTGAGTGAATCGCAGGCGTAGTCGACGGTGGAGAGTAAGAATCTTAGGGTTTCGGAGATGTCTTTGACAGGAGGTACAGGGTGAGTACGAAGTGAGATTGGGAAGTTTTGAGAAGAGAGGAAAGTGTTGATGAATCGAATCGTTGAGGATTGGTGAGATCTGTCGGTGTATAAATCGGAAGCTCGACCTATACCGATGGAAGATGGACGGCTGCTTGCGAAGCTAGCGTCGGAGTCTCGCGAGTTACCGAGGTGACGGTGTTGCTCTACTGAAGATGGTGGTGGTGGTGGTGGAGCTCTGGTGAAACTCTCCGTCGCTTTTCTTTTTCCGGCGGCTCCGCCTCTCATCTCAGATAACCGCTGAGATTGGGAAATTTGAATTTTTTTGAAATTTTGGATTTTGAATTTTAGTAAAGTGAAAACCTAAAAAACTCAGGGTTATTTATCAAACTTTATTTTCTCATTTATGATAAAAACAATTGTGTAGTGGCCCTAGATGTATACATGGTTTTAAAAATGATCCCAAAAGCTTTTTGGATCATAAGGTTACACCCGGTCGAGCTGTTCCGGTTTGCTAGTCAAATTTTTGGGATACAAGATAATTTATATCAACCAACATTAAGAATAAGAATTTAAGATTATAACAAATTCTCAACCATTATGACATATTTAGATCATAGATTTGCTTTAGCTTCAAAATATTTTGTCAAAAAAGAATTAAAATCATTATAACTAAAAAAGAACCAAACTGCATTTGAGTATAACCGTAATATCATTTTAATTTTGTAAACCAATCTTATTATATAAAGTAGAGTTTGTCAAAATTGTAACTCACGAGATATTGTCACGTGTCTAATATCAATTGAGATGATGACATGTGTAAAAAGAATAAAAACGAAAAACTAACAAAAAAAACTGTTTAATAATTAAATAAATAGTGGGGAAAAAAATTGTAATAGTTTAACTTAATTAGAAAAAAATAGAAAACTAACAAAACAAATTGTTAAGTGATTAACTAAATAGTGAAAAGGAAAATTCTAATAGTTCAAACTAATTATATTTTTTTTTATAATAGTCTAAAATAATTAAGAAATAAAATAAAATTTATAATCCAAACTACATATATAAAAAATTAAGAAAGAAATCGAGAAGATATATAAGTGGCAAAAAAAATTGAAAATATAGAACGAATAGTTAGTAAAAACATGGAAAAATTGGATGGTAAGACAAAGAATTATAGGCAAATTAGCAAAGTAACAAAAGGAAGAAGAAACCACCTTATTGTTTTCTAAAGGAATCCCTACAATTTTTGTTATTCTCCTAATTTCTTATTTTTCCATGGTTATTCAATTAATTGACTCTAAAAACATTACCTAAAGAAATTATGAAAAATAAATAAACAAAAATTATAGAGAAAATAAAAGAATCTTATTATATAAAGGAGAGGTGATTTGAACTAATTTATATTTTCTATCTTGCGGTTAACAAAATGCAATTTATGATAAATAAATTGATAATTATACGGGTTTCAACTTAAAATACGATTATACGGGTTTCAATTTAGAATATACTTATATGTGTTTTAATGGAAAATATAATTATAATTCTTATAATTATATAAATAATCAATTTTAATATCTAATACCCGCATATTATGGGAGTCCTAATCTAGTTGAATATAAAGGGAGGGAGAAAATGGAGATAAACTGACTTTTTTTGGGTTGAGTTTCAAACGTTCTAAACTTCTATTCAAATAAAAGGGTTTAGAGTTTCACCAAATTGATTTGTGGCTTGAGCAACTGTAACTTTGATTATAACTTGAAATGAATCAAAAGCTTTGGCACATTATTGTCACACCCAGATTATTAATTAGCAAAAAGCAAAACACAATCCATGATGTTGTCTGCAAATGATTTTTGGTGTTTCAAAGAAGAGCAGATTTAAGTGACTTGGTGAGACTCTCGAGCTCTTTAAGCCCTTCGGTTGGCGACTTTGCATCTCCCAAAAGCTTCACCATTGCACTGCCTACGATTATACCATCAGCTCCCCATCCAGCTATCTGTTTAACACAACAAAAACCAGTCATCAAAGAAGCAAAACAAGATGATACCATAACAGACCTTAGGAAGCTTTCTAAGGTCTAGTACCTGTTTAACATGCTCAGGTTTTGATATTCCGAAACCAACCGCCACTGGCTTGTCTGTTGCCTGCAATTGAATTACAAATGGGTAAACAACTTGGGCCTTTCTACATTATTACAAGATTATGGAGAAACAATGATATATTGTTATTAGACCTCTTTGATATCCTTCAAGAGCGACTGAACCCTTCCGCTTACAGATGCTCGTGCACCAGTCACTCCGATTGAACTCACCTGTCAAACCCAATAGCAAAGGCCAATACATTTATAAATACAAAGAAACACATGTCCACATCTGCAGATAGATAGATACACGGAAAGGTTGCTTACAAGGTAAATAAATCCTTCTGATACTTCAACAATTCGCTTCATTCGTTCTGTTGGTGTGGTTGGTGTAGTGAGTAGGACCTTGATTACAAACGCAGATGAAAGTTATGATACTAATAGGCGAAGATGAAGGGAACCAAATCTCAAATTAGAAAGAACCTGATCCAGTACAACACAGTTTCAGTGTCTACACTAAACTAGAATCTTCACACAGATTAAAGGCACAAATGAATCCTAAGTGTTTTCTTGTGATATGCTACTACTATTGACAAGACTGAGAATCTTGATGAAATTGTGTGATAATAATATGCATCATCTTTCAAAGCATATGCTTACCAGTTCAATGCTGTTGTTGAGTGCTTCTTTTCTCAGCATCTCAGTTTCCTCAAGAGGAACATCGGGAACCACAAGTCCCTGTACACCGACATCTCTGATGCTGGACATGAACTTCCCCAATCCACGTTTAAGAATCGGGTTGTAATACGTGAACAATGAAACTGGACAAGATAATTGTGGAACAACCTGCACCAAAGTCCAACAATAAGAATACATAAACACAATCAGAACACACACAACGAAGTTTGGATGATATTTGACAAAGAGCACAAACACATCATTGCTTTCAAAAACTAAATTCACCTTATCTAACATCTCAAGGATACTATCGAGATTAGTTCCCCTCTCCAACGCCCTTGTCGCAGCAGCCTAATTGAATAAATGAAGAAGAGCAAAGATGATCAAACAAAACTGAAAACTGTAGGCCAACTTGAGCATTTACAATAGTAAAGTTTTCATTTTGATAGTTGGGTTTAACCTGAATAACAGGTCCATCAGCTAAAGGATCAGAGTAAGGAACACCCAATTCGATAATGTCAGAACCACAAGCGTCAAGAACTTTCAATGCTTCTGCAGTAGTAGAGAGATCTGGATCACCAGCTGTGATATATGGTATGAATGCTACCTTCACACATAAAAGATATACAAACAATAAACCAATATTCCTCAATGAACTCTTACAAATCTATAGTAACAGTAGGATCCAGTTTAGCTCAATGCTACTCAACTATGCAAGCATCACTCTGATTAGAAGAAATTCATAAGCAACAAATGCGTACTACTTTGGTTTAGTGATTCTTCGTTGATTATAAACAAAGTGGGTTTATTAACAAATCTTATCACACTCTTTCTACAAACAATTCAGAGATATTCAGGGATTGATCTTACAAATCCAAATTCCCAACAGAACTAGCGATAAATTTCAAAAACTCCAAATCTCGCGAGGTGGAAGAAGAATGCAACAGAATAGCGAAGAGACACTTACTTTGCCTTGTTTTTTGAGCTGAGTGAAAGTATCAGCAAGACCGAGAGTAGGAGAAGAGGTGGATAAGGAAGCCATGGGAGTGAATCTCTTGAAGGAAAGTGACGAAGAATCAGGAGAAGAGTGGCGGAATCCGATTTGAGGTTTTGAGGATTGGAGGAAGGAGACGCCGGATTTGAAAGCAATCGCCATTGGAAAAATACAAAAACTTGGGTGGATTTGTGGAAATGGGGTTTGGACTGGAGAAGAAGAGTATTAATATATAAATGGAGTGGCACGTTGGGATAAACATGGAAGAATTTGGTAGGTGAAATCTACCAAAGCCGTCACTTGAACATTTTGGGAGCTATTTTGACTCGGTGACTTCCATTTTTTTTTTTTTTAATAAATTATTATTTTCCTTTTTATATGGTGCATTTGATTCTTAAAATTTGACTCAAAACAGCTTTTAATCGAAAATCAGTGAATTTAATAGTTTGTCGTGTGAAAATGATAAAACAAAAAAATTATCAACTTAAAAACGACTGGTAATCCATTTTGCCAGTCAAGAAATCCAGTTACCAAAAAAAAAAAAAAAACCATAGTTACTGGTTATTACTAGATTTTAGATGTACCATTTTAATATCAAGGCAATTTTATGATAATTTTGTATGTAAAGCAAATAACAAACAGTGTACTAAAACTTGAAAAACATATAAATTATCAAAATTCAATACAGAATGTTATGATACAATTTATTCAAACAAATAGGAAAACAAAGATATAACATGTAAAGTTCACAAGTGAGACACAACAACAGTAGTCATCCAACAAATAATCAGATATACAGTAAATAATAGAGAATGTAGAAAGAAAAATGTGATATGAGAGAGTCCAAGAGAGGATTTATTACTGTATAATTTTACACACTTCTTTCTCAATCTTCCTTCTCTTCCCTGTATAAATGTCATCCTCTCTTGTCTGCAAAAACCAAAAGAAACTCGGTTACATAACTTTCTTAATATCTTTCTTACAAAAGGAGTAAAAATTAATCATAAAACTCACCTCTTGATAAAACAAAGGTGCAGCAAGAACCCTCTTCGAACCATCGGACAAGCGTTTCCTTGGCAAATGGTTTTCACTAGCCCCGAAGTTCTCCGAAACCTATCGAACAAATTATATAAAGAGAGGGTCATATTAAGTGTTTGGGGTGGATGTGACTTAAAAGAGATTTTTATAACAAAACACATGTCTAGGAGTCGACATACACACTAAATGACTAAAGTGAATCGAACCAAATCAAAATGCATCATAATACTATTATTCTTGATGATTACCTGTTTACGGATGGCTCTGGTCAACAGGTCTTGACATCCTGATGCATACACAAGTTGTAACTTAGGACATTGGAGCACTAGACTCTCTGGTTGCAAATTGCTGCATAAGTTCAAATTCAAGTCCTTGAGCTCTGGACAGTTTAGGAACAAAGCCTGCATCAAGAGATCGAAACTATGAGAAGATGGTAATAAGGAAGAACTAGTTTAGAGAGAGCATTGATGAGGAATCTCACGTCCAAACTGGAGCAGCCCCACAAACTTAGTTTCTTCAGCCGTTTATGTTTGATAAACACCTTCTGATTGTAGCCTGATGTTCTCTGAGGAGTTAAACTCTTTTCCTCAGTGGTTGCATTATCTGAATCAGGGTCTGACACTGTCATGCCACAATCCATCAGCTCGAGAAGGGGAAGTTGTGCAGTAGCAAATTGGATGCCACCTGCAAGAATATTCAGTATAGAAGAAATGAGAAACCACAGAATAAACATCATGAATTAAAGAATTACACAAACAAAAGATCAATAAATTACTTGATGTAATGTTGGGACAAAGCGCGACAAGTAATTTCGAGAGTGTATCAGGTAAGAAATCGCAGATCATCCCGAGGCCAGTATCAGTTATGCTGGATCTAAAATCCAACAAAAAACGAAAAATACAAGTCTCAAAATACGCTCTTCATGTGAAAAACACACTGAACACTAGAGATATAGATAGGATGTACTGAACAAGAACAAAACATACCCACTCAGGTCAAGCAGTTCAAGGTTTGTATAACTTGAGGAAATGGCTGCTACAGATGCATCAGTGATACCTATTCCAAGAACTAGCGAGAGCATTCTCAAACCCCTGGACAATAAGGAAACAAACATCAATGCTTGATAACTAGTGTTCTCTCAAATGATACTGGACTAAAAGTCCCAAAGAATGGTGTTTTCAACCATGATTTTTACAAACAAAACCAAGACTCGAAACATAGGAATTGGACAAACCTGAAATCCCCAGCAGTAAGAGCGAGTACAACAGTATGTGAAAGCTTCAGAGAGGCTATATGAATGTTCTGCAATCTAGTGCAAGTCCTCCCCAAACCATCAACCATTGTTACAAGATCAGTTGAATCATCTTCTTGACGAGAAAACTCAAGTGATATTTCCTTAAGATTTGGACAGTTGAAGATCTGACAAATAAAAACAAATATTTTCCAGCTTAGACGAATTCTCTGGCCGCGCTACAGAAGAGGGAAACAAAGAGAAATTCAATTACCATCTTCGAGAGAGAATGAAGGTCTGCAAGCCAGAGAGTGGATAAACTTGAAGAAGAGAGTGCAAATCCTCCCAAGTTGGTACATCCTTCCATCTTAAGACTTGTAAGTCCTTGTTTATTAGCAACAAAGCGAGCCAGCTCGTCCCTATTCATCATACAATAAACCATAGTACTAAATTTAAGTCAATCAAAACCATAAACCCCTAAGACTCAATTCTACAATTGATCACATACGAAACAACTGCTTAGTACTGATGAACATATAGCAAACAAAACCAACAATCTCTACATTTTCTACTGCAGCACAAAGATCAAGAAGCATAATTTGTTCACTAATAAAGTGTCAAGATCATTTACCCAGAAATCCTATTAACAGCTGAACCCGAAGTTGAAATCTCCAAAACCTCTAGGTTCGGGCAAGAAAATGCAATACAGGCCAGTGTTGTCGCATCAATATCACTGCACATAACAATCAAATCAGAAAAACATGTATTGTTACAATAAATTGCAATTAACAAGAGACAATTAATACTTTCAATTCTCGATTAAGAGCTTCTTAATCAATTATTGTCTTTGGAAGTTTAATTAACCTCCAAATTTCAAATTAGTACAGATCTAATAGATCCTGCTAAAGAAGAATCAGAATCTCACCTCTCGATTTTAAGCGAGAGTCTAATAAGTCGAGGACACTTCTGCAGTAACGATCCAATGTAACCGATCTGAGCTCTCTCCGGAACCCTAATCCGAAGCTCCTCCGCCGCTTTCCACATCCTCCTCGCAGTCTCTCTCCATCCTTTACAAACCCTAGCCGCCATCAATAAACTCGACGGTGGCAACCGCTTAAGCACTTCCCATAACCCCACCGCATGAAACCTCCCCGGCTGAACAACATCAGTATCCAAATCCAAATCCAGATCCAGATCCGTTGACATAGGATCCAGATCGGACTCATCCTGAGTAGAATTACGCGCATCGACGTCATCGAATGACAACGCGCGGCGTAAATGAGTGATAGACTGACGCGGCGGCGCGGATGTTAAGGAGGTTAAGGATAAGATCGTAGATCGTGAAGACGACGCCGCGGCGGAGATACAGCTCACCGGCTCTAAAGAGATCGGAGTTGAAGGAACATCAGGAGTAGAAGGAAGAGTTAAATGACAGACATGGCCTTTCTTAGGTTGACCACATCTACCACAATTGTAATTTCCTCGATTCTTCCTCACTCGTTGAGATTCAAACGCCGCTGATATCCCGGCGTTCGCGGTGGTTGGAGAAACATGCGGCTGAGGTTGCATCGTGAGATTTAGAGAGAGAAGGGAAATGGTGAGAGTGATGAATGAGATGGGATTTGGGAGGGAGAGATGAAAAAGGAAGAAGAAGAAGGAGGGAAGTAGCGGCGGGAGATAAAATGGCGTTTTCGCGCGACTGTTTTCGAAAGAATCTCTCAAATGTTTAAATTATTAAAAACAAATGACGTAGCCGCTCAGCTAAAATGGAGGGAGCGTGAGGTTTTATGTTTGTAAATTACTGTTTTACCCTTTGTTTTTGGTATAAGGCACGTGGGGTGATGTGTTCTTTTCTAGACGTTGGATTGGATCCACTGTATTCTTGTGACAGAAAATTTGTTGATTGACTGATTATGTAAGGAAAAGAATCTCTTAATAACTAATTAGTGATAGTAATTACTAGTACTAGTTGAGGCAAAAACAAAAATAATCTTTAGTCGTGTCGCAATATGCCAATAAATATAATTAGAATGCAGTGTTTTAACAGAATTAGATTTATTTGGTTTATCATGGTAAGAAATCGCATGACCGTTGAAAATTTGCTACTTTTTATAGTGATTTGTGTTAAGAATATGTAATGTAATATTTTCACTTCTAATTATTAAAAAAATAATCTGGATGAGGAAAATATAATTTAATTGTTTAAACCTATTATATTTAAGAGAAGTAGTTTTTTTTGTCAACATTTAAGAGAATTAGTTATATATTAAATTATGAAATGAGAATTAATATAAATACTTGAAAATCAAAATAAAATACGGCTTAAATTAACAAAAACCATAATACAAGCCAACAGATCGTAATAAGGTCAAGCTGATTGCATTGAATAACCCTAGATTCAATGTTAAGGCTGATTGCATTGTTGTTTTTTTGTTATAATATAAAAATCATATAAATAAAGGTAGGTAGATTTACAAAATGATTAATTAGCTCAATAGCATTTTTTAGGTAAAAAATTAGAGAACGAACATGCCGTTGGGAAATTAGGTGAATAGTTATGAGAAATAATTAGGTCATCCCCAATGGTTTACACCATTTTGGTGTAACATGTGTTGGGTTTTACTCCAATGGTTTACACTATTTTTTACACTATATTCTTTTCAGTTTCTTTGTTAATTGTTAATAATACCTCATATTTTTAAATTTTACAATTTGATCCTTTCTATTTTATTTTTATCTTTAATTTCAGTAATTTATATATTTTAAGTTGATTATTTAATCAATATAATTATATTTTCTATTATATTTTATGTAATTTATATTTCAAATTTTAATTATATACAACAAAAACTATAATTTATATAAATTTTGTGAAATAATGATATATCATTTAAATTTATATATCTAAAATTTATTTATTAATTGTTTCTTATTTTTATAAATTAAACAATCTATTTTAAAAGAACTTAAAAGATGAAAGACCATTTTCTAAATTAATAACACCATTTTGGTGTTGGAAATGGTGTTGGGTTGGATAAAATTTTACACCAAAAAATGAGATTTGGTGTAGGGTTGGAGATGCCCTTAGTGCACGATTTTGCCCATATTAAATGGCCTAATTATTGTCGGGGGAAAAATTCCTTGAAAATCAATGTGGGTGAATATTCGTAATGCAGAAATGGTGAAGAAGATGCTGAGGGAGGATGTCGGCGGATCTAAGAAGTAAGAAGAGGTAACTATAGTTGGCTAGGGTTGGAGATGCCCTTAGTGCACGATTTTTTCCATATTAAATGGCCTAATTATTGTCGGGAAAAAAATTCCTTGAAAATCAATGTGGGTGAATATTCGTAATGCAGAAATGGTGAAGAAGATGCTGAGGGAGGATGTCGGCGGATCTAAGAAGTAAGAAGAGGTAACTATAGTTGGCTATATTTGTGATGTCTTTTATGTTGTTGTAGTTAAATATTATTCTATGCCCTTTATATTGACTACTAGGGATTGCCCACGCGTTGCATGGATTTAAAAATTAACATTTTAAAATTATGCAATAATTTATTGGCTGTTTGTGTATTTAATATTACATAAACTTGATATTTATTGTGAATAATTATCTACGTTAGAAGACTAAGCATTTGTAGAAAATTGTTGGACATATATAATGTTATATGAACAAAAAAATAGGTCATTCATTAATAGAAGTTACAGCATATGGAATATATTTGCTTTGGTACATCTAACTTATATGTCTTTATCAACATTCATTACAGTTTCTTAAAAAAATGATTAATCGTCTTTTTTTCTTGCATCAAACACATTTGTAAAAAAATATTGATTAGATAAGTTGTAGTATGCTTTGCTTTTAGTGAGACATATGATCTCAACCGAAATTTTGGAATGCATCTTTGTAATTGTTTCATGAAAACTTTGAATCGTACTAAGAGAATAATTGAATCTTTATTGTATTTTGTCTCATTCTCTTTATTACTTTGTTGTAATTTTTATCTTTAACATCGATTCAATAGTGAAATGAATATGTTTTTCTGAATTTTTGGTGGAGTAAATTTTTTTCCGGAGAGTATTGGTTAGAAGCGTTACTTTGTCCACCAAAAATTATTTTAATTGCATTAGCAAATTGGAGTTAAAAGCTTTGAGGACTTAAAAAGAAAAAACAAATATACATTTTTCTAATGAGGTTTTAGCATTCTAATTGTCTTAAAAGTTCTTAAATCATTTTTTAATGTTCTCACAACATTTTGTTTTGTTCATGTTACTTATTTTTATTAAAGTTTTTCTGTTTTGTAACTTTTGGTTTTAAAATCACAACGATCTATACAGAAACAAAGTTTTAAACATTTGTCTTGTATAATATATATTTGTGTCTAATAAATAAATAAATATTTTCCAAATCGTTAAAAATTTAGAAGAACACATTTAAGTTGGAATCATTATTTTCTCTTCTTACCTTGTTGGTATATAGACTTTTGGTGTTCACTTCCTAGGCATGTATTTCTCTGATATTGATTTGATCCGCTAGTTTCCTTTCTGGTATTTAATTGGGTTATGTTGGAGGTCTTTGTGTTATTTGTTCGATAGGCGTTTGCGGTATTGAGGGGATACACTTGGTTCTATCTCTATTTGTTGCTTGGTTTATCTTTGTTTTTTTATGTGGTTTTATTGGTTCATGTGTTTGGAAGATTTAGTTTGTCTTAGGGTTACCCTTTTACTTAGTCTCGGTGGCTCCTCTCGGCAAAGTTGGGCCCTTAACTATTTCTAGAGTGCTCTTCGGCCTTCTGTATTCCTTTTATCGGCGTTCGTATTTTCGATTGGTGAAACTTTCTTGTAACTTGTTGAAATTAATATACATTAGAATTAGTTATTAAATTATTGGAATTAGTTTTTAGAGTTATAAAAAACACTTAATTTTTCTTTTTCTTTTTCTTCAATGAATAAATATTATATAAGATATATTTTTCAAACTATTTAAAATTTATAAAATTTAAAATCATAGTTTTTTTGTGAGTAGCAAAGAAAGAAAGAAAATAATGACTAATCTATTTTGTGACTTGTTTAAATGAATTAACATTCATTAGCTATTAAATTGTTATAATTAATTGTCAAAATAAAAAAAATTAATAATTAAATGAAAAATGCCAAATATTAAAAGAATAGATGACACATGACAACCTCTCATGACTTGTAGTTTTGGGAACCTTAAAATATTATATAAGGTAGTTGGGAAAACGGTTATTTAATTCCTCAACTATTTGAAATTAGTCGATTTATTCCCCAAATATCGTATATGCAGATTAAATCCTCAAGTGAACATTGACTTTGTAAATTTAGGCCTGATAAAAGTCAACGTTAACGAAGAAAACGGAGACGTTAAAGTTGATTTTTATCAGACCTAAATTTACAAAGTCAAAGATAACTTGAGGATTTACATGGCTAAATAAAAGTTGGAGAATTAATATGCAAATTTGCAAAATTTGGGAAATTAAATGACATTTTTATGATCATTTGATATATACTATCAAATACTTTAAAAAAAATATTTTTTCTATTTTATGTTGTATATCCAAAATGTACGTAATAGATTTTACTGATATTATTAACTTAAAAAATACACATATCAATTATTTTAATACAATTATTACAAGGATTAAAATTGTTATGTTACCGTGGGAACTACTGAATTTGAAAAAAATATAACAACACCTATTAAAAAAAAGTATTAATGTTTAATTATAAATATCTTTTTTTGTACTAAACAATTTTTAGTAACTCTAAACCAAACATAATTTAATAAAACCATTTAATATGAAATTTACAATTTACTCCCTCCGTTCTTTAAAGATTGATGTTCTAGAAATTTTTTTTGTTTTCTAAAGATTGATTTTTTATATTTTCTATGCAATAATAATGATAAATTGTAGATTTCAAGACATATTAATTGGTTTTATTGGATTGTCATTGGGTCAAACTTATGGAAAATTGTTTAATACAAAAACCAATGCACTTTTAGTCAAACATTAATGTGTTTTCTTAATATGTGTGAAAACTCTAGAAAATCAATCTTTAAAGAACGGAGGGAGTATTCATTATGTTTTCATTAAAATGCATTGAGAATGTAAAATCAATATTTTAGAAACATTGTTTTTCTTCTAAAACATCAATTAAAGAGAAACGGAGGGAGTATATGTTAACCAACATATAATATGAAATGGAGGGGTAACCACAATTAAACGACATATAATATGATAATTATTACGTTGTTATGAACAAAACAATATATCATATATTTGTATAATTATAGTGTCGTTATGAATAAATCTTAACAATTTATATGTGTATTATCAAAACTATCAATTTCAAAAAATTATACTATTTACATTTGGTGTATACAAATTAAAATGAAAATGATATATTTTAAAAAATATTTAATGGCATCTTTCAAAAATTCAAGTTTTTAGTGTTATATGAAAATTTTAATCGCTGTTATGAATAAAACTTAACAATTTATATGTGTATTGTTTAAACAATTCATTTGAACAAAATATACTATATAAATTTTATATATAAAAAATATAAGGGAAATTATATATTTGTAAGAAGTAAAAACTATTTGATAGTATTTCTCAAATGATCATGAAAATGTCATTTAATTCCCCAAGTTTTACAATTTTGCATATTGATTCCTCATCTTTTAATTAGCCATTTAAATCCTCAAGTTAACGTTGACTTTTTTAATTTATGTCTGATAAAAGTCAACTTTAACGTTTCCGTTTTCTTCGTTAACGTTGACTTTTATCAGGCCTAAATTTACAAAGTCAACGTTCACTTGAAGATTTATTCTGTGTCTACGATAGTTGGGGAATAAATCGACCAATTTCAAATAGTTGAAGAATTAAATAACCGTTTTCTTAAGATAGTTGAGTATTATTCTAAGGAGAGGTAATTATAGCTGACTATATTCGTGTTAAATATTCTAAAGAGAGGTAATTATAGTTGAATTTATGCAGCCTACTATAGAGGTCGAACATAGAGTAGAGTTTTTTTCGTAATGAACACTTTAAATATATTCGTGAATTTGAATATAATGAACACTTTAAAGCATAGTTTTGAATTATCAAATATCTTTAAGCAATAGCACAAAGTTGAAGTTGAATTCTTAAATGATAACACAGTTTGAAAACAAAATAAACTCGAAAGTCTTGAAAACAAAGCAAAAACAATTGTTCACTTTGGCCATCCTTGACCATTTGGTTTTAGCCCATTCAATTTATGACCTATCTGGGTATTAAACCATTTGTACAATTTTAATATTTGGCTTAAATTTTTGGGACCATCTCATTAAACAATTTAGGACTGGGCTAAACTCATGGTTATTTGTCCATATGACAAATCTAAATTTGTAATAATGGTAAGAGCATCTCCAACACCACTCCATATCTTACTCCATTTAAAAAAAAAAAAAGAGTTTGGAGTAAAATTTGCGTCAACCCTATTCCATTTCTAACTCCAAAATAGTGTAACTGTAAACCCATTTTTCTTCCAAATATGGAGTACTCTCATTTATTTTTACTCTTCACTCCATTTTCTACTCCAAAATGGAGTTTTTATTCTAAAATGGAGTAGGGTTGGAGCAAAACACAATTCCATTTTAGAGTTACTCTATTTTGAAGTAAAAAAATGGAATAATACAGTGGAGATGCTCTAAAGCCGATTTTTCTTTCTTTAGATAACCAAATCTTTTGTTTAACTGAAGTTTATAAGTAGACCAAATAAATAAAATCCAGAGAATGCTTAAAATTGTAAGTTTTATTTCAACCAGATATTGAGGTATTGGGAGAGCCTTGTATAATCGATACAGCCCCTCATTACGATGGTACAAGAACTGAAATCTTCAGCTTTAGAGCTAATAACAAAATCACTTTCCGAATACAGTAGAACCTCGATAAATTAATACTCGATAAATTAATAAACACCATAAATTAATAAATTATCCCGGTCCCGAGTCGGGCCAATGTAAAAATCAACTCAATTTGATAAAATGATAAGATAATAATTTTTTTGAAACTCTTATGTAAAATATGGTCCCAATAATAGCATAAATTAATAATCATATATAATTATGTATATATATATATATATATATGATAATGTACTAAACATGATTTTGTGATTTTTGTTTTAACTTAAAAATGAAAATCTCATTAGACCTTATCTTTTAATTTAAGTGTTACATCAAAAACTTTTATAATTGTTTTTTCGGTCTTTACCATAAACTTGTAAAAATTCTAGGCAAAATAATAGATTCTTTATAATAACGGTTTCTAAATGTATCCATAGATTCATTAAATTCCATAATCTAACATTATTCAAAAAAAACAAATTAAGAAGAATCTTATCTAAAACGGATTTCTCTTTATAAATTAATAATTATTAATTTATCGATAAGATAATATTCTCTCTAAATTAATAAATTATCCTGGCCCCAACATTATTAATTTATAGAGGTTTTACTGTAGTTATTAACCTCTCCTGAAAATTTGGTCGTGTAGGTAAAACGATCAAAGTATTGCACGATGGTTATGACATCTCCACGCGACATAAATAAAAACGTTGGCTAAAACTCGATCACTGTCGACCAAAAAAAGCTTCTTCTTGTTCTTCACGGATCATTTTCTCCTGCAAACATACACGTGCAATAACATCACACACAATTACATATGATTCTAGTGTGAGCTGGGCGTTCTTCGACTAGTAATATAAAATTGAAGAGTATCAACTGGACAAGCATGGCCTAACGAAATCTAAAAAATACATAGCCGTATTTGACACCCTGACTATGGTATATTGGTATGAGCTGATGGATTGCATAGCTTTTTTTCAGGTTTAGAAGAATACCGAGGAAAGTGGTGAATACCTTGTCACGGAGCTCCAATGGCGTAAATCAAATCTTTTTGAAACCTTCTCTAAACCCCTGCAGCTGTTTTAGCCTCAGGACTTGCCTTTCCCTGAAATAAAATTGGGAATACGCATCTTTTATCCATGTTGCAAAACAATAAGAAACAGCTAGATGGGTATTTGTTCACAAACAAACCTCAGAGGAGTCTTTGCGGATTTTCCTGGTTGGAGTCCTCATGGTGACAAACTCCTCAGCTGCTGTGGGATGAACACCCACCGTAGCATCAAAGTCGGCCTTAGTTAAGCCAGCTTTTACTGCAACCCCAAAGCCCTAGCAAATTGGAAAACATAACACTGAATCATACATGTTCTTTTTGTGTTTACTTTTCAGATAAGACGAATCATGTAAACAGTGAAACCTGGATGATTTCAGGTGAATCCTCTCCACACATGTGAACACCGAGAACTTTATTCGTGTTTGCACAGACGATGAGTTTCATGAATACCCGATCTGGAAGTCCTGAAAGCGTAGCTTTCAATGGCTTAAAGTTTGATGTGAAAACATCGATGTCCCCAAATTGTTCAATAGCCTGCAAACACGTCCCTAACATTAATAGGCAGTAGCATACACGATACACAATGTTTTCAAAAAATTATCCTACTTACCTGCTCTTCGGTTAGACCTACTGTTCCAATAGGTGGCTGGGAGAAAACAGCGCATGGAACAGCTCTAGATGAATAGAGAACACAGAAAGGATAAAAGCCATCAGACACAACAGACTACAGATAACAGTTATAAAATGTTCTTGGCATTTAAAGGAGCACGTAAGACTAAACAGAGAAAATTCTCATTGGTCACCAGAAATAAGGTCTACATATCAGAGGTTTACACTGGTCAAGATTGTCATGTTACCTATAATCAGGCTTTGTTGGCTCATTTTGAAACAAGGTTTTAGCCAATGCACCTCCCTCCATCAAGGCGACTGGAGTCAAATTAATCCGGTCAGTGACATCCCCAACAGCCCAGATTGACGGAACAGATGTCTGTGAATATTCATCAACCTTACAAAACAAAGTGGCAACATAAAGCACAAATGCGGATTAAGAAACCAAGTAAATCAAGGGAACTTTGAACAATGGAACCATAGAAGTATCAGGAGATTAAGGTAACCATTAGATCATACCTCTATTGCTCCATTTTTTGCCATTTTTACGCCAGCATCCTCCAATCCTAAGTTCTGTGATAAAAGCCAACATTACATCAATGATCAACCATATTCTACGAGTATTGTGATAGCTTACATCTAACTATCTAAGTCATAAATCTCTAAAAGTAATGGTTTAGTTTATTTTTGATGAATTAGAAAAGCAATAAACTTTGCTAGCAGTTTTCATTTTGTAAACATCCTTCAGAAATAAAAATCACATCATACCTTTGTGTTGGGCTTGCGACCAGTTGCAAACATAACATGCGAAAAGCCCTCAATAGTTCCCTTGGTGGTCTTCAGAGAGAACGAACCATCTCCAGATTTGATGATGGCTTCAGGGGATTCTTCCGTGTGAAACTCAATGCCGCTTAAAGACATCTGCTCTCCAACAAAATCCCTCACCTAGGAACCAAGATAATAATTACATTTGGAAAACAGCCAAAACAATAAACAAAAGCAGCCAAAGTCATTCTCAATTTACTCACATCTTCATCAAATCCCCTCAGCACCTTCTTTTGCCTTATAAATACATGAACTTCACTGTTAAGACCATTAAAGATACCCGCAAACTCCAGGGCTATGTAGCCACCACCAACTATTGCAATTCTCTTAGGCTTGGAAGGCAAATCAAGTGCGGCATCCGAATCAATGGCAAACTCTTTTCCTGGAATGTCAGGAATGAATGGACGTCCACCAACAGCAATCAGAATATGTCTCGCAGTATATATTTTTCCATCTACATCAATAGTGTGTGGATCTATAATCTGCACATATAAATATATAAATCAAGCTCAAATACATAACGGTATGCGCGAAAACATGAACTATTTAAACTCCGAGCTTCGGCTGACCTTTCCACGACCTTCGATCAACTTAACATTCGCATTGTTGAGTATATTCTTATAAATACCAGTCAGCCGCTGCAACTCGGCGTTCTTGTTTGCAATCAATGTACTCCAATCATGAGAAGGCTCACTATCATACTTCCAACCAAATCCATGACTATCTTCAAACTCGTGACTGTATTTAGATGCATACACTAGTAACTTCTTTGGAACACATCCTCTAAGTACACACCTGTAGAATAAACCACACTGAATTCACTCATTCGCTTCGATAAAAAGACCGACTTTAAAGATCTAACACAACTTAGACTGAGAATTCTCCACAAATCTAACATTTCAACTCTAAAAATGTGAGCTTTAAAATGTAATTTCAAACAAAAATGCTTCAAATTGGTAAATCAAACAATAGTAAATGTATCGAATTAGGACAAGACGAAATTAAACTTACGTTCCTCCAACACCACCGGCTGTTTCGGAAGAGATGGTGGAGAAAGGAAGCTCACAAACGGCGGCGGAAGCACCGAAGCTAGTGGCGAAGCGAGAGGCGCGAACGCCGCCACTACCTGCGCCGATAGTGAAAAGATCAAAATCGTAGTGACGATCCGATTCAGCTCCGTTTTCGTTACTAGCACGAACGGAGAACCGGCGAGTGGAGTAATACCGGTGGTTTGAGACAAAGGTTACACGGGGACGCAGGGAAGAGAAAGAGGTTAGGGTTTTAGGGAGTGAGAGGAAAGTAGAAGATGATGATGGTGATGGTAGAGGAATTGAGATTGGGAATCTTTTGCATAGGATTTGAAGAGATGGAGAAGATGAGATTGTAGTAGTGAGCTTCGGAGTCGAAGCCATCATCTATCTCCTTGTTTCTTTTCCTCTCTGTGATTTTTTTGAGTTTTGAGTTTGGGTGCGTATATGCGTATTTTTGACAATTCTTCTACTTGTGGCTTTGAGAGTTTTAGTATGATATTTTAATGATTGTTTGTGACAATTTTGTACATGTTTTTATGTGGTCATAAAGAGTCCTACCAAACTGACACACACACAGGTTTGTGTCTTCATTTATGCAAAAATTCGTAAGGGGGGGGTTTGGCTCATTTGCAACAATAACCGACAAAAAAAAGAATAATTAATAACCTAACCAAAAGACATGTTGTGGCAAATTTGGAACCATTAGATGAGAGTCATTTGGTTAGTTAGTGCACTGTAATTTTTCTTTAGGTTATCTTTGCCAATTTCCCTCAGCATCGCTTTCATAATATTTAGATTAGAATATTCATAATTTATCTATAAAATATTTTGTAATAATAATATATAAAGGAAAAAAAAAAATCAGAAATCTCGATACTATTATTTTGATTTTGATTTTTTCTCTCAAGTAAAGAGATCTTTCTTCTTCGATTTTCAATGTATTTTCGTTTTCTGGTTTTTTTTATGCGTCTTATTGTTTTGACTGCATCTCAATTTCATGTTTATGGTTGAGATCTTATAATTGTAGAAAATGGATCTTGTAAAACGAATCGATTAGTTTACCTCTTTTAGTTTTGTGCTTCATTAGAAGAATCGTGTTATTTTAATTCATTTAGTGGATTATTCAAATTTAAAATCCCAAAAAGCAGATCTCGTTAACCGTATCTGGGAAATTAGCAAGAAGAAGTACTCGTGAAACCATTTTTTTCTTTCTTTCTTATTATTGTTACATTTTTGGAAGAGAGTAAAAGTAATTACCGGAAAAGGAAAGGAAAAACACCCGGACAATGAAAATTGAATCTTAGATTGAGAATTGAAGAAGAAAGATCAATGTTTCTTTATTGTATCCATACTTCTGATTTCTTTTTTCCCTTTATATATTGATTATTATTAAATATTTTATATACAATATGAATTTATTTTCTTTAATTAAAAAAGGACAAAAATGTCTACCGTAAGGTATTTTCTTAATTTTAAAAAACATGATGTATTTCATTAATTTTAAAAGTTTTTTAACCTATTTTCTTAATTTTCCCTATAATTTATGGATAATTAGTTAGCTTTAAATAAAATAATAGTATAATGTAATTTTGCACGTAACGCAAGCCAAGTTCTAATAATATAATAAAGAAGTATAACAAAAAAAGAAAGAGTAAAAACTATGTTTGACAAAAAATTTCATGAAATCATACGAGGAAACGATGAAGGAGTTGAAAGACCTAGGAGTCGATGTCTCAGAACTAATAGAGATGTCAGACGGGCTGGCCCGTGTCCAAGTAGCCCAACCCATGGCGGTTTCAATTTTTTTTCAATCCACGCGGGCCAGCCCGCCGCGGGTTGCGGATTCTTAAAGTATGTCCAAGCCCGGCCCGCATAATTTAGCGGGTAAGCGGTCCAGCCCGCGGGTCTTTCGTAAAAAATCGAAGTTTACTATCTATAAACTAGAACGAAAGATAATATCAAAAAAATGATTTCTAAACCAAGTATGGATCAAGTCACTAAACTTACCAAGTCCATGATGAATCAAGATTGCCAGTTGCCACGTCTCTTCTTCAAATCTGTGACTTTTGCTGCAGCAAATGGAGAAGTAGGGTTAACCGTTTACTTGTGACTTTTGCTTTGCTAATCTAGTAATCCAAATTAGGTTAGTGGGTTACGTAATACTAGTAATGACTCTACTTGATCCCAAAAGTTTTAAAATTTTGATTGAATCATTTACATTAAAATCTTTACAATGCTTAAAAATGTATGTATCACGCCTCTTATGCAGATTTAGAGAATCAAGCAAGACAAAAACTAGTTGTGTAACCCATTGAGCATTGAAACCTTCCTGGCCTTTGAGACAATTAGGACATGATAATAGAAATGTTATGTCTGGAAAACGCTTGGCAAACACATGTGAATGAAAGGGAAAACTCTCTGTAACTATTTATGAACACAAAAAACAGCACAAAACTGTGTGTCTAGGAGAAGAAAACACAAGTGGGTAGAGGTTCCTCTCATACTAACCCCATGTCTTACACATATCTGATATCTAATTAATAGAGTAGAGAATACTGTACAAGCAATGAGAAAGCACAAAGAGGTGATTACACAAACAAATAATGCAGGCTGCAGAACTAGCCCTACGAAGGGTTATTTGAAGCAAAGATTTAACTACGTAACGGAACTAATGGTGTGGAAATAAAAAAACTTACCGGTATGTCTGTCTTCATACCTATACAGGTTACCGCATTGCGGTCAAACCCAGTCAATTTGTTTGACGTCTCCTCAGGAGCAAGTCTCACTACAAAGACAATAGCGCATCAGCGAGAAGCAACATACAAACTTTAATGTGTTAATAGACAGCTTGTGATGGTATAAAGAAGCACTGAGACTTAAATCTTTTCTTAGGGATCTTGCCCTCATTTAGTGAGTAAAGAAAGTTCTTCACTGCATCGGCATTGAATCTGGCAGTATACTAGTACCATAGACAAAAAAAAAGAGTAAGTGGTCAGATGAATGTAGTTAAGAAAAGGTGAGAGTGGTATTATGCAGGAACTATCATGAGCACCTGAACCACAACCATATAATATTTTGAGTTGTTACGATCACTGCAATCCAAAATATTAGATGAAGCTTGGGTATTAACCTGCATTGTAAACATCTCAATGCTTAGCAGCGTGGACCAACATGAAACTCTATCCGAGTCGAATAGAAATAAGCGTATTGATAATTCAAGTAAAAATCAACACATAACTAGAATTCAAGTACTATAGATTATTAGAGTCAGAAAACCAAATTTCAGAAAACTTAGGACAATTCAACTCAACAAAAAGTACTTACAAAGATTTGTTCATGGAAAAGAGAAACCAAATGAGTCTCTTTAGACCCACCAATCCTGAGTATTCGAACAGATAAAAAAGCATTAGTTTTTTTTCATTAGCACCGAATAAAATCGAAAATGAATGAGAAATGTCTCGAGGACCCTCTTTTGAAAATCAGAAATCACCATACATGGACTTTGTTATGCATTAAGACATCGATAGCTACAGCGTCTTCTTCTTCTTTGAAAAATCTGAAATTACAAATCATATTTTCAAATGAGTACCGATTGCTACAGCTTCTTCTTCTTTTGAAAATCAGAAATCACAAATCATCTTCTGAGAAGAGTATCGATTGCCTACAACTTCTTCTTCTTCTGTAGTCACCTTTCACTCCATGAAATCTCCATCGGAATCTCCAAATCGTTGAAGAATCGCTGAAAATTTCTTGATCTCACGGGTAGCCTGCAAACCCGCGAACCCGTATCGGGCTAACCCGTTGAACCTATAACCCGTGACCGGGTAAAACCGCTAGACCCGCAAATATATGGACACTAAAACACATGTCCAGGCCCGACCCGCAACGGTCCTACTTGGGACAGGCCCGCGGGCTAAAGCCCATATTGACATCTCTAAGAACTAATGCAAGGACAAAGAAGATCAATGGCTCAAATGCCACTAACTGCCGAAAAGTTATCCAAAATGCCCTTACTAAATTTTTATTTTTTTAAACGATCAAATTAATTAATTTAGTGTGCCGGCTTTACCCTGTGATTTAACTAGATTAGGAGCACGGATTTAAATGTAAATTTTAATATTATTTGAATTTTTTGAAGTAAAATATGAATAATACTGTTAATAATATTATTAATAATATTTGTCTAATAATATTTTTAGATGGAAAAAATTGTTTGTAATTGCATAATAATTGAGAATCTTAATTTAAATTTAAATGATTGGTATAGAAGAATAGTATTTGTGGAAAAAAAACAAAATAGAACAAAGACACTTCACACACCACATACGTAGGAACCTATGTTCTTACTTCTTATCTTCTTGTTTTGAGAAAAGTAAAAAAAAAACAAAAGAGAAAATCTAAGAGCTCAAAAAAAAACGTGGTAAATCTACGTGTGACCAAAATTTGGGAGCATTTTATGAATATGTAACCGATTTTTAAGAAAACGTGGTAAATCTATGAAATATTGTAAATGACTTTTTTAATGTAATTTTGAAAATTGATGATAATGAGATTGTGAGTGGTTTAGATAGACTATTTATAAAGAGCCTATGTATATGGTCCAAAGTACAGTAAAACCTCTATAAATTAATAATGTTGGGACCGGAATAATTTATTAATTTAGGGAGAATATTATTTTATCGATAAATTAATAATTATTAATTTATAAAGAGAAATCCGTTTTAGGTAAAAAAATTCTTAATTTTTTTTTTGAATAATGTTATATTATGGAATTTAATGAATCTATTTGCAAATTGATGAAATTTTGATTAAAATTTTTGATTATCGCAATAGAGTAGATGATAATATCATAATAGACGATCAAATTAAAATGGTATACTATGTATAAAATTTAGAAAAAATCATAGTTATTATCCTTAATGTCGATGAATACATTTAGAAAGCGTTATTATAAAAAATCAATTATTTTGCCTATAATTTTTACAAGTTTATGGTAAAGATCGAAAAAACAATTATAAAAGTTTTTGATGTAACACTTTACCATATTTTTTATAGAAGGTTTGCATAATACTTTGCATCCTCGATGGATGTGGCAAAGTGGAAATAAAAAAGTCTCACAAATAAATACATATTTACTTATGAAACGTATTTCCTCGTAGATATGCATTGATGTAAGAGCCATGCTAATTTTCTTGGATAAAAATATAGTTAAATTACGTGAATTCATTTTGATGTACAAGTTTATGGTAAAGATCGAAAAAACAATTATAAAAGTTTTTGATGTAACACTTTACCTTAAATTAAAAGATAAAGTCTAATGAGATTTTCATTTTTAAGTTAAAACAAAAATCACTAAAACCATGTTTAGTACATTATCATATATATATACATAATTATATATGATTATTAATTTATACTATTATTAGGACCATATTTTACATAGGAGTTTCAAAAAAATTATTATCTTATCATTTTATCAAATTGAGTTGATTTTTACATTGGCCCGACTCGGGACCGGGATAATTTATTAATTTATGGTGTTTATTAATTTATCGAGTATTAATTTATCGAGGCTTAATAGTGTGCAAATCGTTTTAGGTATAATATAGTATAATTTTTACCTGATTTTAGGAGGATTAATGGTAAATCAAAATGCATTTAATGAATTATTACATGATATTATAAGGACTGATGGTAAATCTAAATACATCTAGTGAATAATAATTAATATTTTTAGTGAATAAATATATTTCTTTATTTATTTGTTCACGAATCAAAATAAAAAAATTACTTTAAATGGTGTCACTAAATATTGAAATGAATCAAAATATTTTAATAGTGTTTGGCAATGAGGATGGTAGTGTTTGACAATAAAGATATTAGTAGTTATAAAACTTTGATTTAATTAAATCAAAAAAGAGTAAAAAAAAGAGAGCATAATGTTTGTCCTTTAATATGTAGATGATATTTAAAGTTTAAAGTTTCAATACTGAGTTTTATTGTTTACTATGTTGGGTTTAGGGTATAATATTTTGAGGTTTAGGGTTTCAATATATGGGGTTAGGGTTTACTATGTTGAGTTTAGGGTATAGTATTTTGGGGTTTAGGGTTTCCATAAATGGGGTTAGGGTTTACTACTTTTGGTTTATGATATAGTATTTGAGGGTTTAGGGTTTCAATATATGGGGTTAGGGTTTACTATGTTGAGTTTAGGGTATAGTATTTTGAGGTTTAGGGTTTCTATAAATGGGGTTAGGGTTTACTAATGTTTGGTTTAGGGTATAATATTTTGGGGTTTAGGGTTTCCATAATTGGGGTAAGGGTTTACTTCATTGAGTTTAGGGTATATTATTTCATGGTTTACGGTTTTTATAAATGTGGTTAGGGTTTACTATGTTTGGTTTAAGGTTTAATTTTGGGTTTAGGGTATAGGATAAGGATTCAGTGTTTACACATCTGTGGTAATTAAATAAATTTTAATACGTTTTTATTCGTAAAGATTCTCTATCGGAGATGGTATTTATGTTTGTCGACAGTCCCAATAACCCAAGTCGGATATGGATGATAATTTTTTGTTTAATTTAATATTGAAAGTGGCATTCAGATTACAAAGGGCACATGAGATCACTTTTTTAATAGAAAGTGCCATTTGAGACGGTTGCCCTTATGTGGAAGGTGACATAAAATGCAAGAAGACGAAGCACATGTGCTTCTTCTAACCTCTAGATTTAATATTTGAAGTTTGCTCATAAGTTATGTGAAAGCTGAATGCTTGTTTGTGGCTAAGATCGTTGTTAATATATAAAAAAATTGACGTTTTATAAGTTTTTCGTTGATTGGTTTATAAGAAAAAAACCGGTTAATCCAGATTAAAGATAAATTTGAACAATAACCAAATTTGTTAAAACCATATCACCATACCAGCAAATCAAATGTTTTGTCACCAAAATCGAAAAGATTACACCTCTAGCTTAGACAATTACACATAACCAATAACTTTTGTCTCAAGAAGATACATATTTTTTATTTTGTTGTTCATTTAGTTATTTAATTGTTAGAATTCTACGACGGATTTATGTAAAAAAAATATAGGCTTTTTCGATCGTTTCGTTTTACGACTATAACTTCAGGGTTTAGGGTTTTTAAACCAACAAAATAGATCATATTGTTATGACTTGATCAATAATTATGTGATCTATGGTTATGTTTTTCCTACTTTTAGATTTTTGGTATGAAACCTAAGAAATCAAGGTTGTTAAGTCAGAAAATGTATTAGTTTTTTTTTTAAGAAGAAAGAAAATACAAGATAAAGAGTAGATTACATGTTTTTTTTCTTTTTTCGAGAGTACATGTTTATTTATTAGATGAAAACACAAGTTTATCATATTACGCAATACCACACTTTTAAGTTTTCTGCCAAAATACTATATTTTTTCAAAAGTTTCAAAAATACAATTTTTTTTTAAAAGTTCCAAAAATTCCACAAAATTAAAATTACTTTTAAAATTCAACACTAAACCATAAACCCCAAACCTTACCTGTAAAACTAAACCCTAATTTTGGAATAGTTAGTTTAAACCCAAAAAATTTAAATTATAAACCTTAAAAATTAATTTTAGTTTTGTGGTATTTTCAAAATTTTGAAAAAAATTTGGTATTTTTGGAACTTTTGAAAAAATATTATATTTTGGGAAAAAACGTAAAAGTGTGGTATCTGAGAGAATTTCCGTTAAATAAAACTTTTTAATTTTTTAATTTTTTAATTTTTATTTCAGTTACTTAAAACAAAACCAGCGTCATTAACTTTTGTATTATTAACCGTGCGTGACACAAAAGAATCAAGCCATTCGAAACAACGTCGTATCGCTAAGGTCCCCCATTAAATAAAAAAAACCCTACTGTCATCTCTTCTCGACTTCCAACTTCAATTTCAACTTCCTGATTTAGGGAAAAAAATGGAATCTCAAATCCCTTAAAGAAATTTTCTCACTCTCCAAAAATTTTCAATTCCCGCCATTTTCCATTTCCTTTTCTTCCCCAATCTTCCACAAACCCTAAATCCCCAAATCTCACCACTTCCGCTGCTACTTTCTCTGAAATCCAACCATGCCTGCGAAACCAACCCCTCCGGGGAAGATCCTCCAGCTTGAGATGGATAATTTCAAGTCTTACAAGGGTCACCAATTAGTAGGTCCGTTCAAGGATTTCACTGCTATAATCGGTCCCAACGGTGCTGGTAAATCTAACCTAATGGATGCGATAAGTTTCGTGCTCGGTGTTCGTACTGGTCAACTTCGTGGTACTCAGCTTAAGGATCTAATCTATGCTTTTGATGATCGAGAGAAGGAACAGAGAGGTCGTAGAGCATTTGTTCGACTTGTGTATCAGTTAGATGATGGATTAGAGCTTCGTTTTACTCGTAGTATTACTAGTGCTGGTGGTAGTGAGTATCGAATTGATGATAGGGTTGTGAGTTTAGATGAGTATAATCAGAAACTTCGATCTCTAGGCATACTTGTTAAGGCTCGTAATTTCTTGGTGTTTCAGGTGTTTTGCTTCTTCCCTGATTCGTTTTTCAATTTGATGTCAGTTTTGTGTCTTGTGTTGAAGCTTACTATGTGTATGTATTCTTGTTTCCAAAATGTTAGGGTGATGTTGAATCAATAGCTTCCAAGAATCCAAAAGAACTCACTGGACTAATGGAGCAGATTTCTGGATCTGAGGAGCTTAAGAAAGAGTATGAGGAGCTTGAAGGAAAGAAAGGCAGTGCTGAAGAAAAAGCAGCACTTATATATCAGAAGAAGAAAACAATAGGGACCGAGAAGAAGCTGAAGAAAGCACAGAAGGAAGAAGCTGAGAAGCATCTAAGGCTGCAAGAAGAACTGGTATATTTATGTGGACTTACCGTGTGTATTTATGTATGTTGCGAACTTTCCTCTCCGCCTTCTTGTTAATCTGTCTTCGTCACACCATGCAGAAAGCTCTGAAGAGAGAACACTTCCTATGGCAATTGTATAACATTGAAAATGATATCGAGAAGGCAACTGAAGATGTTGATGCTGAAAAGAGCAAGCGTACAGATGTTATGGGAGAGCTGGAGAAGTTTGAACATGAAGCAGGTAGGAGAAAGGTAGAACAAGCAAAGTATCTGAAAGAAATTGCTCAACGTGAAAAGAAGATTGCTGAGAGAAGCTCGAAGCTTGGAAAATACGTGAGTATACCTTGGAAGTCCATTGCTTAACATATTTTAGCATTTATAGTAATCTCTTGTTATGTTTTTTCATGTTGTTATCCTCCGAAATTTTATGGACTTTCTCGCTGGAGTAACTTTATCTGTACTTTTCGTGTCAGCAGCAACCTGAGCTTTTGAGACTGAAGGAAGAGAAAGCTCGCATAAATTCAAAAATTGAGAGCAACCGAAAGGAGGTGGATAAGAGGAAAAAAGAAAAAGGGAAGCATGCCATCGAAATTGAAAAGATGCAGAAAAGCATTAAGGATCTGAATAATAAAATGGAAGAACTGAATGAGAAGAGACAAGATAGCAGCGGAAACCTCCCAATGCTTGACAGTCAGTTGCAAGAATATTTTCGACTGTGAGTTTGAAAGAAATAACAATTTTTTCCCTCTCTTTTAGTCAGAAGCATTGCCGTTTTTAAACTGTCTTGAGGTTATTGATATGCACCAACTTGCATCCTCTATTTTGCCTCTTTGATATCCTCGCTTAAGTTTTTGTGGTTACTTGAGTACTACATGAATTTACATGTTGCTCCTCTTTTTTAAGGTTTATATTGGTTTGCTGGTATTAAAGTACTTTTCTCTGTTTTGAAGGATGGTCTAAGCAAACAGATAATTAAGCGTTTTGTTTGATAAAATGACATATATTTGCTGTTGTTGTGACTTTTGTAATATGTAGCTTCTTCTAGATTCACCTTCTTCATGCATATTCCATCCTTTTGAATCCTTATGAACTGCTTTGTTTTCTTATTGATTCTCATTCGTGTCTATCATTGTGGTATTGTCTCAGAAAAGAAGAAGCTGAGATGAAAACCATTAAGCTGAAAGATGAGAAAGAGGTTCTGGATAGGCAACAGCATACTGATCTCGAAGCATTAAGAAATCTGGAAGAAAATTACCAGCAACTAATAAATAGGGATAATGATCTTGGTGAACAAATTGAGCGATTGAAATCCAGGCAAAAAGAGATTGAAGATTCTTCAGCAGAATATAAGAACGAAACAACTAGTCTGAAAAAGCAGTTACGAGCACTGCAAGAGAAGCATCGAGATGCCAGGTTAGTATGTGGCATCTACTCAGTAGATTGTTTAGGATCGTATAGTTGACTTGCTATATTATGATATCCTTTTAAATGCTACACATTGCTGCAAGTTTGTTTAAAGACCTCCTTAGAGATTCTTCTTTGTGGTTGCTTCATCTATTGAAACATGACTTTAGATATATTAGTATTTCATTTATCAAGAATGCATTATTTCCCCCCTTCTCTATTCGGAGTAGAAACCCCTTCTTGAGCGAGGCAGAATGCATTCTGCATGCCCTGATACTCAGTCTTTTTTCTTAATCTGATAGTTTCTAACCTGCTTTTACTATGCACAGGAATGCCTCTGAGAAATTGAAGACTAGAATCGCAGAAGTAGAAGACCAATTAAGTGATTTAACAGCTGAAAGATATGAAAATGAGAGAGATAGTAGGCTAACACAGGCTGTTGAGTCTCTCAAGCGTTTATTTCAAGGAGTTCATGGTCGGATGACTGACATTTGTCGGCCAAATCGACAGAAGTACAATCTTGCGGTTACTGTTGCTATGGGGAGATTTATGGATGCAGTAGTTGTTGATGATGAAAACACGGGAAAGGACTGCATCAAGGTACCTCAGTTATGCTTGTGATCTTCTAATCCCATACAGGTTGTGAAGTTTTAATAAATAGTTTCCATCTATTCTCTGCTGACAAATATAGTAACAGTTGAGTAAGATATTCTGTACCATGATACTACGCTCTGGCCTATGCCAACAAAATTGGTGATTCTTCAATATCTACGACCTCTAAAAGGATGATCAATTCATATTAGTTACCAAGTAGGGCAAATGTGCATTAATGGGGGTGTGTAATCATCTCGCTGCAGAATTTATTCCATATGAGAATTGAACCCTATTTCGTGTAACATGACTTCAACTTAACTTTTCGAAGCTTTTTCTACCTTGCTTCTAAGCAACATGAAGTACCTCTTTAAGAGTCTTTGTACCGCTACTCTAGATATGAGATGAAATGAGCTGTTTACTTGTAATTTGCAGTACTTGAAAGAGCAAAGGCTTCCTCCTATGACGTTTATTCCTCTTCAGTCAGTACGTGTCAAGCCAGTCTTTGAAAGATTGAGAAATTTGGGCGGCACAGCAAAGCTGGTGTTCGATGTTATCCAATATCCTTTGCAATAAGTAAACTGATTTGACTTTGGCATGCTCAAGGTTGCATGCATTAGTAATTTCACATCCTCTGGCTTCATATCAATGCCTGCATAACTGTGGGTAGCTTGAGATTATTTTGATTTATTAAACTAAGGATCAAGAAATGTAGAAAGGTTAACGCGAGCAGGTATCTAATTTATGTATTTTGGTCCTTAACCACTGCACGTTCGATCCTGAATTGGAGAAGGCGGTTCTCTTTGCTGTTGGAAATACTCTTGTCTGTGACGAACTTGAAGAAGCCAAGGATCTTAGCTGGACTGGAGAGAGATTTAAAGGTATGTTCCTGTTTTCTGGTTTAATTGTGAGTTACTCATATGCTTGTACTAAAAAATTTATACGTATTCTGATTTCAGTTGTTACGGTTGATGGCATATTACTCACAAAGTCGGGAACAATGACTGGTGGTACCAGTGGTGGAATGGAAGCAAAGTCAAATAAATGGGATGATAAGAAAATCGATGGTTGGTTTGTCACCAGCTGGTTTAGAATGTATTCACTTCCAATGTATTGTCTTAGACCCAAAATTTTGGCTGTGCAGGACTGAAGAAAAAGAAAGAAGAATATGAACTAGAACTGGAAAAGGTTGGATCTATTCGAGAAATGCAGATAAAGGAGTCTGAAGTATCGGGTAAAATAAGTGGACTTGAAAAAAAGATTCAGTATGCCGAAATTGAGAAGGTAACAATTAATTTGTCTTTTCCAAGATGAGTGGTCTCATATATTTTACCTACTGTGTGAAACGAACCCTAACTGGGGATTAGAATGTCAGACATTGCCTTTTATCTTTCCTTCTGCTACGAGAAGTGTGATATTCTACTTCACTTTGCACTATTCTGGAAATACTAAGTAGTGGATTTGGTTTACAGAAAAGCATCAAAGACAAACTCTCACATCTTGAGCAAGAGAAGCGGAATATTACTGAAGAGATTAGACGCACAGCTCCTGAACTTGCTAAGGTAATTGAATATCTTTTCTGATATTTGGTAGAGTGTAAACCTGATGACAACAATATGACTGAATGCCGTTGGTATTGTAGTCTCAAAAAGAGGTTGATAAGAGGATATCAGAAATCAGGAAGTTGGAGAAAAGAATCAATGAGATTGTGGACAGTGTTTTTAAGGATTTTAGCCAATCTGTTGGCGTTTCAAACATACGTGAATATCAAGAAAAGCAGCTCAAGGATGCTCAATATGTGGCTGATGAAAGGCTGAATCTGAGTAACCAGCTTGCTAAGTATAAATACCAGTAAGTCTCTTCTGCTCTGTTTTTCTGGTTACATATAAGATTTATTCGAACTTCTCACATACAGTTTTAGTCTCTTTTGATTTCTGTACTATCATATAGCTTCGTCTTTGAAGTCAACTTTTAATTTCTGATATATCGTTTCTGGTTAAAAATAAATATTTTGTTGTGCATCCGTACTGTCGTTGCATTTTGACATTCACGTGCCTCATAGGAAGAAAGCACTACAGCTCTGTGAGATTTATGTGATTAGTAGACAGCTATGGGACATCATCTTGTATTACTAATTATGTAAGGGTCAGTAAAGTAGTAAACTGAATCCTGTAAAAACCTATGTGTCAACAAACTCTGTAATACCCTAACTGGTTGGGTGAGTTGACATACTACTTTCTATGGAATGGAGCTTAAGCTGTACGATTAGAGTAAAAGGAAGCATTTTTTGTTGGGCAATGAAAATCCTTTTTATCGTTTTTTTTTTTGAACTTCAGGCTGGAATATGAGCAAAACCGAGATGTAGGGTCACGAATTCAAAAGCTAGAATCATCTATCAGTTCTTTGGAAGCTGATTTGGAAAAAATACAGAAGAGAAAGTCTGAACTTAAGGAGTTCACAGAAAAAGCTACTAGTGAAATCAACAATTGGAAGAAGGAAATGGGAGGTATGTTGATTCTATTTCTACATAAATCTGATGGCCTTTTCAGTTCTATGCTTTTTGTTCAGTCAGTGCCATTCATAGCAGACATCAACATGATCCAGTAAAAGTACATTGCCCGTATTGAGTTTACTTGTCAATATTGTTGACCTTATGTTGGAGCCCCGTTATCATAGACTTATATTAATGTATTGAAATATGGAATTTTCTTATTATTTCTTGGGGGTTATTTATTTGTTTGGATCTTTAGACACCCTTTAACCAATTGATGTTTGTAGATTGCTCTGACCTGGGTTTGAACAAATTCTGGGATGTACACTACATCTTAAAAGCTATGATATTAAATGTTAGGGGCGTGAAGATTCAGTATGATAGATTCTCTTGCCCTGTTCCTTTGCATAAGATACACAACAATATACTTTGCCTAGCACCTTTCCTGTCTAATGTTCTTTTCCTAGCACCTTTCCTGTCTAATATGCTTTGCCTAGCTCAAATTTGTAGTGATATCTTCTTTCATAGAGGTGTGACTATCTAATGCTTGTGCTTGCAGAGTGCAAACAAAAGTCAGAAAAGTATGAGAAGGAAATCCTGGATTGGAAAAAGAAGGCTTCTGAAGCGACAACAAGCATTACCAAGTTCAATCGTCAGATACATTCGAAGGTACAATGGAGATTCATCAAATGCTTTCTCAAAGATTTGTTATGTTTGAGTATAGATGCACTAAAGCTTTCATATGCTATCAGGAAACGCAAATTGAGCAGCTGATTTCGCAGAAACAGGAAATTACTGAGAAATGTGAGCTCGAACATATTACCCTTCCCGTTTTATCAGATGCTGCAGAGGATGATGATGATGATTCAGATGGGCCACAGTTTGACTTTAGTGAGTTGGATAGAACTTATCTCCAAGAACGGAGACCATCTGCTCGTGACAAATTGGATGCGGAATTCAGGCAGAAAATAGAAGCTAAAACATCAGAGATTGAAAGAACGGCCCCAAACTTGAGAGCACTTGACCAGTATGAGGCTATACAAGAGAAAGAAAAACAAGTTAGCCAAGAGTTTGAAGCGGCCAGGAAAGAGGAGAAGCAAGTAGCGGATGCCTTCAATACTGTTAAGCAGAAGAGGTAACTCGAAATTTCTCTTGTGATATGATCTTTAGAGTTTTGAAGAATATTGCTACCTACTAGCAACGACTTTATGGTGGAAACCAAAATGGACAAGTAATAGTCTGCAGATTCTAGTTCTGTGGAAATGTCCTGATAGAGTTACTGTCTGGATAGAATGCGCACACCCATGCACCTCAGTTTTTTCAAACTAGATTCATATTTTCCATTAGAGTTTTTATTGTTGTGCAGGTATGAGCTATTTATGGAAGCTTTCAACCACATTTCTAGTAACATTGACAAGATCTACAAGCAACTGACGAAGAGTAATACACATCCATTGGGTGGGACTGCTTATCTAAACCTAGAGAACGAGGATGATCCTTTCCTACATGGTATAAAGTATACTACGATGCCCCCAACAAAGCGATTTCGTGACATGGAACAGCTGTCTGGAGGAGAGAAAACAGTTGCAGCCTTGGCGTTGCTCTTCTCCATCCATAGGTATCCCCAACGACCTAGATATTCAATACGTTTTCAGTGTTAAAAATGATTTCTGTAGTTTAGTCTTGATGTATCTCTAATCTTTAGTTAGTCTTTGATATTGGAGTAGCAGACTGCGATCTTGCCGCATTAAGTATGTTATTTTCCGAAAAGTAAAACTAGTCATGGTTTTGATGAAGTTCCTTGTGCTGTTTTACTTTCCATTTTTTCAGCTATAGGCCCTCGCCTTTTTTCATCCTGGATGAAGTGGATGCTGCGCTCGATAATTTAAACGTGGCGAAAGTTGCTAAATTCATCCGTAGCAAATCCTGCCAAGCCGCACGTGACAATCCGGATGCAGATGATGGGAATGGGTTCCAAAGCATTGTAATATCTCTCAAGGACAGCTTTTACGACAAGGCCGAAGCTCTGGTTGGAGTTTACAGAGACGTTGAGAGGAGGTAATGAATTCCCACATCAATCTCTACTTTTCATTGGTACTAGCAAAAACTTTGGGTATAATATCTGAGAAACTCGTTGATAATTCATTTGATGCAGTTGCTCGAGTACGTTGTCATTTGACCTTAGGAACTACCAAGAATCGTGAGATTGGGTTCTACAAAACTCCCACAGGGGTTTAGGGTTTAGGTAAGCATTAATAAACCCGAAGTTTCTCTGTATATATTAGCAACTACTGAATGGTGTTTTACACCACCTAGCAATGTTGAAAAGGTTGTTCACAGTGGTATTTGCGTAGGACCTTTGTACGATCTGATACTGTAGTACCTATGGAGTGGATTTTAGTTTAATCTTGTTGGTGTCTTTTGAGAATTTCTTAATGTAAAATCATCACATCAATTAATTTTCGGATTAGAAAATAGACTAGATATTTTAAAAAGAGAAATATGATGGACACGTGTCATGTGTCTAATCTGAAATTAACATCTCTTGCGTCTCTCTTTTCCCTTTCTCTCCCTCTTGGTAATTATTAAAGTAATCTCAATTAGATAAAGAAACCAAAGAGAGAAGGAAAAAAAAACAGAAACAGATTCATTTCTCACAAAATCAAAATATAGAAACGTTCCGTATTATAGCAAGAAGAATTGAATGGCAAGAACAAATAAGAAATACACATCCATCAACTATAACCATATCCTCCACAAAGATCATCATCCTTCTCCATCTTCTTCCTCTTCTGCTTCTTATTCCTCCGTTGCTCGTTCCAATGGCCGCATGCTCGTCCTCACCAAACCTTCCCCGAAACCTCTGAAATCTCACGTTCCCGCTCCCGCCGTAACCACCACAACCGTCACGCCTACGATCTCTCCAGATCCGAATCAGATCTCTCTTCGTCCTCTAGGTAATACAGGACCTGGCTCCTCGCTTTCATTTCCAGCTCGAACTCCGGAAACTAGCAAGGATGTAGCTGCTACGGCTCCGATTTCCGTTTCCTCGAAACCGGACCGGTTTGTACCACCTCATCTTAGGCCAGGGTTTGTCCCGAAAGATCCGAATCCGAAACCTGGACTTGACTCTTCCCAGGTGAGAGATCCGAATACAAATCCAAGTCAGAGGTTCCCTCACCAGGAACAACAACCGCGGCAAGGTTATTTCGGTTATGGACAAACCGGTCGACCCAAATCAGGCGGGTATGAGAGGATCCGGTCCGATCCAGACCATTTTGGTAGACCGAGATCAAGCGGGAACCGACCTGGCACCTCCGGATGGTACGTGAATAGCTCTAGGCTCACTTTTAGTTATATAGAATTCTCGTAACCATTTAGTCCTTACGTATCTATGGTTCTTAGCTCTAGCTCACGTTTCTTTTGGTATATTAATTCTCTCAACATAAGGATTCCTATGTTTGGTTTGTTTAACAAAAGAAAATGTCAAAATCACTTGGATTCATTGTTTGGTTTTTTGGATTTGTGTGTTTGCCTCTAAAGACGTGTGTACTTTAAGCCATAGGTATATTGGAATGTATCTGTCCATTGCTCATCTCATCATTGTTCTTGTCTCTTTTGTTTTGGAAATTTGTAACTAGAATTTGATGATGTTTATGCAGATGAGTTTACTTGGTTTGATGTCCAGTTACTCACTCAAATGATGGAGATGGAACCTACCTCAGTTTCGCATGAAGACTAAAAAACAATGACTTTAATTTCTGCTTCTTTTGATTGAACCGGAGATTTGTAGAAGAATGTTATTGTTTGGGAAGATGATGCTATTGAAGAGAAACCTTCTTCACACGATAACACTTGTGCTGTTTCAGAACTTTGTTTATGTATGTACCTATAATTCTATCTACCACATGTTGTTTATTAGATTTTTAATCTATAGATTATATACAAGACTAAACATCTTTTGTTTTTTTTTCATTAATGTTTTGATTTCAGATTGCTCATAATTAGTTTTACCTCATCGTGCAAACTGACTAAATCCATTTGTTCCAATAGAATCTCATGTTAATGTGTATATCAGATGAGGTAACTTCTATACATACTTTCTGGTTAAGTTAAACCGATATTTCATAACATGTAGGTCAGAACTTAGAATCGATACCAATTTTTCAAAATAGTATAGTCCATAGAGGCATAGACCCATAGCTATGAGAGCTAAAACCTTGCAATTTCATTGAAACAAATTGATCATTTGCAAGATCGAATTATTTTTTTCCAAAGGCAATCAATAATATTTTATCATTTACAAGATCATTATTTCACCAACTGTATCTAAGAAATTAACTAAAATTAGACCAAACAATGAAAGAAATATGAGGTTATGGAATTTCTAGTTTTCAACATTTCTATTCCTAACAGTTTAACTTGCGTTTTTTACGGACTACATGTTATTAATTTTTCTTAATTTCAATAAGAAAAATATTTATATACAACACTGAATGATCAAATTGAAGCGCATTCAATTAAAGGAGATATTAAGCAAAATGGCTAAAGATGTAAATGTTGTTGGCTTCGCCATTCTCTTGATGATCTTCTGTTCTGTTGAGCTCGATTGGTAATGGACATCATATGAATATCCCAAAATCATCAAAAGGGAGACGAAACCAATGACATTTACACCTTTTCCCATTTTTCTTTAATTGCTTCTTTCCCATTTTTTGTTCTTTTGATGGAATGTGGTTGCACGATAATATACATTGCATATTTTTTTTGCTAAAGAATCATGCAGATATATTTTACGAATGTTGTGACTATTTAATATTTTCTAAAATGATAATAATTTGCTATCATTTGGTGTTGATTTAAGGCAATTAGTCGGTTTGATGAAAATACGTTCGTTGACGTTATTGCATGCATGTTTATTTATTTATTTTGAGAAAAATGCATGTTTATTTGATCCTACCTAATATTGATTTATATACTAATCATATATATATGTATCCAAAAGCTGAGTCTCTCCATGGCTTGACACGTGGCGACTCAAAATTTGGACACGTGTACAAAAAAAGATATAGATTTGATTTTGTTCTGAGGTTTGATTTTAATATGTGTTTGCAATTTCACTGTTTTAGAGGTGAGGAAAGATATAGATTTTGAATCCTACCTTCCAAATCGTCCTGCTCTCTTCATATCTTTGTTCTTGTTCCCAGCGTCTTCGAAATAACTTAGTTTGGTGACTTTGTTTTTTTTTAAGTAATGGGTTAAAATGATGATGTGAAGAAGAGAGATAATGAGAGTAGGGATAAATGAAAGTAGGGCAATGTGGAATGTCATTTTTTTTCCTTCTCTATTTATGCGTTTTATGTTATTTAGTTTTATAGGCTTTAGATGGTGTTTGCTAATTAATCTAATCTAGGTTTGGTAATTTAATTAATGCATACAAAACTCTTGCAGAGATTATGGATGCACCTTTCTTTGATTTTTAGTGATGAATGAAGTTTTCTTTTTTAATTCCATCTCTATTCAGTTTAACATTAATAATATCCTACACATAGTAATGAATACAAAATACCATCTGATCGCTCCTCACTGTGGGTAAACTGGGTTCATTGCTATCTGATCCGGAAAGGTTCCTTTTGGAGCGTCAAAGATACAACATCTCTAGGATCTTGGATGTGGAGAAAACTTCTAAAATACCGAGAATTGGCGAGAGGATTGGTACGTATTGAAGTAAACAATGGTGCTCAAACCTCGTTCTGGTACGATGTGTGGCATGATAAGGGTAGGCTACTTGATCTGACAGGGATGCGCGGACGCATAGACTTGGGTATCCCTCTACACACATCGGTAGAGACAGTGTTGTGCTCCCACCGACGTCGTAATCATCGCACCGCAGAATATAATGAAGTGGAAACTGTCATAGAGGAACAAAGAGCTAAGGGCCCCCAATTGGGTGAAGATAAGGTTCTATGGAGAGCTAAGGATGACAAGTTCAGAAATCGTTTCAACTCGAAGGACACTTGGCTTCAAATCCGCAATGCATCGCCCATTAAGGACTAGTGGGAAAGCTTGTGGTTCCAATACCATACACCGAAGTATGCGTTCCATGCGTGGATTGCGATGCACGATTGATATGCTCAAATTTACCCTGAGCTATTCTCTCAAATTAAGAGGTCGTCGTAATAGGGGTCGAATCACTGGGAGTCAAATCAAACGATAGGAATATTGACTTCAAATTCGGCTAAGTAAAATAATGTAAAATAAATAACAAAAGCAATTGGTAACAGGAAAGATTGTTGATTTAAAATTCAATTAAACAAAGTGCTAGGCTTTTGTGTAATTCTCAGGATGAATCAGAATTGCATGTTAAACAGAATCAGGATTTAATTAATAATCGTTCTAGAACTTGGAACACTAAAATATAATTAACCAACTGTCATTGCGAAAACTAACTATGTCTAAACCCTAGAAAACCATATTTCTTTGCGAATTCAATCAATTTAAACAAGCTTTAAATTCAAGTCCAATTTGTTCACAAAATCCCTAAACCAAATTTCTTTGCGAATAAGTAATTTTACTCTCCTAAGATCTAGTTCTGGCTAATCTATTACACTTTCGTGTCAATCTATCAACCTAGGATATCCAAATTTAGGGTCACGAATCCTAAACCAGAGTTAAAGCAATCTAGGTGAAGAACCTAACAGATAATCCTAACAAGTGAGTTTACCCTAACAATTCATCATCATTCCATTCGAACTACCCTAAACCTAACAAGCAAACTACTCAGACATGGCAGCAAAGCAAATCATAGCTGAATAATAATGCATAAAGAAAGAGTAAAAGAAGAATTACAATAAGGTTCGAAGAATCTCAAAGTAATGAAGTAAACTTGTCTCCCTAAAAACCCTAAAAATCTCTCTCTAAACTTTGTGTTATAAAATCTGAAGTCCTGATCTAAAAACCTAAAATAAACTATTTATAGAGGTAAACCTCGTATTGGTAACTTCTGGCCCGAAAAGGAACAATTTTCCTTCTTTAAAACGTATTAGGTTGGCTTCTGCGAGTACCTGTCGATCGATCAACAATGTGTCTGTCGATCGATCAACAATGTGTCTGTCGATCGATCGGTGCCTTTGTGTCGATCGATCGACACGCCAATCTGACGGCAATTGAATTTCCGTTCTAACGACTTCAGCTCCTCTTTCCACAATGCTCCAAAACGTTCCATAATCATCAATTAAGCTCCACACGTACAAAAACCTGCAAAGACTCTAAAACACTCGAAAAACACCGAAAAGACTCGATAAAACCGGGTTAAATCATGGTCAAAAATGGGTAAAAACCATGATATATCAACTCCCCCAGACTTAGCTTTTGCTTGCCCTCAAGCAAACTAGAGACTAAAACTGAAGTCGAGGTTTGAAAATCGCGAGAACTTACTTATCTTTGGGAACATTGCTTTCACTTTCTTGACTCTTTCGCTGCATGTAAACAAAGTACCTCACGAATCTCAACCATCATAGGTTGTGCCTCAAATCTTAACCTGCAAACCCATCAGTTTCACATTCCCCTAACTGTCGCACACTTGATCTAAGTGATGATGGAATTATCTCCAATGATATCAACCAAGTAAAAGGGCTAGGTGTGATGTTAAAGGCTTTTGTGTTTAAGTGGAGCTAAAGAGTGTTTAGGGTTACCAGATTTTATTTGGTGGATGCAGACATTATGCATAATCACAATAGAGAGTCGGGTCCAGTTGATGCCCACAGTTTCTCATTCACATTGCACTCCCTCCTCCAAAACGTTATCAGGAACCAAACATCTTCATATAATAATCACGTTCCACTTTCCACATCCAACTTCCTCATTCCTTGGGATTTTCTTTTAAAGCTAGAGACTTATTAAAATGATCATTTCTCTTTCCCTTACTTATTTTTCGAAATAAAAGTAAATAATTTTTTTTTTTTTTTTTTTATTTTATTTTATTAACTCTAAGGGGGGAAATGATTTTACAAAGATATTAGTCTCGAAAATTACCATTGTTGTGTATTAAATCCCAAGGAATGCTCAGCATTTCTGCTCTCTTTCAAGTACTCCTACCAAATCCTTTTCCTGTGCAATTTTTGTGAATGAAAAACTGCATCGTACCTCTTTCTCTCCGGAGTTTATACACATGCTTGCACATAAAACAAAAGGAAAAGAGACTGCATGAGGTTTGAACAAAAGGTTAAGGTTAGGGGTTGGGTACCAACTAAAAATGAGCTGGCCATTCAGGATCAACAAAGAGTGGTAAAGAGAATAAGGAATCCTGAATGTTTTACTGTCGTGATATCACCAAAGAGAATATATCGTGATGGAGATCAAGTGTGCTAGTCTGGAGTTTGATCTACTTCGTTCTGTAAATTGCGATAAGAGGGGAACCTGTACTATCATCTGGTTTCGAATTCGTTCCATCCAAAGGCTTCATCTCAACAGCTAAAAGTTTCAAAAACTAAGCTTTATTCCTAAGAAAGATCATTATTCCCTACATTTTGACTTAATAAAAACAAATTTTTGACTCCAAAAATAGAAAACAATGTTAGTAACTACCTCCCCCAGACTTAAACAACACTGTCCCAGTGTTATTAAATCTGAGATTGGTGAGAAGGGAAAGCAAATAACAAACTGACTCAAGGAAAGAAAAATGATTCAAAGGAAAAGAAAAAGACTTACAGGTGGGTTGTCTCCCACCAAGCGCTTGTTTTCAGTCATTAGCTTGACTGCGGATGATGTTCAGGCTGGAGGTGGATCTCTGAAGTGCACTCCCCCAGACTTGCAAGGAATAATACCAGGAAAGAGCTTCATAGTATTATTTAGCATCTCTTGGACAACTATCTCTCCCTTGTCCCTCAACTCCAAAGGAATGATAATTCTGAACTTGGAGAATGCTTTAGAGGTCTTTCTGCGCTTCACCTCGGGGGACTCTTTGCACTTGAGACTTGCTGGACTGTTGATGTCATGACGTGGAGTGGGAGGAGCCAACTTGAGAACGTTTTGAACCTTCTTCGTCTCATTTTCAAAACCCAGCGTATCTCCAACATTGACACTCATACAGGAAGCTGATGTGACAAGAACCGAAGGATAGAAGACATCCTTGTTGATGTTTGAGAAGGAGATTCGCTTATTAGGAAAATCCACCATTGCTCCCACTGTTGCAAGGAACTGTGCACCAAGAACCAACGGTTTACAAATATCATCATTTCTCTCAATGATGTAGAAGTCCGTAGGAATAAGACAATCTCCTATTTGAATCAACACGTCAGGAATGAAGCCTTTAGAAATTATACATGATCTATCTATGAGCTCGATATAAGTCCTTGAAGGTTGTAACTCCAAGATTCATAGCTTCTTTACAACAACGCCACACATAACATTCACATTAGCTCCTGTGTCGCATAGAGAATCTTTCAATTCTACACCATTGATCGAACACGGAACCACAAACATCCCCGGATTCAACAACTTTGGTATCTTCCTCAACGATGTTGGAGCTTGTTTCCCTTCCTCCTGAGGTGCTTTGTCACTGCCTTGGTTGATGCATGAAGGATATAAACTCCTTGGGTACGGGATCTTGGGCTTGTAGACACTTCGAATGGCGATTTCAGACTGATTTTTCAGGTTTTCTGCGTCTGTCAGTGCTGTCGATCGACACTCACTGTGTCTGTCGATCGACACTCATTGTGTCTATCGATCGATAGGGCAGATGAATTTGCATTCGTACAGAAATTTTCCGTGGCTGTCGATCGACACTCACTGTGTGTGTCGATCGACAGGGTCTGTTTTTCGATTGCCGTCAGATGTAGGTGTCGATCGACAGCAGGAGGCCTGTCGATCGACATGCCCTCTGAAATCTCAAAATTTAGGTTTTCTTCAAGAACCACGAGCAAGGCTTCATCTTCGCACTTCTCAATAGTTGGAAACAGTTGTTCTTCACTCTTCAACGTGATAGAATTGGAGAAATGCCTTGGATTCATGTCAGTTTTCCCTGGAAGACAACCTTCTTGTCTCTTTACATTTTCAGCAGTCTGAGCAACCTGAGTATCAAGCTTCTTCAAGTGAATGTTGATGGCTTCTATCTTCCCATTGAGATCAGTGTAGAACCTGTCCATCTTCCCATTGAGATTAGCGTAGAGCCCGTCAATCTTTCCATTGAAGTTCACTGTCTGAGTTTGTTGCCCCTCAAGAAGCTGTTCAAGCATACCCTTCATGTCGTTTTCTGAAGATTTAACAGGAATCGGTTGATACGATGGAGATCCGTAGTTCCTCTGATTGCTGCTACTGTATCCCTTGTTCTCTGACTGATGCCCATACCGCTGATTTTGGTAGCCATTCTGGTTGATGTAATTAACCTCTTCCTCAACAATCTCAGCTCCATTTGTTTGACCAGCTCCTTGTCTCCTTTCCTCATCAATCTTCTTTGTACTATTGCTAGTAGACACGTTCTTGATGAGCTCAAAGCAATCAGCTGGAAACCTGGTTTTGAAATTCCCATTACTCGAAGCATCTAAAGTCATCTGATGTCTCCAATCCATTCCTCTGTAGAATATACCCAACAACTGAACCTCTGTAAACCCGTGATGAGGACAATCTCTCTGATATCCCTTGAACCTTTCCCACGCAGCTTTGAAAGATTCTGTCAGATTCTGAACGAATGTTTGGATCTTAGCCCGTAGATCCTCTGAGCGCGACTCATCGTAGAAGTGACTCAGGAAGGCACTCTTGGTATCTCTCCAAGTAGTCAGTGAGCCTGGTTCCAACTGCTTCAGCCAAGAGGCTGCCTCTCCAGCAAGAGAAAATGGAAACAGCTTGCACATAATGTAATCCTCAGACACGTTGTTAGCCTTAATGCTAGATGCAAGATCCTCAAACATCTCAAGATGATCCATGGGGTGCTCTGATGGGTGCCCATGGAACTGATGTTGAGCCACTAAAGAGAAGTACGCAGGCTTCAATTCGAAATCTCTTCGCTCGAATCGTGGAGGTCGAATCGCTGCCCTGTTGGCGTAATGTTCTTCAGGACGGTAGTAGTCTCCCAAAGTGCGTTGGTTAACCACTACCTCCAGAGGTCCACGATTCGCCTGAGCAAGACGCTCAAGCTCAGTGCGCTGGCGCTCCCATTCAGCTCGTTGACGATCGAACTCAGCATGTGCAACTGCAACCGGATCCTCAAACTCGATGATATTACCAGCTTCATCAATGGGGTCTCCCAGATCGTTGTACCGATTACCTTCACGATCAACATTCTCTCCTTCAGCATTCCGAAAAACTAGTACACCTCGATTAACCATCTTAGCTTACTGAAACACAAAAACAAAAGAAAACGCGTAAAAACGAACAAAAATAACTTAGTCAGAATTCTAGAATCAAAATCCTATGGAAGATTTTGACTCCCCGGCAACGGCGCCAAAATTTGATATGCTCAAATTTACCCTGAGCTACTCTCTCAAATTAAGAGGTCGTCGTAGTAGGGGTCGAATCACTGGGAGTCAAATCAAACGATAGGAATATTGACTTCAAATTCGGCTAAGTAAAATAATGTAAAATAAATAACAAAAGCAATTGGTAACAGGAAAGATTGTTGATTTAAAATTCAATTAAACAAAGTGCTAGGCTTTTGGGTAATTCTCAGGATGAATCAGAATTGCAGGTTAAACAGAATCAGGATTTAATTAATAACCGTTCTAGAACTTGGAACACTAAAATATAATTAACCAACTGTCGTTGCGAAAACTAACTATGTCTAAACCCTAGAAAACCAAATTTCTTTGCGAATTCAATCAATTTAAACAAGCTTTAAATTCAAGTCCAATTTGTTCACAAAATCCCTAAACCAAATTTCTTTGCGAATAAGTAATTTTGCTCTCCTAAGATCTAGTTCTGGCTAATCTATTACACTTTCGTGTCAATCTATCAACCTCGGATATCCAAATTTAGGGTCGCGAATCCTAAACCAGAGTTAAAGCAATCTAGGTGAAGAACCTAACAGATAATCCTAACAAGTGAGTTTACCCTAACAATTCATCATCATTCCATTCGAACTACCCTAAACCTAACAAGCAAACTACTCAGACATGGCAGCAAAGCAAATCATAGCTGAATAATAATGCATAAAGAAATAGTAAAAGAAGAATTACAATAAGGTTCGAAGAATCTCAAAGTAATGAAGTAAACTTGTCTCCCTAAAAACCCTAAAAATCTCTCTCTAAACTTTGTGTTATAAAATCTGAAGTCCTGATCTAAAAACCTAAAATAAACTATTTATAGAGGTAAAACTCGTAGTGGGCTTTTATGACGGTTTATTGGTAACTTCTGGCCCGAAAAGGAACAATTTTCCTTCTTTAAAACGTATTAGGTTGGCTTCTGCGAGTACCTGTCGATCGATCAACAATGTGTCTGTCGATCGATCAACAATGTGTCTGTCGATCGATCGGTGCCTTTGTGTCGATCGATCGACACGCCAATCTGACGGCAATTGAATTTCCGTTCTAACGACTTCAGCTCCTCTTTCCACAATGCTCCAAAACGTTCCATAATCATCAATTAAGCTCCACACGTACAAAAACCTGCAAAGACTCTAAAACACTCGAAAAACACCGAAAAGACTCGATAAAACCGGGTTAAATCATGGTCAAAAATGGGTAAAAACCATGATATATCAACGATCGACTAGCTACGGGTGAGAGAATGATGAAATGGAACATGGGAGTCAACGGTTTGTGTATCTTTTGCTCCACCAATATTGAAACTAGGGACCACATATACTTTGAGTGCTCATATTCAAGAGAAATATGGAGAGACTTGACACAACACCTTCTATTGCAACGTTATACAGAGCATTGGGAAGAGATATTGGTAATATTAAGAAGTGATACTCATGAGTTCTCAACTCGTTGGTTGGTTAGATATGTGTTCCAAGCCACCTTGCATGCTATATGGAGGGAGAGGAATAACAGAAGACACAGTGAAAAGCCGCAAACAACAACAAGCCTGATCAGGCACTTGGATCAACAAGTTCGTAATCGCATCTCAACAATACGAGAAGGTCGCAGGGACAGTCGGCTTGAAAACGCCATGGAAACATGGTTCTCTTCACGTTAGGAGTAGTAGTTTTATAACATGTAATCTTTCTTTCAAAAACAGAAACACAAAAAAATAGCACTTGTGTAAAAACTTGTTTTTGGTTTGAATAAATTTGACATTCAATTAAAAAAAAAAAAGAATACAAAATAACTTGAGAGAGACAGGATTGCAAATTTGTTGTGTTTAGCCAAGACAACCTCCCACACAGCCAGCGAGCAATTCCTCCTTCAACCATATTCCGGACGGAATACGATCAATGCAAGACAACATAGATGGCAATTCAAAGATGTTATGATTCATTAATTTCAATAAGGAATTCTCCTAGCTCTTTTGTAAAACCTCAACATTAATATAAATGATATTTACCCGTTTAGCAAAATAGCATTAGCATGATCAGCCGGCATTACTAAGATACAAAACTTTTAAAGCTTTACCTCACCAGTCGGATCATTTGATGGCCAATACAAGACCCTAATCGAACACATTATCATCCAATTGATGTTATATATCCCATCTCCATATATAAATATTGTATCGTGAATTTTGATTTAACAAGACAATGTTTGAAAGTTGAAACTGAAAATTAAAAGACTGAGCCAATGACCCAGAATATCCCGCTAGAGCAAATCATTTCACCACACAAGATGGATGCATTAGAGAAGAACACCACCATGGGCACACGGCACATCTCTCTCTCCTATTACATTTGTAAAGCATCAAAACGGTTATGCAAATTGGCCTTGGTTGCGTTATGACGAGGAGTCTTTCCACGATACGATCAGAGGAAGAGACCTCCGCGAAAGTTTCTAGTTCAGGTATATACTTTTTATGAGGCTGCACCAAAGTAAGGTAAAATCAAAATCAATCATTTTATGTTGAAACTTTTTGATTAAGGAAACCACAAAACTACCATATTAAAGAACTCGCCTTACCAGTGAATTCCCGGGTTGGTGGAAAAACCAAGCCGCTCCCAATCATGCTCCTTTGCAAGTGCTGCAACCACAAGAAGATGCACATCGATCAACATGGAACCTTGTGAGGTTGTTTGACTCAAATGGAACCATATACAGTAGTCAGACATTGAAAAATGTTTTTTTTATTTTTAAAGACGAATCATCTTTTATTGACATAAAAACAGTTACAGAGATGACTGAAATCATCTAGTTTTTCGAAAGCACATTACAAAAGTGTAAAGATGAATTACAACAACTGAAATTAGATAGTAAATCGAATCTTCCGCTTCGATTTAGTAGAGAAACCACCTTTACCCCGACCACCTGTTCCACGCGTAGCCTTCACCGAAGGTTTAAGCGGCCTTTCTCTAAGAATTCGTTTGCCCATTGGAGTCAAAAGATCCATATGGTCAGATTCCTCGTCGTCCTCCTCTGACGAATCCAACGAGACAAACCGGTTAGACCCTAAATTTGTGGCTGGTGAAAACTTGCGAACCTGCAATGAAAAATGTATTTAATACAAATATAGATATAAAGAAAGCAGAGAAGTGGAACCGGAACCAGAAAAGGATGCTTACGAGCTATGTATGGTCTCCGCTCTCGAGATGCATTATGAAATCTTCAAAGCTATGGCAAACAACATTGCATAATTTGCAAGTTCCGGGAGGTTCACAGCGTTCAATGCGCTTCTTCTGAAGCTCCTGTTTCTTAACCGCACACATTTCGTTATCCATTGCATCTGTGGGAAACAAAAAGACTGTGAGAGAGAGAGAGGACACACACACACCTACCTTCAATTAAGCTTGACCAGTACAACTTTTTAGAAACAAAGAGGTCGGCTTTGAATTTTTCAGGGCATGATTATGCCTGAGAAAAGCTGTATCCTTTATGTAGATCCCTTCCAGGGAGATGGAAGAACACGTCGGATACGAGTATTGTATTAGCCGGAGGTGGATTAGCAAGTTGCCAATCAAACAGATCCCCCAAAACGCTCAAGGTACCTGTTTTCAACTAATCAAAGTCAGAAACTTGAATCTAAACTCTAAATTCATAATCAAGAAACGATCAAGAAGACTAACGGCATTCTGCGTGTTTAAGAGCGATTCCCGAGGAAGAGATCTCTCGCAGGAAATCATGAGGGATGGTTTTTAAGATGCCAACGGCAGTAATGGTGATCGGACCAGAGATGCATGATTTATCCAACGCCGATTTGATACTCGGACCAATCAAACGAGCATCACATCCACTTGGAATCAGACAGCTCTTCACGTCCCACCGCACAGTCGTCTTCACGTACTTATTATCCTCGGATTTTTGCATCGTTTCAAGACTAACAACACTCATAAAACATATTTAGGTCTTTGATCTAGAACGGAAAATCTTCGATCAGACATCAACTAAGCAAATTGGAAAACATTTTCGGAGATTGTAATCACTCACCTCGAATCTAAACTCTGAGTCTGATAGAGAGAAGAATCGTTTTCGAATTTGATTGATGTTACTAAACCCTAAACCCTGAATCCTGAATCCGGAGAGAATTTAATCGTTTTCGAGTTTGAATCAATGTTTCTTTTTTTACTCTGGTTGGTTTATATGGGCCGATACGTCTGGCCCATTAGTTGCCATCGTCGCATGTTTAAGTGGACCAAAATGTAGTCATATAATCTTTCCTAGTTGTGTTTTAGAGCATCTTTAATGGCATGTTTAAGTGGACCAAAATGTAGTCATATAATCTTTCCTAGTTGTGTTTTAGAGCATCTTTAATGGTAACTAGTCCTCCGAACTCGTCACGTATTATTTTAATAAGTTCGGTCAAGACGTACTGAGGAAGATTTAGGAAGATTTGCCCAATTCAGATCTCGAGTTGATCTTGACACGCGGTTTGACCTGGTCCGCTCGCTCTTTGAGGTGACGCGCCGAATGCACTTAGAGAGTTGTGATTTTCGGCACGATTTTTGCGAAATATTTACCCCAAGTTTTCGTACTTGACCCGTGGCACTTCTCGATTGGGTGCTTTAGCGGCAGATGAGAACTTTTTCCAAGGCGTTTTTCTTTTGCCCTAAATTTTTTCCCTCTTTCATGTTATAAATATGACGCCGAATCCTTCAGAATCTACACAATCCTAAACATGATTAATATTCTCTCTTTCTTTGAAGAAAGACCGAGGAGGTGGAATCGTTTTCCATTCGTTATTCCAGAAGAGGAATGACGAACTTTCTTTAGCAGTTCCTTCGTACGAGGATTGATTTGGATCGATTACAGAACTCTCAAGAGACGATGATTCGAGATTTTACTCATGTCAGAGATCATATTCCCAAGAAACCGTCATGTCAGGGATCATATTCTCACGCCAATAGCCAGTTTCTGCTTGTTTGGTTGATCCGATATCCGTTCGGATATCGCAACCGAACTGAAGTTTGACTTTGAAGTGGTTGGTCGGAGGTTCGGGAATAACAATTCCTTATTGAGGTGTTGTGGTCCCTAGAGGAGTATTGGAGTGGGTATTTCCAATCTATTGGAGCGGTCACTTCCAAAGCCTTAAGTGGATCCAACACCTCGACGCCTTTTTATTGTCGCGGTTGTTATTTCGACAACGAGGTCCGCATGGATCTCGTGACGTTACCAGCGGTCTGACCGCATCCATAGCCTATCTCATGAACAGGTATGTGACAGTTGTCGGGGAAGCTTCCTCGGTGCATATTTTTGACATGCTACGCATCTTTGTGTGTATTTTTGGCAATCAGCCAACATCGTTGGCCAGTAATAACCAGGTTTATTAAGTTTAAGGGCGAGCGACCGGCCTTAAAAGTGATTACCTCTGCCTTCCCATGAGTATATCGCAGGATTTCGATGATTTCCTCCCCGTAAATGCATCTCATCATATAGCGAGATGCACTCCATTGGTAAAGCTTCCCTTCAAAGATAGTGTAATGAGCACTTCGGGTTCTCAATCTCCGAGCTGCCCATTTATCTTCAGGTTGTTTTCCTTCGGTTATATATTCTACAATCTCTTTCCGCCAGTCTTCCTGGGGAATGAAATCGTTTTCCATTTTGGTAGATTCTTCGCCCACTTCGCCATCCATAATCTCGCAGACCATAAGTTTCAGATCTATGCTCGAACTTGTTATACTTTCTACAGGTATAACTCGTCTCGTGTCCGAGCTCGAGGCCAGTGCGGCTAATGCGTCCGCCGCCGAGTTCTCACTACGAGGAATTTTTCCGAGCTTGAATCCATCAAATTCGTTAGTAATTTCACATACTACCTTTAGGTAAGCGTCCATCTTGTTATATTTTGCTTCATACGACCCGCTAAACTGACTGGTGACGAGCTGGGAGTCCGGGCAAGCTCGAACTCGTTTTGCTCCCACTGCTTTTACTAGTCGAAGTCCAGAAACAAGGCTTCGTATTCAGCCGCATTATTTGTTACCACAAAATCAAGACGGAATGACTGTTCAATCACCTCTCCAGTCGGAGATTTGAGGCATACTCTGATCCCTGATCCCCTGCGGGATGACGATCCATCCGCGTGTAGTGTCCACCACAAGCTTTCTTCTAAAATTTCTATAGAAGGCTCGGTACGCACCTCGGCGATAAAGTCTGCTAGTACTTGCGACTTCATAATCGGTCTATTTTTATAGATTATATCATATTCACTAAGTTCGATCGCCCACCGAGTTAATCGGCCTGATTGATTCGGGCTATGCAGGATCGAAGAAGGGGATGATTCGTTAATACCTCGATGGTATGAGATTGGAAGTATGGCCTGAGCTTCCTCGCCGACGTCAGGAGCGCCCAAGCCAACTTTTCCATCGTTGAGTACCTCGCTTCTCCGTCATTGAGGGCTTTGCTGATGTAGAAGATGGGCTGTTGTTCACCTCGGTCCTCCCTTACTAGAACTTCGTTGACTGCTGATACTGAGACAAAGAGATATAGGTATATGACTTCTCTTACCTCGGGTTTGGCCAGCATGGGTGGCGAGGTGTGATATGCTTTAAGCTCCAAAAAAGCTCTCTCGCACTGTTTGGACCATTCAAAGGTCTTGCTTGCCTTTCTCATCAGTTGGTAAAACGGGAGACTATTGTCTGTCGATCTACTTATGAAGCGATTTAAAGCTGCTATCCGTCCGGTCAATTTTTGGATTTCTCTCCGCGTTAGGGGAGAAGGTAAATCTAACATGGCGGCTATTTTCTTTGGGTTTGCTTCTATCCCCCTTTCCGTCACCAAATAACCTAGGAATTCTCCCGAGGTTACCGTGAAGGTGCACTTGGCAGGATTCAATTTCATCCCATAAAGATTGAGTGTTTCGACACTTGCTAAGGTGATCGATATGATCTTTGGCATTCGCCAATTTAACCAACATATCATCGATGTAAACTTCCATAGATTTGCCGAGCTTTTCTGCAAACATCTTGTTTACGAGCCGCTGGTAAGTTGCCCCGACGTTCTTCAAGTCGAAGGACATCACCTTATAACAGTAGATTACTCGATCGGTGATGAAAGCAGTCTTCTCGTGATCATCAGGATGCATCAATATCTGATTATACTCGGAGAAGGCATCCATGAACGATAAGAGTTCGTTACCGGCAGTTGCTTCGAAGAGTTTGTCGATATGAGGTAGCGAAAATCTATCTTTAGGACAAGCTTTATTGATGTCTGTGAAACCAACAGAGACTCTATACTTCCATTCTTCTTTTTCACTACTACCGGGTTAGCCAACCACTCTGGATATTTTACCTCGGTAATAGATCCAGCATCGAGCAGTCACTCGACCTCGTCATCTACTGCTCTGGACCTCTCTGTGCCGAGTTTTCTGCGCTTCTGTTTAACCAGTCTATGGGACGGATCTACATTCAGGTCGTGAGAAATTATCTTTGGGTCGATCCCCTTCATGTCCTTAATAGACCACACAAAGGTTAATGCGTTTTTCCTTAGAAGTTCAACGAGTTTTTCTCGTATAGGATTGCTTAGTTCTGACCCTATTCCCACGCTTTGATCATGATGTTGGAAGTCCACGATAATTAGTGTAATTTGTCGTTCTGACGATACTTTCTTCTTATCGACGTGAGGAGCCTTGTTTCGCTCCCTGCTATCTCTTCCGAGGACTGCATGGCCATCGCAGCTCGAGCCCTGTTTTTTCTTTCAAAGATAGCAGTTGCGAGTTTCACTTTGACTACCTCTTTCGGTGTGAATCGCAAAGGGAGTCGGGATTTTCAAACATTGATGATAGGTCGACGCCACAACTTTCATCAGATGAAGCCACGGTGTCCCTAAGCCAGCATTGTACGCGGTAGGTGAATCCACGACGTCGAACTCCACGTAACGTTTCATCTCGGCAACTTTGACCATTAATCGGTCCTTTTAGTCGGCGCCAATTTGGTGATACCGAATTGAGCAACAATCCAATATCGGTTCAAAGAATAGAGGAACTATGATTAAACGTAAAATCACAAAGAAAATATAAAGCGAAAATATGTGTATAGAATTCTCTATTGAAGGCGATGTCCCCCTTTTGGAGGAATACATCAAGTATTTATACAAGTACAAAGTCGGTGGAAATAACCCTAAAAGATAAATGAAAAATCTCCTAGAAGATAAAATGAAGTTATACTAATTCTAAGTATTTTCTTTTATCTGAGGTAAGTCTTCCAATTTGCCCATATTCGCCTAGGTTGGCTAATATTTTTTAACGGGCCGAGACGCTACTAATGGGTCTTTGCTGGCCCATCCTCCGAGCTGTTCTCGAAACTTCATATCTAGTCAGATCTGAGTCGGGTATAGTAATGGGTGTCGGATCCGGTACCACAAGTGTGGCTCGTAAGATACCATGAGTATCATCTTTGGTTGTGTGCTGCATGACAATGCAACGGACCATCTATATTTGTAGCATTTGTGGCTACCATTGGTGTTAATACGGATTTGTGTGTGGGAAAGTTTCCAAGCTAGTAGTTGGCCCTAGAATGTGCATTTTTGTTATTGCATTCTCGAGTTGGATGCATTATAGATTTGGAATGGCTATTTCTTTGCATGCATGCTTATTCGAACTTCGGCTTGTGTTCATTTCATTCGTCCTTGCGTGTTCTTTGGATGATTGTTAATTTGTTTGGATTTGAAATGTGACTCACTAAATAATTCTAGATTACTCACCCTACTATCTCTTGCAAGTGAAAATTAAAAGGAAAGCCGGGCAGTGGACTTAGGCTATATGCAATATGCTTTTGTAACTTCTGCTTGGACTTTGGTGATTTATAAGCTTTTGTAACTTCTGCTTGTTGTTATGCTGTGGAAGACGCTTGACTTGAAAAATATGAACCATTTTGATTGTTGTTTTGTTGTTTATTTCAAGTATAAATGAATCGTTTTCTTTAAGTATTGCAAGATGTAATGCTATATCGTCTAGTCAAGACTGTCACAACTTGGAATCAGCGGTACATATTTTATTAAATTGCTTTCTTAATTCATATATAAAGATGAGATGAGGGTAAATCATAAAACTCCAACGCAGATTAGCTTTATGGTTTAATCTCCGAGCTGCAAACGCAGCAAATCTGCATAAACAAAACAACAACATCTAAGATATATAATATTAAACTGTATTTACTATTTTAGGTATCCTCAATACAAGATATAATATTTATAAATTATTTAAATAATATTTCATACCTTGTTCTCTTCCAACCATAGTGAAATGCATTCCTTATGATAGATATGAGCACATGGCAAAGTCGATAGCGTATCTCCCTCCTCAAATTCGAGAAGACATATCGGACACCTTCAATATCACCCAAACCAACACAACCCAACTTAAAACGGAACTTAAAAATTGTGGTTTGATATGAATTGTAAAATCTAATATAGTATATTAAAAAGAAAGTTAAAATGATAGAATATGTCATTCATAAAAGAGAAATTCTTTGTAATTTGATTTTTTGGATTTGGGTTAATTAGATTTAGGATTTAGTTTGAAGGTTTAAAGTTCATCGAAGGTTTAAAGTTTAATTTTAGTTTTTTGGTATTTAAAAAAGAAAGCAAAAGTTTAAGTGATATTTTTGAAACATAAAACTAATAGTGGTATTTTTGGAGAAAAAAGATTTGTAATAATTTTGAAAATTACCCTTTATAAAACATATGATTACGACGTGCACATATGGTTTATGTACTTACTGAGTTTTTTTGGAATCATGATTGTTCTTTTTAAACCATGAGCTCGCACCGAACTTATGAGTTGGTATTTGACTAATTCTCATCTTCGACAATCCTTTGCTGACATTTCCGATCGACTCTCCTAATTCACTCAGTTCCTAAATCATCCGAACCAGAGGAATAACATTATCATCAAAGTTTTTTCTCAAAAAAAAAACATTATCATCAAAGTGAACACTTTGTTCATATGTTCTTTTACTGGATCACGCCTTCATCATTCCAAAAAATCTATGAAATGTTTTGTTATATAATGTGTGAATACCTCATAAGTCATATTCTCAGGTTCAATATCAACATTAGGAGGAAGAGACTGAACATTTTGTTGATGTGGAGAACTATCACGGTGATGGGAGGTTGAACCGTTCACTGCAGTTTAAAAGTGAAACATTTTATAATATTTAAACATTAATTTATAATTTACGATTCAACTTGCACTATATAATAATGTTGAGGATATTACGATTATTACCTTCTAGATCCTGGAATTGATTGGTAATTTGGCTAACATCGTCCATCAAAGTAAGATGATTGGCCATATCTTTGGATTTGGATAAATTTTAGTCATGCATTATACATTAACCAAAAACCACATATAATTATTTTACCACATTTCTAACTGATATATGATTATTCGTGAAAAAAAACATATCTGAGAAAATTCTGCACTTACATTCTTCTTCTTGTAACGACTTAGCATATCTTTCGTCATCGCTTACAGAGATTTGAGGATAATCTACATTTACCAAAGTTTTGTAAGGAATGATATAGTGCCTCTTTTGTGTGTTTACTCTTAGGTATACAATACTAAATTGATAAATGATATCTTTGGACTAAAGTAAGAAAAAACGTTTTGAGAAAACAGGTTCTCTTCATTATATTTAGATGCATAAAAAAAATGACCTTCCATAGCTTGCCATTCTTTTGCTAGCTTTTCATCATCGATTAAAGATATCGCTCGAGCATCTTTGTAACAGAAAAAAAATGATTATAACTAATCGTCAAGAAATTTGATGATATATATAACAACTTAAACGTTGTTTAATAAGAGATGATTCTAACTCGATCAACGATCCGTCTTATACTAAATGAGTGGTAGCTTAGTGGTCGTGAGAGTGAATTCTCAAGATCACTAATTCAACTCTATATGGAGGGATATGCTTTTAACATGGTATAGTGAACGGTTGGTCCCATACATTAAGAGAGATAATGGACCATTCGGAATTTCCAAGATTAATTATAAGAAAAACTTTTTGTTAAAACCCTACCTTCTTCCTGTTTTTGAAATTGCCGAGCAATAACTGCATCGTCAATTGTATGATCGTACATCAGAGATGCAGCAAAGGCTTCATCGAGTTCCCCCTGATTTGAGTGGATCGTTCGTGACATTCTTGTTATGTCGAACCTCTTACTAAAAAACGAACTAAGATATATTCTTCAAAGATATATTTATGTTTCTCAAAAGGATTCACACTGTAAAATTTCTCATCACACAACCATTATATAGAATCCTTAAAGTTTTTCTTGAGTGAATTTTTTTGTTAATTATTGACATGAGATGAGAAATAAAGACACCCTTGTATTAAATCAATTAAAGAGTTAATTCACACGCCATGTAAATTTGTGTTATGTGATTAAGGGATCATTTGATGCATTTAATATCCATAAATCTTACTTCCTCTGTTCTTTTATTATTTATGTTTTAGAAAAAAAATTGTATCTAAAAGATTGATTTTCTCTATTTTCTATGCAGTTTTATAAAGTAATAATGATGAATTATAAATTTCAAGACATATTAATTGGTTTTATTAAATTACTATTGGCTTAAACTTATAGAAAATTGTTTAGTGCAAAAAAGAAGAGATTTATAACTAAAATTTAATGTGTTTTCTTAATATGTGTAAAAATTCTAGGACATCAAACAATAAATAACAGAGGGAGTATATATATATATATAATATCTTAAGGTTCCACTAACCCTAAGCTTTGAAAATTTGTCATATGTCACTTTTGGTTTTGGCAATTAATGTCCATTTTTATATTTAGAACCTTATTTTTACTTAATAATGATATTTACATCTCTACAATTTAAGATTTTTATATTGATTCTTTAAAATAAAAATGTGATATCAATTTTAATTTAAAATGAACATTTAACATCAATATATCTTCATGAATTAAATGAAAATATGTAAAGTCATATTCTAATATATATACTTTTTTCTTACAAGATCTCTTATTTACAAGTGTGTATATATATATAATATTTCAATTTTTTTTCAAAATTGAAGTCATGAAAAGATGTCATGTGTCATCTAATTGTTTGACATTTGTCTTTTTAAATTATTTATTGAAGATATAAAAAAATAAGTGTCTTTTAATAACTTTAGCAATTAAGTTTTACAATTTAATAGCTAATTTTTATGTAAATTAAGTTAAAAAATTACAATTAAGTCTCTTGTGTACATTTATGTAATTCTTAAGTAATTTTTTGTATAGAAAATATATATTTTATTTATCAAATCCGACAATATACTACAAAAAAACGTTTAAAATGTTGGCTTTTATAATATGTAACAATGATTTCAAAACAAAATATCACAAAACATAAACTTTAATAAAAAGAAGCATGAGATGAACAAAAAAACAAAAAAGAGATTATGTGAGAAAATGAAAGAAAGATTTTAGGACTTTTAAGACTGTTAGAACACTAAAGTCTGATTGGAGAAATATATATTTTGAACGTTTTTTTTAGAAAATGCGTTCATGGCTTTCTATCTTATATAATATTTTAACGTTTTTCAAAATTGAAGTCAAGAGAAGCTGCCATTTGTCATATAATTATTTGATATTTGACTTTTTTAATTTATTTGTTAAAGAGAAAAAAACAAAGTGTCTTTTAATACTTAAGGAATTAATTCTTACAATTTAATAGCTAATACGTACATTCATTAAAAAAATTACAATTAAGTCTCTTTTGTACATATATGTAATTCTTATGTAATTTTTTGTATAGAAAATACATATTTTATTTATAAAATCCGACAATATACTACACAAAAACGTTTAAAACGGTGGCATAAAACAATGATTTCAAAACAAAAAATCACAAAACAGAAGCTTAAATAAAAAGAAGCATGAGATGAATAAAAACAAAAAAAAAGAGATGTGAGAAAATTAAAGAAAGACTTGAGGTCATTTAGAACACTAAAGTCTGATTGGAGAATTTTATACTTTAAACGTTTTAAAAACATGCTTTCAACCGTTAATAAGATTTCTCGATATTGATGTCAAGAGAAGCGGCCATTTGTCATCTAATTGTTTGATATTTGTCTTTTTAATTTATTTGTTAAAGAGAAAAAGAAAACTAAGTGTCTTTTAATAACTTTAGAAATTAATTCTTACAGTTTAGTAGTTAATTAAATTAATTAAAAAAATTACAATCAAGTCTCATTTATACATTTATGTAATTCTTATATAAATTTTTGTATAAAAATACATATTTTATTAATCAAATCCGAAAATATACTACACAAAATCGTTTAAAACGTTGGCATAAAGCAATGATTTCAAAACAATAAATCATCAAACATAAGCTTAAATAAAAAGAAGTATAAGGTGAATAAAAATACAAAAGAGATGATGTGAGAAAATTAAAGAACTATTTTAGGTATTTTAAGACCGTTAGAACACTAAAGTCTGATTGGAGAAATTTATAATTTCAACGTTTTAAAAACATGTATTCAACCATCAATTATTCTCTGCTTACGATCGAAGGTTCTAATGAAAGAAACATTAAGATGCATTCATGTGCATGTGTTGAGGTAGATGTCTCGATACAAGCAAAATATACTACAACTTTTCTAATCATTTTTACAGGCGCTTTTAATGCAAAAAGACGACCAATCATTTTTTTAGAAAACAACATACAAAAGTACGACTGCCAAAGCCAGTTGACTAGAACATGTAGTTTAATAGAGATGAGCATGTGGGCTATCGGTATCATACCTCGGCTGCCATCTCACCCAGGCCAGGCTTCAAACCTGGTTAGCCTCTAGTAAGAATATAACGTCCCAACCGCCCTGCCTGTGGGCCCCAAGACCACTCTCGGCCCGCGGGCCGAGACTTCTCTGACCGTCGGTGTGTTAGTCTAGGAGACTCGAAATGTATGTTTATTGACCCTGCAGTTACCACACGATCTTCTCCGTATTTTGGCCTCACTCGCACGATACTGGAAATTACTTTCCAATAGGTCACCCGTCATGAAATTGCTCCAGCTCAGGATGTGTGACCGAAACGATAAGTGGATTTTGGTGACATAGGTAGCCAAATCAATTCTTTTAAGCCTCTCCGCATGCATCACTTATTCTAAAAAATGCACCATGCATTTCCAGAATCAATGGTGTTACAAAGAGGTTTAAAGAAACCATGAAATTGGCCAATGTGCCATGAAGAAAAAAAGAAAAAAGAACATGTTGCTTAATAATTTATGGCAATATTGTTATTATTTATATTGTAAGTCACATCAAACTCGAACAATGTATGTTCATGATTAACAAATATTAGAGGTGGGCAAAAAATCCGAAACCGAATTACCGAACTGAACCCAGAATCGGTTCTCTACTCAACAACTAAAACTGAAAAATCGAATCTGAATTCGAACTGGTATCCAAACATAAATTAAACTAAAGATATTTAGATTTAAGGTCAGATATGTTCATATATTTTAGATAATTTTATAATTTTATTTGTTAATTCGCGGATTATGGATTATATTGGGATTAAAAAAATCATTTTATCTAGTATTATTTGAATTTTCACAACTTTGTTTTTGATATTTAATCGTGTATTTTGGATAATTCATGTAAAAAACTAATTAAATCGAATCGAATCCAAAAATTTAGGCTGACATGAGTTTTTCGAGTATTTTTTAATTGTTCTATGTTATAAATCTAAAAATACTCGAACCCAAACTCAAAGTTCGGATATTTTAGGATTTTCTACAAATAACCAAACCCGTCCTAAACCCGATAAAACCAAACCGAACCCGATCCAAATTTTCAAAATCTCCAAATAGATATTATTTTTTTATTTTTTTATAACCGAAAACCCGAAACCCGAATGGTTACCCGAACGCCCACCCCTAACAAAAACTATTAAAAGTAGTATATTTAATTATATTATGATAAATATTTGCTTTTGCTAAGAAATCCTCATCTGCTAAGAAATATTTACATATTTTTAAAAGGGTAATTCTCAAAATATTTACATATTTTTTAAAAAAAATTCGTTATTTTGCAAAAATTTATTCACATTGTACACACGAAGAACTTCTATTTAAAAATATAGTATATATGTCCAAATTTTTAAAAACGCAATAACTATATAAGGTCATGCATAGGCACAAATGTTTTTTTCCATTAAATAACAGAACTTTGATATAAGAAAAAAACATTGAACGATAAATTCTTATATAGTTTATACCCAAACATTATCGTCCGAGATTTAGCATTGAGAATTAAATAACAGAACTTTGATATAAGAAAGAAACATTGAACGATAAATTTTTATATAGTTAATACCCAAACATTATAGTCTGAGATTTAACATTGAGAATTAAACATCGGCTTTGCAAATGCAGCATATCTGCATAAACAAAAAGAATATCATATTCATTAGAATGTTTTAAATGAAAATTTGTTTTGAATTTCCTTACATAATACATAATAAATCTATGTAAATGTTTGTTGAGTAAACATTTACACTGAATAAATGTGCATACCTTGTTCTCTCTCAACCATCGTGAAATACAATCCTTGTGGTAGATATGATTACATGGCAAAGTTGTTATATTGTCTCCGTTCATATATTCTACTAGGCATATCGAGCACCTATATTATCACCCAAAAAATCAAACCAAAACTTATATATAATGAATAAAATCATGAATTAATTTTGGTAAGTGATAAAGCAAAGATCCAAATGAGGACCAAAATATAAAAAAGACGAACGATATAGGGATATGATCTTACTGAGTATCAGTTGCTATAAACTTCTTTTTCTTAATTTGCCACCACCGAGTTTTGGTTTTAGTACCATACTTATGAGTCCGTAATTGGAAGATCCTCCCTTCCGATAATCCTCTACTGACATCTCCGATCGAGTCTTCTAACTCATTCATTTCCTGTTCATCAAGATTAGAAGAAGAAAATATTAATAAATTAGATCAGAAATGACATGTGTATATATGGATGAAAACGTTGAGTTGACATGGTAGATACCTCATACGTCATACTTTCAGGATCAGTGATCTCATTAGCATCAACATTTTGGGAACTAATTGAGATATTTGAAGAGGTATGAGTATGTATATGATGGCCCAGGAAGTGATCATCGTCGTCATAGTGAGAAACCGCTCGACTAGTCTAAAATATAATCCAAAGCAAAAGTTTGGCAGAAAATGATCAATTTACTTCAATAATAATATGTGCGTCAATTCTTAGGGTTGAGAGAAAACATAAAACCATATAATTTCGTGGGTAACTATAACACCATATAACTTTGATGAAAATGAAGATATGCAAGTTGATTTATCTTATGTAACCAGTTAAACACGATTATGTAAACTTTTGTACGAGTTGAGAAAAAGAAAAAGAAAAAAAGAGAGTTAATATTACCGAAGGACCATCACGTTGAGATATGCACGAATGATTCACTGCAGAATGAGGTAAATATAAAATCGTCAATATTATAATTTATAAGTATAATACAAATTCTTGAGGCAAACATAAGGTGAAGCAAAAACTATATACACTTACATTCATCTGCTTGTTGCAAATATCGAGCAAGTTTTTCATCATCGCTTACAGATAGTTGCAAATTACCTGTAAAATATACCATAAAATAATTCCCCAGGTCCATATATAATTAATTTATGTGTACTAAGAACAAAGTTTATAGAAGCACAACGACATTACCCTCCAAGTCTTGCAACGTTCTTGCCAATCCTTCATTATCATCATGTGAGTGCACACGAGCTGTTGCAAAATTTTAATACGAAACGAAGCTATTACCATTCTATGACAAAAATTATATAATGATTTAATAAAAAGTCATTAAATAATAGATGATTTATGTACGGTCCTAGTTAATTAAGTCTATGAATATTTCAGTTCTAAGAAATAAAAAGTAAATGTAACGAAATTATACAAATATTTTGCTAATTGAAAACTAAAAACTATACATATAAACGACTTATATACCTTCTTCTTGCTGAATCTGCAAAGCAATAGCAGCATCGTCAAATATCAAATCATTCTGATATTGTTGTTGAATCTCCCGAGCAATAACAGTATCATTAATGGTCAATTCTGAATCTTCCGACGAACCATATTGTAAGAATATTGCAATATTTTCATCGACATATGACTGGTTTACAAGCCGGGACATAAACGCTTTGTTGAGTTTCTGATGGACCGGAAGCTTCTAAGGATAGAAGAGTCCTCCTCTCAGGGTTTTCGCAAAAGCTCTTAGGTTTGTGAATACTCTTCACAGTGGTAAGACTATTTATAATAAAGCATAAACCCTAATAATTTTTAGAATATTCTAAAAAATAAAAAATAAATATAAATCTAAATAATAAAATAAGAAATAATGATATTTGGAATTTAGCTTTTTACAATTTGGTTAGTTACTTAATAATTATTTTGTGTATTTTTCATTTTTAGTTTTTAGAATTTTTTTTTTTTACAATTTGGTTAGTTACTTAACAATTATGTTGTTAGTTTTCCATTTTCAATTTTATTTTTAAAATTAACACATGTCATCAACTAACATTACCCATTGCTTAAAGCTAGCAGGGACGTTCATGGGATGCGCCTGTTTTGTGAAGGGAAATGTAAGTAAAAAACAGGATTCACTTGATTTGATCAATAAAACAAGAAGCCACAAAAAACTTACTTGGATGCTTAGAGCTTGAGGCCATTTTGACATGAAAGGGACTTGCATTTCAAGTCGAGTTATGATGAGCTTGGAGATACGCTCACTTGGAATCAAGTTTTGCAAATCCAATCCAGAGTCTATTCCATCAATAAGCAATTGCATGCATTCATCCATGAAGAAGGAACAAGAGAGTAAAAGCAATAGATTATCACCACGAAAATCCAAAGTTTCAAGATTTCAATCAACACCTCAAACTTGCACAGAAATTTACTGATTCCAGAGAGCAGTAGAGACAAGAGTAGCTCAAAAAGTGCAGCTTCTTTCCTTGAGAAAGACCCAAAAATGGAATGAAACACACCAACATCTCTTGAAGCAGCCATCATAGCTAATCTCGGCTACAGAAATACACAAGTAGAAGTCCAGTGTCCCTCAGATAATAGTTTCACGCCTTCTCCTACACATGACATAAGACGTCATTTCTATAAGCCACAAACTTACACAATAGACAGCAAGTTGTTTACCTATTAGTAAACGAGCTATACAAATGAAACCTATCTTGAAGACTTGTATAGTTGAGAGCTCACAGATTCAAAACACACTATAATCCATGTTTCTAATAAAAATCCCCGACCCTTACAAGACCCTAAACAATGTAATTCTAAGCCCACTCTTTAAGCTTCAAAGATGAGAGAAGCACCTTCAAAAGTGGGACTCTAACAAGTTTGTTTTCAAGAATCTCTCCGGGTCTGCTGAACCACTAAAGTCTTCACTGTCGTCAATAAACGACCACTACCCGGATCATTAATCCTCACAACATCACCTTCAATAACTGGAAACAAGGAACAATTTATAACATTCTCAAGAAAAAATAAATTCAGAAACTCACCACTACATAATCAATGGATAAAGGTGTCTTTCGTCCTCTATCAAACCACACGTTCTTCACCTATTGCAAACAACAAATTCATCGAGAATCATAAGCAGACCTGTACATGATCAATGATGGATACCCGAAATGACGCCAAACCTTAAGAATCAAATCACGCCAAAACTGAAATTTGTGTTCCCAATCGGATCTTTGCCCACTAAACGCCTTAAACCTCGCCATCACCCCAATCCGGAACTTCCCTTCCCTTGTATAAACGAAGCAAGCAACTACAAGAAGAACACAACGATTTCTTCAAATCGAGAAAAAGAAAAATCAATCGACCTTTTTCTTCTTCTTCGTCGACCTTGTGCTGTTTCGTCTGGCTAGAATTTAAGGTAATCATTTTAATTCCAGAGTTTTAAAGATGAAAAGACCGAACAAGTTTCGGAACTCAGATCGACCAGAGAAAGAAGAAAAAAAACTCATCACAGAGGCCGCCACGTGTCAAGCCAATAGAAAGTGTTGGCCAACTATTATAGTAAAGACTATGTGATTACTCTCGGGTTAGTGTTTCAAAAATTGTTTATGTAGTTTGGTGGTAGACGCTCTTCGTCATTCTTTCTTATGTGGTGTTTGCTTTCTTTAGAGCAAGTTAGTATAATTTTATAGGCATATATGAAAATTAATTTCTACGTGATTAGAATTCGGTTCTCCAGATTTGTTGGTATTTTTCATGTGTTGGAAACCATTCTCCGCACCAAGATGGTAGTAAATATATGGTTTAAGCCAAATGAATCATCCACAAGACAATTTAGCGAAACAAATGTACAAGAGTGCAAAAGTTTAAAAACCACGAGACTAAAAAAGTAGAGAGAAAAATAAGGATTTTTGCTAAATTGACTCAAATTGAAAGACACTTTGTCCCACTAACCTAATATGAAGGTGTCTTTGTCTCATTATCCAAACAATTTGTGTAATTCAATTTTGCCCTTGGAATTAAATAAAAAAAAAAAATCTTTATTTTCTGATTTTCAGAAACTTAGAAATTTGATTAATATATTTTCTTTCCTTATTTTGCTAAATTATCTTTTTTTTTTCCAACAAATTATCTTTCTTTAATAAACAAATTTGATTAAAAAAATTCGTTTTTTTCTTAAAAATCAAAAAACATGTCTTGGAAATATGTTTTTTTTACAAAAATTCATTTTTTTCTTAAAAATCAAAGAACATGTCTTGGAAATATGTTATTTTTTGTACATAAATCAAGTAATTTTCTTAAAAATCAAATAAAATGAAAAAACCACTTACTCATACCCTAAACTTGGCAAAACATGTAGTAATTGCTTAAAATATGTTTTTTTTACAAAAATCAAGTAATTTTCTTAAAAATCAAATAAAATGAGAAAACCACTTATCCATACCCTAAACTTGGCAAAACATGTAGTAAATGCTTAAAATATGTATTTTTACAAAAATCAAGTAATTTTCTTAAAAATCAAATAAAATGAGAAAACCACTTATTCATACCCTAAACTTGGCAAACATGTAATAAAGGCTTAAAATATGTTTTTTTACAAAAATCAAGTAATTTTCTTAAAAATTAAATCAAATGAGAAAACCACTTACCCATACCCTAAACTTGGCAAAACATGTAGTAAAGGCTTAAAATATGTTTTTTTACAAAAATCAAGTAATTTTCTTAAAAATAAAATAAAATGAGAAAACCACTTACCCATACCCTAAAGGCTTATAATATGTTTTAGAACAAAAATCAAGTAAACCTACGTAAAAATAAAAAAAATATGTAACCTTGTCGCATGAGTATATATTGTGCTATGTATAACCAATTGATTTATAGGTGGGAACTTGTTCATTAGTATAAACATTACTATATTATCTGTTTGTGCTATTTTTTATTTATTTAAAAAAAGCGAAGCCGTGTACCATCGAACACATGACCTCATATGTATAATGTGCTATGTGTAACCAATTGATCTATGGGTGGGAACTTGTTCGATATTAGAAAAATTAAAATATATAGTTTATGTACTCTGTTTTTCAGATACAATTTCTCCTCCTCATTCGACTAAATATCTCACTAGAACTTGGGGAATTCTGGATCATCGAACACAAACCCTAGCTGTCTTAATTCTCTTCCGACTTTGGGGAATTCTGGATCTGTTAGACTCGAACTGTGCAGTTAGAATTCACGCAATCGATTTGACCAAGTAAGTGTTTGATTGTTAACCAACTTTCTGTAACCGTTTCAGGTTTGATCTTCATATACACTTTCCATTGTTGCGTAGGAATGAGCATCATATCATCGGACTCAAGTCGTCGTGGTTCCTATATTAGGGGTATTCCGAGACTGTGTATCTGTGGAGAACGTACTACAATTTTCAAATCAACCACAACTTACATAGATATGAGACATTGTAACTAACACAAAGAAGAATCAAAAGGAATTTAGGTTGTAGGAGGTTTCAAAAACACTGAAAAGTGCACGATCAGAGAAAAAACAGAAGAAGAATATTAGATCTAGGAAATATTTTTTAAATATATTACTTAAGGAAAGTAGCTAATCAAGGTTTATATGATCCTAGATTTAAGGAAATAAAACTAACTTTGGTAGAAACTACCTTCTACCAACGGTAGAATATAGGTAAGATGTAGATGCATGCGGTAGAATGCATCTGCTACATGGCGTAGAAGACAAGCGAATGGCAGAAACTAGTTCTACATTTGGCAGCAACAAGCCAAATCGTGGAACTTGCTTTCTGCATTGCGTAGAAATAGAACAATTGACAGTACATAGGTTTCTAGCCGTAGCAGATTTGTGTAGTTTGGTAGAAAGTGCAATCTGCGGGCCGATTTGACCTTGGTAGACGGAAAAAATATTATTTTTCTAACACTTTTTTTTATAAATAAAACTATTAACATGAATCTATATACCTTCTACATGACTTTTTTGTATTTTCCATATTTTTAAAAATTATAAAACGTATTTATTTTGAATTTTCAATGTTTAGTAAAGGGTAATTTAAGGAATTTTTGACACAAAAAGATGTTAGGTTAGTGGGACAAAGTGCTTTTCAATTTGGGTCATTTTAGCAAAACTCCCAAAAAAAGCTAAAAAAACAAAGTCCAATATTTACTCTAGAATTGTCTCGTCAACTCATTATGAAAACAATAACAATTCCCGCTTGAACCTTTTAGTTTAGGAGTATGACGTTTTAAAACTTTTTATGAGAATGAAAAAAGACGTAAGTATGGTAGATGGCGGTGATACCGCTTGTCGAGGCAGTGGTTAAAGGCATTGATTTTTGATGAGTGGTTCACTTGAAACGATGAAAGGGTGACAACAAACGAATGGAAGAGTCCATTCTTTAAATGTAAATGTGAATGAGGTTAGAGAATTCCAGTATATTCGTGGGTAAATATTTTGCATGGATTTTATTATTTGAACTCCATATACACTCCCAGTCATGCTGACTCTTAGGTACCAAATACAAACTACTTCTCATCATACTTTTTCATTAGCTTAAAGAGAGAAGATTGTTGCTGAGGAAAAAAAAGAGGATTAATTTTTTTTTACGTGTGTGGAAAATTTAGTAATAGCTTTGTTTTTGTTTCTTGAACAGTTGTTCTATGTGAATATGACCACCATAATCTGGAGCACCATTAGGCGGTGTTATGCTAACTGGAGCTGTCTCAGAGCTGAACATTTTCATATTTATCATACATGATCGATCGTAATTGAATGGTATGCATAATTATACTAAAGAAAAAGATGACAAATTGAGGAAGTTCGGAAACAGACCAAGGTGTGTATATACAATATAAAATCTTAATATCCCCAATGTTCCTCTGTCTTGACTATTAGAATACCCTCCTACGATTCTCTTCACGCAGTCATTGTGTTATGTAACTTGTTACATGAACAAATCACAACATTTGCCCACTCTTTGTATTTTCTTTATAAAAACTGTATGTCATTGTGTCATAGCATGTAACCTTAATTGTTACTATATTAAAAAAAATCACAACATTTGCATAATTTGACTCACGTGTTTGCAATTTGAATTAGTTGTAAATGTAGAAAGACAACTACAACATATTATTTCTTTGTGCATATAGAAGTAAAACTCAAGCCCCAAGTAAGTAAAGGCGTGTGAGCTATAAACAATAGAAGTTTGAAGAAATAAAAATGCTCATAATTTGAAAAGATCCTGGCCATCCCGGAATTTGAAGTCTTTGGCACTATATTTTTATCAAGCAAGATGGACCTTGCAGTTAAGTCTCTGATGATGACTCTACAATACCATTGTAATATCAAATCTTCTTTGCCAATTTAGTTCATAATGGTTAGCAAAAAGCAAAAAAAAAAAAATATTTAGTTCATAGCTTCGGGTTCTGTCTACGAATCGATCAAACAACCAAATAGACATAATTTATTTCTAATGACACTAAATTGTATTCTACAGCTTGTAAAAGAGTGAGACACTAACTAAAGAGATGACGATCGAGCCTTGAATTTTCCAGGTACTCTTGTATCAATCTTCTTCTTTTTGTAAGCACATCAACCAACTATTCGGACAAGGTTTTTGTGCTGAAGCCTTGAGTATACTTCCACCATGAACTCATCGTTTTCTTGACATGATACTCCAACAATCTTTTCACCACGATTTCTTCCCCACTAAGTGATTTTCCCTAATACCAAATATATTTCAAAACTTATATGAAACCTAACAGATTGGTGTATTTTATGATCGTGTTTTATTGTTTCTACCTTGTAAACACAACCAAAACCTCCTTGGCGGAGCTTGTTTGAATCAGAGAAATAGTCAAGTTCATAATCGGTCGATGGAAGTTCCAAATCCTATGTTTTGCTCTATCTAGGTAAGTAAAGATCATGTGGTATTACCATATGGTTCATTAATACATCTTGGTCTCTCTCTCTCTTGATTCACTGTCTCATTCATACACACGAAGGCACTCAAGACAAATAATAATTAAAAAAAAAGGTTACTAATTTACCAATAGGTGTTGTAGTCTCTCTTCCTGGCTTTCATTTCCTTTTCCAAATGCACAACACAATAAAATCAAGAAGAAGGTAAATACTGATTCCAAGACTCAAACCTAGGCTTTTCCAAATGCAGAACACAATAAAACAGAGAAGAAGCTAAAAACTGATTCGAAGACTCAAAAACCTATGACTTTGCCAGCATAATGCTGATTCCAACAATCAAATCTTTGATTTTCCCAGTTCTGTTACTCTTGTAGTCTGTGAAAGATTAGCGTTTTGGTCTGTAAAAAAAGATGAAAGATGAACATCTCTTGAGAATACTGGTTTAGAGAAGTGGTCTTCTCAAACATATATGACTTTTGTTGGTGCCTAATTATAGGGAAACCACAATACAACAAAGTTTGACACCTAATGGTATTTCATTTAGGAATTAATGTTTTCTTATAAACGAATGGGACCTTTCAGGAGAGTTCATAATCTCATAGTAGAAAACATACAAGTTAAGAGTAAGGCCAAGACGAATCGAGTGGGTCGAAGGAAGCTCAGCCTAATAAAATTAGATCCATCAGACCAAAATCTCCTAATCATTTACATTTAGATACCTCATAGCCTTTGAGCGATGGTTCAGCGGCTTCCTTCCTCTCTTGCTCGGTCTTGAACTCAGCCAAGTAACGGTAATAATCTCTTATTCATATAAAATTTCAGAAATCAAAATCAGATCATGATGATGCAAGAGAATTGAATGTTTGGTTAGTGTTATCACATAGAACACGGTGGCTTCGGCGTGAGTGATGAGATGCTGATCGATGATGGAAAATATATCTTGGAGAGCTCATCTAATACCTTTTGGCGATCACCACTGATGCGTTTCACATTTGATTCGTTGCCTTCTGTTCGATCGACGAAATTATCCTCCACAAGTACGTCTTGCTCGTCTGATTTTTAATTACAGCTTTGTAATCACGAATTATGTTATGAACTGATAATATAACCCCTTGGAGAGAAGCGTCAAGGACATGAGTGAAAGAGATGGCATTAAACCCTACGATAGAAGGTGACAAGAGATGGCGTGAAACGTCTTTTGATTACACGTGGCAGGTGCAGAGAAGGTTCTATTGCTGATGAAGACATCGGAGGGAGGCGAGAGGTTTGGCAGTTTGGGTGAGAGATAATTAATGATAGTTCAATACTTGTGGAGAGGAGGTTCAAGTTGAATGGAGAGGAGTTGAGTCGGCGGTGGCGTTAGAATAGAGAAGAAGACGGTCGGGTGCGTGTTTTGTGGTATATATCGGCTTGGTTTAGATTTGTGTATATGGGCTTAGTTTAGTATTGTTGTGGGTGAAGTCCCATGAGCGTTTCCCGTTTCCTAAAATATTTGGAAACGCGATTTTTGATTTTTTGAAAATAAATTAAATATTTTAAAAATATATGGATCTATTTATTATTTAATAAGTTTAAAAACATATTAAGAAAGACTCATATTATTTTTCTTCTATAATCGTTCATTATAATAACCTAAAATAAAGATGATAGTTTAAATATTTGAATTTGAATGATATTTGTTTATTTTTAATTAAACTATTTAATATCTATGTATTGGATTTTTGTTATTTCAAATACTTTTTAATATGGTTTTGATTTTTAATAATTTTTTCATGATAATATTATATATATATATATATATTTGTATATATATAGACGTTTCCAAAACGTACCCGTTTCTTTTTTTTTTTGAAAAATTCGTTTCCGCGTTTCCTAACATTTCGCTTCCGTGTACCCGTTTCCGATTCCATGCAACATAGGTCCAAAGCTGATCAATTTTTTTTTTTAAAAGCAGACGTGGCATGATAAGGAGTGCTGAGTTGGCATCACATTGAAAGGGTTATTCTTCTTTCGTATAGTAGATACTAGATTAGGACCCGTATAATATGCGAGTATTAGATATTGAAATTGATTGTCTATATAGTTATGATCCTTATAATTATATTCTAAATTAAAACCCGTATAAATAGATTCTAAATTGAAACTCGTATAAGTAGATTCTAAATTGAAACCCGTATAAGTAGATTCTAAATTGAAACCCACATAATTGTATTTTAAATTGAAACCCGTATAATTATCAATTTATTTATCATGAAATTGTATTTTGTTAACCGCAAGATATAAAATAGAAATTCATTCAAATCACCATAAAAATGCGTTTGATTCACAATGTTCACATACAAACCCGCGCTATACATTACCATGACTACACATGCATGTGTTTTGCTTTTGTTTTCCTATGCATGCATCTTCTAAATATATCTATGCATACATCTTCTAAATAAATATATGTATATAATTTAGGAACTTATTTGACAATTTAGTAACTTATTTGCCTTTTTTCTATTGCATAATCATTTTTTCATGAATTTTTCTAGTTGCATAAATAACTTTTTTCCAATTGCACAAATATTGGATAAATGCATTATAAATGGATACTTTTACATATTTCAATTGCATAAATAATGTATAAAGTGACATTTTTTTTCTTATTTACCTTTTCTTTTGACTTATTATTTTCCTTTTAAATTATATTATAATTTGTTTTGAAAAGTAAATTACGTAGATAAGAAAAAAATTATAATTTGCATTTGACACATGTCACAATCTAATTTAACAATAACACATGTTGCGATCTCGTGAGTTACAATTTTGCTTACGTGTCATGCTCTCGTCGAACGATCTCTTCTTTATATAATACGATTCTTGTATTTTTCTATAATATTTATTTATTTATTTCTTATATTCTTTGTAGGTTAATGTTCTTACTATCTATTCTTTCTATACTTTCAGTCGTTTTGCCACTTACATATCATCTCGATTTTTTTCTTAAATTTTATATATGTAGTTTAGATTATTAATTTTATTTTACTTCCTAATTATTTTAGACTATTATAAAAAAAATTCTAATTAGTTTGAACTATTAGAATTTTTCCTTTTCACTATTTAGTTAGTTATTTAACTTTTTTTGTTAGTTTTCTATTTAATTAATTTAAACTATTAGAATTTCCTTTTCACTATTTTTTTAGTTATTTAATAATTATTTTGTTAGTTTTCCATTTTTAGTTTTATTTACACATGTCATCATCTCGATCGACATTAGACACATGTCACCATCTAATGAGTTACAATTTTGATAAACTCTCCTTTATATAATAAGATTTTATATGGTGTTTTAAACTTAAAAAATAATCAAAAAATGGGAGAGAGAAGAGATGGTTCTACCGTTTCTATGGGAAGAAACTTTTCTCACCTTATTTGACACTCTCTTTACTAGGTGTGTTCTTAGTGGTTGATTAATGGTTTTTGGGTTAATTAGCTTAATAATACATTTTGGGTAACAAATTAAGGATTTAACATGTTTTAATAGAAAATTAGGTGAGCAACATAGAGAAATTATTAGTAGATGGTTTTGCCCATATTAAATGTTTTAATTATTGTTGGTAAAAAAATCTCTAACAATATTTAATTTCTAAATCTGAAAAATTCTTTCTCAATTGCATTTATGCTCCATCAATTATGTCTTTATCTTTGATCTGCAAACAAAATATATTTGGGTTAAAAATTTAATGGTATGGAAAAAAGATACAAAAAACATATATATGTTGTAATAGTTATCTATTTAATAAAATAGTTAACTATTTTCGAAACCACATATTATATTGATTTCATAATATAGTTAACTATTTTTAAAAATGGTTTACCAATTTAAAAGCTTAGTTAACTATTTTCATATAATAGTCAACTCTACTAATTTTATAATATAGTTGACTATATAAAAATATTGTTGTGATAGTTACTTATTTAACATAGTTGACTACTAATTTCACATTATTGTAAGGTTACTGATTTCATAACATAGTTGACTACATAACATGGGTACTGGCTTCATAACATAGTTGACTACATAATCTGGTAACCTATTACAATTTGCGTAATGAAAAAATAGTATACATAGGTAACTATTATCATTACCTGTTATACTGATTCCATAATATAGTTGACTATAACAATCTCTAGCAGCGGCTTGGTTATACCAAGAGAGAGAAAAACAATGGAAAATTTAACAAATGATAAAAATTATCATCTTAATCCTTGATTTGAGATTTTTTGATATATGGTAATGATATAAGATAAAGTGATTGATTTTGTAGATCATCAAAGAATGACAAGATTGATTATGGTGTTTGTGTAATGAATAAGAAAATAATAATGGAAGAAGAAAGAGACAGAGAAGAAGAAGAAGACGTGAAAAGAGGGAGAGGAGAAAGAAAGAGGAGTGGAAAAAAAGGGAGTAAATTAGAGTTTTCTTTTTTTTGGTAATTTTAATTTATGTTTTTTAAGTTTTTTTTAAATAGAAATTATAAACACTAAGGATAGTATAGTCATTTTGCCTCAATTGAATGTTATACAACTAATTATTTTTTAGTGGTTGTTAGATTCCTAATTATGGGATAAAAACATATTATTCATGCCAATTTCCCATGTTTTTAACAATCTAATATGTAAATAAGTAATTAATTTAAATAAAAATTAATAAAGTAATATATCAATGAAACTTTAATGAGTTTCTTGGTGGAGGATGCTCTTATGGATTTCGTAATTATTTAACAAATAAAGCATCATCATCTCTAATTTAGCACTTGATAAGAAAATCAATTTATCAAAATGATAAATATGTTTCACTGAAATTGTAAGGTTGTATCTCTCATAGCCAGGTCATAGCTACCTACAAGACCACCTATATACGTGGAGAACGAAAACGGTGTAGATAACGTGGTGGTTTAGGCATCATTCTTACTCTAGTGGTTTAGTCTTATTCTACTCTTAATCACATATGTTTGTTGTTCTAGAGAGGTAACATCAAATTCTGGTGGTTGAGTTATAAGATAAAGAGAGGAAATGTGAAACATTTGGAGGAAGAAGACATCGCGGTGAAGACTTGTTATTCTCTGTGGGAGAGGACTTTCAATGATTAGGGAGTTCTTGTCGGCCTTTGATCTTGAAAATGACTGTTCTTTGTGTGTGGATGCTTTGCTTTTATGAATATTGTTGCTGTTTCACCTGATCCTCTGCTTCTGCTTCTGAATGCTTTTTATTTTGGTCGCTAAAAGCTTCAAGATGTGAGGGTTGTTGTTTTTCTCAAAATGTATAAAGTCTTTCTCACAGAGACAATGGTATATCAGAAGTAGGCTTGTCGAAGCTCTACGCGTGGGAATCACTTATCAAGAAGTTTATCCAAGAGAGGAACACAGAGTTGGAAGGCTTATAATGCGGTTCTGTAGTCCTCATCACCGATGTCTGTCAACTTGTTATTTAGTGAACATTCCACTGAGAACTGTGAGCTTATGGGCCTCAGCCATAAGTCTTTCTAACCCAAATCCTTGTGATAACAATATCAGCTTGGGCTTAAGTTAAAGCTGGCCCATTTCCAAAGGTGGTAAAACCTTGTGATACAAGTAGACGGGTCTGGTATAAAAGGGAGATAGGTTTGACGAACAAGATTAACCCTAATACAAGAATTACAACAGAGAGAGACGAGACTTTTATAGAGAGATCGAGAGAGAGAAACTAGCAAGACAAGCTATGTCTTTGCGGGATAGAGTTTCCTTGATCTTTATTAGTCTTTGTTGTATCTTCCTTATGCTTGTACCTAAAACACAAAGAAAGCGCCGGTTAGTGCGTTGTGTAAACCTTTGATTGATAGTGGATGTTGAGGGGCAAGAGATCCCCTCCCCAGAGGTACCGAAAGGGAACTGGGTAAACAAAGTGTTGTGTCAATTTACGTTTATGTTTGTGTTTGATCCGTGAACAATTAACTTGTCAAGTATGATTCGAGTTAAACGATCCTAACAAGTGGTAGCAGAGCTATTGGCTTAGAGGCTTACGGGCTGAGGAAGAAGGAGGATCCAATTGGTCTTGTTTGAAGACAAAGGAGTTGGAGAAAGGCAGATTCAAGAGAAGGCTTGAACGTGATGAAACAGATTTCCGGGTTTGTGAAATCAAAAGGCTTCTAAGGTATGTATCTCCAATTGTATAAAGAATCTGCATAAATAAGAAACATGGTTTTAGAGGTTGGAGTATAGAAGCATCAGATTGAAGAAAATAATTCAAGATATATTCTGGTTGTAAAAGACTACGAGACTATTTTGTGATGGAGGATATCACAAAGTGTTAGATTGAATTCTGATACGGAAAGTCAAAGGTCGAATGTTAATTGGCTAAAGGACTAGTTTTCATAATCAATCATCACCTTCATATGGTTCAAATCTGGATGACATTATGTCAAGTTTCCGCTGCTATCACAAAGGCTTTTGTGATGATCTTGTTAATGGTGTTGGGTTCCTCTTGATCTGCAATTTTCAGAAGGGTAAAATCTGGTTAGAATACAAGATTTGTATACAAGTTTTGCAGAAATTTCGGACAAGATTCAGTGCTGGTTTCAGGCTGTTTTCTTAATGAAATATGGTTGTAACAGGCTGATACAGTTGGTATTCATATATGTCAAAGAAGAGCAGCTATTGGAATAGAGTGATAAGGACTAGGGGACGCCTTGGTACTTAAATCTCTATGTGTGTTAATGGCTGTTTTGAGATATTAGTTAAGGTTTTATAAATCTGAGAATAGTGATGCAGATAAGTTGTGAGACAAGGTCATGTACTCTGTTTTGGTTTTGGACAGTTTATGGAACTCTAGAAATTCAAGAATTATGGGGAAGATTTGAGCAGGTACAGATGGAAGGTTAGTCTCAGGTTATGGTTTGTTCAAGAAAATATAAGGTGCTTACAAGTTTGATGATCAAAGTCTTGAAAGGTTGCATCATCGTGAAACTTGAAGTCTCAAGTGAAAATCCAAAGGATATGGGTCGTTTCTTTGTATTTGTTGTTGTATGCACTAAGGGTGTTTCAAGTGCTAAATCAGATGGATTTCTGACAAGAACAACAAAGCTATAAAAGGTTCAAGAGTCATGTCATACGGGAACAAGGATAAAAGGAAAATCTCAGAAAGAGTTTGTTGGAAAAAATCAGAAAGATGTGTTATCATCTTTGTAGTGGCTTGAAACGTCAAGTGCCACTTAAAAAAAAAACAAACGTAAGGTTATGAGATTAGAGTTGGTGATTATAAGATCTCAGGTTATTGCTTAGTCACAACACAAAAAGTTCCAGGTTATTTGCTTCAGGGAGTTTCACTAGTCCACAAAAATGAAACGGTTAAAGATCTCTGAAATAAGAGTATGGAAGCAAGTATGGAGATGACGGGTTCTGACGGAATAAATTCAGATGGTGTTTACTTCGAGGTGGAGCCATGTTTTAGAAGTATCTTGTGTTGATCAGATCTTCAATTACCAAAGAAGCATCTGATGGCCTAAAGAAAAGTTCAGGCATAGGAGATTCCATGTTCTCTGAGGAATTATTATCAATGTCATTTCGCAATGTATTGTGCTAGGGTTTTGTATCGATAGTCTTCCTAACAATGGTGTTAGGCGGCGTGTCCTGTTGGTTCGAACAGCGGTACAAGACATGTACAAGTTCGCTTTGCTAGAGGAGAGATCAAAGTTTTGTGGTCTCTGGTATTGAGAGGAAGGTTGATGGTATATCAGTCCAAGATTTTTCTAAAGAGAACAAGAGGAAGACTCCAGGATCAAGAAATCAAGATTGCTGAATCATTGCAAGTTCGAAGGGTTTTCTAAAAGTCCGAATGAACACTAAGGTGTTGGAACCTAAGATGTGGATATTGAAGTGGTTATGATTTCTTGGAAGGAGAATCTATGTGAGACTTGCTGGTTATGCATGTGTTGTCTCAGGTTATACACTTCAGAAGGATAGATTCGGGAAAAAAACACATATGCAAAAAAGACAAAATGCAGGTGGAGTTCTCTGCATTTTTTGGTAGTTAACAACTTGTGGAACTCAGTTGTGTAAGTCTGCATAAAAGAAAGGTTATGAAGAAAGTTTCTCTGGAAAAGCAATTGCGGGATAAATTAGAGAAGCTAGATGTGTTCTAGAATCTACAAGACATCCAAGAAAGGATGTGAATGCAAGATTAAGTAAACTGCATTGACAAAGGTATACAAGTAAGGTTATACTTGTATTCAATGGCATCACAAGAAGAGAATCTAGGAGATTTTCTCATAAAGATAACAAGGTTGAAATTCACGTGAAGAAGCATCAATATCTAAGCAAGCTTACATGGTATTGATAAATCAGAAAGAGTTCTGATGGTAAGTCTAAAAGACTATTGTGATGCAAGTACCAATTATGTTGGTGAATTCACAATACATGAACTTGTATTGTGTGGATTGGTTCTACAACAAGAAAGGTTATCACAAGCTTGAGATGTGATAGGAAGTGGCTGTAAAAGAAGGTTTCAAATGTCATGGCTATTGACAAGAGACTGGTTTTAAGTTCACTAGTACAGAGTACAGACACTACTAGTGAACGGGCATGTTTAAACATAAAACTGAATGCAAGGTTGTGTCGAAAGTCTTCCCTACAGGATATTGGTTTGGAGGCGTGTTCCATCAAAGATGATGGCGGTACAAGACAAATTCAGAACTATGGTTGTTTAAACAAAAGGCTGAAAGTTCAATCTCACGTTTCTAAATGCATAAGCTATAGACTAAATGCAGTTTGAGATTGTTTTGAAGGTTGGATCAGGGATTGTTTCATGTTGAAACATGTATGATTCAAGGGTTTACTGCAGGTGATTCAAGGGGTAGTAAATTCTAAAATCAGTGCACATGATAAGAATCAAAGGACGTCAAATGGAATCAAGCTGCAGAGGATAACACAATAATTCAATCACTAAAACAGATTTGTGGCAGTATTATTGGTCATGAAGGAGGCTGTGTGATGGTTGTTTGTTTGTTAAGGCGAAAATCAAACTACTTATGAGATTGAGATATTACCTTTGAGGTTTCTGCAGGTATGGTAAAAGAGATATTGGCTCCAGGTGGAGTAGCTGTAAAAGTACAGACGTTAGAGTTTCATGAAGTCTCTAGAAATTGAAAGAGGCAAAGTGAGAAAGTTATGGGTTCAAGAAGTGCTTACTTGAAGTTACCATAAGCAGAGGAAAGGGTATATATTTCTTATCAGAAGCAGCTTAGATTTATATGAGGCTGTGTAAGGAAGCTCGGGTTCAATGGGTACCTGAGACAAGCAGGAGAAAGGTTAGTTCTCTGGTTAAAGCTGAAATGAGGAATTGATTAACTGAAAGTTGTAGGGTTTAGCAGCTAGAAGTTACCTGAGCAATGTGGCAGCGGTTTAGACATCAAGAACGGGTCTCAATGGTCTTGTTGTTGAGCTGCAAAGAAAGTAAGAGACGGGATATTCAACACTGAATCATACAAGTGCAAAGAAAATAGATAGCTTCTATTTGATGTGCTATTTTTTTGGGTTCTGGAAATTGTTGAAGGCTACATGGACATGTTTACAGTGGTTTAAACATCAAGGCACGTGTACATACGTTTGGTGTTGAGCTGTGATGTTCCTGAGTTCAAAGACAGTGAACAAGAGTAAGTACAAAGACAACATACAAAGATGAGTATGCTTGATGTACTGATCAGGTTCTAAAATCAATGATCAGAGGATTTTAGAAGGTTAACTGAGTTCGTGTGGTGTTGCTGGTCAAATAAAAGGCTTGAAGTTGATGACATATGTTAAGAATCTTGCAAAACAGTAAAGAGAACATTGAGTTTCAGCCTATGTTCTAAGTTACTGGTGTTGTGTTGATGGATGTATCTAAACTGAAGCTGAAACTAAGTTTAGATATGGTTATCTAAGTTGTATCAACTGGAGTTACAAGTCTCAAAATCAGTTTGAGAAGACACAAGTGTTAAGCAGTAATCATGTCAGTTCATGTAATATGCAATGAGGAGAAACCAGAGCTAAACAAGGTCGATAATGAGTTTAGAATGTTACTTGGGTATTCATAAGCAGGTGGAGTAGTGTTTCGGTCTCAATTGCACATGGAACAAAAATCAGAAACGAGGTTAAGGTTTCTGCATCTAACATGAAAAGAGAAAGACAAAAGGTTGCTGCGAGGGAGAGATGTGTCTATGGCTTACATAAGTTTGCTGTGAGCTGATGGAGCCACCGGAGATGGTGGATAATCTGTGTTTTGCCAAAATCTGAAGTTGATGCTGAAGCAGAATTGGGAACACTAAGAGCTTGGTCGTTTACTCGTTGTCACTGAAGCGGTTAAAGCTTCACATAATGGTTTCCTCTGTAGATGGAAAATCAGAAGCTAGATTAAAGTTTTTTTTTATTTCACAAAAGAGCAGAAGAAGTCAAAAGGTGATTGGCTATAAGGAAGGAAATAGGCACGAGGTCAAACATGTTACCTGCGGTTTATGAAGCAGGTAGAGCTTCGGATTTGAATCTCTCATACATATGAAATGGAACAGAAACAAGGTCATGGTTTTCTGGTTTCATAAACAAAGAGTATCCAAGGAGATAGGAGATGATCATGAGTTGATGTTCATCGGAGAAGCTACAACACAAAAGGGCAAATCTTTAAGGATTTCGCAGGAGAAATCTCAGAAAAGAAACAAACTAAAGTCGTCTTAAAAAAGAGAGAGAGACTGAAGCTTTGTATTACCTGAGATTTCAGAAGATGGGCATCAGAGCTTGATGTCGGAGGATACGCAAAGTTGAACGAAAATGTGTATATATGACATTCACTATCAAAGGAATAATCAAAGAGGATTACAGGTCTGCAATTATCTCAAATAGACTGAAAAGGGAGCTTGAGAATACCAAATTTGGTTCAGAAGGAACTAGGACAGAGGTACTCACCGGAAATGAAGAGTTTCGGGTCGAAATCAACTCATATTTTTTTTTATCGATTTCGAGGAAGAGACAAACCCCGAGATAGGTCTCGGATGTGTCGCAAGCTCCGGAATTTTCAGAAGGCTCGGCGACTACAGAGCATCTCCGGAAGTGTAGAAACCACCAAAGTTTAAAGTCGTCGATTGGATTTGATTGAGGTTTGAAATCGCAATAGAGAAGAAGCTTCATGAATTACTGCAAATCGCGAGCTTCTCGCCGTTTCACAAGGACAGTGGCAACATAAAACTCACCGGAGATGCAGAGTCGTGATCGGAAATGCATTGGGTTTGTCGCCACCGGAAAAGGATGTTCGTGTTTCATCCACCGTCATGAAAGAATAATCGTGAGGGAGAGAGAAGAGAAATGGACTGGGCCCAAGGTGGAGAATGTGAGCTTATGGGCCTCAGCCATAAGTCTTTCTAACCCAAATCCTTGTGATAACAATATCAGCTTGGGCTTAAGTTAAAGCTGGCCCATTTCCAAAGGTGGTAAAACCTTGTGATACAAGTAGACGGGTCTGGTATAAAAGGGAGATAGGTTTGACGAACAAGATTAACCCTAATACAAGAATTACAACAGAGAGAGACGAGACTTTTATAGAGAGATCGAGAGAGAGAAACTAGCAAGACAAGCTATGTCTTTGCGGGATAGAGTTTCCTTGATCTTTATTAGTCTTTGTTGTATCTTCCTTATGCTTGTACCTAAAACACAAAGAAAGCGCCGGTTAGTGCGTTGTGTAAACCTTTGATTGATAGTGGATGTTGAGGGGCAAGAGATCCCCTCCCCAGAGGTACCGAAAGGGAACTGGGTAAACAAAGTGTTGTGTCAATTTACGTTTATGTTTGTGTTTGATCCGTGAACAATTAACTTGTCAAGTATGATTCGAGTTAAACGATCCTAACAAGAACAAGTAACTTTTTTTATACACTTGTGCTTTCATTACCTTCACATCTAATGCATCATCCCCCTCTTTCTTGTTAGGGAATCGATAAGAGCTGAAATTTGAGCAGCGAACGATACAATGAGCTGTTGAAGCAATGCCAGATGATGCAATCGAGTGTGGGTGCTGGTTCGCTTGCTGGGATCTAAAGTTATGGATATCCCAAAACGGAGGTGGTAAAGGAAGCTTCTACAGATGGTGGTTATGAGAATAGTGAAAATCACAGGTGATTGGAGTAGTAATGATACTGACTCCTCTCATAAATTCTTCTAGTGAGTCAGTTGACCAAGTAAGTGGAAGAGCAAGTCCTGTGATAGGTACATCGTTGTGATAAAATAGAATAGAATATTGGAAAACAAATTGATTCCCCCATAACTACATTTTTTTGAATCTTCTTTAGCTGTTGAAACTAGGATACTAAGATTCACTACTTGAATTTGTGGCTCACTCATGATAATAAAATGGATTTTTACTTATGTAATGGTTGCAAGAGCTTGGTAAAAGAGAGAGCCTTGGATGGCAAATTTATTCATGGGTCTTTGTCTGCCCTATGTGGGTTGTTGCTGAATGGTCGAAGAATGATTACTTGGAGCTGTTGGTGGTGGTCCAACTTCCAAGACAATCTGAAGCTGAGTTCGGGGACCAAAAAATAGGCCATGGAAATGACACAACTAAAAATAGTGAACTAACGGATTCCAAAGCGGTGTGTATGTGTTCCAGGATTAGTAGGAATCAAGAACCGTAGATATTTCAAATAGTTAACTTCTGCTTCAGCTCTTCTTGAGTAGGAGATGATGAAAAGTTTCATTAGTAACTGCAAGATATGGCTTTGAAGCTACACGGTCCTTTTCAAAGACACTACGTAAAAAGACATAGACAAGGCAATAAAGTTTCTTCCAAAACAAAAGGGAAAAAAGAAGCGAAATTGTCAAGTTACTTGGTCGAATTAAAGGATATTTCCTCCCATTGAAGTCTCCTAGCTCTAGCTCTTTATTACTAAGGGAGACTTATTAAAACAACCTTTTTAGATTTTGGGTTGATTCAAACAACCTTTTTAGATTTTAATTACTGATGCTATTTTTGAGTCTGTTTTACCTTTTTTCCTTTGATAACAAAAAACGTATTTACGAAAATGCCATTAATGAAACGGGCCGCGTAGGCGGGAAAAGTTCCCGCCTAAAAAAAATAAGTCTACCGCTCTGTGATGGTAGACTTATTATCGATCTGGTAGACTTATTTTTTAGTCCGTAGACTTATTTGACGAGCAGTAGACTTATTTTTGAATGATAGACTTATTGTGTCTCTTTGGTGGTAGATTTGTTTCCGAACGGTAGACTTATTTTTTGAGCGGTAGACTTAAATTCACCCAATGGTAGACTTATTTTTTGCGGTAGACTTATTAGTCGAATGGTAGATTTATTTTCGTAGACTTATTTTGAACGGTAGATTTATTTTTTTTCGATGGTAGATTTTTTTTTACCGGTAGATTTGTTTTCTTTGGTGGTAGATTTTTAGTCATAGCAGCGGTAGATTTATAATTGTGGATAGTGACGGTAGACTTATTTTAGTAGCGGTAGACTTATAGTTAGCGGTAGACTTATTTATGGTAGTGGTAGATTTATTTTGTGTATAGTTGTGGTAGACTTATTGTAGTAGTGGTAGATTTATAATGAGCGGCAGACTTATTCCGTATTTTCGGTAAATGAAACCAACCTTTGACTGGTATACTTATTTTCTTAGGATCAATAGTGGTAGACTTATGCGTTTTTAGCGATTGCAGCGGTAGATTTGTTTTACCTAGGTCTAGTGATGGTAGACTTTTTATCCAACCTAGTTACGGTAGACTTTTTTTGACATTAGACATTTGGTAGACTTATTGTGATAGCGGTAGACTTATAGTACTTGGTGGTAGACTTGTTTCTTGTTTAGGAAACTATAGTGGTGGTAGACTTATTTGGTAGGTGGTAGAGTTAGTTGCAGGGAACGCGAAATGTCAATTTTACCCTTAAAAATAGACAAATTTGCACGAAAAAACCTACAACAATGGTGAAGAACTAGGGTTTAGGGTTTGAACAAAAGAAGGTAAATTGGGAACAAAACAAATCATTCTTGTTTGTGGTAGTCAGAGTTTTGAGAAGAATTGATGGGTGTTCTTGGTTGACAATTCAAAAGGTGGTACAGTTCTAGGGGCATATCATGCAAGTGATGCTAGATTTATATACAAGTGATGGTAGATTTAGTATGTACTATATATTTTCATATATTTTCTATCTTTTCGTATGAACTTGTATTCGTGTTTTAAGGATATTGTAATAATTACATAGACATTTCAGAAGCCATGTTTTAACCATACATAAATGTTGTCAATTCATTTATTACACTACAAAAAAATGTTCATAGAAGTCTACCATAATGTTTGAATCTCTTTGCAAAAAGTCTACCATAACAATTGTATCTTATAGAAATAAATCTACCATAACGTATATTACAAATCAGAACGTGTGTGTCTCATAAAAATAAATCTACCATCAAACGAAAATACATCTCATCCAAATCACGAGGGATAACTGAACAATCATTGGATCCATCACTAGGGTTTGACTCTGATAACTGAACAATCTCATCACGTGGTAACTCATCCATGATATCAACTGCACGTTTGAGGCGAATAACATGCATACTAGAATCACATAAGTCTTTCATACTATGCAAAAAAAGATCTAATTCATTAGCAGCTTCAGAGTCAAAAATCAACCATTAAATAGAATAAATCTACCATTACACAAAAAAAAATCTACCACTAAGGACTTACATGCCATATATACGGGTGAGATTGAGGACTTGATGTTACATAACCATAAGGCCGTATAGGAGAATAAGCATGTTAAACAATACAAAGATTAATCAAATACTACCTAAATACAACAAGAAACAATGGTGTATAGACCATCTTCATGATCTTTTGGATGTTCTTTACAATCTTCATGCGGTTACACATTGCACGTACAAAGAATACCTGTAAAGAAATTCATGGAAATAGGACATCTTAAACTGAAACACAATCCTAACTAGCAATAAAAGATTTCATTCATTAGCAGCTCCAGAGTCGAAAAGTTTACCATAATGTTTGTATCTCTCTGCAAAAAGTCTACCACAACGTCAAAAAAGATTTTATTCATTAGCAGATCAAGAGTCGATAAGTCTACCACAACGTCAAAAAAGATTTCATTCATTAGCAGATCAAGAGTCGATAAGTCTACCACAACGTCTACATCTCATAGAAATAAGTCTATCACAACGTCTGCATCTCATAGAAATAAGTCTACCACAACGTCTGCATCTCATAGAAATAAGTCTACCATAGCGTCTGCATCTCATAGAAATAAGTCTACCACAACGTCTGCAACTCATAGAAATAAGTCTACCACAACGTCTGCATCTCACAGAAATAAGTCTACCACAACGTTTGCATCTCACAGAAATAAGTCTACCACAACGTCTGCATCTCATAGAAATAAGTCTACCACAACGTTTGCATCTCATAGAAATAAGTCTACCACAACGTCTGCATCTCATAGAAATAAGTCTACCATAACGTCTATTATAAATCTACCGTAACGTATGTTTTTTCCCATAGAAATAAGTCTACTATAACGTCAGAATTTGGACCTGAGAAAAATCCAGATCTAGAAAATTTTCAGATCTGAGAAAAATCCAAATCTGTACCAGAACGTGATTTTACAAAACTTCAACACACCCAAACGAAACGGGTTATAATCAAGAGATTACCTCTCTACAACGCACGAAAATGAAACCCCAACACTCGCCGGAACTTTCCTTTGCCGGAATTTCGAAACCTATGAACGAAGAACATATTGAAGTTCATAAATTTGAACCCAAAACACTCGTGAATGATAGAGAGGAAGAAAACTCATGATTCGTTTCAAATCTTACCGTCAAATGCAACAAATCTCATCGCCGGAGACGAAATCGCTCGGAGTCGCCGGAGGAGAAGAAGAAGAAGTTTCATGAAATCTGATTTTTTTTTTCTCAAAGGATAATGACATTTTCGTTAATAAATAAATTTGGGGTATTATTAATGTCTTTGTAACCTTTTTATCTCAAAAATTTGAGCTAAAAAAATAAAAGGTTGTGTGAGTAAACACCATATCTAAAAAGGTTGTTTGAGTAATTATCTCTATTACTAATGTTTATTTAAAATGATTTTGTTCCTAGCTAGCTCAATGTTTGGTCCGGCCTCATAAGCGGTTACAACATCAGTTTCTCGAGGATGCGGATAGGCTGGTTAAAATTATAAAAAGAGGTAACCACATCAAAATGCAATAGCCTTACTCTGACTCTGGAATGATGTCATGTAAGAAATACATACAAACTTCCGGTAATCAGAATCAACCTTCAAAGCCATAAAACACACCAGTAGGAATTGAGTCTCAATGCCATTGGCACCTAATGCAAAGAACAATTCACATATTACAAACTTATTAATCAACAAATCCTCTGCATATGATCAACTATTGGTAGTGTTTAGTAGTGAAGCAAGATTATCGAAAAGGTCAAAACATTAACAAACTAGGACACGAAAAATTGTTAGGACGAGGCCAAAACCGCAAAATTTGGTATATGCGTACATTTGGTTACAATCGATAGGAAATGTAATGAAAGTCTCACTAAATTGTCCCTGTCTAGCTGTAACCCTTATAATAATTTTGAGGTCAAAATTGTGAATCTTGTTTTTGCGCAAAAGATCTCTGCTGTAATGGCTTGAAATAATTACTAAAAAGAAATCATAATTTTTTGTTATTGTAAACGAATTTAAATTTTACAAAATGAGTATGGGTTTTAAATCGTACAACGTCACCCCACTTTCGTCTTCTTTCTCTTTCTATCTCACTACTTTCTTCTTCCTTTCCACAAAAAACCCCTAAGTAAAACCTCTGAATCCGACTCTCTCAATACTTTCTGATTTTCGTGGGTTGTGCTCTTACGAACAAGTATGTTTTTGTATCGATCGATCTTGTGCAGCTCTTATCTTTATGTTTGGGTTTTTTTTATAGAAGGTTTCATTTTGTGGGTTATATGTTTGGTTCTTAACTTTTCGGTTCGAAATCTTAGAGGAACCTTGTGGATTGCGTAAAAGACAAGAACTTTGGAGATGTATACTAATTTGTGTTCGAATTTCTTGCTCATATGAAAAAAAACTCATTTGTGGGTAACATGTTTGATTTCTGTGAAAAAACTTGTGGATTTCGTAAAAAGACAAGAACTTTGGAGATTGTTACTAGTTTGTGTTCGAATTTCTTGCTCATATGAAAAAAAAACTCGCGTCTTGTTTCTACATCGATCCTGTGGGTTACATGTTTGATTGTGTGAAAAATCTTGTGGATTATGTAGAAAGACAAGACCTTGGGGATTGAAACTCAGTGTCTTAGGTTGTTTAACTCAATGGTGTCTTAGATGTGGATTATTTAGTCAATAGCTGATAAAAAATGACGTACGAAATAATACCAATAACGCGCACCGATTTTGTACAATTATCGTATAAAATATACGATAACGATAATAACAAAATAATTTTCGTACAATTAACGAAATAATACCGATTTCGTACAATTATCGTACGGCCCTAATCCTCCCTAGATACTATTCCAAACCCGCTCCTTAGCCGGTAACTGTTTTTTTTTTATTTGTTTGATTTCGCTTATGTATCGAGTCGGGGGAGATTTTACAATTGAGCTTAGGGGTGTTATTGAATCGAAGAATTTAATTGATTTTAAGAGAATTAGACATTCTAAAGAATTCTAGTGTTATTCAATTTATAAGAATCTCAATTCTTTTAAATTCTAGTGTTATTCAATTGATTAGAATCTTAATTCTTTTCAATTCTAGTGTTATTCAAATTTCTGTAGCTTTTATTCTTATAGATTTTATAGAAATTTAATAGAATTCTAGGGAAAAATGTGAAGAACCAATTCCTACCATTTTTGCTAAAAATTTGATAAAAAGCTATTAATTCTTTTACAATATATTAAAATCAATTATATCAAAATCACTCAACGAATACCAATCACTTGATAAAATGTAGTGGGTTTAATAATACCGATAACGCGCACCGATTCAATCCAAATAAAGTACGAAATTGGATAAACTAGTTTCATTTTGTGTAGAATCTTTTATCATTTTGTCTAGATATTCAAATACCGAATCCAAATATGATATAAACCCAACGAACCAAGAAAAACAAATCAAAGTTTTTCATTTCACCTGAAAATTAATTATTAACCTTATTAAAACTGAAATCTGAACCGAAACCGTATCAATATACTGTATCTGATTTTACATTGGTGAGTGTATTCAAGGTTTTGTGAAATTGCTCACATTACATTGATAGATTTGGAACTAAACCGGAACAAAATTGAATCCGAACCAAAACTTAACCAAACATAATTGCATCACGAAATTGCCACCGATCGCTCTTATTAATCACCACAAATTTTAAAAACGCAATAAATTCTAAATTTACCGATTCGACCCTTCGTCTCCATTAATACACTCTGATATTTTAGATCTCTCTGCAAAAACCAAATCGAAAACAGAGAAACCTCTCTCTCTCTCTTTCTCAGATCAACAATGGGATCTCTACCACCGTCATCTCTCGATTTCTCTCAAGGTTCCATCAAAAATGGCGGATCCAGCGACGTACACCAAGAAATCTCCCGTGATAATCTCCTAAACCTCTTCAAATCTCAGCAAGATCTTCTCAATCACTTTTTCAAGCATCTAGATCTCTCACAAACCCTAGATTTCTCACGCATTCTACTTTCCACCTCCGGTACAGTTTTCTTCACCGGTGTTGGCAAATCCGCCTTCGTCGCTAACAAAGTTTCTCAGACTCTCGTCTCCTTAAGCTTCCGATCTTCTTTCCTATCTCCTCTCGATGCGCTTCACGGTGACATTGGAGCTCTTTCGTCACGCGATGTTCTCGTTTTCTTTAGCAAATCTGGTGCTACCGAAGAGCTTCTCCGTCTTGTCCCCTGTGCTAAAGCTAAAGGTGCTTTTCTGATTTCGCTTACGTCTGTTTCTGGGAATCCACTCGCTGGTGTTTGTGATATGAATGTGCATTTGCCTCTTGAGAGGGAATTGTGTCCGTTTAATCTTGCTCCGGTGACTTCTACGGCGATTCAGATGGTGTTTGGTGATACAATCGCCGTTGCTCTTATGGCGGCTAGAAATCTCTCCAAGGAAGAGTATGCAGCTAATCATCCTGCTGGTAGAATCGGCAAAAGCTTAATCTTCAAGGTAAGGTCTCCAAATTGCTCACATTGATTGATTTGATATGGCTACATAATAGGCTTAAGAACCAGTGGGGTTGGTTTATTGGTGATGATGAATGTATTTGGCTATGTGTAGGTGAAAGATGTAATGAAAAAGAAAGAAGAGCTTCCAGTTTGTAAAGAAGGAGATTTGATAATGGATCAATTAGTGGAATTGACTAGCAAAGGATGTGGATGTTTGCTTGTGGTTGATGAACATTATCGTTTGATTGGTACATTCACCGATGGAGATCTTCGAAGGACTCTTAAAGCAAGTGGAGAAGCAATCTTTAAACTCAGTGTTGGAGAAATGTGCAACAGGTGAGAAAGAAAACTCTGCTTTTAGATCCTTGTAAAGATTGGTGTTGATGTTAAAGATCTTATTTTGAAACAGGAAGCCGAGGACGATTGGACCGGAAACAATGGCAGTTGAAGCTATGAAGAAGATGGAGTCACCGCCATCGCCTGTACAGTTTCTACCGGTGGTTAACGAAGAGAACTTCTTGATTGGAATTGTTACATTGCATGGTTTAGTTTCAGCTGGTCTCTGAACATGAAGCTGCCTCGGTAATGTCAGAGTTATACACATAAGTTGATTCTTTTTACATAAACTCAGATTCAGACATTGGTGTGGTATTGTGATATTCACAACTAGTGAATTGTATTGTGTCTAGTATTCCCATGTATTGTACTCTCTTTTATCATTTTTACTGAAACGATATTGTATAGAGTATAAGAAGATTCTTGTATCTTTGTTCTCTATTATCTTCTACAATGATTTTGCCTTCACTCTTGCTTTCCTTTATGCCTTAAAGCCACCTGCAACATATTTCCTAGAGTCATTGCACTTAGCACCATGAATTATCTCATTCTATGGTTGCAGATTGTACCGAAAAATGGCGGTACAAAGCCTAGACAAGAAGATACACCTCATTCACAGGATCGATACTAGCATGATCATGGTAATGTTATTGTTGGATGTTTGTTTCTAACATTTCTTCTTGAGTATAGCTTGTGGTGACAACGAAGATCACAGTTTCATCTCCACTCATTCTCATTTGTCATAGTGAACCCAAGAAACCGATTTTCGGATTTGAAACCAAACTAAAACAGATATGTAAAACAAACCATATCAATAAAAATTGTTACAAAGAATAACTTGAGTTGCTAGTGAAGAAATCTGGAGAAAGTAAACAAAGATATATGAATGAATTACATTAAAGTTATTTAGTATCTCTAAGCAATTGGGGTTGTGTTGTTTTGGTTGTTGTTGTTGCTACTGCTGCTTTCATCATTGTTCTCATTCTCACCAGAACATTCCTCGAGAGACTTGCCTTTAGATTCAGGAACCAACAGAGTAAAAACCATCCCCAAAAGATTAACCACACCCAAAACAAGGAGCGAGTTCTTGACACCAATGCCTGGAGGATATCCATGTTCTGTCTTGGTCTTGTCAGGACTTTGTGCTAAGTACAAGAACCCAAATGCACCAACCATTGCTCCTAATTTTCCAGAAGCCGCGGATATTCCGTGGCACGTTGATCTAAACCTAGCCGGAAAGATCTCAGCAGGCACTACGAACGTTGTTGCATTAGGTCCAAAGTTGGCGAAGAAGAATGTCAAAGAGTACATAACCACGAATCCGATTCTGTTTTCCTTGTGAGTCCAATGGTCGTAAGGAATGGCGAGGGCGAACATAAACACAGTCATGAAGAAGAAACCCATCATTTGTATCGCAAATCTACCAATGACGTCGATGAATGCGACTGTGAACCAGTAACCAGGTACCGTACTGCACAAGGCGATTAGGGTTTGCGCACGGGCGATCTTGGAAACCTCTTGAATTGCGTTCATGGTCTGTGCCGGAGGGATCCATCCGATCGCGCTGAAAATGTCTTTCTGGAATAAGTTTTGACTGTAGAAAGCGATGTCGAGTAGGAACCATGTGCTTGTGGTTCCGAGCAAGTGAAGGCCATGGCGTTTCATGAATTCCTTGGAGAACAAGCCAAAGGAATTGGATTTATCTCGAGAGATCTCTTCAACTCTCTCATGCTCTGCCTCAACCTCCATTTGCAAAACCTTAGACATGTTCGAAGCCGCTAGCTTTGCGTCCTTGGCCACAAGAGCCGTATACCTCGCGGTTTCCGGCATCTTCGACCTCGAGTAATACGTCATCGCGGCAGGCAAAGCACCAACCATTAGAATGATCCGCCACACGTAATCCGCCTGAGGTGGCGTGGATGCCAAGGCATCCACTTTATAGGTTGGAGACGGGAACCTAGCCTCGAAAGCCGCAGCAACAATGATTGCAAAAATCCCCCCGGTCAAGATTCCAAACCCTTGCATTGCAAAAACCGCGGCTATAAACGCACCGCGAGTCTTTTTATTGGCGTATTCAGACATAATCGTGGCGGATAACGGGTAATCGCCACCTATTCCAAAACCGAGCCAGAACCGAAAGAAACAAAGTGTGGTCATCACCGTTTTCGGGTCACTCCCAAAGGAGAGACCTGAAGCGATTGAGCAAAGGACCATGACCATAAGAGTCATACCGTAAACTTTTTTCCTCCCGAGTTTGTCACCAAGCCAGCCAAAGAAGAGCTGGCCCGCGAGTGTACCACAAAACGCGACTCCATTAACTGCGGCTGATACGTTTGGAGGCAGCGTTCCAGGCTTCTCTGCGCCTTCAACGTGGTAGTAAATGCGACCAAGGAGTTTAGTGACCAGCGAGATACAGAAAAGGTCGTAAGCGTCGGTGAAGAATCCCATTCCAGCGATTATAATCGCTGTGAAATGATACCACTGCGTTTTCGCAACGTCGAGTGCGTTTAGCACGTTTAGTTGATCTCCAGCCATTATTGCCTTCTTTCTCTTCTCTTCTGCATTAACATTAACAAAACACATTCAATAAAATAAACCTAAAATAAATATAGAATACATCAATCCAAGAAAGAAACGAATAATAAAAAAATAAGCTTCAGTTTCATTATTCCGACAAAACAATAATACTTTTACTACACAAAACTTGTAAAGACACGATTTATTTTTTCTGTTCCAAATCAGAAAATAAAACTCTACTACGCATGTAACATTCGAAAACTTGTATTCATAATCAATTTTTTATCAGTAATTTTGTTAAAATATTGAATATTACTAGACAATGTGGAGACAAAAGAACCAAGAAAACAATAAAAAAACTCTTGCTTAACCTCATTACTCATTCAAACAACAAATCAAAAAGTATAATAGATTCATAAAACACATGATTAAGATGAACTTACATGAAAGAGTATGATTTTACTTACTTTCCCTCAAATAAAAACTTTTGTGGGATTGTCTTAGAGAAAGAAGAAGGATTATTTGTTTTTCTTTTATCAAATAAGTGTAGAAAGGAAAGATTATTTGTTTTCTTTTTTTTATCAGAAAATTGTAGAGAGAAAACGAATTAGAATGTGTTGTGAAATGAAATTGAGACAGCTTCGGAAACGGCTACTTATACGTGATTCATTACTGTTTTTGCTTTGACATATTCTTTTTCAATTATGTGGTATATTCTTCTGACAACGACGTCGTTTAGTCTCTTTGACTTCTTCTTTTGGCATATGTTGTTTTCTATTTCTTCTCCACCACCTTTTTTTTTACTTCTTTTAGCACACAATTTTTGTTTGTTTTTCAGTTAAAAAATATTGTTTACTGTCTGTTCAGTTTTCTCCACTTACGGTTAAAAACTCGTTTTGAGCAATATTTTCGAATATTCTTAGAACATAAAAAATAATATTCGGACATATGAGCTGTTATTTTCTTTTTTTGGTAATAAACCCGAAATTAGTGCAGAATTTGTAAGAGAATCAAAATGTAATAGTGGTAAGATACTCTTTTGTCTAAGGAAAGTAAGGACAACATAAGAAATGATTTATTAGCTTCTTTGCGCGTCCACAGTACAAGGATCTGCATATATATTCTCTGATTAATTTCTTAGATTTTTATAGAGAATAAACTTAGACTAAAATAATTTATGTTGTCTTTTTTTTTGTTTTTTTGTAAACTTTTTCAAATTAAAATGCTGAAAAAATAAAATGTGTTACAAACCTAACATAAACTCTAGTTTTATGAGGCAAGCTCATGATAGTTTTTTTTTAAATTACAACCCAAAGGCCCATTTTGAGGAACCCGACCAAACCATATGACAAGTAGAGAGAGAGAGGGAGTTTTGTGATCGGAAATTTTTTCCGATGAGAGGAGTTGATGATGAATCACGGTGGTTGAGTTGCGAACCAGTATTGATGCATAGCAGAGGGGTTTGATGAACGGATGCTTGAAGCTCTGTTCTTCACAATTCCATCAATCAAATTGATGATGGAGTCAACCGATATGTAGTTGTTTTGATGTAATCTACCGTTTCTTTCGCTCCAAATGAGGTAGATGGTGCATTGCCAAGCAATCCAGGAGATCAATTTCTTCTCTCGCGGTCCTGTTAGTTGTTGCATAGCTAGCAGAGAAGTATCCCAATTCCGAATATGGTGAATCTGACACCGGTGGCTAATTGCAGTCCAAATCCTCCAGGTTATATTACAGTCAAAGAAAAGGTGATTTCAGCTCTCATGACACGAGTTGCACAGAAGGCAGTTATGATCTGTACCAAGTCCCCAGTGAAGTAAGCGATCTCTTGTAGGACACCGATCCAACACAAGTAACCAAGTGAGGAAACTGTGTTTTGGAATCCCTCTCTTGTTCCAAACTGCATGAGACCAAGGTACAATAACTTGTTGTTCCCTTAGAGTATCGTAGACCTGACCCGTTGAGAATTTATCCATACTCAACCCATCGATTTCTCATTCGTAGTAGTCTCCAGCTGCAGTTAGTTCAATCGTGGAGAGATAAGCTTGAAGTAAAACCTGGTTGTCCGAGCGAGCTGGAGGGAGAGACCAACCAGATTGTGTCACGAGGCTATGGAGTGAGGCCTTTAAAGGAAGACCTAACCTGAACGCAGCTGGTCCTTGTAGAAACGAGTGTAGACTGCCAAAAGGTGACCAGTTGTCAAACCAAAAACGACAATTTTTCCCATTCTTCACTCTTAGCGTAATCCAAGGGAAAGCCGTATCTCTGAGCTTAATGATCTTGTTTGCTAACCACGAGTTTATTTGGCTTGTTTTCAGGGACCACATGTTGCTTATGGATCCTCTGAGAACCATTTCTTTATACCATACAACCCAAACAGAACCAGCCCTGAAGAATAAAAGCCACTGAAGCCTGAGGGAACAGGCTTTATTCCAAACAAATAGGTTTTTAATACCTAAGATACTTTCCTCCTTTGTGTAAGTAACTGTTTCCCAGGCAACTCTTGCAGTGTAGTGCCCTTCAATTGAACCTTTCCATAGATAAGCATTACTCATGGAGTTAATTTTATCAATGCAGGTCTTAGGTAACAAGAAAGAGGAGCACCAGAAATTAGTTATCCCTGCAACAACTGTCTTTAGGAGCACTAGCCGGCCAGCAAAGGACAGTGATCTGGCACTCCAGGTATACATCTTTTTTTTTTTTGTAGTAGAGGGGCACAATTGAGCAGAGACAGCTTTTTGGTGTTTAGAGGCAGACCCAAATACTTCATCGGAAAAGAACCTCTTGTCATACTAGTAGAGAAACTAATGAGCATTGTTTCATTGTCAGACATGCCACATGAGAAGAAGCAAGACTTTTGTAGACTGACCGCAAGACCATATAATATTTTAAACTCCCTTAATATCTGAAGAACAGCTTGGACCGAGCTCAGAGAACCATCAATGAATATTAGGAGATCATCAGCAAAGCAAAGGTGAGTAAGCTTTGTCTTTTCACAATTGTAGTGGTATGAAAATTTATTTTCAGAGGCAGCCTTATCCAGCATTAGAGAGAGACAGTTAAGAGCTATAACAAATAGATAGGGGGATAGTGGATCACTTTGTCTTAGTCCCCTTGTGCCTCTAAAATGCCCATGTACCATACCATTGTAACCAATAGTAAAATTAGGAGTGCAAACACAGGCTTGAATCCAACGAATGTACTGGTTAGGAATTCCCAATCCATATAGGTAGTTTAGCAAGAAGTCCCATCTCAAAGTATCAAAAGCTTTTGCGATATCCACCTTTATCACAATCCTTTTTGATCCTTTATCTTTGTGGTCATTGTTCACAATCTCTGAAGCTAACACCGTGTTTTCCAACAGCAATCTTCCTTGAACAAGCGCCGTTTGGTTAGGTACAAGTAGATCAGGAAGGATTGGTTTTAGTCTGACCACTAACAGTTTAGAGATGGTTTTGTAGATCGTGGTGCAGCAAGAGATTGGTCTGAAATCACCTATGGCTGAAGCTCAAACAAACTTTGGGACCAAGGTGAGGATTGTGGCATTAGCAGCTGATGGGAGGAAAGCTGAAGTGAAGAAGTGTGAAATAGCAGTCGTAACTTCCAATCCAAGTGTCTTCCAAGCAGCCTTGAAGAACCCTGAGGTAAAACCATCTGGTCCAGAAGCTTTGTTTGGGTTTAACTTTAGTAGAACTTTAGAGATCTCAGCAGCTGAAGGATGAGTAGACATAAGATGTTTCTGGGTTGAGGAACAACTGAATTGAGTTAGGCTTTGGATCCAGGCGACTGGCATATGAAGAGGAGGCAGGTGCAGAGGAGCTAGGATATATTTAAAGTGATTTATAGCATGGTGACTCATCTCCACAACATCAGTGATCAGGATACCTGAAGGTAAGAGAAAATATCTAATAGCGTTCTAGTTACACCTGACTTGAGCTATCTTTTGAAAGAAAGTTGTTTTGAAATCTCCCTCCTTAAGCCAGTTAATCCGAGATTTCTGCCTGTAGAAAGCCTCTTCGATTGTCCTTAAGAAATTCCATTTGGTGTGTAGGTCTCTCTCTGCAAGAAAGAGTGCTGGAGAAGGGTCATGTAATGCTTGTACCTGCACACTTTGCAACAAACGGCCAGTCTCACTCACTCTCTTTTACATGTCTGAAAATTTATTTTTATTTAAAGTTTTGAGAGCTCCCTTGATAGCCTTCAGTTTCCAACAAAGGTCTAATATGTTTGAAACTGTGCTTCCGGCTTGAATCCATTCTACCTCAACAATGTGGTCAAAGTCTGAGTGATTTGTTAGGAAATTGAAGAATTTGAAAGGCTTAGTACCAGACATATGTAAGAGGGTTGAAAGGTCTAGGATACAAGGACAGTGATCAGAGCGGGAAGGGGCTAAAAAAGAAGCTGAACTGTTTGGGAAAGAGGAGATCCACTGAGAGTTTACAAGAAGTCTATCCAACTTTGTAGCCACTGGACCAATCGGGTTATTATTAGTCCAAGTGAAAATAGGTCCTTGGTAACTGAGGTCAAACACTCCAAGTTGCAACAAGCAATCTCTGAAGTCAGTCATGTTCTTGTCCAAAGAGTTCACTGATTGAGAAGAGTGCTCTGCAGGGTGCATGATCTGATCACCGCCTAGAACCCAAGGTTGAGAACTAAGCGAGTGTGTCTGGTGCAGGTTCAGGAGATCAACCCATAAATCTATTCTTTCATCAGGGAGATTAGAAGCATAGATATTTGTGTAGTAGAATGGTTGGCCATTTATTATACGGACCAGGCAGGTGATGGACTGGCGAGTTTGTTGAATCAGAGTGACTACAATCGAGTCCTTCCAAATGATAATCACTCTCCCACTGTCATCCATTGCATGATTAGAGACAAAATTCCATCCAGGACAGACTCGAGTCATAACATGGTTTAGGTTAGGTTCCTTTATTGGGTTTCTAGGATTGTACCAAAAATAGGCTAAGTAGTGTAAAGCCAATTACTAAAGGGGTGGTGCCTATCCATGTCATTTAGACCACGAACATTCCAAAAAAATAGTTTTGTACACATTAAGGGTTAAGGGAAGCAACCCCTTTAAAGAGGGAGTTGCCCAAAGGATCCTTTTCAAGAGAAGAAAACTGATTTGAGAGGGGTATTTGGCTAGTGGCTAGTGTTTGTGGGGACAATAGTGACAAAGATGGGGGTGAAAGAGGGTCACTAGGTTTAAGATTTGACAAAGAAAGGGATACAAGTTTAGCAGAATGCTTTATGGTAGGTGATGGTGGTGGTTTTTTGGAGCTGGTTATACGAGCTGGGGAAGGTTTAGAAGTGTAAGTTTTTAGAGGGGGTCTACTGGAGAAAGGGACCTGGTTAGCAGCCAGACCCAAAATATATGGGATCTCTGAACAAGGAGGAGAGTCAGGAGAAGATGGGTCAGGTAAAACTGTGATGGGAGATCCACTTGGTTTTCCAGATGGAGAAGAAAGAATCCCCAAAGGGAGCTGGGTAACAACAAGGTCCAAGCTGGATAGACTAGCAACAACAGAGGGTTGAGGGAGAGGTGTATGACGCACAGGTGAACTAGAGGGTAAGGAAACAGACTGCTGCTGAGAGACAGGCTCATCTACTGACATAGAGACCGCAGTATCATCACTTGTAGAAGGACTTTTGGTTTCTGTAGCACCAGTAGTGGGGGTTTCATCTGAGGTAGTAGAACTTCTTTTTGGAACCCACACTTGAGTTATACTATGGCAATTCCTTTGAATATGACATATCTCTTTACAATGTGCACATGTTGGAGGAATCCATGGGTATTCAACTTCAACCTGACCATTATCACGTTCCAACTCAATCACAGAAGGTAAGGGTTTTGATACATCCATCTCGACTTTGATGTGCGTTTCATTGACTTTTGTTAGGTTTTTTGTGAAGTCATCCATCTCTTTAGGAAACCCAAATGCCTCAACAACATGACTCAACCCCGCATCATGAATAAGGTAAAATGGAATACCTTTGAGATGAGCCCAAATATGAATCTTGGACAGTCTTTGAGGAGGGCTAGAGTTAGCAGTTTCTGAATCTCCCCATTGCGCAACATGAAACATGGTATCACCAACATACCAAATCTTCTTTTCAAGAACCTTGAGTCTTATAAATTCATTTGGAAGACGGACCAACACGGAACGGTTAGGGGAGTTTACATGGATTTCAAGTCTCTGCCCTTTATCCCAAATGTGGTTCAACACACTTTGAATAGAGCTAAAGGCTGGGGTTCGACCACAAAAGTAACCAACAATGAACTCTTTGTGAAGGTCAGCTCCTGTCTTAAAAACTGAATCCGGAATCTTAACTCTAGGCCGACCAGAGCTAGACTCAGTAACAACCACATTACTAACCTTGTGGAGAGATTTATCCTCTTACTTACGCAGCTTCTCAGCCAAAGATAAGCCCACATGTAGAGGTAGGTCTGGAGCATGAGTTGGGGGAGTAGCTATTACGCAGCTTCTAACTTATGTTGTCTCCACATGTTTATAGAACAATCTCAAATTCTTAATTCTCTAATAACGTTTTCTATATTCAAACCGCGATTTCCATACGTAAAAACAAACATTCATATTTACTCAATCCATTGAGTAAAATGTCTTTAGGTGATTCTGTTTTTTTATCGAGGAGATAAATGTATAAAACGGCTCAATTGAAAAATGATGACTCTAATTGCTAAGAAATTGGTTTTATCGCTGAAGGGAATGTGTCCTTAATCTGAAATATCGCTTTGCAACCTTTAGGAGATGTGGAAGGTCTCAAAGTTGACTCACGAATGAAACTCACTTACACGTGTGACATCTCACGTGTGTAAGAGGTTGTTGTATACAATAAGGCTAGAGAGTAGAGACAAAGCCTTATCATCTTTTATAGTCTCTCATATAATCTCAAGTGATAGTGTCAGAGATTAGATAGAAAATTAGGGAGCTAAGCGATCAAGAGCTCGATTTTGAGCTTGTTCTAGTGGATTTCGGAAGCTTATGGTGAAACGTATGGTACGGTTTGCCCCAAACTCAATCACTCTTGGTGTTTTAACTTTCTTGCATGTTTCATATCTTCAAAGAACTAATAGATTTTTGTTAGGTTGCAATAAATTTAGGATCGAAATCGCACATATCTAAACGAGTTGCTAGTTATATTGGCAATGCGAGTTTCAAATTTACACTTAAAACAAGATGTTTTATCAAAAAAATACAAAAAATGATTGTACCCAAATACAAAGAAGAGAAAGAAGAAAACGCATCCCCCTAGTAGGCAGATATCGTTTATATAACTTTCATAGATATTAGATACTCATCTATAAAATTTGATATCAGAAATGTCACATTTTCCATTTCTAAACTACATCATATTACTTCAACTATAAATTCTTTACAAAAAGAACGCTATCAATCAATAAAATAAATTATCTTAGTGTTTTTTTGTTGTGTGACTATCCAAAATCAAATATGTATACAGCTAAGTAGTGGTTTCGTAGTTGAAATGGTTGATAATAAATATCGTTCGTTGGCAGAATTCGAGTCATCTCACTGCGATTATAAATTATCTTTCAGCACTTGTAAACGATTTTAGTATGTAACACAAAAATATGCATTTTTATGAATCTCGGGAGATTATATATGGTAAAAGGAATTAGCGGGAACCAACGCTTGAATGACGTGGCAAATCTGGGCCCACATATTTTGATTTCCATCGGCGAAAATTTTCCATTTCTTCTTCTTCATCTTCACCGTAATCGCCTAAACCCTAATATATACTAGCCGTTACTCTCTCACACGAACACCACTTCTTCTCTCTCTGCAATGAGTTCGTCACGAATCGATTCAAAGAAGTCGGCTATGGTGTCAGATTCGTCGAACCCAGAATCACTGCTTTCTACCAAGACCCCTGACAAGTCAGCGATTCTTCCCACCAGATCTCGTGACAGTGATGACTTATTCCCGGAGATTAAGCCCCAATCCTCTCGAGATCCTAAACCCGTTAAGAGACAGATCTTCTCTCCGCCGCGAAAATCTGAGAAAGTTGTGAAATTGCCCGAAAGGTGAGATTGATTGATTGATTGTTTGTTCGTACAATGTTCTCGATTTGGGTTCTCGGTTTTTTCAATTTTTGTTGGGTTTTTTTGGCACTGCAGGTTTGTGATTCTGGAGGAGTTTTTCAATGGGTTAGATACTGCGATTAGGTTGCTCAAATTGAAGGGCTCTTCGACAACGTTCGCTAATATATGTCCCAAGATTCAGTTCTTTACTAATCGGTAAAGCTATTGACTTTACTAATCTCTCTTGATACCATAATACTTGATTCTTGTGCCTGTAGATGTGTGTGTTGTTTGGTTGTAGTGGTTTTAATGTTTGTTTGGCTAATGTGGGTTTTACAGGGTATTGTTGTATGGTGATTTGGCTCAGATGAAGCATATTTATCCGGAAGCTATTGAAGTGAAGAGAGTTTTGAAGTATGATGAAGGCACTAGTTGTATGAAACCTAGTCTTCACATTAGCTTGAATACGGACGCAGTTGTGCTTGAGGATACAATTTGTGGAACGAAATACATGGAACTTAGGAAAGTGTTCCATAAAAAGCTTGTGGATTTTTACAAAGCTCATCCTAAGGTATACATATTATGATGCTTAGTCTATTAGTATTTGGTTGTGGCTTTTGAGTAAAGCTTTTTATATCTGATTGATTCTTCATCTTTTGTTTGTATATAGGATGAGATTCCGAAAGAACTTCTTCCTGAGCCGTTCAATTCTCCCAAAATGGATAGTTATTCAGACACAGTAAGCGTAGACTGGGGAGCATCTGAACTTGAGGTTGCAGGGTTTGATGTTTCTATGGAGGTGATAGAGCAAGAACAACGTATTGTCAATAACGAAAGTGATTGTGATTCAGACAAAGTAAGCGTAGACTTGGGAGCATCTAAACTTGAAGCTGAAGGGTTTGATGTTCGTATGGAGGAGATGGAGGAAGAACATCATACCGTCGACAAAGTAATTCCTGATTCGACTGGTACTGAGGAATGCTTATTATCACACACAGAGTCAAGCATAGTTGCAACCCCAGTCAAAGATTTATCCACTTCCTCCAAAGATCTATCAACACCAATCCGGCTCATGAGTGCTACACCTACATTGCAACCATCTAGAAGATGTATTACGATGACTCCAGATGATGGTCTTGAAAAGCGTTCATCGCGCACGAGGTGTCTGAATTTTGATGCTCTAGAGGAAGATGTAGTTGTGAAAGATGAAATTAGTGACGAAAGTGATGATGAATCAGTTGATGAAGGTAGCAACTATGAAGCTGATGATGCTTCCCATGAAGTTAGTGGTCTGCATTCAGTAAGTGATGCTTTCCCTTGCAAACTTTCACATTGTTTCTGAGATTCGATGGTTTAAAAAGATTTATACATTTTGATTGGAAACAGCATCCTTGCTTACCATTGCGTCTTCTTCTTGCAGATGAAAGATAAGCGAGAGGCTGAACTCGAGAAGCAAAATTTACCTAAGCTTGTTGATTTGATTCATAAATTGTTTCACTCAACAAAGCGAACACTCATCACGAAGGAGGAGCTTCTTCACAAGCTTATTGCATGCCAAATCAATATAACCGATAGAAGTATGGACAGTTTTATCAAATGTTATTACAATTTAGTATTTACTTGGCTCTTCTTTTTCCTTGGCAGGATCTCACAGTTTCTTTCTTGTTTTGTCTTCTCAGAGGAAGTGGAGGAACAATTAAAGTCGATGTTGCAACTGGTTCCGGATTGGATCTCTGAAACAAAAGCATCTTCTGGTGGTTTTCTTGTTCGGTGAGTATGATTTTCCACCACCAAAACTGATAATGATTTTCTTGATTCTGGCCCCTAAGTTCACAATAACAAAGCAGTGTTTGCTTTGTATTAGAAACAGCATTTTTTGGTTCTTCAGGCTTTAATGTTGTATACATCTTTTGGTTATGCAGCATCAATCAAATGTCGACTGCTGAAACGGTACGTGCAAGACTTGAGGAAGCAACAGCAACTTCACAGGGCCTTTCTACCGTCTACTGAAAAATAAACTGATTTTTGTTTTGTCCTCTTAGTTCAATTATCATTGTTCTTTATAAATTTTTCATGTCTAAGCTGATCCAACCTTATATAAACTTTTTTAATATATTATATTCGTTTCTAAACATATTCGATTATGAAATCCTCCGATTAATTCTTGTAATTTTTGCCAAATCTAGAATTTGAAAATCTGAGTGGATTTTGTAGTAAAGCAGAGCACTTTAAAAGTAGTTAATAGTGGAGAAAAAGAAACAAACCCCATGGAACAATACTACATTGGAAAGGACAAGTAGCTAAAAGTTGTATTATAGTTATCTTCATAAGCCTTTACAATAAATAAAGTAGCTTAGATAGTGGTTGCTCTTTCTATATCACTCTTAGAAAGAAATTGTTCTTTGCAATGATAAATTTGAATCTATTTTCAAGTGAAAAAGGTTCAGAATTTGGTTATTTGATGATAAGAAGAGTCATAATGTTGTTTTCCATTAAAGTTGTTGAATTCAAACCCAAGATTCTATTGAATATGACACAGTTATCTTTGTTTAGTTCATAAGAGGTTATTCTTCTACAATCTACAGTCACAATATATACATAAGAGAGAACACTGGGATTTTTCTCATGTGAACCCTCCTTTAAGAGCTTTGCTTGCTCTCTGAATCGCTCTCGCGACTCTCCATATCTCGTGCTCGATAATTCCCTCTGATGAGTTCCTCGCTAATGCATCTGCTATTCCCGGGAAAAAACCTAGCTTGCTTTCTGGTTCAGCTGCGGGTCCATACACCTATTACATACACACATTAACACAAGGTCACATGAGTTTTGGAAAAGTGAAATTTGATTGAAAAATGTTTAATACTCACAAGATGCTTGAACCATTCTTTCCCTTTGATCCCTTCTGCATCCAAGAACCCTCTTTCTACAAGCATCATCCTGTCATTTAGCTCTCTTCTCTTCACCGCTGCTGCTACGTCACTTTTGTTAGAAGCTTGCTCCTTTAATTTCTGCAAAATCAAAACCACTATTATGTATAGGTGTGCCAAAGAAGGGAAAAATTCATGCTCTACTTGTAATCAGCAAAAACATTAGGAACCTTTGCTTCATCGGCGGCTTCTTTGGCAACCATAGAGAACTCTTGTATCGCCATGCTTAAGGGATTAACAGAGACTTTCCCTTCTAAGAGCTTGGTCAATGTATCTCTATGTGCCTGCACCATAACACAAACTCAGTTTCCTTTTATCTTATGTTTCAAGGGAGTTCAAAGAATGTATGTACCTCCAATTGTTCCGCATAAGAGATGTAATCGAACGGTATGAGTGGCTCATCAGCCAAGAGAATTCCTAAAAGTCCCCAAACCCCAGCCACTGAGAAATATAGACCGCAAAGTTAGTTCTCTTCATAGCAGCCATGAAAAAGAGAAATAAAACTAAACGAAGAGTGGATCAAAAGAGATAGAAGGCTTTACTAGCAACATGGCGATGAAACAATGGATCCGCATTGTGGATCATCCAATCGTAGGAGTCAAATGCGGTGTGATAGACAGGATAATCTGGAAAACTCACAAGATAATACTTGCATTAGAACATTACATTATGGAACATTTTCAGTAGTCAAGATTCAAGATCTTGCTTACCTGCTCCATAATACATGTCTATAGACGGTATCCCAGCATGGTGAAGAAAACCGGCAAAATCAGAATCCACTCTACTTAGCCTCTGTATCTGCAGTCCATTAAATATAATTGTTCAGAATCTAAACAAACCCGTAGATCTCTGTTCAACTATAACAATTGCAACAACAACAAAAAGCAAAACGGATTCAACTTACAATGCCGTTCTGAGACTTGAATGTCTCTTCCACTGTCAAACCTGCGACATCAGGATCCTGGACCTGATGACAAAAATGATACCGGAGACTAAGAATTTTATCGACGACTAAACCAAGAAAGTTTCATATTGCTTAAGAACGCCCGGGTTGTTATTTTTATTACCAGCTTCAAGGCATCTACAAGAAGACTATCTAACTGCGGAGTTGCGCCAGCGAAAAATCCAGAGCCTTGGACCGCACAATCTACATTAAGATAAGCCACAGCACTTGCACCCAAGTTAAGAACATTTTCTTCAACCCATTCAGTTGATCCAATCTATAAAACACAAGAGAAAACACTAAGATCAAAAATGGTTTAGTCAAGCCACCAACTAGATTCGGCTTTTCAAGTTACTGATACACTAACCATTCCAAATTCTTCTGCATCCCAACTACAAAGAAGAATAGTCCTACGAGGCTTCCAACCAGATTTAAGCAACAGAGCAAATCTTCGACCAATGTCAAGCAAAGCAGAAGTTCCACTGTTTGGATCAACAGCCCCATAAGTCCATGCATCTCTATGGTTTCCAAGAATCACATACCGATCCGGTTCTTCATTTCCTCTTATAGTAACCAAAACATTGTAAATTTTCTTCATTTTCATCTCTCCCTACAAGTTTCAAAGACAATAGTAGTAAACAGTTACAACTTCAAACAATAAAGACACTAAATTACAAAGTCAAACAAACCAAGAAACATAACGGAAATGCCAAAATTACCTGAAACGTCAAATTCAAAACCGTCCGACCCGGGCCAACCCGACCCGAATTCCGCCACTCCACCGGAGCTCTAGCACCACCGAGAGAAGCCAACAAGATCTCTGCATTGTGAAGAGACAAAGGCAAAGATGGAATCTTTGGGAATCTCCGAGTAACCTGATCATCTTCCAAACCCAATTTCTCACCTCCAACAACACCGGGCCAACCCGGACTAACCGGATCTCCGATTCCTCTCATAACCGTACCTCTCTCAATCCCACCGAGTCCACCACCATCATTCTCTGCGTATATTAGCACACCAAGCGCACCTTTATCCTCTGCTATCTTCACAATCCCTCCTCTACCTAAAGTCTCTCCCTTTCTCACTAAAACCAAACAATTCTTCACCTTTACTCCAATCGACTCAAGCGCAAGATAGTCTCTCTCCTCGCCGTGGTTCACGAACACAACGCTACCTTGCGCCGACCCAGACGGTGAATAAGCGTGGTAAGGCTTAACGACTGATGAATCATCATCATCTCCGTGAACGTCGTTTAAGTCGAAGACTACAGTTGTTGTGTTGCTAAAACGCGCCGTGACGGAGATATGCGTAGGATAAGATAAGAGAGCTTCGTATTCGGAGATATGGGTTTCAAGATTGAGGCTTTTGAAATGGTTTAGGACGTAGTCGAGTGTTTCTAAAGAGGGTTTTGTTCCGGCGAGGTGAGGATGACGGGTTAAAGCGTGGAGGTAAGAGGAGATGGTGGAGTTTGAAGCGGAGGAGAGGAAGAGGCGGTGGAGATTGAGGGCGTAATGGGTATTTTGAGAGGTGAGGAGAGGTGGAGGAGTTGTGTTTGGGTGATTTAGAGTGTAGAAAGTTGCGACGAAGAGGACGATGAGGAAGAGGAAAGTACAGAGAGGTGGTGGTTGTCGGAATATTGAGATCCCGGTGACGGTTGGTCGTGTGGTGAGTGGCTCCGACATTGCAGAGAGAGAGATAGAGAGATAAGTGTTGGCTAGCTAAAGACTCATTCTAGAGAAAGTGAAATTTTTAAATAACTGGAAATGAAAAATGAATTTTAATGTTTTTTAGTTGTCACTAAAATGTGTTTGGGAAGATCATGTAAACGACCATGTTTGATGCGATACATCACTAGTGTCGGTTAGTCGAATGAAAAGCTGCAAATATATTACGAGAGAAGAACAAAATGTGTGTTAGTTTATTAGTAGTGGGTGGCCAAAATAGTATAGTATCATTTTCGTATAGTTGTGATGTTATTGGGTCAAATATTGACATATTCCATTTTGATTTATCATTTTTAAACATAATAAGCATATTATTCGTGATATTCGAATTTTATTTTCGTAAGCAACTTGACATAAGTTGTTCTGCTTCTTGCGATGCTCAATTAGTCAATTTTGCCAATAGTTGTACTGTCAATGCAATCTAAGACTAACAGTAATAAGTATAAATTATTGTATGTATACATAACACTTTAATATCTACGTTATTTTGTCGTAGTAATATTTTTAGGAACGAGGTGGAGAAATTTAAACGTTTTTCTTGTCTCCGCCATTCACCAAAATTTCGTGAATGCACTAGTGAACATTGTTTCATGGAACATCAAACAAACGTGAATATTATTATTCATTTTCTTCCAAATATATAGAGATGCATATTATTTCCTTTTGCATGATGTACAGTACGTACACATCTATTTATAGGGAAAATTATTGGGATGTGCATATGTTTGGGTTCTTCCATGTACACGATTCGCCTAAATCTAAAAATGATGATTTGTTTTCTTCCTACCTAGTCGCCCGTTGCATTTTTTCTACAAATGTTATGATCATTTTGTCCACCATAAGACTTCTCGAGGTCGAGGTTGCATCAGTCCATAAGTCATTTTTTAGGATTTGAATGTGGATAATATTTCCAGCTACTACAATCTTTGGCCTCTATGAATTAGCTATCCAGTTTTTTTTCTACGAGATAAGAGTTTAACTAAAAAACTACTATGGATAAAAGTTTTCCTGTTTTGTTGCATTGACTTGATTAAGATGATGTTCCTTTTCCAAGTAATGAGACTTCTCATTCACCTTAACTCTTTCTCAACCTTGAAATTGTTGTTGCCTAATTTCAATATAGTAATGGTTTGACCGACTGCAATGTTTTTAAAACCGGACCGGACCGGCGGTTGAACCGGTCACATGTCCGGTTTGGGTCAATATAAAAATCCAAATGTAGTTGAACCGGCTATCGAACCGGGTCGGACAGGCAAAAAACCGGGAACCGGCGAACCGGTTGACCCGGATCAAACCGGGTTCAACTGTTTTTTTAATGAAAAAAACATATTTTTATTTCATTTCTTTAATTAATATGTTTATCAAAATTAAAATTAGAAAAATAAGGTTTATAGATAATGAAATAGTAATAAAGGTTTAACATTTTCTCTAATATAATCACATTTAGTGAAAAGAAAAAAACATTTTCCAAATAATTATTTTTTTTTTTAAATTTTTAGACAAAAAAGATTAGTTATTTATTTACGTATCATCATTTTCTTATTTAATTTTGTTATAGCTATTGAAGTTTTTTTATTTTTCTAAATATTTGTACTAAACTTAATATTTTGTTTGATATTTGGATAGTTATGCAAATATATATAAAGAACAAATTCTATATGCTAAATATTATTGAACTCAGTTGAACCGGTTAGACCCGGTCGGACCATATTAACCCACGACCCAAAAAAAATCCGGTTCGGTCGCCGATCCGGTTTTAAAAACATTGACCGACTGGTTGACTCGAAATAATAGATCCCAAAAGATTAATCTCCTTTGCATAATAATTGTACCCCGAATTGGTTCAATGGCTTAATACAACTTTGATATTGACAGAAAAAAACTAGAAACTATATATTAAGTTTAGGTTTCTTATGGCTTCCAACCCATCATATTAACGATGTGAGATATCTTAACACGCTCCCTCGAGATGATGGTTCCTCCAATCATCTCGAACCGAATCCCACTTAGGACCGGTAATAAACTCTACTAGAGCCACCCTACTTGGGATAACAAACTGGGCTAATAAACCTGGTCTGCTACCATATTAAGTTTAGGTTTCTTATGGGCTTCTAACTCAAAACCAATTGGTCAATGAGTTGATTGACCCTAGCCCTTTATATATTAATATAGATCCCATCATACTAAGGATGTGGGATATCTTAACACTACAGATTGAAAACAACATTAGAAAACAGCAACAAAGTAACTCAACAAATGATGATAGCGGAAAAAATGATAATCATGAAATTTGTGTTTTTTCTTTACGCTTTCGATATTTGTTCTATTGTTTTCCACGCATGCATTATTCTACTCCAAATTAACTAGAAAGAAAAACTTTATATACGAAATTTGAATTATCTCTAACTTTCTAGCTTCAATATAGACCGAATGTTACATAAACTATGATCATGTGTTTGTTATTTTTGTCAACCAAATTATATTAAAATAAATTTCCGGTATTGGTAATCCAATCAAGCAAAGCGAATGATCATTTGTTTAAATGACCTAAGTAAATATTTCCTCCGTTATTTTATTATTGATGTTTTAGAAAAAAAATGTATTTATAAGATTGATTTTCTCTATTTTTATACAGTTTTTTAGTAATAATGGTGAATTATAAATTTCAAAACATATTAATTGATTTTATTAAATTATTATTAACTTACACTTTTAAAAATTAGTGTAAAAAACAAAACATTTATAACTAAATTTTAATGTGTTTACTTATGTTCCTTAGAAAAAGTGGGAATTGGTCGAATGATTGAGGAAAGCGGTAAATTATATAAATTAGACATTAGACAAGCACTATTTTGATTCGTGAGAGATAGGGAGAACAAATCTAAGTGGGTCCTTGAACGTATCTTTGCAGTACACCTTCATAAATATTTTTCAAGTTATCATTCGGACAAAATATTATTGGGGACATTGGAAGTGTTGGATTTTGAGAATTGACTACCTTAAATATGGTAGACACTAGACAAAAGTTATCACACCAAAAAAAAACATCTCGTAGACAATACCTTAAGTATTTTTTTGTTTTATTATAGTATCAAATTTTAAATAAAACTTTAGTAGGGTTTTCGAGGGATATGTTGACATGGTCCAAAGCAATTGAGCATACTTCGTAAACTTGTCGTGCTCCGAAATACTTGAGCATTCTTCAGTAAATAGTTAAATACTAGTATTTTGAAGTACTTGAATAGAATTTACTCAAGAGTTTCTCAAGCACTTGAACAATTTGCATAGATGTGCATCTTTGCAAATATTATTCAATTTTCAGTTTTATGTCTACAAGTGCATAAGGATGCAATTTATTTTGGGTTAATTAGCCTAATATTAGTGTGGGGTAACAAAATTAGGCAAGTGACATTCGGTGATATAAATTTAGGTGGCTACCAATCCAATTTTGTATGTGGACTGAATTACCCTTAATGAATGGTGAGTAAAAATTTTGGTAAATCTTTTACGGAGGCGTAAAATCTGTAATTGAAATCTTCTCCGCCGATGGTTTTTTTTTATTCTGGCAGCCTTGCAAAAGGAGATCCAGATTGATCCTGATTTTCATGTTATTGATTATAATTTTGCTTGATTTGATATGTGATTAATGTTTGGAAGATCTTGTTGATATGAATAATAGTCCGTGGAGGTCTTTATAATGGATTATTTTTGTTTGTTTAGAAAGCACAATATTTTTGCAGAGAGTTTAGAGGAAATCGAATTGAAGAGTAACAATGGTGAAGAAGATGAAGAACATGGTTGGCGGCGATTATGGGAATTCTGTTGAGGTTTGTATAGTTGAATATCCTTGTTAGGTTTAAGTTTTCGTAGTTAACTAATGTAGTTCACTGTAAGCTTGTGTTTGGTTTTGTTTGAGACCGTAATTTTTTTTTTTTTTTGCAGGGGCCACAAGGGACGATGGTTGTTGTGATGTTGGGTGAATGGATTGTCATCAATGGTGGTGTTTGAGATTTCAAACCTAAGAAAGACGCGCTGCGTAAGGTTGTGTGGCTAACATCAAGGGTCTCGTTGGATGATCTAGTGGCAGTGGTTAAGGAAAAGTTTCAGATTTGTGAAACAAAATCTGTGTACTTGTCATACCGATATGGCATAGTTCACTATATTGACCTATTTTTATAAATTAATTATATAAGTATGTTCGTTCCAGAATATGTGGATTGTATCTCATTTAACTTGAACAAGTAACAAATTTGCTATCGAGGAAATAGTTTACGCACTTTACGTATGTACGTGAAGGTGGCTTTAGTATAGTCTACAGCAATGTTTAATTGCTGTGTCGCATAGTTCACTATATGTGAACTAAATTGAAATGAATTGCTCATATAGTTTTTTTGGCATAGTTCACTATATTGAACTATTTTTATAATTTAATTATCTAAGTATGTTCGTTCCAGAATATTTGGATTGTATCTCATTTAACTTGAACAAGTAACAAGTGTGCTATCAAGGAAATAGTTTACGCACTTTACGTATGTACGTGAAGGACGTTTTAGGAGAGTCTAAGTAAATGTGTAATTGTTGTGTCGCATAGTTCACTATTTTGAAGTAAAATTGAGAGGAAGTGCTCATATAGTTGCCTGGCATAGTTCGCTATATTGAACTATTCTTCGAATATTGTGATTGTAAAAGAGACGAATATTGTGTACTATAAGCCAAATAAGAGTTAACTATCTTAAATAAAGAGATAGTTAATAACACCCAGTCTTAAACCCATTGTTCAGTATAAGCTTCCAAAACCCGTAAAAGTGAAAGCCGAAAATCCTAAAACACCCAGTCTTAAACCCATTGTTTATTGGCACATACTAGCTTCCTTCTTTGACTTAATGCTCGTCATTGCAAATGCAAAACATTCTCTTCCCCATGGATGATGTAGGAACACATCCAAGTCTCTGATCATACGAACGTCGGAGTTGATTATCTTAGCTCTTAGGTGAAAAGAAAACACCACAACATAGTTAACTACTGTACTTGACTACTATAATGTAACCTTCATATTAAACGAGCAAGTAGTTGACTATTGTATAGTTTACAAACAATGTAGTTAACTATAATGTTAAAAGGTTGAAACGCTTACCATCCCCACTAGTAGGCAACATGATGATGTCAAGTAAAGTATTTGCTTTAGCTTTTTCGTTGCATCTACTTTTTTCGATTTCAGTTTCGCACATATTTGCTTAGAAGTCACATCAGCCTGACCTTCAAAAAGCCTGACCAATATGGATCCGCATCTACTTCTTCCACAGAAATGGTCTCTTCTCCTTCTTTATTACTCACCTCTTCTCCTTCTCCACCCTCTTAACAATAGTAGAACAAAGCTCAAAGAGAGAAAACAAAGATAAAGCTGAATACTTTCATTTCATAAAGCTTGAGTAGCTCAAGGTTACAACTTGGTTTATATAGCTCAAGACTCCTAAACCTAATTGAGAACATAGTGTCAGATGTTGACAAGTGTCAAGCTTTATGAGGCTTCACTAGATCCAAGAGGACCAAATCTGTTACTGACTTGAATACTAGGAGCTGGTTTTGGAGCTGATTTTGGCTTTTGCTTTATCGTCAAAGATGCAGTTGGAGAGGAAGAAGAATCTCGATCTTCTGACTTTTGGTCAACAATCTTCATGGGCTTCTGATTGTTATTGAGGCCCAATTGCTTGATGGTGTTCGTTGGTCCAACTATATCTTTGCTTGGTTTGATACACCCATTCCCCCATTTTCTTCAGATTTATCCGGTGGTTTCGAACAACAAACTCGTGAATGGAATATCTAAATGGTTTTCCACCAAATAGAATCCAAATTTCGTGTTGCTTCGTAGTAACCAACTGCCGAGACAACAAGTAATGCAGAAACCCTGCCGATGAACATATTTTGAAACCATCTTTGAGTAGTTTCCCAAATTGGGAACCCAATAGAATTTCCTTCTACACCAGATTCTTGTAAAGAAACTTCATAATTGCTCGATAATACTTGATGAAGGAGTACAGATTGACTTTGTTTTTAACGGGTTCGCGACCATGGCGAAATAATCGCTTCGGAAGGTTAGGATCTTTCATCCTCCAATTCTGAGAAAAGAAGAAATTGACTGACAGTAAAAAAACAAGATCTAAGATGATGGTGTTGATATCAGAAAAAGAAGGATGTCTATGCAAACGAATTAAATGGATAAAACGATAAAATTGAGGACATCTATGCTAATCATTATACGAAATCAACCGGACAATTGAAAATGGAATAAGAACACGAACCAAACTCGGATTATAAAGAAGACGTTACAATTACCTTCTCAATAAAGAACCATAATCAGTTTGTATAGAAAAAGTTTCGATTCCTACAAGGAATCGAGAATTTCCGTCTCCGACAAATCGCAAATTCTTTTCGGAGAAGAGAGTTAAACCAAGCGGCGGTGGTAAGTTTTGTTTGAGTAGGTTAAACACAAGGTAATATTTCAGGGGTATATTAGTCATTTTCTGTTATAAGGCTAATTATGATTTTGATGTTGTTATATATTTAATTTTTGATCATCACACTAATATTTTATTTTCAAGATAAAAAAAAATTGAATTCAATAAATCGTAGACATAGTAATATAGTATGCTCCAATCTCCATTTTTGGTGTTGTTGGGCCAAAACTGTTATTTAAAAGCCCAAGAGACCAACAAAATCCAAACTAAACAATTTTTGATTAAAAATGTGAAGGAAATCTTCTTGCAAAATGCAAGCAAAGTCATCCTAACATATCTTACACATGACAATATAACTGTTAGAGATCAATGTTAGTTATTATGTATTCATCAATCACGATATGATCCATGTGGATTCGAATAGTGACTTTCCGCAATGGCTTATCGGACGAACTTTGAAAATCATTCAAGCATTAAAAATGTCTGATGGAATTATGTGCCTTAAGATGGTACATAATGCGTCATTGCGCTAATCAAACTAGCAAATATGCTTATATGGTTTTTTACAAAATGTAAGAAGGCTAGTTGTGTCAATCCAATTCTACATGTAGTGTATGCGAAAAACTGACGAATGTTATAATTTTTTTTTTTCAAAAGCAATTTATTTCAATAGAAAACGAATTTGAAAAACATATATGACAAGTTATACGGCCTAAAAACTAGTGATCCAATATCAAACTTATACAACTTAGATTAATTCTTTTAGTAACTCATTAGCAGACTCATAAAATGTATTTAGATTAAATTTAATTTTAGACCATTTATGCAATCTATATTTCAACACCTCATGGCGAGGTAATTTACATGGAGCTCTCGTTAAAGCTATGAATTAAAAGGCGCAAAAAGCATACTAAATCGATGTTATTTACGTTTTTTTGTTTTTTTTAATCAAAAGTCCATGTTTAGAGAGAAAAATATAATGTTTCAGTGATTTTAATTACACACTTATGTTTTAGTATATTTACAACGTTAATAATAGAAAAGCCTAGTTTGATAACTACCTTGTTTACTTGATAAGAACCTTTCCTTCTTTTATTCAAACTAGGTAAGAACCCTTGATACGTGATGGATTTTTGTATTTATATCTTATTAGGTGATTACCCTCGCTACGCGAGAGTTTAATATCTCAAAAATAGTTTATATAGTTTGGTTGTTAACGTTATTCATTATATTTTGTTGTTGTGGTCACTACAAAAAAAATGTGCATTGATAGCACATTATAATAGCACGGATTTTACAAATGCTATTAAAAGTGGTATTCAAAGATTTGGTAACTACTCCCTCCGTTCCTTAAAGATTGATTTTCTAGAGTTTTCACACATATTAAGAAAACACATTAATGTTTGACTAAAAGTGCATTGGTTTTTGTATTAAACAATTTTTCATAAGTTTGACCCAATGACAATCCAATAAAACCAATTAATATGTCTTGAAATCTACAATTTATCATTATTATTGCATAGAAAATATAAAAAATCAATCTTTAGAAAACAAAAAAATTTTCTAGAACATCAATCTTTAAAGAACGGAGGGAGTATATCATAGCATTTACAAAACGCTAAGCTCAATAATAGCTAAGCGGGAAGCTAAAATCACATTAAAGCGCCAACATTTAGCTAAAATTTTTACAGTTACCGCTCAACACTTAAAATCGAAAAGTTACAACACTTGGTCATTATTAATTTTTCATTTGCGCCTAAGTTTGGGACCAAACAATAACTTAGCCACACAAAAAAAAATCAAATAAAAAAGCACAAAACCTAAATCGTGATTCAGCTTCTTCTCTTTAACCTAAATCCCTTTCTAGACTTTGAATCTCCTCTTCTCCTCACCGTCTTTCTCCACCTTTAACCTAAATCCCTTTCTAGAAGACAATTAACCTTGACTTCTGATTTCTCCAAGTTTTATGACCATGGAAACCTCCATCTTCTATTCATTGTCTTCTTCAATCTCAGATCTCTATCTCAAATCGTCTTCTTTCGAATCCCGGATTCCTTCCTCCATGCCTCTGGCTCACGTCGCAACTCTTCGGCTTCTCTTTGTATTGCTGCGATTCGACAGGCAAGAGTCTAAGATTGGAAAGGGTAATTGTTATATATGGCCACGCTGAAAGGATTTGAGCTCTTCATCGAGAGGGTGAAGACCTCGAGGTTTCTTCTATATTCTTACTGATTGGGTTGCTCGATATTAGGGTTCTTGTAATTGTGATTTGTGCGTTTGAGATTGAGAAGGAAAAACACCTTTGTCTCTCTTTCTCTTTTATGTGGCAAGACTAATTTTGTCTCACTATCATGTAGCGATGGTTTTTTGTGGGAATACGGCATGGTGAGGAAGTGCAAGATGCTCTCTTTAGTTCCTTAGATGTTATGTGGCAAGAGTAAGTTTTAGTCTCCTTGTTTTTGTGGTTTATCTTCTGATGTTTTGTGGTATTTATATTCTTCTTATTGTGTAGGAAAGATACAATGAGCTCAAGTTAAAGTACGAAGAATTAGCTAAATGTTGAGGCCTTTTCAGATTCCGGGTTCAAGATGGACTCATCTCTGCAAAATGGCCTTAGTGTTGTTCTCAGCCTTTGATAGTGTTGTAAGCTTGAACCAATCTTTGCTCACAATACTTATCGCATTTACATTGATGATGGCTAGATGCTTAAGATCTCTACGGTGTTTAATTGTGATTGCACGAGTACAGTTCGCTACGTTGGTACTTTGCTTGATGTGAAAATCTTCTATTTTACAAGAAATAAGGGTGTACATGTGACTCTAAAGATTGGTGAAGGTGACAGACTTTTTTCATATTTTGTTTCATTCTTTATGTTTGTATTTGCTTAGATTGATTAGCAATTGGATTTATTTTTGTTTTTGTTTTTAGCTATGATTCCTCAAGGGTTTCGAAATTGCATTATGACAATGGAGAGAAGAGAACTTGCACTGTTCGCTTTGCGTTAGTTGAGTCAGCTGAGCAGCAATGCAATGGCTATGTAAGAAGATGCTTCTTTACCTTACTCTAATTTTCGATTGCTGCTTTGATGAGCATATGCTTTATGCGCACATACGTGTTGAGGTATCTAGGAAATATCATGGTTAAACGTTCTAATAAGGTGATAGTTTAATTCTATAAATTGCAATGAGTTAACAAGTAAGAAGAGGACTCCTTTGTGGGGTCTTTCTTCTATGAAATATATATGTTACACTTGTCATCATAACTGATCAATGATATAGTTTCAGGATCATAACTTATCAAGTTTTTCTCTAAAGAGACAAGACCGTGCATCTTCACCGGTTAGAGTTTGATTTACTTCTGCTCTAATATCTTTTTTGGGTTTTACTTACGAAATATTTCAATACCATTCCATTCCACCACATACCAAAAGTAAGTGTTATATCCTTGTAGATTATCTTCATTACTCTTTCTTGGTTTATATGTATTATGATATTAAAAAATTGAATTGTTTATTTGTTAGGTTGAGCTGCTTCTTAGATTTCATCAAAAAGATTTCACATGTCTTATTGGTATTTGCGAAGAAGGTGATAAATTGTCTCTAGTCTCCATCTCTGTTTCAGGTTATTAAGCTTTTAAATCAGCTGAAGCCACAATATAGAAGGGCAAGCTTAGAAGTGCAAGTAAACTGAGGACGAAGTTTGTTTCTCTTTGTCGTTGATCTCATAGACCCTTATCACTCTTGTCTCTTGTTGTGTAAGAGTAGTACATGATATTTTTGTTTAGGATTTGGTTTAGATTAGAAGTTTGCAAGACTTGTAATACTTTTTGTATGGATTTTCTATGAAATAAAAATATTTAAATATATAATTTTTTGACCAAATTTAATTTATATACAAATATTATATATACATATATAATCCAAAATAGGTAAAATGTAATTAGAAAAATAGTACTGACAAACTACTACATAACATTTCACGTCACAAAGAATGAGCTATAAAAATGTATATTAAAGCGTTTTAATAATGCTATGATAGAAAGATTTATAATAGCATACCAAAAAACGCTATTATATGAGGTGACCCTATTATAGCTGGGGTAGATATAGCGTTTACAAAAACGCTATTAATCACCTATTATAGCGTTTATCGTGTGCTAAGAATGCGCATTTTTCTTGTAGTGGGTGTTTGGTTTTCTTGACCAAGTTACTATAATTTCAGGCGCAATATAGTTTTAAATTACATATTAAAATTACTCTCACATGATTAGAATTTGGTTCTCCAGATTGGTTGCTTTTTTCCATGTTTTAAAGACCATTCGCGGCACCAAGATGTTAGTAAAAACATAACCAAAATATCTGGTTTTAACTAAAGGAATCATCCACTTATTTTATATTTAACAAAACTATAATACAGGGGAGAAAATGAAAATGTGGAAAAAAAACCGAAAAAATTGCATAAACAATAATTTTTTGATAAGGGTAGTATTGCAAGTTTGGTGTAATGGAAAGGGAAAACAATTCGAGAAGCAAAAGTATACATGTGTTGCTCAATACGAACAACAAAAATATGAGCATGGTATTAATGTGTATATATATATATAATATACGAATTCCAACAATATAGTTGTAAATAACTATATAAGTGAAGTAAATGCAGTATTCATTATTTATAGATTTGTTTTCTATGTATTTACTACTCCCTCCGTTTCATATTAGTTGTCATTCTACGCTTTTTATTTTTTATCAAATTAGTTGTCGTTTTACATTTTCAATGCAAATTTATGATTGATTTTCAGATTTTAATCATACTCTTTTAGCTTATTAACTACACATATCAAATGAAAAACACATTAATTAGGGGTAAAACAGATTTTTTAAGTGTTTTCTTAATTGACGTGAAATCACATAGAACGACAACTAATATGCAACGGAGGGAGTAGTTTTATGTGAACTAGGTGAATACCCGCGTCGCGCGGGTTTAGTTTTACAATTTGTGTATAATTAACAAAATTATAATATAGGGGTGAAAATGAAAATGTGAAAACAAACTGAAAAAACAATGCCATTTCTTTTTCTACGCACAAACAATAACATTGATGCGGATTCTATTCCAGGTTTGGTGTAATGGAAAGTTAAAAACAATTCGATAAGAATTCATTGTTTCTGATGACAAAAAAAGCATACATTGTTGATTCATTATTGACTTCATTATAACAAAAGAAACAAAAGTACACCTGTGTTCTTAGTACTAACAGCAAAAGTATGAGCACGGTGTGTACATATATATTATAATATTTCAATTTCCAAAAATATAGTTGTAAATAACCATAAGATAAGTAAATGTAAGTTCAATCATTTTTATAGTACAGTTTCTATACACAATATTTGAAAGTCCATATGAAGTTAAACAGATTAAACAACAATAGAGATTTAAGCTATATGAATAACTTGGTGATGGAATTTGAGTTTCACTTCCCAACACTAATCGTTCATGAAGTGCAGTGTCGTAATTACTATTAGTTTACACTTGTCATGTTTAGTGATCTAGCTATAGAGGGATATGACCCATAGTTTCGATGTTGTTACTACTATTTCCTTTCTGGATTCCAAAGTACGGTCTATAGTATCCCTGAGTTTGGCGTAAAATTATTAGAAAGTACATCAATTACTCTATAAACACACTTCGACTTTGCAATAATGTGATCTCTAGTACATGAATTGCATATAATCGACATATTAATTGACAATAGTCGACACAAATATTTTTTGGAATCGCTAAAGCTTTCAATAACTTACACCCGTCACATGAGCTCTGAAAACAACATTTGCGTGCAGCCGTGGCATCCCTTATAACTTCTTAGAATAACGGACAATTTAGCTTTAGCAATTGACATAGTTTTGGCTTTTGGGGTTCCTTTCATAGATTGGTCACTACTCTCCACCATATAAATTTAGCAGAAAGAGCTATAGTTGAAGGTATTGCAAACAGACCTTTTGATAGAAATACTATAATAAAGTGATCTAAATGTAGATTGAAGATGCATATACAGATACATGAGAACCAATCTTGAACTTATCTTGGCTTTTCACTGCAATATCAATGTCACTGCAAGCGGAAAATAGCTCGATTTATATGTAAAGAGAGATTTATACACTTTCTTTAATGATGAAGGCTCTGATCATATAACCTCAAGCTTCAGATACTCTTTGTAACTTTTCTGAAATTTCAAACAAAAGTTTAGATGAAAATCTTTTTTGAGCTTTTTTTATATTCTAGTTAGTTGGCAGATTTGTTGTTGTTTTATATGGTTTCATAACTGCATTTCTGGAATCATTTAAGGGTTTGGACATGCTGAGAGAGGAAAAACCAGAATAGGTTAAGAACAAATCAAAGAGATCATGTACCCTTTCGTAATTATAAGAGAAAGAAACTTATGTTTAACCTTAAGTGTTGATGTAATTCGTATGAGACTAAAGAGGAGGTGCAGGTTTTCATCAAGTGTTTACATATGCGCTGCTAGATGAAGTTTTGAAGATAAAAAATGAACATAAGGACATGCACCAGAGGAGACTCTTCCCTTTAATCTTACACAAGCCAATTTATTCTTCCAATTAACTCATGTTTTGTATGGGTGAAGCTAAACAAATCAGAATGCAATCACTCCAAATGAATTGCAAGAGGTCCGATAACGGAGCAGCTAAGACAAGCCATGATACACAGAGTACTCAAACATAAATACAAAATCAGCTTCCAAATACTTGAAATTACCAATTATAAAAGGACAAAACTTCCATATGGTGACATTGATGCATGCTTCAACCACCAACCTGTAGCAAAGGAAAAAGCACACATTAAAAGAAGAATTTGAGATTGTAGATCGAGAAAAAGAGATGGACCGAGAGTGGAGGCTACGCATTACGGCGATGGATGATGGTGATAGGCGTGGAGACCACCGAACATGAAGATACTTGAGATTTGACGAGCAAATATATTGAGATTACATAGGACATGAAGACAATCAGAAAAGTGGGAGATATAAAGCGTAAATTCAAAACCTTTATGGCATATTGTTCTAGGAGAGAAAACTAAGACGAATAGCTGAGATAAAGGGTTAAATTTCCATCTGAAACTCGTTCTGATGAGAATTATTCTCAAACCATGAAGCTAAATAATGATTACAAAGTTAGGGTAGCGATGAGAGGTGTCGTCAAGAGACGCAAGAGGAAGACGATGAATTCATTATTCCCAAGTTATTAGAATAACCAAAATATTAAAAGGCATATTAGTTGGAACTTGGAAGAATAGGAAGAGACGATGAATTTCAAAGGTTACTTTGAAACTGAAACTGAAAGGTAGCAGATAAGAGAAAGGGAGACGGGATTTTGCGTTTTGAGGACACGTGGCAACGTAAGGAGTGATGATGTGTCAGCACATGGAGAGGGTTATTTGTAACACCCACATCTCGGATTATGAATCCAGACCCAAGTGTTAGACAAAAGTGATATTTTCATTGCCCCAAAATTTCTCAATTACATTGTGGGGTAAATTACAACGTATGGGTACTAGATTCACTACGCCTTGGGAAAGTCTTCCTCCATTGCCTGTTGCTCCCTCCTGCCTTGCCGTCCTATGGTCCACCTAACCGGATGTCCTATCCTGCGCACTGGTAAGGGGGGGGGTGAGTATTGAATACTCAGTAAGACGGTCTACTCCGTCTCACCACCTAACACTACCTAGCTATTCTAAACCTACAACCCTACACATCACCCTTAGCACTACTTGCCAGGTACTGCGTCTCACGGCTAACCCTTTGGCGGTGACACAAACTCAACTCAACCTCATGCCGGGCACGCTGGCAGCCCATCCTCATGCCGGCACGCTGGCAGCCCTTTATACTCTACACCAGCAAGCTGGTAACCTGACCAGTAAAACTGGTGTGCCTGGCCCCCTGGCAGCCAATCCTCTAGTCGGCCCGTCGGCGGACTTCCCAAGTTAAGGCACTACAGACCCTTCTAGCGATCCTCAGAATGCTAGGTCTTCGTGCCCTCTTTCAGGCCAAACACAAACAAGGCGGAACGCATGCCCATACATACGCCCCTATGCAATATTTAAATGGTGGCATTGTGAACCTATTATCCTACCGGTTTAACATGCTTTTAACTACTAGACTATCCTAAGGTTCACAATCAAGCTACCTACTCCGGTTAATCCTAGTCCTTTATACCTCTAGGTTCTCAAGCAATAGCCGAAGCATTTCAAGCAATACCTTTTGCCCCGTATGGTCGGCCCCAGTTAAGCATGGCTATTCCAATACGTTACCCATGACTCATCTATGGCCATACAGTGACCGTCCCTGCAGAAATACACACATAAAACTATCCATTAATTGTGGGAGACTCGCGGTCCCGCCTTGCCCATCACTGGCCTTAGCGTTCCCGCAGCCTCGCCTCTAACCCTGGAGTCGTATTCGGCCGTACGAGTTTGCTAAGCCTCCTTAGCGCTTCTCTTGTTGGCCTACATCGTCTAGACTTTCTACCAGGTTGACTAAGGCGTGTCTGTACAACTATCGAGTTGGCCGACCACTACCTGTCCGGCCTACAACATTCTCTAGTAGTCTGCCGAGTCCAACAAACAAGCGAACCATCGAGTATCCTTACGGCCTTGCGGCTGTAATGCTACCATAGCTCTATTTTGCGGTTCAATGATCGGTTAGTATCAGACCTCTCAGCCTGCCACGCTAATCCTCACATTTGGCCTACTGGCTCTCTCTTCAGAGTATAGCTGGCCTATGCATTGTCTACTTTCCTAAACTACATGCGGTGCGAGTAGGAACTAGACATGATCCTGCCATGACTAGTTTCCTGTCCGCCAAACAATGAGTAACTCTTGGGCCGGCTTAGTCCGAGCCAAGTTTCCTCGAGATACAAGGTTGAGTCCCACGACCGGTACACCTAGGTACGTGTACTCTCACCAAGTTCCATTGTGATAGCCGAGTTGCTTAACAATCTATGTTAGCCTTGTCATGCTCCTATACTGTCTCACCTATGAGTCCATAGCCAGATCGCCATGATCTGACCGGATGCTCTGCTACTGTTGGTAAGCAAAGCATGCTTTTGCTTACCAGACGTGATTTCGAACCGAGACCGTATCGATTTATATCGAGGCCTTACCGATTTGCGGCACAGTGGTTGGCACTGGCTGTCTAGCTTTATCTACGATCATCGATGCCTTCACCGATGATTACCGGTTCGTTCATCGCGGACGAACAAGGTATCGTACCAATACACCGAGGCCTACACGAGGCTTATCGATGCCAGTCAGCGATCACATCGCTGACTGCCCTTGCGAACTGCTCAGTTATCCTCGATGGCTAGTGGTAGATCGGTCGTAGGCCTCCTCGAGGGCCTATCAACGCGTCCCCATGGTCCGACCGCTTATACTACCTGATAACCACTATTAGCACTGCCGGATCGTTGAGCGTCCGTACTGATTTCTCATCGATACGTCCCTCGTGGTACGATCCGAGGCTCACTCGTCTTGATCATCGATCAGCCTTACTACTTGCGGTGCCTGGTCAAGGTGTCACCGGCCCTGTCGAGGCACCACCAATGCCTCGCATTGATGCCCTCTTGAGGCTCACCGATGCCCTATCAAGGCGGCCTCTACTCAACTCTAGGACACTCAGTACCCAGTCGTGTTGTCACCGGTATCTGACCGATGGCAACCCTTGGCGCTACCGAGGCCTACCGTCGGTATCCAATCATGTTGTCATCGAGGCACCCCGAGGCCATACCGATGCCAACCCTTGGCGCTACCAACACTACCGGTTATGTATGGAATCACTATCCGCACAAGACCACTACTACTACTATACTACTACATTACTCTACCCTAACCCATACTACTAAGACTACTGCATGAAAGCTATAAGGAAGAGAATAGAAAGGGAGTATTAGGTACGGATCGCGCCTTACCTTATACCGCCTCTCCTTAGGTGGGGTGCCGAGTTCCTTCTCGAGCTCCTCCTTTTCTCTCCCTCTTAAGCGTGTATCTTTGGCTCTAGAGAGGAGAGAAATATTTTGGTGTGTGTAAATAATGAGCTCCCTAGCTCTCTATTTATACTACACCGAAAACCCTAAGGAGAATATCCACTTTCCTTATTTTTCTCCACCTCCTTACTACTCGGGCCGAAAGCCCATTACTCTTCCCTCTTCTCCACGTTTTTCCTCTTTCCGCCCCCTTTACTCTTGCGTTACTGCACAACAGGTCCTTCGTTGATTTCCTAGTTCTACCTATACCCTTCCCTATCCCCCAACCTATCCTATACTCAATCTATCCAATACCCGACCTAACCTATTACCTTTTTGCCTCTTTTCCCTACTAAACCTCTTGCTGGATTTCCTGCTGAGTACCTTGGGTCTCTGCTGCTTGGTCTGGGATGTTATAAATTCTCCCTCCCTTAGATTGGATTCGTCCTCGAATCCAAGATCGCAATATCTCGTCCTTCGTCAAGCCATATTACGTTTAGGGGTTTCGTCTAGGATCATCATGCCTCCGCCGGTTGTTCCTCCAAGATTCGCTTGCCTCCATCATGTCTTCTTGTTGGTCGCTCCTTATCGATTCATCGTACGCTGCATACCGAGCCTCATAAGTTTCTTCTAGGCGCCACCTCTTCTACCCAAGTCCTTCGGTTTCTTCAGTGGTTTCCTTTCCCACTACGGGTGACCCTTAACTACTGCTTCTAAACGCAAGGCCATGTGCTATAGGTGCTCCTCCGGGTGATTGGAAAATGTGGCTATGAATGGCTTTGAACATCATCTTCGTCCTTTGTCTAAAGGGTTGCTGCTAAGTCTCCACAAAGAACATGTTGCTCGAGATGCTCGAAGATCGAGTCACAAGATTGACCCACTTCTTCTTTGAACTGTCTATTCTGGCCTCCCATGATCTCTTGATACCAACACCCCTTGTACCCCGATGGTATATCCTAGTGTGACTGACTTGCTCTCCTTGGTTCTCCTCGAAGTCTCCCTTGGCTTACTACTTGGCACTACTAACAATGGATCACTCTAGCGTCGAAGGGAGTGTTGACAATGATCCCTCATACGTTCACCCTACTCATGACAAGGCTTGGGTTTCCATTCCCCAAGGTGTCACCTACTACACGAGCTATTTGTTTGATCCGGGATGGCTGCTCCTCCACTGATGTAGTCCTTCCAACTTACTCTTCCGGGAACATCAACTAAAGGCAGAGCTTAAATTACTAATCCGAACTTACCAGGGTGATTCCACACGACGACAAGGTGAGGCAGCGAAATGGAGATCCTTTCCCAAGTAGTCCCAAGAGATCTTTCAAGTTGTCCACCAGGTCAGAACTGGAGTGACAACCAAGCTCTGATACCAAATTTGTAACACCCGCATCTCGGACTATGAATCCAGACCCAAGTGTTAGACAAAAGTGATATTTTCATTGCTCCAAAATTTCTCTATTACATTGTGAGATAAATTACAACGTATAGGTACTAGATTCACTACGCCTTGGGAAAGTCTTCCTCCATTGCCTGCTGCTCCCTCCTGCCTTACCGTCCTATGGTCCACCTAACCGGATGTCCTATCCTGCGCACTGGTAAGGGGGGGGGGGGTGAGTATTGAATACTCAGTAAGACGGTCTACTCCGTCTCACCACCTAACACTACCTAGCTATTCTAAACCTACAACCCTACACAGCACCCTTATCACTACTTGCCAGGTACTGCGTCTTACGGCCAACCCTTTGGCGGTGACACAAACTCAACTCCTCAACCTCATGCCGGGCACGCTGGTAGCCCATCCTCATGCCGGCACGCTGGCAGCCCTTTATACTCTACACCAGCAAGCTGGTAACCTGACCAGTAAAATTGGTGTGCCTGGCACCCTGGCAGCCAATCCTCTAGTCGGCCCGTCGGCGGACTTCCCAAGTTAAGGCACTACAGACCCTTCTAGCGATCCTCAGAATGCTAGGTCTTCGTGCCCTCTTTCAGGCCAAACACAAACAAGGCGGAACGCATGCCCATACATACGCCCCTATGCAATATTTAAATGGTGGCATTGTGAACCTATTATCCTACCGGTTTAACATGCTTTTAACTACTAGACTATCCTAAGGTTCACAATCAAGCTAACTACTCCGGTTAATCCTAGTCCTTTATACCTCTAGGTTCTCAAGCAATAGCCGAAGCATTTCAAGCAATACCTTTTGCCCCGTATGGTCGGCCCCAGTTAAACATGGCTATCCCAATACGTTACCCGTGACTCATCTATGGCCATACGGTGACCGTCCCTGCAGAAATGCACACATAAAACTATCCATTAATTGTGGGAGACTCGCGGTCCCGCCTTGCCCATCACTGGCCTTAGCGTTCCCGCAGCTTCGCCTCTAACCCTGGAGTCGTATGCGGCCGTACGAGTTTGCTAAGCCTCCTTAGCGCTTCTCTTGTTGGCCTACACCGTCTAGACTTTCTACCAGGTTGACTAAGGCGTGTCTGTACAACTATCGAGTTGGCCGACCACTACCTGTCCGGCCTACAGCATTCTCTAGTAGTCTGCCGAGTCCAACAAACAAGCGAATCATCGAGTATCCTTACGGCCTTGCGGGTGTAATGCTACCATAGCTCTATTTTGCGGTTCAATGATTGGTTAGTATCAGACCTCTCAGCCTGCCACGCTAATCCTCACATTTGGCCCACTGGCTCTCTCTTCAGAGTATAACCGGCCTATGCATTGTCTACTTTCCTAAACTACATGCGGTGCGAGTCGGAACTAGACATGATCCTGCCATGACTAGTTTCCAGTCCGTCAAACAACGAGTCACTCTTGGGCCGGCTTAGGCCGAGCCTAGTTTCCTCGAGATACAAGGTTGAGTCTCATGACCGGTACACCTAGGTACGTGTACTCTCACTAGGTTCCATTGTGATAGCCGAGTTACTTAACAATCTATGTTAGCCTTGTCATGCTCCTCTACTGTCTCACCTATGAGTCCATAGCCAGATCGCCATGATCTGACCGGATGCTCTGCTACTGTTGGTAAGCAAAGCTTGCTTTTGCTTACCAGGCGTGATTTCTAACCGATGCCGTATCGATTTCTATCGAGGCCTTACCGATTCGCGGCACAGTGGTTGGCACTGGCCATCTAGCTTTCTCTCCGATCATCGATGCCTTCACCGATGATTACCGGTTCGTTCATCGCGGACGAACAAGGTATCGTACCGATACACCGAGGCCTACACGAGGCTTATCGATGCCAGTCAGCGATCACATCGCTGACTGCCCTTGCGGACTGCTCAGTTATCCTCGATGGCCAGTGGTAGATCGGTCGTAGGTCTCCCCGAGGACCTATCAACGCGTCCCCATGGTCCGACCGCTGATACTACCTGATAGCCACTATTGGCACTGCCGGATTGTTGAGCGTCCGTACTTATTTCTCATCGATACGTCCCTCGTGGTACGATCCGAGGCTCACTCGTCTTGATCATCGATCAGCCTTACTACTTGCGGTGCCTGGTCAAGGTGTCACCGGCCCTGTCGAGGCGCCACCAATGCCTCGCATTGATGCCCTCTCGAGGCTCACCGATGCCCTATCAAGGCGGCCTCTACTCAACTCTAAGACACTCGGTACCCAGTCGTGTTGTCACCGGTATCTGACAGATGGCAACCCTTGGTGCTACCGAGGCCTACCGTCGGTATCCAATCGTGTTATCATCGAGGCACCCCGAGGCCATACCGATGCCAACCCTTGGCGCTACCAACACTACGAGTCATGTACGGAATCACTATCAGCACAAGACCACTACTACTACTATACTACTACACTACTCTACCCTAACCTGTACTACTAAGACTACTGCATGAAAGCTATAAGGAAGAGAATAGAAAGGGAGTATTAGGTACGGATCGCGCCTTACCTTATACCGCTTCTCCTTAGGTGGGGTGCCGAGTTCCTTCTCGAGCTCCACCTTTTCTCTCCCTCTTAAGCGTGTATCTTTGGCTCTAGAGAGGAGAGAAATATTTTTGTGTGTGTAAATAATGAGCTCCCTAGCTCTCTATTTATACTACACCGAAAACCCTAAGGAGAATATCCACTTTCCTTATTTTTCTCCACTTTCCTTATTTTTCTCCACCTCCTTACTACTCGGGCCGAAAGCCCATTACTCTTCCCTCTTCTCCACGTTTTTCCTCTTTCCGCCCCCTGCACTCTTGCGTTACTGCACAACAGGTCCTTCGTTGATTTCCTAGTTCTACCTATACCCTTCCCTATCCCCCAACCTATCCTATACTCAATCTATCCAATACCCGACCTAACCTATTACCTTTTTGCCTCTTTTCCCTACTGAACCTCTTGCTGGATTTCCTGCTGAGTACCTTGGGTCTATGCTGCTTGGTCTGGGATGTTACATTATTCCCCTTTCATATAGTAGATGGCTTAAGAAGAACCTAAAATTATTAAAATTTTAAACTTTATATTTAATACCCAAAAGAGCCCATATACATATGTTCAGATCGTTACTTTGATAGACTTTAAACTTTTGTAGTTATGGCAAATTCTACCGCAACCACTCCTTACATGTACATCAACTTACTTACTCATTCCTATTTTTGAGTTTACATTAATAGAAACTCTTTACATTAGTCAAAGCAATAATTTGAGAGTATACTCCTCCTTTAACATACAAGTGAAATGGTATGGAAATTATTATTTTTACGCATCAAATGATCTCCACCGTGATCACGAAGCTAGCCAATTCAAGTCCCCTTCCACAAAGAAGAAACAATAAACTAAAGAAATTCAAATGTTTTTTTACAACCCATGATTTAAAATAATCACTCTATAATCCATATTAAAAAGCAGATTTTAGGAAAGAAGAACAAAATAAATATCGTGGCCTAAAATGTGTTTTGATTCTCGAAAGAAGTGAGATTATACTTAAGATTTGTTTTCTTTGTTCCATCTCCTTGATTTTCTTAGGGTCACAGTGAGTGGGAAAATGGGAACCAACCTTGATGGAGTAGCAGACTGTTGGAGAGAAGGACAAGGAGATGGTCATGATGAAACTATGTCGAAGATTTGTTTGTTACTTTGCAGGTACCACCAAGAATTTTGTTGTTTTAACCGAACCAAAGATAACACTTGAAAAAATCACGGAGCATGAAAACACATCAGAAGATGTAAGTAACAAATTGTTACAAACAATTGAAGAAATGAGAATAAGTAGCAAGCGCATCCAGCTAATATGAACATATCAACAACTATTGTTAGTTTTGAAGTATTTTTTTTCCAGCCACCTCGTCAACAATCTGTCACACAAAATGAGGTAGTTCTATATCAATTCCGGTCATAATCTCAAACATCTGACACTATTATCAAGTCATAATACTAAAGGAATTAGCTATCAAGTCAAAATGAAATTATTATTTACAAATGTCAATGAGCTATATCGAAGCGAAAAGAATATTATAAAGATCGTATCATGTTAAGTTTGAGTCCCCTGATTAAACGCAGTTACTTGAATTCCAACTTACTTGCTTCTCTCGTTCAGTGTCTCATCTTTAGCTCTTTCCTACAAAAATCTTGTCATTTTCTTTGAGCAATTCTTTTATCTTAGCCTTCTCTCCCTCTACCAGCCTCCATTGTAAAAGCTAAAATACTTTTGAACATACAAATAACCAACCGAAACACTTCAACTTTCCATTATACTGAAAAGAACATATACAATATAGACTTGTTAGATTGTGGCAAGAGAGAAATGGTTTGAGTAAATGAGTACCAGAATTAGCTCTTCATACTCATACAGCCTAAATCACTCGATTGATCTCCTAGACCAAATTGCTTTTCAAAAGATTATTATAGTGACGAGTTGTTTCAGCTTAGTAATCATTGAAGCATCGCCTCATGTGAATTCCCCTCGATTATCAAGCTTTCTAACATAGCGTTACCAATCTCTGTAATAATAAGAAAACATGATATAAAGATTGGCAATGGCAGCCTCTACATATAACATTAAAGAAAAAACAATGCATCATCACTCTCTCATATGCAATATATATATTTGGAACTTGCAATTTTCATGTATATAATTTCTGCAATATTTTAGTCCCTAACCTTTTTCTTTAAAAGAGTGTTTGTAAACCAACATTGTAACACATGATTGGCAATTCATCGTGCTTCTCTGATTTTTATCCGAGTTACTGCATTTGAATAATGCAACTCTTTTCAAGGCTAGAGGAAGCACAATAGAGGGTGCTTCACATGTAAACTCTGCTTCGATAATGAGATCAGTACCCAATTGCAACGACTTACGGTTTCAAAGATTGCCTGCACTCAAGTAGGTCTGAGTATGGGAGTATATCCAACGAAAAGATATTGGGATTACTGCAAGTAGAGACTTAATTATATCGTTTTTATGATCCATCATTGAAAGATTAAGACATTGTACTTGCTGTGTAAGTGTGTTGATGAGAGCAAAGAAACTGTCCTCTGTTTCGATGATGCGCAACGTACACGAAATTAAAAGAAACCATCTTGAAACACAGGAAAACATCAGAAACGATTTCATATATTTGAAATTACCAGAGATGGGTAAGTGATCTTTAGCGGAATTACATAGAACCAAACACCGAGCGAAATCGGAGTTGTAGACCGTGACAACCTTTTTGGAGGGATTAGAAGTAGGAGGGTTGGCAACAGACGTAGAATTTGTGAAATCAGAGGATATTTCACTTGAGATGATGATAGCAAAAGAGGTTTGCTGATTCTGGATGTTTAAACGAATTAGAAAAAAACGGCAATTGTCCTTTGGGTTGAATGTTAAAACTTAAAAGCTAGGAGAAGATGAAGTGCATCAAACATGAGAAATTGGAGAACTCGTAGGCTAGAGAAGTTGTACACGTTCATCTGTTTCCTTTGCTAATGTGGCAGCCCCTAGAGAGATGCATTCTACTTTCATATAGTAGATTCTAACCGATTACATTACGATATGTGTATTATCAATGTATGTGTGTCTATTCAACTTTCATTTGTTTTGATTCTTGATTCTTGATTATATTTGTTTTATATTCCTTTGTAATTTGGTTTAATTTTGACAAATAGTTAAAATTGCGAACAACGCCTATATTAGTTTACTCTTTCGCTATTTTATCATAACACAAAATAATTGTTGTGATCATCATTTAAACTTGACTGGGTGAGTATCCACGCTACGCGTGGGTTTTTCCTTAATTTTGTGATGGCAACTCTTTATACTTTTGTGTGTTTGATTTATGATGATAGCTATATGATAAATATATCCACCACACTTTAGGATATCATTTTTTATAATTTTACATTTCTATACAAATGAATAAACTATTTATGTTGAGTAAATACTATAATGCATGATTGATATATAATTGTTACTATTTCATAACGTTTCATACCTTGAGTTCATTTTAATATTTTTGGCTTATTTTATGACTAGATTAGTACCCGTGCTGTGCACGGGTTTAAATATAACCTAATATCAAACTAGGGCTGGGCATTCAGATATCCGATTGGGTTCGGGTCGGATATCAAATTTTTTCGGGTATATCGGTACTGAGCTTTTGAACCCGATCGGATAATATAAACAAACGGGTCGGGTTTGGGTCGGATGATATCGGGTTCGGATATATCCGAACAAACCCGAATCATAATTTGTTCTTCCTAATTTTGATAGATGGGCCTTTATTTGGCCTCAACTAATAACTATTGTTTACGTTTTTCATCTTTTTTTTATATCATTTTCATCTATTCGTTATTCATCTTCTTCCTCCGTTCTTCTGATCTCTTCTTTTTCTTCTTCCTCATTCTATCAAATTTCTCTTCCAATCCTCTATCTCTCTTCTCTTCTCACTCTTAATTCTACTTAATAGATTCGGGTTCTATCATTTGGCCTTCCAATAGTTTTTGTGGTGATTTTGAGATATTGAAGCAAAATTGAGGTCTGATTCTACTCAAATCATGCAACTGAAACTCTAAATCCAGCCTGCAACACGGTAAAATCCGAATCGAGATAACCAATTTCCATAATTTTGAAATCTTATGGAGATGATCTCTCGCTGGATCTGATAAGAAGAGAAGCTTTAGTCGATGGCTAGGTGTGTGTTGATTGGATCGGATAACCGATCGGTTATCGGGTAATAACCGAACCCGATCGGTTATCCGATCCAATTACATATGCTAACCGATCGGTTAAATATTACTATCCGTATCCGATCCGAAGTGCTTTTTTCCGGGTCGGTTCGGGTTTCGGGTATGGATATTATGCCGAGGCCTATATCGAGCAATTAACTAAAAATTCAATCAGTTTCTTGCTGAAAATCTGATTTAAATAATACACTGATAATCTCCACTTCTAACAAAGCGTCTTAACGTGTCCAAACCATACACATTTTTTATTACCGAATACCAGAAAATTATATTCCAAACAAACTAATAAATTGTACTAAGTGGAAACCAAATTGTACCAAACCAAACAAACCTTCTCTTTCTCGTCTCTTTCCTCTTGTTGTGTCCATTGACTCTTTCTCCTTCTGTTAATTGTAGATTTTAGCATCATCCACTCTTCCAAATTGTTCCTACCAATCAAGTACAATACATTTGTAACATGTTTTCACCGAATTTGATGATATAAATAAAAATTAATTATGGACAGAGTATTTGATAAAACTTGATATTGCAGATTGCAGCCGTTATATGCCCTGCAATAATAATATGAAACAAAATATTGCAGCTGATATTACAATCCCCGTAATGATAGGTAGGTATAATAATCCCCTCATCATTACGGGGTTGTAATAAATAAAAAACAGGTAAGTAATCTATATTTTATTTATAATTAATACTCCCTCCGTTTTTTAAAGACTGATTTTCTAGAGTTTTCACACATATTAAGAAAACAAATTAATGTTTGACTAGAAATGTATTAGTTTTTGTACTAAACAATTTTCCATAAGTTTGACCCAATAACAATCCAATAAAATTAATTAATATGTCTTGAAATCTACAATTTATAATTATTATTGCATAGAAAATGTAAAAAATCAATCTTTTTAAAACAATTTTTTTTCTAGAACATCAATCTTTAAAGAACGGAGGGAGTATAGCATTGCGTAATATTAGGAGGAACATAATATTATCAACATTAAATTTCCCCTCATTATACGTATGATTGTAAATTTAAGGAAATATAATAATGCTAAATTTTGGTGATTAAGTTAAGTAATTTAAGAAAGAATAATGTTAATTTTTAGAGTTAATTGTGTTTGGGAGTAGAGATTAAATTTGTTTGGGAATGGAGATAGTAGGAGTAATAATAGTTAGATTTAATTAATTTAAAATTGTTAAAAAAAGAGAGAGCATGACACATAAGTAAAAAATGCTTCTCCTTTAATATATAGAGGATAGGGGTGAATTAGTGAAATAATAGGTTTGAACACCTAAATTAATAAAGTAACATGTATAATGTGAAAATTTAGTAAATAACAAAGAAAAACCAAGACTAAGAGTCTACTGGTATCTCCGAACTCACATGAAGAGGTAGTTGAAGCCATTTGCTACACCGATGCAGCCTGGAGAGATGATCTGAGGGTTGCTAGGCTAGGTTGGACCATGGACAACCAACTCTCTGGGTCCACACACAGTTTCTCCTCAAGCTGTACGGATGTATCCTCACCTCTTCTGGCAGAAGAGTTGGCTATCCGCGCTGCCTTGCAAGAGGCGCTACACCTTGGTATAAGGTCTTTGTCGGTAAAATCCGATTTCTTTCAAGTTATTAGAGCAATTAACTCTGGCTCTACCGTTTCTACACTTCATGGAGTGCTCCATGATATTTCCCTCCTAGCGCTAAGCTTTGAGTCTATCTGTTTCTCCTTTATTCCTCGTCTAAAGAACACCATTGCGGATGCTCTGGCAAAAGACGCTTTATTTGAGTTTGTACTGATGATACCAGTTTAAGATTAATGGAAGTATGTTGTTGTTCAAAAAAAAAAAACAAAGAAAAATAAAATTAAATGATTTTATCCTTTTATACATTCAATCAAAATCATCATATTTAATGTAAATTTAATGTAGATTTGTCTTGTATTAATTATCACACTTTATTTTCTTTGTAAATAAATTTGAAGTTGTCATATATATAAAAACAAATTATATTTTTACATTTTCTCAAAACAAACTGTTTTTACTATTCAAACTAATTGATTATTGTTTAGATAGATAAATTATATAGTAAACTATATCACAATAGCCATAGTGTTTTAATTTTCGGAATAACTAATTATTACTCCCTCCGTTATTTAAAAATTGATTTTCTAGAGTTTTCACACATATTAAGAAAACAAATTAATGTTTGACTAGAAATGTATTGGTTTTTGTACTAAACAATTTTCCATAAGTTTGACCCAATAACAATCCAATAAAATTAATTAATATGTCTTGAAATCTACAATTTATAATTATGATCGCATAGAAAACGTAAAAAATCAATCTTTTTAAAGTAAATTTTTTTTCTAGAACATCAATCTTTAAAGAACGGAGGGAGTATTTGAATAGACAGATTATATAGTGAACTATATCACAAATTAGAAACTATGAATATATTATGTATATAGTTAATTTTTTCACAAAATTATATTCACGCATATGATAGTTCATTATACTATATATATAACTATATTTAAATGTAGTTGCTAGCTACAAATAACCACTAATTATTTATAGAGTTAATTTTATTCACAAACAATCAACTATACTTGTTATATTCAACAATAGTTCATTATTATATATCGTTAAATATATTAATAAATAGTTCACTATTACACAATTTTAGTATGAAATTCATTATATCAAGTAAGTAGTTAGTATGTTCAAATAATTTTCTCTATATTTATTTAAATCCAAATAGTGAAATAGTTCACTATTTATTTCAATAGTTTCTAATTTGTGATATACTTCACTATATAATTTATTTATTCAAACAATAATTAATTATTCTGAAAGGTAAAAAATATGATTATTTTGAGTAAACGTATAATGGTAAAAAAAGAAATGTTTCTTTTCAACGAAATGTTTTTTATATGTATTTATAGGTGAAATTATTATTTATTTATTTATTATAAATAATTTAGCATTAAGTGTGATGAAATTTAACAACATTAGCACTAAGTGTGATGAAATTTGACAACATTAATTGAATTTATTTTTGGTAAAATAGTCAAATTTAATTTTCTCTTTGTTAGTTACCCAATTTTCCGATTACACATGTTACTTTATTTATTTGCATGCCAAAACATATTATTCCACCTAATTTTCCTTTTTTTTTTTGGTCGGAGTAGGGGACAATGTCCCCCATAACTTATTCAAACGAAAAAAGAAAAAATTACACTGGGACCTGACGTGGGATCGAAACTCCATCGGTATCCTCTAACAATATTGGACGAATAGCGTCCGGAACAGAATCAAACGTACAAAAACCCAAAGGCAAAGTAAACGCATAGTTGGCTAACGCGTCCGCAAGACGGTTAGCTTCCCTATACACATGTGAAATACGGACTATCCAGTCCCTTGATATGAAGCCATTGCACAAGCGTACCAGGAATGACAGCGGATGATGCTCATTAATCCCTCTCGTAAGAAACCCAACCACATTCTCAGAATCAACCTCAATCTCTAGCCTTGTAACTCCTCTATTCCACGCAATAGATAGAGCATAATATACGCCCCATAGCTCTGCTAGTTGTGCCAAACAAACCCCTATATTCAGGACGAACCACCTGCTGCTCCTAGATGAGCTGGACCTAGTCAACGAACGGCGTGACCGAGCACTACTTAACATCACTCGCTACCAATTGGCTGCGTCCAAGTACTACAATTCCAAGGTCCGCACCCGGCGATTCTACGAAGGAGACTTGGTCTTACGCGAAGTCTTCCAAAACACAGCAGAGCGGAACGCCGGTAAACTTGGAGCACATTGGGAAGGACCATACGTCGTCACTAAGGTCGTCCGCCCGGGCGTATATGAACTCACAAACATGGAAGGAAAAGCTATCCCACGATCGTGGAACGCACGACACCTCAAGAAGTACTACCACTAGAATCCGTCCGGCTACCTCAGAAATCAAAATCACACTCAATCATCCATATATCAAACAACTTACCATGAACTACGGGTGACTTGATCCCTGCAAAGGGTACGTAGGCAGCCCATTTTCGGATGGGTTCAGTTGCCCCCCTCCCAAAAAAAAGGGGGGGAGTGGGGTACGTATACTCGTATACTCCCACCTCTCTTTGTAGCAAACCTTTATGAGAATAAACATCTGTTACAAAGACTTATCAAAACAACTATCTCTATTACATCCGTTACGGATAACTCAAGGTCTAACTTAAACGACCATCTCAAAACCGCCGCTGCTGGCCACAACGACGACTTCTCACAAAAACTCCGCAGAATAAATACGACAACATCCACCATCGGATAAAGCGCGCTATATAAATAAAAATGGTTCATTATAGGAGCAGGTGCGTTTAGAGAGAAGCGCACATGTAACCGAAGTGACCAGTTCAAAACCCAACAACATCGTTGGTCCAAAGCGACGATCGTCACATGAGCGGTCATGATAAAAAAAGCGAACATGATCGTAAGCCAAGTCGTTCGTTCAGGAAACCCAGTTATACTTACACTGGTAACAACCACGATAAAAGGAATGTATGTTCCACTGGTCAAACGTCTACAACAAAGTACGGTTCGTCGTTACTAAGATTTTCTTTGAAAGACTAAGCACAAATTGTTGAAAAGAAGATCATCGATAGGCTAAAAACCGCATTCATTATCATCTTGCAAAAATACAAGGTAAAATCATCCATGGATAAAACCCGTCCAGACGGTAAAACATCAAATCCAGAAAACCTAAAGCCGAAAAACATAAGGCAGCCTCTTAGGCGCGAAATCAAAGTCAATATCTAAAAAAGCGCTAACAGATGCGCAAAACACAACTAAGCAACGGTCTCCTCGTCCACTCCTGGACCTGGAGGAGCAACCTGAGTGACAGGCGCCCCCTCAGCCTCCGTCTCTCCAAAGACGTCGTCAAGCCTCAGATCCTCAGTAAGCGCGTCGATCCTCGGCCCTTGGAAATCCTCGTCAGTCCTCGCCTCCTCAGGAGCTCCAATAGCGCCAGCGCCCTCGGCGACATCGTCGATCCTGGTCTTGGTCACCTCGGCCCCAACTCCGCCGATTAGGGAGAACTTCCCATCTACACCAACTACCGCGGCCTTGCAAGAGCTGGTGCCTCCAAGGAGGGACCCCGAAGGATCGGCTACACCGACACTTGCCGCGTACGTCTCGAGTGTCCGGTCCTGGGCGGCCGCGTTGGGCGCCTTAACCTACAAGAAAAAGAGAGAAAGGAGTGTGACTTTGAAAAGGAGAAATAACTGCATCTACCCGAGGGAGTAACTACGTTTATAAAGGGGAGACCACTAACCCGCGGATCGAGAACGTGCAAAAGTCCGTGAAGGTTCTTCATCAACCGCTCAAAACGCTCATCGTCCCCGGCGTGCTCCGCTACGTCGGCGGTAAGAAAAGTAAGCTCGTCCTCTAGTCTGGGAGGCTCCTGACCGTCAATAAGTCCCAGCAACAATCTGGCAAAGTCGAGGTTGGCTACTCTCTGCACCTGGTAGACCATGTTGCCCCACGGATCGCCCTGGAGCTCATCGAACTTATTCCTGGCACGAGTGAACTTTCTCTGGAGACTCTGGATGTGCTCGTCCGCCTGTCTCAGCTTCTCCGTAACTGCGACAAGCTCACCGCTACGCTTCGTCAAGATCGCGGCCGAACATTGCTCTCTCTCTCCTCCGCGGCGGCAAGAGCCGTCACGGACCTCTCCGCCTCGGTGAGTAGGGCCTTCGCAGACTTCTTCGCCGCGGCCCTAAGCTGGATTATCTCTCTGGATTTGCTATCAAGCTCGGCATTCTTCTTATCTATCGATGCCCAGGCCGTAGTACGCTCAGCTAGAAAGCCCGCAGCCGCGGAACGCGCGGTCTCAGTGCGACGCGTCTCATCCTCCAGCTTCTCGTTCAAGTCTTCTATCTTGGCCCCAAGTTCGTGTCCCACCTTGTTCACCAGGGCTAGAAACTGTCAAAAGAAAAAAAAATATATAATAAGAGACAGAAGAGTGTCAAAAAGAAGGAAAGAAACACTAAGTGTTAAAGGACGATAAGCAGAAAGAAAGGATAACCTACGTTCAGTCCCTGGCGCATCATGTCTCCGGAAGACTTCGTGTTGATCAGAGCCACATCGTCGTCATCAAAAACCAGAGTAGAGAAGAGGCTTCTAGCGGAAGCCTTGCTCTCAAAGACGCTACTAGAAACGCGACGAGGAGGCGAGGCGGATCTCGCCCGAGCCCTCTTCGGCTCTCGGTCCACGTCAATCACGTCGTCCCTATCGGATGATCTCTTGCGGTCGTCGCCCGCATGACCCTTCCCTTTGGCCGCCTTCTTGGCATCATAGTCGGCGCGAAGAGGAGCGGGCACTGCAGGCAGAGCGGCTACAATCTCAGTCCTAGTCGAAGAAGGGAGACACGATCCCTTAGCAGCAGTGGTGGTCTTCCTGGCGGAAGTGTCACGTGGCTCAGAAGGAGGCACAGTAGTCGGCTCAGCAGGAGCCGACGCAGTAGTCGGCCTGGTAGAAGCGGGCACGGTAGACGACTTGGCAGAAGCTGGCGCAGTAGTCGGCGTGACAGGAGGTGGTGCAGTAGTAGGCACGGCCGGAGCCGGCACAGTAGTCGGCGCCGCAGAAGTGGTCGCAGTAGTCGGCGTCGGAGGCTTGCCAGTCCCCGCGGTCCTACGCGCTAAACTCCTGAAAGATCGTGGACGCTCCATCTCTGACTGAATGCCTCCTGAACAATCTGAAAAGCGAAAACTTGAGACTGAAGAACCCCCAAGGAAAGCTCTCGCTTTCTCGACACGTCGCAGTGAGAAGTCTTTCTTCCAATTGCACCCTCGTACGCTGAGCAAATCCCAGACTGCCTTCCAATTGCTCGGAACCTTCGGTGCTGGGCCTGTCACTGCAAAAAAGACATGAACAAAAACAAGAGGTTAGAATCAATATAAAAAGACAAACGCATCACGGGCAATAAAAGTAAAACTAGCCGACTCCCAAAGATAGACAACGGGGCCGGCTACCCTTTGTAAGCCATCTCGATTGGATTAGGCCTAGTCCATCTCCCAAAGTCTCTTCGCATATCGGCACGAAAAAGAAAAAATCCATCCATTGCCAGTCTTTGCTGCCAAATCCGTGGATAAGTCTAAGATTCTTCCGGTTTACAGCGAAGTATACAAGCTTGGAGAAGGGAGAGGACCGCCGAATATCCACGAAGCGCATCAGGTGATGAACACTTAAAGTTTCCCCGCACTCATAACTCCGAACGAGGGTTCCTACTAAGTGACGAATTCCTCGAGGGGTGATTTGCGAAATTGAAAGTCTATACTTTGCTAGAAGCTCGAGAATCACATACGGAACGGGAAACCACAAGAAGCACGCTTCGAGAAAACTCTCGTACAAAGTAAAATACCCCTCTGGAGGGTCGTCAGCTCGTTCGTGAGATTCCGGAACCACCAATTCTATTTCATCAGGAATGCTAAGTTTCTTTCTCAAAAGAGAAAGTGACCTTTCCGTTGATAGAGTGGATCCTGGCGGGTCCGGAGGTCTGAACTTTCTAGCATGACGCTCTCCGCAAGTCGAAGTTTTCCGCTTCCGTAGAAACAAAGCTAAGTCAAATCTTTCATTTATCTCATCCTTGTCCTGTTCCACCTTTACGTATGGGGAAATACGAGTATCGACGATTTGCTCATCAATAAAGGAGGGACTCTGTGCAGTCGCTGCATCACTTACATCAGAGACCAGGACTCGAGCCACTTCTCTATCTTTACAAGGACAAAGCCAGGCGCTGGACTCCCCATCAGAACAGTTTATTTCGAAGCCCGGTCCTAAGTTTTCTAAACTACTAGTCCTAAAATTTGAAATGGATTTTAGGAACTCCTCAAAAGACGATGTCGGGCTTAACATGGGTGTGTTCGTGAAATTTTGCCAAACATTCAGAACCGCCTCGATATCATCTGAAGTATAGCCTCGGTGCGGTAATCGCTCAAATCCAAATATGTAGCGGTCTGAGTTCAAACAAAGACTTGCATGTCGCGGAGTTTTTTCCTCGAGCTTCAAAGTCCCACCATACAAGAAAGGCGGACGAGCTGAAGATCAAGTGCGATCGAAAGCAGAAACGAGCTCAACGGTTTGCGACGCGAATGTGTTATGAACAATGGCGGTTTGTAGATTCGTCTCCAATCAAACGACGAGCTCTCCACTTCCAGGTCCACCACGAGCTCTCCCGTAGTCACGAAAAGAAACAGAGTCGAGCTCTCTCAGGTCAAAGTTACTCGCCGAAAAAAATGGTGGAAGCTAAGCCGGCAAAGACGAGATCTCTCTCTCCGCCGGTGAGGAACGACGGAGCAGAGCCTCCTTCAAACTCCGGTAAGAAGCTAAGCCGGCGAAACGAGATCTCCTTCTCCACCGGTGAGGAACGACGGTGCAGATCTCCTCCTCCGGTAAGAAACGAAGCCGGAACAACACAAGGCCGAGTCCTCAAAATCCACTTGCACCGGAACGAAGAGAGACCAGTGGCTCAGGTAAGGGACGAGCGAGCTTCCGCCGGAAAGAATGGCGAGCTAGCTACGTTGACCGGAAAAGCAGGCCGGCGACGAGTTTTGAGCAACGACGAGCAACACCAAGCTCGATCTTCGACTGAGAACGGAGAGGCGGAGATGTCGGCCTGAGTAACGGCTGGATCTCACCGGAAAAGCTGAGTTCTCACCGGAAAACGAAACCACCAGAAGCGACGTCGACAAGCCTGAACTAGATTGGGGTCTCACCGGAAAAGTTTAGGACGACGACGAGGAGAAGGCGGCGCAGGTTTGCCGAGTACAGTCCGGCGATTCCTCTCACCGGAGAGTTCTCGATTCGTCGGAGAAGACGAGTGGTCTCGACGGCGGTAACAACAACGAAAAAAAAAAAAAACAAACAAAACAAAAAAAAAACTTTTTGTTTCCCAAAACCCTAGATCTAAAACAGAAAATTGAGAGAGAAGAGAGGCTACCTTTCTTTTGGAGGAGTGAAGTTGTGGAGAAAAGAAAAGGAGAAAGAGTATTTATAGTATTACTGTCAAAACCCTGGAGTGGCACGTTTCTGTATCCAGCGAGAACAATTTTGATTTCTGAAATAAATCAAGCGTTTGATTTCCAGCGGAAATTAACAACTCTAATTTCTAAAGGAAATTTATATTTCCAATTCAGCGGGAATTAAATTTTCAACTTCCGGGAAAAACAGTATCTTTACTGAGTCCGGAAAGCAACTAAACAGAGACATGACGTCCAACTCAGCATTAACGTGAACATGTGAGGGTTGGGCGAGATAAAACAAGTTTTACGAGCTTTAACGAGAACAAGCTCTCCGACCTTTACCGGACCAGTTCCTCCGAACACAAATTCGGAAACACAAGTCTATTGAAAATCCTTACTGGGCTGTACGTTAAACATGAACACGAGGGCTCAGTAACATCGGCAGGTCCTCGGAACAAGTTTTCATAATCTCATCTCGTCAGACGCAGGCCAAGCAGTACATTTTCTTGAAAACCTCACTACGACTTTTACCTCGGCATCATCATAACTGATACTACCGAGCTGGGGGGCTAACTGTTGGGGTCAGATCTCACTCCGGTAGAGATCGTCAAGAAAATGGCTAAGTACCAGAGGTAGGCACGCAACTATCTGGACCTGCTCCGTCTCAGGGACTAGCTCTGTCTCTGGGACCGGCTCTCCAGAATGACTAGGACTAGGACTAGGACCTCGGCATCTTTCCAGGACGACGTCTGTAGTAGTCATTTAGACTCCAAGAGACCGTCGCGACCATTTCACTTCAAGACAAGGAATGGGCCGAGCGTCGGGCCCACATTGGAGAAAACAAGTCGGAAGCCCACGAGTAACAAGTCGCGCCGACCTCTACTGCAAGACTGGGCCTGGAAGGCGATCTTCCAGATTTGGGCCCATGACGAGGACGAGGTCAAAACTTAAAGACGGCGCCGACTATGCTGGAGAGAATCCCGAAGATTGAGGGATTCGAGCTTATCTCTTTAGGCGTAGACTTAGACCGACTTAGATTTGTATAAATAGACCTAGGATACCTCTAAAAAGGGGATCCGCATTATTACACAGAAATCACTTGTAAACTTTGTAAACAAATTAATAACATACTCTCTTGAGATCTTCGCTAGGTGTTTCTCATCTTAGAGCTTTCAGACCTAGACCACTGACTATTTCAACTGTGCAGGTTTCCACCACCACAACCCCTAGCATCAGTCTCCATCCTCGTTCCTAAGAACACCACCCGCCGTTGCTAACCCCAGATTCCCTCGCGAAGCCCCGTCAGTATTGAATTTAAGCCATTGCTCCCTTGGCTTTTTCCATGATATCCTTCTTTCAATCCTAACCCTCTTTGTCGCTGCATGTTCATTGGTTTTAGCATGAGCAAGATTCACCTCCGTAGCTACCTCTCTTACAAACTTAACTCGATCCTTGCATTGTCGAATCACCCCAAATATGTCACCACATCTCCACTTCCACCCCCACCACACTGTCATGGCAAATAAAGTGGACCATATAATACCATTAATAACTCTATTATCCTCAAGATTCATGTACAACCACTCTATCAATGATCTTTAGAAAAACTCCCTCTTGAGTCTCTGTGGCACTAATCGATCCCAAAGACCCGAGATCGCTGGACAATCACGAAGTATGTGTATGATGGTCTCCGCTCCTCCTTTACACACTTGACACACATCGGTGTCACATAGATGTCTTCGCTTTCTCTCTACGTTCGTCATGAGAACTTGATGCACTCCTAACCATAGAAACACACAGACTCGTTCTGGTACTATCACTCGCCAAATACTATGAAACAATCGCCCCAAGTCCTGATGTGGGGTATCATCATGCGTGAGTAACATATAGGCTGAGCTCACTGAAAAGTTCCCATCATTACTTGCATTCGAAGAAGGTCTATCTTGTGCCCCCGTTACGGTGTCCAAGACAATCGATCGTAGTTGCAATAAGTATCTTTCTTGTAGAAGCTGCTCAATTCTGTTGAACTTCCAACCCATACCTTCATCCCAGAAAACGCAAGCTTTGGCATCAACCTCAGCCACCAGAATCTCTCCTGTTACCACCTCAGCCAGTGGTTGATTGAACAACCATTTGTCAGTCCAGAATCGTATCGTCTTCCCATCTCCAACCACCCAACTTATGCCGGGAACAACAACCTCACGTAGACCAATTCCAACACTACGCCATGTTGATGACCACGTTCCTTTAGGTACCAGCCAAGACCGATCATGAATCTCCTTGACTCCATATTTGCTTCGAAAAACACGTGCCCACAAACTATCACGATCTTGTATTAGACGCCATCCCATTTTAGCTAAGAGTGCCTTGTTCATTTCCAATGCCGATCTTATTCCCAATCCACCATCTCTTTTAGGTCTGCAAACCTTCTTCCAACTTAACAAATGTTGCTTCCTCTGACTTGTGTTACTTCCCCATAGAAAAGACCGCGATATTTGATCTAACTTCGCAAGGGCCGCCTTAGGGAGTGCTATTGTGCTCATTGCATGAATTGGTAGCGAGGCTAACACTGCTTTCGTAAGAGTCAATCTCCCCGCCATGCTTAAACAATGACCCTTCCATCCAGCCAATCTCGAAGAAGCTTTCTCCAAAATATCCCCAAAAGTGGCTTTATATCCTTTTCTCCAAAACCGGCATACCAAGATACTTTCCCAAGTCCTTTGTCGATGATATACCACTCGCATCGCTGATCGATTTCTCTAGCTCCCTGCTCACTCCACCTAATTTTCCTTTATCATATGATAACGCTTCTCAAAATAATTTACCTTCTAAACTGAATTACGTAAATATGCAAATATGCATGTGTGGCGGTGTGGATCTTGTGTATCTAGTAAATACATACGAGAATATTAGAAAACTTCAACAAAAGTGATTTTTTTTATTTAACAATTTTTAATTGAATTACTGTAACATGAATAAAAGATAATTTATTGTATGGGAAAATTATGTTTTTGTGAGCTCTTATAATATTATTTTTTTACCAGAATTGGACAAGGTTGTTTATCTTCTAATTTTTCCAACTAAGAACTTGTAAAATGATGACTGTGGATATAGACGAAAAGAGTCACATTCACATTCACCCAAAGTGGAAAAGGAAAAATATAAGATATTGAAGGAGGTAACATATTAGTAAGAAAGAAATGTGATCATATACAAACATGGTGCGTTTATGAAGTTTACATGAAATATTAACTAAGAAAATAGGTGCAATCCATTGGCTAGATAAATAACCATCTCATCATTTTGAAGCGTATCTGTAATAATCAAACCAAAAATCGAAGTCAGAAATAGGATATTTTAGTTTTGAAATACTATTAACAAGTTTCAAAATTGAATAAGCTTTTCCGTATGAAATTTAATTGCAAACTTCTTGACTACACGATTATTGGTTGTCATCTCCTCTCTCTTCACCCTTCTGCCACTTCATCTTTGCCACTTTGTAATTACTTCCCACATGCATCTCCTATAAAGATGAAATGTGATATTAAGACTACAAACAAACACCGTAAGATAGAAACTTATGCTTCGGTTTTAATTGGATATCAATTTAGTTTTGTATACTTGGTTCATGGCCTCGGTTATTCTACAACCTCCATAGGATTTAGATAAGATGCGCAAATGAAAAGAAGAATTGTAAGGGTTCTTTACCAGTACCATATAAAGCCATCAACTGCTATGACCAATGTGTGTGTAGCCGTAGAACCAGGAGTGTTGCACTTTCTAATGTGTTGAATTTTTCCCCGTTTGCTTTCTACATTGGTGCAAACTCTTTCTCCCTTAGCACCTGCAGAGACAAGAAAACCCACTGCAAAGAGATTTGGGACTTGTGAACAGTTAAATATTGAATTATGCTAATCGCAGTTATTATGTGTTCAATCTACTGTAACTGAAAGAAATTTGACATTTACTTTTATGAATACATAAACATGTTTTCATATCGTAGGATACAATTACATCACCCAATATGCTTCTTCCTTTTTTAGCCTTCTCCAAGCAACTCTTATACGTGGACTCCATGATATCATTACAAGAATCAATATTTGCAATATAATTGCACTGTTTCTTTGCGTTTGACCTGACGTTGTGTAAATATATTTGTTCATGATGACTTTCACTACAAAAAAATCCTCTTCAATTTTCTTCTTTCCAGCCTCCAACTTGGAGCTGGAAAATTGTAAGATTTATATATATATATATACATAGACCTATTAATACAAAACAAAATAGATAAACTCAGCATCAATGTTACTATAGTATCAAAAATTTAAAAAAATTATAACTGGTTCCAACATGCCTAAAGAGAAGAGGAAGCAAAAATTGACGACCAATTCGGTAAAGCAAAAATCAAGCACAAAACTATCCGAAAGGTTGCGAGGAAAAAAAAAATGAATTACACGATTTGTTTACAGGGATTATCTGTATTTTCATTGGATTAGCAGCTTCCTCATATGTAGATCCGACTAAAGCACAATCATTGAGCTTCTCAAACCCCGGGAATTTAATTACTTAGTCACAGCCGGAATATGCTAAAACCCTATCGTGGTAGATCACACTTTAGGTCCTCAACTAAGCTGACATTTAACAGCACATTAAGAAGGTATGCAATAAGCTAAAGCATCAGAGGAAAAAGCTCATCAGAATCAATGAGGATCATGATGTTGATGAGATATTAATTTTCAAGAACTCACTTGATCCACTGAGACACTACAAGAAAACATAGAATTTGTGACGCCAAGTTGTGACGATTTTTTCCGTCACATATTTTTGTGACGCTTTTGCAACGAGTTTGTAACACATTTGTCACGCCTAAAAACACCGTCACTAACTCGTCGCAAATGTACGACGGAAACAGATTGTCGTTAAAGCGTCACAGTTTTGTGACACGTTTGCAACGACAATTCCGGTGTCGCAAATTAGCTACGGATTTGTGACTCTTTCGGTGCGTCGCAAAAACTGTCGGCAAGAAAAAAGTGGTTGGCAACGTGTTTAATTTGATTTTTATAATCAACCTAACTGTCACCCAACACGTGCCCAACTCCCACCTAACTTCCACCTAACTTTCAGCTGGCGTCGCAAATCCGTCACAAATTCGTCACAAATTTGTGACGAATTTTCTGGCATCGCAAATCTGTGACAAAATATTCAGCCTATAAATAGAGGCAGTCCCTCTCTCAAATTTCTCACAATTCAGAAGGGAAAAAACGGGAAAAAAAACAAAAGAGGAAAACAATTGGGGAGAAAAAAAAATTATCCGGGAGGGAAAAATATTTGAGAGCAAAAAGAGAAAAAAATACTCGGGAGGAAAAAAATTGGAAAGAAAAAATAATGTGGCATTCGTCACGAGAATGAATGTACAACCGGATCGATCCACGCACCAACAATATATCAACGGACTATTTGGATGGAGTGCAACAATTCATCGATTTTGCGAGTAACCAGGAATTCGCCTTGAGGAATAATGGTAAGTTTATATGTCCTTGTTCTAAATGCAAAAACGCAAGTAGAATAAGACCCGCTCGACTTGTGTCGGACCATTTGCTTAGTAAAGGGTTTATGCCCGGATATTATGTATGGTCTGAACATGGAGAGGATTATAATGTTGGTGGGGTAGGATCTAGTAGCCATTATGAAAATGTAGATTTTAGTAATGAACAATATTTTAATACGGGTAATGAACAATTCGATTATGGTACCGAGGGGGATATTTATGCTGGTATGGTCAATGATGCATTTCATGGTACTACACCATTTAATGCTTATCATGATCATGATCAAGAACATGGTCAGAGTGGTAATGACCATGTTAATGAAGAACCTACCTATGAGGCGAAACAATTCTACGACTTGCTAGAAGCTGCAAATACCCCGCTGTATGATGGATGTCAGGAAGGTCATTCACAATTATCATTAGCCGCGCGGTTCATGAGCCACAAGACAGACCATAATCAGTCTGAAAATTGCATGGATGATTGGGCGCAAACGTTTTCTGAGTATTTACCACAGCCTAATCAGGCCACTGGTTCATATTACGAGACATAAACGTTGATGCGAAAGCTAGGATTGCCGTATCATACATATGATGTATGTATAGATAACTGTATGCTCTTCTGGAAAGAAGATGAGGAGTTGGAGCATTGTAAATTTTGCGAAAAACCGAGATATAAAGAGAGTCAAGGACGAACAAAAATACCGTTCAGCAAGATGTGGTACCTACCCATTGGGGACAGATTGAAGAGGATGTACCAATCTGAGAAGACTACATCATGGATGAGATGGCATGCTGAGTACGAGTCAGAAGACGGAGTTATGTGTCATCCATCTGACGATGCGGAGTGGAAAAATTTCAATGAAATGTATCCGAGTTTTGCAGAACTTCTCCCTCGTACCGTGCACCAAGCAATATCAGGTACATCTTTATACAATTCATGTTTATGTTGATATTGTTAAACCTTATATAAATTAATAACTAATAAAAACAAATATTCATAGGAATTGGAGCATTCTTTCGGGACCTTAGCAGTCGCACATTGGATACAAGCCGCGTCCAACTTCTAAAGTCGAACATTGTCATGCTTTTGTGTAATTTAGAAAAAATCTTTCCGCCTTCTTTATTTGATGTGATGGAGCATCTTCCAATCCACTTGCCTTACGAAGCAGAGCTTGGAGGTCCTGTACAATATCAGTGGATGTATCCGTTCGAAAGGTTTTTTAAACATTTGAAAGGAAAAGCGAAGAACAAAAGATATCCAGCGGGATCAATTGTTCAATCCTATATGAATGATGAGATATCTTACTTTTCACAATACTACTTTGGATCACATGTTCCTACAGCTATAAGAAGAAGGTAAATTGACGTGATCATATAGAAATATCTTTGTTATTTAATATATATATATATATATATATATATACTATGTTTATTTTAATGTTAAATAACAAATTGTCCAGGACAAGTCGGTATGACGAAGGTGAAGCACCAAAATATCCAATTGATGTACCAGATATATTTACGGCTGTAGGTCGGCCAAGTGGGAAATGTGAAGAATTCTGGTTAGGCGCCGACGATTATCATCGTGCACATTCATATATTCTACGAAATTGTGAATACTTTCGGCCCTATGAGAAGTTAGTCAAACTACATATTACGTAATATACTCTAATTTTATTACTATAGCAATTTATTCAACCTCATGTTTTTTTGAATTAATCACAGACTTTTGGAAACGCAAATCCGAGATGAAGACCATGACCTAACAGATGAGGAGGTGATGGCAAAAAGAGATGCAGATTTCCGTTCATGGATCCGCCAATACGTATGTACACTGTTAAGCTGTAAATTTGTCAATTGTAATTTGTCAGTTCTTAATTAACACATATTTTGTATTTCTAGGTACATTTCACTAAGGATGAACAATATTTTCCTCCTTGGGTTTTTAATATTGTTGAAGGCCCTGAAAATCAAGTTCGAACTTGGCCCATGTATTATACGAGAGGGTATTTGTTTCACACGGAAATTCATGGAGAGAGGAAAAAAACTATGAATTATGGGGTAGTTGTCCGAGGCGAACAATATTCTGACGCAACTAAAGAAGACGATTTTCATGGCAAAGTGCAAAAGATCATGGAGTTCCAATACCCTGGAATTTTTCAGTTAAGAGTAACACTTTTTTATTGTAAATGGTTCGACCCTACGATCGGAAAAGGCACCCGCAAAAGCAAGGGAGGTACTGTGGATGTGTTGGTTAAATGCCGATATCAAAACAATATTAATGAACCTTTTATTTTAGGTATGAATTGTTCATTTATTAAATCTTCTAGATTTATAGACATATATGGTTTCAAAATATTTTGAAAGTTCTTATCTAAATACTATACTAATGGTAGGGTCTCAAGCCGATCAAGTTTGTTATCTTTCATATTCAGCTACTAAACGTCTTCTGAAACCATGGCTTACAGTACTACAAGTTAATCCGAGGAATCGTGTACAAGGCAAATTTCGTACCAAAGACTTGGTTATTTTGCAACAAACAAACGATGATACTGTGACGGAAATTGTGGATGAAATAGACGTACCTACCTTGGTGGAAGGAAACAACCCAATTCAAACAATTGATTTTGAAATTGAAGACAATGAACAAGAAGATGAATTTCTCTGTAATTTATCGTCTTCAGAGGAAGATAACGATGAAGATAACGATGAAGATCGTGATGGTGGCCAAGATGATGATGATTTTGAATAATTTGATTTCAATTTATATTATCATTAATCTATAATGTTTTTTAAAGAATAAATTGCACTTAATAAGATTAATTAATTAATTAATATTGTCCATATTTATATTCAGCTCTAAGTATATATATTGTGATAGATCTGAACACTTGATGAATAATACAAACTATCCTACTGGCAAAGTATTGGCGATGATGTATGAGAGGTCATGGGTTCGAACCCTACCATGTGCATATAAACGTTTACAATTTTGCATTTATTACACTTGCAATATCAGTTTTTAATAACAATAAAACGAGAAGGATACACATAAATCACTTTGGCGTGGTGGCATAACACAATACATTTGACTTAGGCGACTCGGGTTCGACCTCCTCCTGCGGAAATATTTTTCCTTTTTTAAAAAACAGGGTTGCAACGACTTTGTGACGCCTTTGTGACGGTACACCTAACTTTTCGACGGAATTGTAACGAATTTCAAACTTTATTTCGAAAAATAAACCGTCGCAAAGACGTCACAAATTTGCGACGCTTGTGTTACGGATTAATGATATCTCACCTAACTTTGTGACGGAATTGTAACGCATTTGTAACGCGTATAGTTTTCCAAAGTTACTAAAATAGTATTTAAGGGCAATGGCTGTATTTTTCGAAGGGAAACTTATAGAAACGATTATATATAGTGCAATTAGCACTTACAAATTTGAAAATGACAAATTTCTTACTGTTTGGCCCAAATCATTAAATTTATCCATAAATGTATGTGATTACACATTATAATCCATGAAAATGAAATATTTTTTCCAAAATCAAAATTTTTAGTTCAAATAACTCTTTTTCTTAACCAATACAAGAGAAATATATCAAGTGTAGTTTAGTAAGGTGTATGTACTCCAATTTAGCGTTATAAAGTTTATGGTTTAGGGTATAGAGCAGTGACAAAAAAAGCGTCGCAAAACAGTCACAAATTTGCGTCTCATTTGTGACGCGCCGACAAAATGTGTGACGATTTTGCAACTCCAATTTTGATTTTGTCATAATTATGAACCTATTCAAGTAGAAGAATGTATATATTGGAAGTTCCACTTTTGCAATATCACAAATTACATTGTAATTAACATTTTAACCTATAAAAGTTCAAATTTTTTGAATTTCAATTTAAACCCCAAACATTAACATAAAGTGTATGGAATTGTTAAAGTGTGTATATATAAGAATTAATGTTACTTTTAAAGGAAATAACTTGAATTGACTAATTGAAATATAATTTTTGATAGAAAGGCATATGAAGGTTAGTTTGGACATCATATTTGCATACAATTTGCATCAGAAGTTTTAGGGTATAGGGTTTGATGTTGTGACCCATATATTCGTGACAAAGTCGTTACAGAATTGTGACGCTTTCTTGACGGATATCATGTTTTGGGTTTAAAAACTGGTTGGGCCACATGCGATGAATCATTGGGCTTAACTTGGCCCATGTATTTTGTGACGAAAATGTCACCGATTTGTGACGGATATCATGTTTTGGGTTTGCAAACTTGTTGGGCCGAAGGCGATGAATCATTGGGCTTAACTTGGCCCATGTACTTTGTGACGGAATTGTCACGAATTTGTGATGCCCGTGGAAACAAAAACCCAAAACTCGTAACCCTAATTCATTTCACGCGTAACCCTTAATTTTTCATTCTCTCTCACCGAAAAGGTGATTTGCGCCGTTCACCTCCGATCGATTCGATCTTCTCCGACCTTTAACTTCTTTCGATTCTCTCCTTCTTCAATCTCTCTTCTATAGTCCTTTCCTTTGATTTCTGTCTCTATTCTCCGTTGATTCAGTTTCGATCTTCTCCATCTTCTCGAAACCTAATCTCTGTCTCTTGCTCAGAATAGATGCCTCCGAAATCGAAACCTAAACCAGGTGGTAAGGCTCCTTCGGCTACCAAGCCTAGTGTCGCCGCGAAGGCTACTGTCGCGGCGAACACAAGAGGCGGTACACAAGAGGCGGTAAATCAACCGCCGGTGGTCGCGGAAGACAAACCGTCAGAGGTGGTGGTGTTCGTGTTCGCGGAGGTCTATCCAAAACCGGTGGACGCGGTGGTGGACCGAAGGATTTAGCCGGTTCAAACCCTAACACCACTCGCGGTGTCCCTTCGACTTCACACCGTCGTGTTGTTCAAGGTGGAGGAAGTCCAAGCGTCCCTGGGGTCACAGGCGTTGCCTCTGGTGGAGGGAGTCAAAGCGTCGCTGCAGGCTTCACAAACCCTCCATCTGGTGGAGGAATTCCAGTAGTCCCTGGCCCCACAAGTGCTGACTCTGGTGGATCCTCCATCAGGTCTGATAGGTTTAGGACACCGGTTAGTGAACTCCAGCCTTGAACTGCTGAAAATTCGTCAGGCGGACGAAATTTCGAAATCGATGGTCCAAGCAGTCAACGTCAAAGCTTATCGGCGTCCTCTGAACGCACCGCTTCCGGTTCTGTTTCCAGAACAAATCTTCCGGCTCAGTATCCTCAAGCGAGACAACAAAGGCAGTCCCTCAACCTCAACGATCTTCCTGTTTCTCATCTGGAAGTTCCGGTGCACCGCCAAGGAAACCTTCGAGCGGTTGAGATAGTGGAAGAAGAACAAGATGAAGAAGAAGAAGAAGGAAGAAGAACAAGAAGAAGAAGAAGAAGAAGACTACTACGCTGAATTTGCCGAGCAAGACCCTCCATCAGAGGAAGAGGACGAGGTTGATGCTCCGTTCGTTGAAGCTCAGGTTGTGGATGGCAACCTGAATGAAGCTCCCCAACAGAATGTACAGTATGCCCATAACCTGGTCTACCTCCTCGGACTGCCTGGGCGTGAAAACTTGCTCCGTTTGTCTCTGATCCCAATCCCAAACATCCAAACCATATGGTAACACTTCTGAACTCTATCTTCTTAATTTTAACACTTATGTTTATTAACATATACATATGTGTATATGTTCATATTAGGATGTGTTATGACATGGACTGTGTTGGTTAGATAGGGTTTAGAGGCTTTTACAATGGATTTATGTAATATAGACATTGCTTTATTATGATTCCTTACACATTAAACTGATTTTGTTAAATTGTTATGTGTTTCATCCTCTGATTTAGGTTTGATAGGGACAACGGTGTGTTGGCTAAGGTGATTTGCAACATTATGAGGCGGAAGTTCGATGGACCGTGGTATAACTGGTCCTCTACCCCTGTTGAAGCACGAGAACTCATGTTCGAAACCTTTGCGGTAATGTTTTAGATTAATGCTTTGTTTGTAATCAAGTTTCTTAGCCATTATACCATACTAACAACTTTGTTAAGAATCCTTCTATTATATCGCAATAAGGATTTGACAAATTGTTTAAGAAACTTAGTGATGTATCGCAAGAATCCTTCTATTGTCATCTTTAAAATTATATAGAAGGATTTTCCAAACTCAAAACCACAAGCATCTATAACAAAAACTACACCATACAATCATCAACTTTGGCGCAAGTATCAGTCTCATCACCATTAAAAGAAGGCGATGATTGGCAATACATGAAAGAGACTTTGAGGAAATGTGATTTGGTAATGCTTGTGATTCATCTTCACATGAAACATCAAAAGATTAAAAGATTAATACTTTTGAAACGACCTGATCCGTTTTTTTATATAAAAAACATTTAAACCTTAGACTCCAGCTAACGTTCTCATAAACGCTATCCTCAATGTCTAAGCAAAACCACACAAGCAACTAATAACAACGGATAACAATAAACCAATAACTCCAATTCATTAAACTTATCAAACCAGTTCAACAAAGAATCCAATTCCAAACATTCGAGAACTAACCAACAACCTATGACAGTTCTAACAACACTAACGAAACATAAATCAAATAACCAGGACCCTAGATCATCCTCCTCCTCGTTGCCATGATTCCACGATCACACTTTGCCTTTACCGGCATCACATGGAAAAACGAGATGCGTAAGTATTATCATAAATACCCAGTGAGACTGTCATCCCATCTACGACTACGCACTCAGGCACGATGGACTGCTCAAGCAAACATACAAACCACACAGCAAACAAACGGCTCAACTCAGCCAAAACAGACGTGTGTCGATTGACACTACTACTAGGTGTCGATCGACACACTGGTCCAATGTCGATCGACACACTACACTGGTGTCGATCGACACTCCACATACCAGGTGCATGTGTCGATCGACACACCTTCTAGGTGTCGATCGACACACTCCCTCAAGTACATGTGTCGGTCAACACACTTCATGGGTGTCGTTTGACACAGATCACAAACTCGTCAGAATCGAACACTGCCAAACCAACACGGCCAAACTGAACGATTTAAATTAAACCAAGCCCGATCATTATAACTGTGATTGCTAGATCCTACACAATAAACTTATCAAAGGCTCTAAGGAAGCAGAGGTTTCTTGGATGAAAACACGTAAGCAAAGATCGAAGTAGTAGTTGTTTTATTGATGTTTGCGTAAAGCGTATGCGAATTTTATTTTCCTTTGAATGAGGCTTACAAAGTATATTTATACATGTCTTAAGTCGGCTAGGTCTGTTAAAAGATAAGTATGAAAATCCTAATTCTTCGGGATATGCTCCTCTCGTGGTCGGCGGCTGCTTAGGTTTTTAATCCTCGTCCTCGTACTGGGCCTAGGCTTGAAAAGTCACCTAGGCCCGACTTGGGCTTTCCGTGTCGAAGGTCGGCCCAACTTGTCTACCTTGGCGCCACATCGTCCTAGGACTTCTACTGCATCATTTCTAGAGCCTAGGCCTTCCGAGCTTATCCCGCGTATGAGCAGTGCTCGTCTTCATAAGCGTAGGTCCTCCCAGAAGTTGGCAGCGCTAGTTCCGGCGTCCTGCGCACGCCTTTGACACCTAGCCATTTTCTTGATAATCTCGTATGGGGTGAGATTTGACCCCAACAGTTCATTTCCGGAGCCAAGGCCTTCTGAGCTCGTCCTGCGCATGAGCAGTGCTCGTCTTCATAAGCGTAGGTCCTCCCAGAAACTGGCAGTGCTAGTTCTAGTGTCCTGCGCACGCCTTTGACACTTAGCAATTTTCTTGATAATCTCAGGCGGGGTGAGATTTGACCCCAACAGTTAGCCCCCCAGCTCGGTAGTATCATTTATGATAGTGCCGAGGTAAAAAGAGTTATAGGTGAGAATGAGGTTCTCAAGAAAATGTGTCGTTGTCGAGACGAGATAGTACCCGGCAATCTTGTCAATGTTGCTAAGCTTTCATGTTTATGTTAATGCTTAGCTTAGCGTAGCCTGCAAAAGACTTGTGTTTTGTTGAATTTATAGAGCTGACTCTGTAGAAGTTCACAAAGCTTGTTTTTGGTAAAAGCTTTCCGTCGTAAGTAAAGTTCTGATAAGTCGTGCTTTGTAGCTTGACTTGTTGCTTAGAGATTTTTATTTTTTCCAAGCTCTCACATGTTTTGTTAATGTTGAGCTAAGCGTTTCCTGTTTCTTGCGTTTGCTGTTTATTTTTACCAACGATGTTGCTGGGTTTCTGGAGTGATCATTTTGGTTTATGGACGTGCTGCTCTTTGAACACGCCTGCTCCAAGAATGAACATATACTTGTTTTTACCAACGATGTCGTTGGGTTTTCAGAATGACCACTTTGATTCGGAGGTGTCTGCTCCGCGAATGAACTCATTCGATTCTACCAACTTGTTGCTGGGTTTTCAGAATGATCACTTTACGGACGTGCTGCTCTCTGAACACGTCCGCTTCTATAATGAGCATTGGCAGCTGTATTTTACCAACGATGTTGTTGGGTTTTCGAATGATCATTTGGGTTTACGGATATGTTTCTCCTTGAACATATCCGCTCCTATAACGAATCATTAGTATTTGTATAGCGCGCTTATCCGATGATGGATGTTATTGTAAAATCTGCAGAGTGTTATATGAAAGATTGTCGCTGTGGCCAGCAGCGACGGTGAGAGATAGACTCGTCTGTTTAGTCAAGAAATTCAGTATTCCATAAATGATGTAATTGAGTGTCTATTTTGTTAAGATATTGGTAATCCCTGTATGATGTTATTGAGACGTCGGTTGTGTTACGACTTAAAAGTTTGCAAAAACTTGTTCATCAGCAGAAGACGGGTTCCCTGGGTGGTTATCTAGAGCTTGAGATCCCTCTCCTTGTTTGGAACGAAGACGCAACCAGGAGCTCGAGGCAGCGTCAGAACAAGCTTTCTCGGCGCTTTGCCATGCATCGTCAGAATGGATTGTCCTCGTCTTCAACACGTCCTCTAAGAATTTATCGACTGATGACATCGAAACGATCCTGAATATCCGCTAAGTGTCAAAAGCGGGAGAATTGCCAATACAGCCTCGTCTCTGGTTCCTCGCGAAAATATGGCTTGAGGACTCTTTGGCAACAAGGAGTTTCACCGCAAAAATTTCCAAGTCGAGTGAAAGTCCTCGACACGATTCTCCTCGGAACTTTCACGCCAAGCGACCGCCTCAGAAACTTCTCCCCTCGGCGTTTTCAAACTGAACGAGACTCCTCGGCAACTTCTTCTCCCTCGGTGATTTCGAACGTATCAAGACTCCTCGGCACTTCTCTAGGTCTTAGCCTCGGCTTCAGAACGAGGGCTTCCTTCGTGCTATCCTCGGCCTCGGCTTCGAGACGAGGATTGATAACGTGAGTTCTCGGCACAAGATTGGGCAACAACGGCTTCGATCCGACGATCGATGACGGTGAGAACCAGGACCGAGGACCAATGGATCGAGGACTCCTCGGCACTTCTCTGGGTCTTAGCCTCGGCTTTGGAGCTGAGGTCTTCCTTCGTGCTGTCCTCCACCTCGGCTTAGAGACGAGGATTGATGACGACGAGTCCTCGGCGTGAGATCACGCGCCGACGGGTTCGAGGGTTTCGTCGATGAACCGAGGACCGATGACGCGAGTTCTCGGCACAAGATCGGGCAACAACGGCTTTGGTCCGACGATCGATGACGGTGAGAACCGAGACCGAGGACCAATGGATCGAGGACTCCTCGGCACTTCTCTGGGTCGTAGCCTCGGCTTCGGAGCCGAGGCCTTCCTTCGTGCTGTCCTCCGCCTCGGCTTTGAGACGAGGATTGATGGTGACGGAACTGAGGAGTTCTTTCGGCGTTGTCGGCGGCGCGGTTCGAGATGTGGAGACGGCGGCGGCAGTAGGTAGGAGGCAAAACCCTCGGACCAAAAAGGAAAAAATCGCGTTTCAAGAGAATGGGAGTATATGTGTATACGTACCCACTCCCCCTCCTTTTTTAAGGAAGGGGGCAGCTGAACTCCTCCGAAGAAGAGCTGCCTACGTACCCTTTACAGGGATCAAGCCACCTCGTAGTTCATATTTTATAATGCTCAAGTTACTACATGCTTTCTTCCGTCTCGAAATCCGCTAGACTAAAGTCGCCCTTGAGTGTTCCAGCTACCAACTTGGTAGCAAGTTTCTGTCCCAAGGTAGGACAGTTTGTGGTGGAATGTCTGGAGGCACGGTGGTACTCACAATAAGTTGTTCCATCGTCGGTACTTGGTCTTATGGTACACATGTTGTAGCTCTCCAACTCGACTTGGTAGTTGCGGGCTCTTGTGAATCCTTCGTGCGGATTGAAACTAGGATTCTTCTTCTTTTGCGTAGGGGGGGGCTGATTCGTTCGTCTGCTTCGGCTTTGAAGTTTTTTGGGTTCTTGCTAAAATTGCGTCTTCGACTCTGACATAGTCGGCGGAGCGGTGGAGAGCGTCCTGGATAGTAGTTGGTTCATGTACCATCAACTCTTGCCAGAAAGCCGAGGGGCATTGGAGTGCTTCTTTCAAAGCTGCCAGGGCGGATTCGCTGGTCACCCCTTCTACCTTTGAAAGCATAGTCCTGAATCTCTTCATGAAGTCTCGTAGACTTTCGCTCTCGCCTTGTTTCGTAGTCCACAGTCCTCCGTCGTAGACCCTACGTTCTGCGAATATGCTGTAATGAGTTACGAACATCTCTGAAAGCTAGTAGAAGTTGTCAATGGAGTTCTTCTTCTGTCGGTAGAACCATTGGAGCGCAGACCCCTTTAAGCTTTCTACGAACATCTTGCAATAACCGGCATCCTTCTCCAGCTCTTTGAAGTTTGCTCTTCCCATGGCGACTTCAAAGGCTAAGAGGTGGTCTTGTGGATCGGTGGTTCCCTCATAGAGCGGAAGCTTGATTCTTCCAGGGTCCGAGATTTTGGTTCTCGAGATGTGTTCAGCGAACGGTGTGTTACGCGCCTCCTAGAGTACGCAGTTGACATCTGGTGATTTTCCAGCGGTATGGTACATATGTGATTTCATGGCCAAGAAAGTTTGTTCTATCTGTGCTCGCATCTCGGCCATCTCAGCTTTGTGTGCTTCGAGCAGCGTCCTACGTTCTCGGCGTAAACCAGATGGATCGGCCACGAAAGAGTCCTCTTCTTCAGCGAGGTGTCTGACGTACTCTGCGTCTGCCTCTTCTTGGTTACGCGGTCGAGTCCTTTTCGCTGGTGCGCTGCGATCTACCGTTTCACGAGGGTCGTCATGTGCGCGGGCGCCTTCTCGTGATGGTGAAGGATTTTTGTTTCCGCGGATGTCAACGCGTTCGGGGGTCCTGTCCCCAGTTTGTAGCGTCGGCGGCGGTGGTAGGTCTCCTCGGGTGCTCGGCTTAGTGCGCGGCGTTGAGAAGCGGAGGGTATGAGGTTTGAACTGCCGAATCGATCGCCGCGACCTCGTTGTCTTTCTGCGGGCGAGGAGTGTCTCGAACATCTTCTTCACCTCGGTTAAAGGCTCCGGGTTCGCAATAGGGTTTGTGATAGTGTCCTCCCCTTCAGGATTATCTCTGCGCGGCGAAGACTCATTCTCTTTCTCCGTTTCGCTGGCCATCTTCCTGGATCTGATGCGTTACGTGGTTTCGGTTTGTGTCAGAAAGTCTCTTTTCCCCTTAGTCGGCGCCAATTGTGAGTGCTAGATCCTACACAATAAACTTGTCAAAGTTTCTAAGAAAGCAGAGGTTTCTTGGATGAAAACACGTAAGCAAAGATCGAAGTAGTAGTTGTTTTATTGATGTTTGCGTAAAGCGTATGCGAATTTTATTTTCCTTTGAATGAGGCTTACAAAGTATATTTATACATGTCTTAAGTCGGCTAGGCCTGTTAAAAGATAAGTATGAAAATTCTAATTCTTCGGGATATGCTCCTCTCGTGGTCGGCGGCTGCTTAGGTTTTTAATCCTCGTCCTCGTACTGGGCCTAGGCCTGAAAAGTCACCTAGGCCCGACTTGGGCTTTCTGTGTCGAAGGTCGGCCCAACTTGTCTACCTTGGCGCCACATCGTCCTAGGACTTCTACTGCATCATTTCTGGAGCCTAGGCCTTCCGAGCTTGTCCCGCGTATGAGCAGTGCTCGTCTTCATAAGCGTAGGTCCTCCCAGAAACTGGCAGCGCTAGTTCCGGCGTCCTGCGCACGCCTTTGACACCTAGCCATTTTCTTGATAATCTCGTATGGGGTGAGATTTGACCCCAACAGTTCATTTCCGGAGCCTAGGCCTTCTGAGCTCGTCCTGCGCATGAGCAATGTTCGTCTTCATAAGCGTAGGTCCTCCCAGAAACTGGCAGTGCTAGTTCTAGTGTCCTGCGCACGCCTTTGACACTTAGCCATTTTCTTGATAATCTCAGGCGGGGTGAGATTTGACCCCAACAATAACTGTGTCGATCGACACACACCACTTGTGTTGATCGACACACACCACCTGTGTTGATCGACACCCACTCAAAACAAACCGGCCTCGAGCCGAAAACAGACATGTGTCGATCGACACACCCTTCCAATTTCTCAAAATTGGTTCACGGGTGTTACAATTCTCCCCCACTTAAATTGGATTCGTCCTCAAATCCACAAACCATATCCATCATGGCTAACCACATGGCCAACCTACCAGTAACACCGGAGACTACATCTCCCAGACCCTCTCGAGGCTCACATCCGCCCTATGCATATAGACCCGTCTCAGACATTGATCGCTCATAACTCATAACTCATAACCAAACCAAACCACACCATCCAACTCTCGGGATCGTCACCCCTCAAGCTCTCGGTATCTCGTACCAACCCACCTTAGTCCGTGCAGTCGTGATGGTGTTTGGTACCAACCATCTCCATACCCCTCAAACCATCAAGACACAGTCTATCAAGCTCTTGGTATGCAGGGAACTCACTATCCCCTGGAGAGACGCATTTCTCAAAGATCTGCCAAAGATCGCAATCTCCAAAACAACCTATCTCCATACCCTCACGCTCTCAGTCCTCGCATTCCTGATGAAGGATCGGTATGCAGGGAACCCACTATCCCCTGGAGAGACGCATCTCTCAAAGATCTGCCGGAGAACGCATCTCCAAGAAAGAATAACTATCTCTCTCTGAGTTATGCGAGAAAATCAACATCCCCGAACGAAATCAATTATAGACATCTATAATGCGCATTTGACCAGAACTACCTCCCAATGTCTCAACATGATATCCCCAACCCGGAATACCATCGCAAACCTTATCATCACGGATAATCCGGACCACCATCACCCGGTGTCCCTACAGAGTATCTCCGCAACTAGACAGTTCTACCCAGTGTAAAACTTCTATTCCAAGATTCTCAAACACCCAAACGCTCTTAACTTGTTAGAGTTCCTCCGAAACTGGTAAGTTCTACTCACTAAGACACTTCCATTTCGAGGTTCTCTAACTAGTTATATCAATAATACCCACAATCCATATATATAACCAACTCCATGGCATAGCTTTATTAGTGTATTAATTAGCAATGATAGACACCATAACATTACTTTTACCAGTTGATACTCATCACCAATTATGCAAGACATTGTAACTAGAGAGCATAAGTTACCTATCAAAAAAATTCAAGGAACTACATCATCAAGGAGTCTAAGCTTCAAGCATGTCAATCTCTTGGTGTAAACTCATATAATGGTAGGCAATTGAATAGAGAAGCATGCATAAGGAGTCACATGAAGCAATTTGAACATTTTCGCCTGTTCCGTTTCCAACTCCCAAGTGAACAACACAAGCAAGAAAAAGATCGATGATAGCCTCAAGAGTCAAGACCGAAGCAAGGAGGATATTACATTGAACAATTAAGAGATAGACAAAGAGGCGGAGATTGGAAAGCTTGTTTGGAGATTCGAGTATAAGAAAGACCATTCACTGATGAGTAGTCCTCACATACAAACACACATTGATACACACGTGCATATACATTCATTGACATGTATTAGTCATAAAAGTATATGTCATTGACAAGAGGATTATGTTGATTACCATTGCTTTTTCTAATGGTATTACTTAATTCCAAATTTAGGAGAAGAATTCCAAATATCACCGAGCGATGTATCGCAAGAATCCTTCTATTGTATTGCAATAAAGATTTGACAAATTGTTAAAGAAACTTAGTGATGTATCGCCAGAATCTTCTATTGTCATCTTTATAAATTATATAGAAGGACTTTCCAAATTCAAAACCACAAGCATCTATAACCAAAACTACACCATACAATCATCAACTTTGGCGCAAGTATCAGTCTCATCACCATTAGAAGAAGGCGATGATTGGCAATACATGAAAGAGTCTTTGAGGAAATGTGATTTGGTAATGCTTATGATTCATCTTCACATGAAACATGAAAAGATTAAGGGATTAATACTTTTGAAACGACCCGATCCGTTTTTTTACATAAAAAAAAATTAAACCTTAGACTAGGCTAACGTTCTCATAAACGCTATCCGCAATGTCTAAGCAAAACCACACAAGCAACTAACAGCAACGGATAAAAATAAACCAATAACTCCAATTCATTATACCTATCAAACCAGTTCAACAAAGAATCCAATTCCAAACATTCGAGAACTAACCAACAACCTATGACAGTTCTAACAACACTAACGAAACATAAATCAAATAACTAGGATCCTAGATCATTCTCCTCCTCGTTTCCATGATTCCACGATCACACTTTGCCTTTACCGGCATCACATGGAAAAACGAGATGCGTAAGTATTATCAGAAATACCCAATGAGACTCTCATCCCATCTACGACTGCGCATTCAGGCACGATGGACTACTCAAGCAAACATACAAACCACACAGCAAACAAACGACTTAATTCAGCCAAAACAGACGTGTGTCGATTGACACTACTACTAGGTGTCGATTGACACTACTACTAGGTGTCGATCGACAATCGACACACAATATTGGTGTCGATCGACACTCCACAGACCAGGTGCATGTGTCGATCGACACACCTTCTAGATGTCGATCGACACACCTCATGGGTGCCGTTCGACATAGATCACAGACTCGTCAGAATCGAACACTGCCAAACCAACACGGCCAAACCGAACGATGTAAATTAAACCAAGCCAGATTATTATAATTGTGTCGATCGATACACACCACCTGTGTTGATCGACACCCACTCAAAACAAACCGGCCTCGAGCTGAAAACAGACGTGTGTCGATCGACACACCTTACCAGTGTCGATCGACACACCCTTCCAATTTCTCAAAATTGGTTCCCGGGTGTTACAATTCTCCCCCACTTAAACTGGATTCGTCCTCTAATCCACAAACCATATCCATCATGGCTAACCACCTGGCCAACCTACCAGTAACACCGGAGACTACATCTCCCAGACCCTCTCGAGGCTCACATCCGCCCTATGCATTTAGACCCGTCTCAGACATTGATCGCTCATAACTCATAACTCATAACTTGTTAGAGTTCCTCCGAAACTGGTAAGTTCTACTCACTAAGACACTTCCATTTTGAGGTTCTCTAACCACATACACATATTATCGAAGCCAAAAACATAAGAAAAACTCATCTTGTTAAACTGGGAAAATGTCATAATCATTACAACTCAAATGAAAATACATCATCCATAACCACAATCCTCACCACACATGGTGACTACAACACCAAAAAAACGTAACTGGAACCATAAAACAAGTTCACTCCTCGGCTTGATTCTCAAACCACTTCTTGAACTTCGCTTTCATCTTAGCCCATGGTTCCCAAGTTTCCTCCTGAACACCGTCACAGTCCCACAAGACTCTCAACAACGGCACCTTCTTCCGGCGCAGAACCTTGATACTCTTCTCAAGAATCCTAACCGGTCTCATTCCAACAGTTAAATTAGGCTGATGATCTGCAAGAATCGTCACCACTACCTCCTCAGATGTATGCAAACATCTCCTGAGCTTCGAAACATGAAACACATCATGAAGCTCTTCCATGATCGAAGGCAGCTCCAACCGATAATCAATTGGTCTCACACGTTCCATAACCCGGAACGGACCCATGTACCTCGTACTCAGCTTCTCCTCAGATATGGATCTGTTCAGAACCCGCATCATTGCCATCTTGAGATATACTCTATCTCCGACTGCAAACTCTAACTTCTTTCTCCTCTTGTCGGCATAACTCTTCTGCCGGTTATGAGCCTCTTCATGTTCAACTTCACAACACGAATCTTCTCTGGCGTGTCCTGAACAAAATATGCCCCATAAATACTCCTCTCTCCTACTTGGGTAAAACATAGAGGTGTACGACATGACCTCCCATATAACGCCTCAAAAGGAGCCATACCAATACTCGCCTGATAAGTGTTATTATAGGCGAACACTACCAAACTCAAGTGATCCGCCCAATGACCACCCCAATCCAGCACACACATCCTCAACAAATCATAAAGCGTCTGAATCGTCCTCTTGGACTGCCCATCCGTCTGAGGATGATTAGCTGTACTCATATGCACCTTAGTGCACATCTCAGCCTGGAATGCTCTCCAAAATACAAAGTTAACCTCAGATCTCTATCCGACACACTACTCGCTGGCACTCTATGCAACCTCACAATCTCCTTAATATATTTCTTAGCTAAGACCTCAGCTCCATCTGTCTTCTTAATGGCCAGAAAATGTGTTGACTTAGTCAGTCCATCAACAATCACCTAAATGGCATCGGGAGTTCGAGAAACCGTCAATCCTACCACGAAATCCATGGTAATCATGTCTCACTTCCACTCTGGAATGGGTAAACTCTGCAGTAAACCACTCGAAACCTGATGCTCAGCCTTCACAAGCTGACAAACGTTGCAAGTTGTAACCCAATTGGCCACATCCTTCTTCATCCTGACCCAGTGATAATACCGTTTCAGATCACGATACATCTTAGTCGCTCTCGAATGAATAGAAAACTTGCTCGCATGAGCCTCTCTCAGAATCTCCTGCCTCAGGTCCTCATCCTTAGTCACACAGACTCGTCCATGCACTAAGATAGTCACGTTAGCAGAAACCTGATAACCAACTGCCCGAGAAAGATGAATCAACTCCTGATCCCTCTCTTGAGCCACCCGAATCCTGCTCAAAAGGTATACCTGGTTAACTACCTCCAGCCCCAGCGGCTCCTGAGAAACAACACACAACCTCAAAGTGCTAATCTCACTCACCAAGGCCTCTACATCTCGCTCCTCAGATGAATCATACCTCCTCCGGCTAAGAGCATTTGCCATAGTGTTAGCCTTACCAGGATGGTAAACAATGTCCAGGTCGTAATCTGCCAACAACTCCGACCATCGCCTCTATCGTACATTCAAATCAGGTTGAGTAAAAATGTACTTCAAATTATGATGATCGGTGAACACCTGAACTCTGCCACCATACAGACAAGACCTCTAAATCTTCAAGGCAAAGATGATTGTAGCCAACTCTAAGTCATGGATAGGATAGTTGCTCTCGTGCTTCCTCAACTGCCTCGAAGCATAAGCAATCACCTTACCCTGCTGCATCAATACACAACCCATACCAACTCCCGAAGCATCTGTGTATACCGCATAACGCTCGCTCGACTTAGGCAACGTCGACACTGGAGTACTGGTCAATATCGTCTTCAGTTTTGCGAAACTCAACTCACAATCAGCAGACCACACGAAAGGAACATCCTCCCCTGTCAACTTCGTCATGGATTGAGCCATACTAACAATTTTTTTGACGAATCTCCGATAATAACCTGCTAACCCAAGAAAACTGCTGATCTCAGTAGCATTCTTTGGTCTACGCCAATCTCGGATAGACTGAATATTTGTCAGATCCACAGAAACTCATGCTGCAGAAACGATATGCCCCATAAAACCCATTTCCCTCTGCCATAAACTACACTTTCTCAACTTAGCAAACAGCTTCTGCTCCCGCAACTTCTCCAAAACTCTCCTCAGATGAACCTCATGATCCTCCAGACTCCTCGAATACACCAAAATATCATCAATGAAGATAATCACGAACTCATCCAGATACTTCTGAAAGACTCCGTTCACCAACCTCATAAATACCGCCCGTACATTTGTCAACCCAAAAGGCATAACCACAAACTCAAAATGCCCATACCGAGTCTTGAAAGTCATCTTCCTAACATCTGCCTAGTCAATAGGAATCTGGTGGTAGCCTGATGCTAAGTCAACCTTGGAGAACCAAGTAGCCTCTCTCAACTGATCCAACAACTCATCAATTCTCGGAATAGGATACTTGTTCTTCACAGTGACTCGGTTAAGTCCCCGATAATCGATACACAACCGGAAACTGTCATCTTTCGTCTTTATAAACAACACCGGTGCTCCCCACGGTGAAGTACTCGGTCGAATAAAACCCTTATCCAACAAATCATCCAACTGCTTCTACAGTTCTGCCAACTCTACTGGAGCCATTCGGTAAGGTGCCTTAGATAACGGTGTTGTTCCGGGTTCTAACTCAATCGTGAAAGGACCAGACCGAGATGGCGGTAATCTCTGCAACGATTGAAAGACATCCTCAAAGTCCCGAACCACCCGAATATCCCTCACAGCAACTCCACTAACAGCCTCCGGCATCACAATCGTGGCCAAGTAAGCCTCGCAACCCCTCTCAATCATCGCCTCAGTCTGGCCAAGTGAAATCACGAGACTACCTGAAGTCGGTCTCACTCCATGATAAACCAACCTACCATCATCACGCTCGAACACCACTCGACCCCAATGACAATCCAGATAAACTATGTACCGGTTAAGCCAATCCGTACCCAGGATAACATCATACAGTTCTACTGGACTGATCACCAAATCTGCTAGCATCAACTCACAACCCGCCAGAATATCCACATCTCTCGCCCGACCATGAGTAACTAGAAACTTTCCTCCAGCCACTATAACCGGTTCAGTCCGCTCACCAGCGCCACTCCGGATACCACTCCTCTCTGCGTGCTCCGGAGTAATAAAGCAATTTGATGCTCCTGAATCAAACAACACGTGGGACTCACACCCGCCCACAAACAAGGTCCTTACACAAATCTCATGTGCTAAGAAAACCTAACTTTCCCATCACAAATTAAACAATCCAAAACAAACAAACAAAATTCAACACCACGGCCGTGGTAATAGCCGGCGGACGCTGCATCGCCACAATCTGGTCCACAGGCTGCACTACCCCGTACTGAGCCACAAGTTCATTATTTATTTATTTTTGGTCCAAGAACAAGTTCATTATAGGTCACAGAATTCATTAGTAAAAACAAATGTTGTATTGTATCTTCATGTATTACGAAAATAGAATCTAGTTTGAATATAGAATATTTGTCAAAAATGACAGTATGTAATCCGAGCTTAAAAAACGAATTAGTTGCTCAAGTATTTTTTAGACTCTCACCAAAAACGAAGGAGACATGGTAGTTGAGTTTAAGCAACCGGCAAACACTAATTAACATGTGATTGTTTCAAACCGAGTAGTATGGATTCGTAAAATTTGAAACATCTTTGTTCATATTGTTAGACAACCGTAATAAGGCTTTTAAGGTCATATAAATTATAGTGATTTCTAGTATTATATCCATCATTTAGATCATTAAGGAGATTGAAATAATACTCTTTCTTTTAAACATAAAACCCATTCAATATAGATATTACTATTGAACAAAAACTTTAGTTAAATAGATCTTTTACAAACAAAAAAGGAACAACTGATAAGAGATGAAAGTTAAAAAAAACAAAATAGAAAATACATATATCATTATTATTCTTTTGTCAGCTTGGCATTTGACTATTTTATCACAACTATTTGGTAAAGAGGTGAAACCGAACGTCCATGCTCAAAGATTATGCACAATGGCGGAGCTAGAAATAAGTTTTACGGGGGCCTATATTAATATAATTACTTAATAACAATAACCAAATTATTTTAAAACAAAATGCAATTTCTAAGAGAAATGTTTTTAAAAAATAATAAGAAACTAATTATTTTTATATAAAAATCACTTTTTTAAAGGATTTTTTAAACTGTTTTACTACTATATATTTTAAATAAATAAAAACTAAGAATAATGCCATTACCGTTGTAAACCCCCTAAAATAGGTGTTAATTAACATAAATGTAGTTTGACAATGGATGGATTAATTATTGTTGTAGTAGTTAATTGTTGTGTCTTAAAATCAGCTTTTTAGATGAAAAACGTATAAATACTTGATAGGAAAATTTCCGAAATAATTAAATTAGTTATAATAAAATGAAAATCCTACTAACTAAAAGCACAAGTTTAAAGCTTTTGAGGCCATCCACCTAAGCAATTTTTTAGTTAGTTTTATAAGGACATGTGGCACTCTTTCTTTTCATTAACCCTAATACCATTCCTTCAAAAATAACTATAACTCCTCTGATTAATTTCGACGTTTCTTTCCCATCAACTTTAAAGGTTAAAACAACTATAATGTTAATGTAGAGAGAACATTCGAAACGTTTCTTCTCCCCATCGCATCTTTCGAAATATGCTTGGTTAATCCAAAAAAACCAATGCTATTCCCTCATCGCAACCTTCCTCTTCTTCCCGATCTTCAAATTTTTCTCCCACCAATAGAATCCTTGCCGAGACGCAAAGCTTTGAGCGCACTTTTGAAATGAAGGATAATAAAAAAAGATATGAATGCAAAGCTTTGGTGACGGTATAAAACACATTGTTTACAAATCGTCGGGACTAAGCTTTCGATGACCACATCAATGGCGTCTTCTTCCTTTCACCTACTACTCAGGTTCACTCTCGATCATGGGTCTCTGTTTTTTAGTTTGGATTTGGTCGATTCAACAATTGGGTTTCGTTTACCTCTTTTGGAGGAAGATTTGGTGATTGGATTTGTGAAATTTTGTGTTTGTTTTGTTTTTTGATTTTGAGTGTAGCTGGGTTCGAGCAAGAGTGCTATGTTGGCGACGTTGCATGGGTTGTTTGTGAAACCAACAAATAGTTAGAAAGGAGAAGATTGGTGTGAGAATTCATGGGCTTTGTCCTCCGGGGTAATATTTCCTTTCAATTTCTTTCTCAATGAGATTCATGTGTTTTGCCCTGTTTCTTGTGTTGTGTATTATATTGGATTTAAAACGGAATTGAAAGTTGAAACTACTATCTCAAATCCGTTTCTCATTAAGATTTTATTGGATTCTCCTCAATCCTAGATCTCTTCAGAATTAGTAACTCTTACGCAAGCTTGGAGTTTTAGTTTTTCTCTCACTATGTTTCGTTTCTGATCCAATGATTTCCATAGCCTCCTGCCCATGTAATGTAAATAAGTAAGGTACTTCTCTATCTCATTTATTTAATTTCTGGTTTTCTTCCCTCATACATAGGCATCACTTCAAATTGAGAAGCATTGAGGCACAAGTCCTTGACGGTAATCAAATCAGAAGCAAAGGTGACTGCATGAGATATTTTGGTAAGGATCAATGCTTCTACCATAACCAACTTGCAACTGTCTCCATTTCTACATGAAAATTCTCGCATGTTTTTGTCTCAAGACTGGTCTCGAAAATGAAATAGCAGTCCAAACTGGGAAGAAGTAAAATATTAATTTCTCTTCAGTGTAATTCTATTGTGTTTTCTCCTTGATAATTTGTTTTTAAGTTGCTCAGCTGAGGTGTAGATACACAAGCATAAGCGAGGCTATGTAAGTCTATAAGTGAGGTTGACATTAGTCTAGATTCTGACTTACCTTACCTGAATTTGCTTATTACTGTTTCACTAAAGTATTTGCGGACTATAGCTTGATATATAATCCCTTTAAAATACAATAATCTTGGAAATCCAGTATTCTGCTTTGACATTCAATGAAACAAAAATACATAAATGTCAAGCTTTCATGAATCATCCAAAAAAAGTTTGCTTCTCTTGATTGATTGTTCTCTTATTTATTTATTTGCAGTTGAAAAGGCAGAAAATGCTAACAGTTTAAGTACACGAGTTCTACTCTCAGACTAAGTTATTTGAATGATTATCCTTTTCTGCACTCACTCTCTCTCTCTCTCTCTCATTTCCCATTACCTGTTATTTTACTCGCTCATGTAGTTGTTGGTGTGTAAACAGAGAGGTGGGGAGCAGTACAAAAGCATTATAAAATATAAAGATTAAGTGTTTGAATATAAGTAACATTAAGTGTTTAAGCATTATGAGATCGATCCTTAAACGAATTACCCATCATTTTTATCCTCTAATTTTCCTATATACTGCTTTCATGAGTAACAAAAAAGATACAAAATTTTATATATTTGTACATATACTCAAGAGTTGCAAACTCCATCACATTACTCATATATATATATACATGATTCATGAAAGTTGTCCAGAAAGAATAAAATGTTTTGCGAGGAAATTTTAGAATAAAGAAAACATTATTCAAGAAATATTACATAGAACAACAAAAATTCCAAATTTGTGATCACTAGATCTCTATTAAATAATGAAATATATGGTGAACTATATAATACAAAATCCGCGCGTATTTAATACCGTGCCAAAAACTAATATCAATTCAATAATAGATTAGTGATGTTTTAAAAGTAACTTAAAATGTATGTGGCCAAAAACTAAATTGTGTACTTATGTTTTATGCATATCTTAAAAAAATTTTATGTTGTTCACATATATTTTGAATTTCAATTCCTATAATATTTATTTTTATATTTGATAAGTATATAATTTTTGATCCACAAAATCACAAAAACTACTATGGTACAATTTCATTCAAACCAAAATATCAAAACAATAGGTAATAGCGAACGTCCCGGGCTACGCAACCATTTGTATTTCTTAAATACATCATTACCAAACTTTGTGATCAACCAGTGACTTGGAGTCTTAAATCATGTTGAAATTTTAAGATTCATTTATTGTGATACTTCTTTTGCTAGCTTCATGTAGGAATTATTGTTGTCACCATGCTTCCAGAAAAATATATTTTCCTATTGAACCTTTGCATGCCCTTGCTTTTCTCATCAAATTATAAATCATTATAATTTCCATTGAGAAGGGTATTTTAGCTTAAACTTAAGAAGCTAGGTGTTGGTGCATAAAAAAACCGACGTAGAATCGTTGCAACGACTAAAGAGGACTAAAGAGGAGACGACAAGAAGCAAGCAAAGAAGAACCTCTAATAACCACATTCAAAGAAAATGTGTTCTCTGAGGGCCGAGAGTCAATCTCCTATATTTAACCACATAATATAATATTTGTATTTTTCTCCTTCGCCTTTTTAGTTTGAAGATCTACAATGATAGACGAGTTTAGAAAAATGATAATTTCTTCACATTTATTTGAAGCATGTATGGACCATTAAGGTAGAACAATACATGGTGGCAATAGTATTGTGGTATTAATCAGAGTACTAAAATAATATTCCAGCTTCTCATATTTATCTCGAATGCAATTCAACCAATTAAACTGAGAGAGTACAACACAAGAGATGGATATAATTCATGGTATTAATGTATAATTCAATAACCACCAATTTAAACATAAATTTTAAAATATAGTTTCTCAGAGCTATAACTAAATATTCCATTTACATATTTTTCACCGAGTAAACGTTTAAATAATTTAACCAAAAACAAATATTACTACAAACCCACGCGTAGCGTGGGATATCCCCTAGTTAATATAATGAAAACAAATCATCAGAAATCAAACAAAAGAGAATGAATGATTAAAAGAAAAAGACTAACAAGGACGTGCAAGGAGAAGATTTGGGTTTGGGTAGAGAGGGTCAAATTCATGTGTATTTAACCAAATCTTCCAACAAATACAATTAACTAAGCTTGAAAACCAATTTAAAAAAAAAGTTATGGTGAAACGACCCGACCCGTTTTTCGTTTTTTAAACAATTAACCATTGATCTCGGATTATCATTCCCATAAATGCTATCTTCAACAACCAAGCAAACCAACACAAACAACACAACAGCGGATAACTAAACAATTTTAACCAACCAAATAACTAATTCTATTAACTAAATCGGTTCAACAATATCAATGTCAAAACAACAGATTCCACAATCCAGCAACCTAAAGACAACAATAAATCTCAGAATACTAATCCAAAAGACAATCCGATTTCGCCTAAAGCTAGATATAAGAGTGGAGAACGTACCCTAAAAGTTTCACTCCAATCCAAATAGATTAGGCTATTCGATCCTCTGTTCTTCTAAAACGCGTCAGAACTGTCTTCATCTCATTCTTTTCTACAAACACCAAAATGAATCATCTTCTCTTCTCTTCCAAATTTTCAGCCTCTATCACGTTTTTCTGCACAAAATGGAGGCTGATCTCTCTTATAAACGAGCCCTAGGGTTCCCTTAACCCAAACCAGCCAAACCAAACAATTAAAATTAAACCATTCGGTCCAATTCAATTCTCTTTTCTAAATTTTTGGTTCACGGGCGTTACAATTCTCCCCCACTAAACATGGATTCGTCCTCGAATCCGCAAAACACAGCCACATGGCTAACCACCTGGCCAACCTGCCAGTAACACCAGAGACTACATCTCCCAAACCCTCTCGAGGCTCACATCCGTCCTATGCATATAGACCCGTCTACGACATTGATCGCTCATAGCTCATAACCACACCCTCTAACTCTCGGGATCGTCACCCCTTGAGTTCTCGGTGCCACATATCAACCCACCTCAGTCCACGCAGTCCTGACGGTGTTTGATACCAACTATCTCCATACCCCTCACTTTCAGAACACATAGTCCTTCAAGCTCTCGGTATGCAGGGAACCCACACATCCCCTGGACGAACCAACTCTTGACGTCTATAATGCACCTCTGACCGGAACTACCTCTCAAGGTCTCTACATGATACTCCTAACCCGGAATACCATCACAACCGTGATCATCACAGATCACCTGGACCATCCCTCTCACCGAATGTCCCTGGAGAGTCTCTCCGGAACTAGACAGTTCTACCCACAGTAAAAATTCTATCCCGAGACTCTCCAAACGCATAACACATATGCCCTGTTAGAGTTTCACCGAAACTGGCAAGCTTTACTCACTATAAAGCTTCCATTCCGAGGTTCTCTAACCGCAACACACACCTAACCCGTTAGAGTTCATCTGAAACTGGCAAGTTTTACTCACTATCAAACTTCCATTTCAAGGTCCTCTAACCCCACACTCATGACCAATACCTAGGTCATCTGGACAACCCATCACACAGGGTGCCCCTGCTAGAGTCTTTCCGAAATAGACAAGTTCTAACCACTATAAAACTTCTATTTCGAGATCCTCCAACCACCTATTCAAGGCAACTAAAGCCAAAACCCAAGAACCTCATGGCTACAAAGCCATAACATCCGCATTCATGGCTACCACAACCACCACAATCACATCATAAGACTACACATCGTATGAAACCGGAAGAATGTCATAATCGCTTCACTCAAACGAAAATACATAATTTCAACCACATCACCACACCTGGTGATCACTACCAAACAAGACATTCAAACCCATGAGACCCAGTTCACTTCCCAGCTTGCTTCACAAACCCCAATTGAACCTTGTCTCATTTTAACCTTTGGTTCTCAAGTCTCTTCCTGGACACCGTCACAGTCCCACAAGACTCTGGACAACGGCACCTATTTCCGGCGCAAGATCCTAACACTTCTCTCAACGATCCTTACCGGCCTCAACTCAACCGCCAAAAACTGAAGATCTGCAGGAGTCCTCACCACTACCTCCCAATACCCATGTAGACACTTCGTAAGCTTCGCAACATGGAACACTCAAGAAAGTTCTGCATGATCTGAGGTAGCTCCACACGATAAGTAACTGACCCCACTCGCTCCAACACCTGGAGCGAACCCATAAACCCACCGGCTAAGCTTATCCTCTGCAATGGATCTGTTAGAACCCTGCAACATCTCACTCTGAGATACTCTTTATCTCCCACCTTAAACTCTAACTCATTTCTCCTCTCATCGGCACAATTCCTCGGCCGATCAAGAGCCTCTTTCATGTTCAGTTCATAGCACGGATCTTCTCTGTCGTATTCTGAACAAGATCTGCACCATATATGCTCCTCTCCCCCACTTGGGTCTAGCATAAAATGTGCGACATGGCCTCCCATACAAAACTCAAAAGGAGCCATACCACTATTGGCCAGAAATCCCTCACAAACCCAGAAGTGCACCTCGAATCTCTGTCTGACACAAAACTCGCTAGCACTCCAAGCCACCGCACTAACTCACTCACATATTTCATAACCAGAACCGCTGCTCCCTCGGTTTTCCTAATGGTCAGATCATGTGCTAACCTAGACAGACTATCCGCAGTCACTCAAATAACAACATGAGTCCAAGAAACCGGTAACCCTGCCGCAATATCTAAGGAAACATGCCCCACTTCCCCTCTGGAATGGGAAAAATGGCCCCCACCAACTTATCGCAAGCTGCGACCTAGTTAGCCACATCCTTCTTCATCCCGACTCAGAGATAGTACCATTTCCGATCACTATCACTATGCCTCTTTGTCGCTTCCGGATGAATAGAGAAAACATGCTCACATGAGCCTCTCACCGAAATCGCCTACCTCAACCCTCATCCTTAGGCACACTGACTCACCCGTGTCCTAAGATAGTTCCAATCGCCGAAACCTAATAACCAGAAGCTTCAACCTTAGAAGAATCCACCAACCCTGATCCTTCTCCTGAGCTACTAAAAGCCTGCTCAAAAGGTTTGCCTGATTAATTGTCTCCAGTCCTAACGGCTCTCGTGTGATAACGCACAACCTCAACCTATCAATCTCACTCAGTATACCTCCAGATCATGCTCTTCAGCCAAAGCATACCGCCTCCGACCAAGAGCATCCACCTCCAGCTAATGTTCACCACGATGGTAAACTATAACAGACCCCAATATACTACAACTCCCCCGTCACTTCCGTCTCCTAATCTAAAGGCCACACAAAAGAAACCTCCTTCTCAAGTACGCTCGGTCATAGACTGACCCATACTCGCAAAGCCTTTTGATGCAACTCCTAAAATAACCTGCCAACCCGAGAAAACTACAAATCTTAGTTGCATTCCTCGGTCTAGGCCAAATCTCAGCTCGATTGCATCTTAACTGGATCCACAGAAACTTCACCTGCAGAAACAGTAAGACCCTGAAAAACCCATTTCCCTTGCCAGAAACTGCACTTGCTCAACCTAGCAAACAACTTCTGCTTCTTGCAACTTCCCCAAAACTGCCCTCTCCTTGCTCATGCTCCCCAAGACTCTTTGAATACACCAATATGCCATCAATGAAGTTAATCACGAACTCATCCAGATACTCCTGAAAGGCTTCGCTCATCAACCTCATAAACGCAGCTCATGCATTCGTCAACCCGAAAGGCATCACCACAAACTCAAAATGCCTATACCGAGTCATGGAAGCCGTCTTCGTGATATCTGCCTCATCGATAGGAATCTCGTGGTAACCGGATGCCAAGTCAACCTTGAAGAACCAAGTAGCCCCTCTCAACTGATCCAACAACTCATCAATTCTCGGAAGAGGATACTTGATCTTCACAGTGATTCGGTTAAGCCCTCGATAATCGAAGCACAACCAGAAACTACCACAATTCTTCATCACAAACAACACCGGTTCTCCCCACGGTTAAGTACTCGACCGAAAGAAACCCTTAACTCCACAAACCCTCTAGCTGCCTCATCAGTTCTACCAACTCTGTTAGAGCCCTCCTGTAAGGTGCCTCAGATAACGGCGTCGTCCCAGGCTCTAACTCAATCGTGAAAGGATCCGACCGCGACGACGGTAATCCATGCAACGATCGAAAGGCATCCTCACAGTCTTGGACAATCCGAATATCCCTCACTGCAACCTCATCTACAGACTCTGCCAGCACAATAGTCTCCAAGTAAGCCTCGCAACCCCTGAGTCATAGCCTCAGCCTACACCTAAGAGATCACGAGACTCTCAGAAGTCGGTCTCACTCCCTGATAAACCAAACTTCCTCCACCACGCTCAAACACAACACGACCCCGGTGACAATCCAGATGAACTTTGTACTGATCAAGCCAATCCGTACACAGGATGCCATCATACAATTCCACTGGACTGATCACCAAGTCCGCTGGCATCAACTCACCAGCCACTAGAATCTCCACGCCTCTCGCCCGGCCATGAGTAACTAGTAAATTTCCTCCAACTTCCTCTTATGTCCCTGCGCAACCATGCCAGGTATCACCTGCTGCTGAGACTTAATAGACTGAACAACAAGGCTAACCACCACAGCCTGCTCCCACAAGTCCTCGACAATGCCTCCAGCAGTCTCAACCAACTATGCTCTCGTAGCATACATGGACACTCCGCACCGTGTCCTCCAATCAGATCGAAGTTCTCTAAAAAATCTCTTATCCTAGGCTTCCTCGCCCCCATGCCCCTACCAGCATGAACCAATATAAACCAGAAGTCGGTTAAACTCCAAATCATACCCATGAACTGATCTCTCTCCCAGATCCAGTTCCAAAAACTTCGTCTCTTAACGATCCGCAGCCTCTCGAGGAAAGAACTTGGCATCACACTCTGCCCAAAAGTCCGCCCAGGCCAACTCTGCCTGAACCCTCCTAGCTGCAACACACCACTCGCAAAGAATCCTATACCAATTCTTTGCACCTGTTCCCTTATCCGCAAATAAGATGGAACCCTACCGAGAACCGCAACCCTCAGTTGCACAACTGCCACTTGTGGCATCACCGGAGGGTAACTGGCATCGCCCTTGGTAATCGCTCCCATAACTGCTGAAGCCAATCCGCCAAATGATCATCTCGACCCTGAGCCCCACCCGCGGGCTCACCCGCACTACCAACCTCACGAGGACCCACACCGGCCCCCGACTGCCAACTTGGGACCACACTATCCCCACCAGCCCTCACACTGGCGCTCACACTTGGCTGCACGCTGGCAGTCTCAATGGCGCTCAAACCGTTTTGAAGCGTCTACGGATCACTCTCAGCCACATGCGCAACACTCTGAGCCGCACTCTCGGCAGAAACACTCACTAGTGCCAGCCACAACTACTACTGCAACATATCTGTAAGATGATCAACACGTCACCTTGACTCCTCCTGCGGGCGCACCCGAACAGCGAGCCAATCCAGCACCAGCTCGAGTACCAGCCCTGGCCCCACAGCCCTCACACTGGCTCTCACACAGGCACTCCCACTGGCACTCACACTAATACACAGACCCTCCTGATACGTCTACGGATCTGTCACAGTCTCAAACGTGGAACCCTGAGCCGCATCCCCAGCCAACTCACTCACTGGTCCCCGACCACAATCTTGACCTCCACGGTCACCCGGCCACCAAGGCCACATTCTCTAGTGCCTCTAGCCACACACTGTTCTACCACAACACACACTAAGCACTAAAGAACCAAAACACAAAGGCTCGAAGGAAGATGATTCGGACCCCCAAACCCATAAAATTGTCAATTTAACCAAATTACAATCCTACCAGTTCTACCTCGTCCTAAAACCGTAAGGGCTCTGATACCAAACTGAAATGACCCGGCCCATTTTTCTTTTTTTAAACAATTAACCCTTGATCTCGGATTAGCATTCCCATAAATGTTATCCTCAACAACCAAGCAAACCAACACAACCAACACAACAACGGATAACTAAACAATTTTAACCAACCAAATAACTAATTCTATTAACTAAACCGGTTCAACAATATCAATGTCGAAACAACAGATTCCACAATCCAACAATCTATCAGTGGTTATAAAACAGTAAATGAAACAACATAAAGCACGAAACTCGAGACCCTAGATCATCTCCCTCTTCGTAACCGTGATTCCACGATCACAATTTTCCCTTACCTACATCACATGGGAAAAAGAGATGCGTGAGTATTATCATAAATACTCAGTGAGGCGGTCATCCCATCTACTCGGCCAATTACCAAGGTAAATAAAACACCAGGCAAACACACAACACAACAAACAACAAGTAAAACAAAATCACATGAGTATCGATTGACACCACCTCGCAGTGACGCTAGGATCGAGCCATCTCCTCTCTGGCTCGATTCCAAGCCTGCGGAAACACGATCACCTGCAATAAAATGTCAACAAACACACAGAAACGATTGCACCACACAAACATCTCAATCAATCAATAATCATACTATCAATCAACCTAACACCAGAAATCCTAATATTTCATCCACTTGAGACCATGGTCATGCACTCACCTTAGTCTATCAGTTGCCTCAGAACTCAACCTTTGGAAACTCTCCTCCTTTTCCTCGGAATCATGATTGGAAACCTGATATGGAATTGTGAGACCGAGACTTTTCCAACGATATGCAGATCATCTCCTAATTCCTTCAGGTTCGACGGGAAAACACCCACGAAGTGGACTGATCGCAGATCCAATTCTGCACGGACCTCTCTCGGGAAAACAACAATAAATCTCAGAATACTCATCCAAAAGACAATCCGATTTCGCCTAAAGCTAGATATAAGAGTGGAGAACGTACCCTAAAATTTTCAGTCCAATACAATCAGATTAGGATATTCGATCCTCTGTTCTTCTAAAACGCGTCAGAACTGTCTTCATCTCATTCTTTTCTACAAACACCAAAACGAATCATCTTCTCTTCTCTTCCAATTTTTCAACCTCTATCACATTTTTCTGCACAAAATGGAGGCTGATCTCTCTTATAAACGAGCCCTAGGGTTCCCTTAACCCAAACCAGCCAAACCAAACAATTAAAATTAAACCATTCGGTCCAATTCAATTCTCTTTTCTAAATTTTTGGTTCACGGGCGTTACATATGGGGTCAACTGCCCCCCTCCTCAACCTCTACCTCCGCCAGTGATTATGTAGGTGTGTCTATGTAGACTTTTGTATATGGCTGCTAGATTTTGAAGGTTTTAAAAGTCTACCACAAAAGTCTACTAAAAAAGTCAAACTTTGTTCAATAGCAAATATAACATATTTTTAAGCAGACTTTTCGTGGAGTCTACTACTAAAAGTCAACATTTTAGTCAAATGAAAAAGTAACCTCGGTAGACTTCAAATAAGGTCTACTTGGTCAGATGGCTTCTCTGAGAGTCTACTAAGCGTTTACCGTAATTGTAAAATTAACCCATTATATTGACTTCTCCCGCAATCTACTAGTTTACTTCAAACGTAGTCTACTGCGGCAGACTGCTGGTGAAATCTGTATTTTTATGTTTTCTAAAAAGGAATTTATAGCTTATATATAATACATTTTTAAGATTTTTTTACTCTCACATGTGTCTTATCTAATATGTGTTCTTCTATATAAATTTGAGATATTTAAATGCAATATTTATGGTGTAAATCAATTTTCTTGTTTGAGTAGTAATTAGCTTCTCACGGTAGATTTCTTCAAACGTCTACTAGTAGACGGGAAGTGAAGTCTCTATTTTTTTTAAATAAAAAAATCATTTTAAAATTATGTATAACGAAAATTTGTTTGATCTCAAATGTCTGGTAATTATTTGTTATGTTTATGTAGGTTAGACCTCAAATGCAAGAGTTTGCTAAATTAGATCTTCTCCGCTAGGTTAGACCTTCTCCGCAAGCCATCAATTTTTCACGCTTCCTTCTATGTGTTACGCATCTGATTCTTATTGTTTCTCACTCACTCAAAGATCGAAACGACATCGTCTTCAAGGTAACTCCACAGTCCATCCATGTCCACGCAAGAAAGACACCCTCACGTCTATCTGCTACAAGCCTGGCTCTCTCCACTTACTTGATCACGGTCCTCTTAATAAACCCTTTCACTTCATAGAAATTTTACAAATTTATTAACGCTTTTTCTAATTTCAAAAATCTTCCTTTGGAGACTACTTACTTAGGGATCTGTGATACTGCATATGGATGGTAAAAAAATCACTGTTTTGAAATCAAGCATGTGTATGTTCAGAGAAATACCATTGTAGTCAACTATTTATAGCATACACGAATCACAATATGGTATGCACATGTGATAGTGATAATCCAAAATCCATTGTAGTGCACATACAATCAATATTCAATGCGTACCAAGCGAGTAAGAGGCCCAAGTGAAAAAGAAACTAAAATTGAAGAAGAAAGATTCAGAATGGCGGCAATTTTTATAAAACATGCGTATTAGGCCTCACATTTTTGCAGAATTTTTGTGGCCCATTTTTTTCAAAAACATGTATATAAAGTATATGGGTTATGTGTCTCGTTATTATAGAGGATAGAGAGTGGAGAAGTTGTGGGCCATATCTTTTTTTAGTTTTTAATGTAATTCATAAAGAATACAAACTTGGAAAAATAAAAAACTTTTATAGCTTATCAATCAAATTTAACATACGTCTTAACCATTGCAAACGTAAAATCATAAATCGAAATTGAAAGCTTTGGGAATTGTTTTTATTTTAACTGTTGTTCAAATTTTATTTTTGTATTAGACCCCAAATTTTATATATTAGGGCACAATTTTTATTTTCGTATTAGGCCCCAAATATCTCAGGACCGGCCCTGAGAATGGCACCTGATGTGGGAACCAAAGTACCCTAGTCCTCATACACATTAGTCCAAGTAAAGACTGTATCTTTCTTTGTATTCGTGGATCCTTCCCATCTGCAGATATTTCAGAGGTTTATAACAAAAAAAGTACGAACAATTCGATCTCATAGATTAGGTAAATTTATAGATGAAAGCCTTTTTGAAGGTAAAGTAAATAACACTATATTGTTTGTAAGAAACTTGAAGAATTGAACAAACTTTCCGTGATTTAGAGCGGAAAGAAGCAATGTTTGGTATCTTCAACAGCGATAAAAAGGAGAGGTGTTCATAGGCATCGACTGAAACAAGAACTATGATTGAAACTCTAGGGTTTGATAAACCAGAGGGATAAACAAAGATATAATGAAAAATTTGTTTCAGTGACCGAAGATTTTTGTAGACAAACACCGAACGACGTTTTGATTAATTGAGATAAGACAATGATGATTTAATTTGTTTTCTGATGTTTCAGTTTTTGTGCTAGAACAGAGGAAAAAGAGAGAAAAGAGTACGGTTGAATTTATGGAGACGATTGATTCCTTGAGTTTTCATTAGGCTTTATGGAAAGAATTTAGATATAGGGAAGATGAAGCGTGTAACATGTAGTTTGCTGTGGGAGAGAGATGGACTATTGAGATTTTCTTTAGGACAAACGTTTTCATAAGTTATATTGTAGAGATTGTACATGTGTCATGTGTAGAATGTTTTAAACTGTAGAATGTTTTAAACTGTAGAACGTTTTGTATAAGGTTTTTCTATTATTTTTTTTGGTCAAAAACGTTTTTGATATTAATCTAGCCAAAAATATGATTATGGTTACAAAATTAAAATGAAAAATTGCACTGTTATAATCATGTAACCACAAGTTTACAAACATTACAAAAACAGTTAAGAAATGCACTCTAACTCCCGTTTGTACTTCTACAACACTCTAATCATTTCTTTTATTTTGTATATCATATTCAATTTACCCATGGTTACTTCTTTGTCGTTGTGGAAAATAAAATTGGTTAGACATTGTATACACATGGCAATTAAGACTTGAAAGTTAATTTTATTGTGATAAGATTCTCACTACAAGAAAACTGTTAATTAATGACTACCTGTTGTGAGTGATAATTCCGTTACTAAATTTTGCGACTCCTTTGCGACGCATTTGCTACTCATTAACGACTACGTAAATGTTCGTCACAAATCAGTCACTTATTTACGACTAACAAAGTATGTCGCAACAAAGTCACAAATTAGTGACTACTTTGCGACTATATTGTGATCGTTTAACGTTAGTTGCAACGTCATGGCAAATTAGCGACTCTTCTGCGACACTGTAATCAGTCTCTAAAGTTTGTGACTTATTACCCACTCTTTACCGACATAACCTAAGAATGTTTGGAATTAAACAACATATTACATTGTTCTCAACTACATTAGACATAAGAATCTCAATTTAGTGGTATTGTTAATTTAAATTTACAATTGATGTTTGATATTTTTAAATCTTATAATTAAGTTTAATGTAGTTAATATGTGGTAAAGTGTTGATTTTGAAAAAATCAACTTCATTTTGGTTATGCTAATGCATATAATCAATCAAATTGTTAATAATTACAGTAGAAAGTTAAAAGAATTGAGACAAGTTTAATCCTAGGGTTTTGCATGGTTTGTTCCTAATTAACTAATTTATGTTAATCATACAAGTGTATATATATATTTGTTATTGTGCAAATATATCGAATGCCTTTAGTGGCCCAACGGTTTCGCATCATATATAGTGTACCTAAAGATTGCGGGTTCGAGGCTATGCCGAACCAATTTTCATTTTCCCTTTTTCCTTGTTGTCACAAAGTAGTCACAAATTACCTACGCATTTGCCTCTCCTCTGCGACAGTCCAAACTTGTGTGACTTATTTGCGACGACTTACCAAAGTCTCCGTAGAAGTTTGATAATTTAACAACATATTTAAAGTATATACAATTTATTTTTATGTAACTACCTTGTTTTAAACTACATTAGTCATATGAAATGTAATTTAGTGACATGATGTTTGGAATTTCCAAAACTAAGAAAAATATAAATGTAAAGATATTTGTAGTATTTTGTTTTTGTAGTATTTTAATGCAGATAAGCAATCAAGTTGTTAAGAAATACATTACAAGTGTATTATATAGGAGAATTTTTCAATCTATTGGTCATAAATGTTTAGGGTTTAGGGTATTGGTTTGTCATCGTTGCAAAGGCGTCACTAAATAGTCACAAATAAGTGACGCCTTTGCGACGCCAACAAATTTTGTGTTGCATTTGCAACTCTTTTCCAATGCCTTCAAGAAATGTTAGGAATTTTGCACCATATTTAATGTGCATATATTTCGTTTCTATATGGTTACATTGTTTTGTACAACATTAGTTATAATAATTTCAATTAACTAGCATTATAAATTTAAATTTATATTGCAATTGATGTTTGAAAATTCCTAAACTAAGAAACATATAAGTGTAAAAGAAATTTGGGGTAAAATATTGATTTTTGAAAATCAACTACATTTCTAGTATTTTAATGCAGATAAGCAATCAAATTGTTAAGAAATATATTACAAGTGTATTATATAGGAGAATTGTTCAATCTATTGGTCATAAATGTTTAGGGTTTAGGGTATTGGTTTGTCATCGTCACAAAATAGTCACAAATACGTGACGCCAAGAAGTTTTGTGACACTTTCGCAACTCTTTTCCAACGCCTTCAAGAAATGTTAGGAATTTTGCACCATATTTAATGTGCATATATTTAGCTTCTATATGGTTACATTGTTTTGTACAGCATTAGTTATAATAATTTCAATTAACTAGCATTATAAATTTAAATTTATATTGCAATTGATGTTTGAAAATTCCTAAACTAAGAAACATATAAGTGTAAAAGAAATTTGGGGTAAAATATTGATTTTTGAAAATCAACTACATTTCTAGTATTTTAATGCAGATAAGCAATCAAATTGTTAAGAAATACATTACAAGTGTATTATACAGGAGAATTTTTCAATCTATTGGTTATAAATGTTTAGGGTTTAGGGTATTGGTTTGTCGTCGTCCCAAAAGCGTCACAAAATTGTCACAAATAAGTGACTCCTTTGCGACGTATTTTTGGCTCCAAATATAAAAAAATTGGGCTTGGTTCGCGAAAATTTTGGCCCTTTTACGCGGCCTAATCTGACTCGGTAACAAAAATTTGCGACGAATTACAGATTAATTTGTGACGCCTTATCTTCGTATATAAAAGGAAGTGAAAATCCCCAAATCAGTTTTATGAAACCCTAATTTTGTTTTTCTCTCTCGATTTTGATCTCTCTCAATCTCTCTGTCTATCTCTCTGATTCTCTTCAAATCAAAAACACTAAAAGATAGTTGTTAAGAAGCGAGGTGGTTTTATAGGCGGAGGTAGAAAGGCACCCACTGGTGGTGGTGTAAACCGAATCGGCGATCGAGGTAAACAAACCGCTGCTTCTGGTGGTGGTGTGAAACAGACCGGCGGTCCTAGTGGTGGTGTGAAAAAGATCGGCGGTCCTAGGGGTGGTGTCAAACAGACAGGCGGTGGTGGTAAACGAACCGCGGTGGTGAAGAGACACTTGGAGGTGCTTCGACATCAAAAACACCACCACGTCACATTAGCAGAGAGGTATGTCCAGAGACGGCGGTCTTCGAAAGCTTCCAGTGGTTCCGGAGGAAGATATTTCAACCTCACGGGGACCACAAAGACTTGATGCCGACAAGGTCTTAGCCAGAGAGTGCGGTGGTACACCATCGTAACAAGATAGGTCAACCGGCGGTGGTTCTTCTCACTACTCCAACCCACGAGGTCGTACTCCTCTGTCTTCTAATGGAAGTCCCGACTCTCAGGCGACGGTATCAGTTTCTGGAATCAAATATGTTCCTCCGCCTTACAGAGATACAACTAATAGGCTTCCGTTCTGTGGACTATCGAGTCAACCTCCACCCAGTATCCAACTTCCCAGCCTCAGTTTCCAACAACGCCAAGAAGCCTATCCAGAAGATGACGTTGATAATAGCGATGAGGAAGATGACGAGGAAGAAGAAGACGAACCCAATGGTGAAGAAGAAGATGGTGAAGACATGGAACGTTATCAGGAACCACAAGGGCTAGACGACCAGCAGCTCTTGGAGCATGTTTTGGCTCTTCCAAGGCGACAGAGGCTAACTCTCCTCAGTGAGGTTTACCAAAAAGATTCGTTGTGGTAAGTTTATTGAGTAGCTTGTAGTTGTTGTTTATCTTGAACATATGGTTTAGTATTAGGACTTGTTGTAGGATTTAGAGAGTGGTTTTCATTTCACAAAGCTTAGCATCATTTTATGTGTTTTCCATTTGCATCATAGTCTGGTTATATGTGTTAGTTTTTACTTAACCTCTCTTTATATTCATGTCTTAGGTTTACTCGGGACAGCGGAGTATTGACCCGAGCGATTTGTCGGATATTTCGTTGCAACTTTGATGGCCCTTACTACAGCTGGTCGGTGACGCCCATAGATCAACAAAAGCTATATTTCCGAACATTTGCGGTAAGTTTTCATTCTTTAGCAAAACATAACTGTTATACTTCAATTGATCAATATCTAACTGAGTTTTTTACTATGTAGCCGAAATATAATTGGGAAATAAGGATCACTGAGCTGGTTAGGGAACATTTCTGGAGGATTGCTACAAAACGGCTTAGAGGAATTGTCAGTCACGTTAGGAGGAAGGGTGTAAGACCCATTTGGATTGGTCTTACGCTTTGGAACTATATGATGGCGTACCGGAAAACTCTTGGGGCAATGGCTAAGAGCAAAAGTGCCTCAGACTCCCGTAACTCTACTCGTGGTGGACTTGGCATCTACAAGCATTGTTCTGGCCAAACCTTTCACTTAACTGTTGAGCAACAAATGGTAGTACATTGCCCAGTTTTTTCTCTGTTACAACTTGCGTCTACTTAATCCTCTATCTGCCTAATATTTCACTTATATTTGTACATGAGGCGGAACTGGGAAGACCTGTCTCATTTGGAGAAGTCTTTGTGAAGACACACACAATGGCGGATGGCACATTTATTGATCTAAAAGCTCAGCAAATCGCTGATACGTATGAGAAGAAACTAGCAGAGGTTATCGAGCAGCGGACAACCAATGGACTAGACGAGGCAGACCTATCTTCTGAGCTTTCCACTCAGCGCAACCTCACTATTGAAAAGAAGAATGATGTTTTCCTTAAGGTAAGCAATAATTTCTCTTTATGTTTCTATTTGCTTCTTATACTAAATCATAGTCTGGATTTAGGTACGTGGTCAAGCATTCACTACTTCATACTTGGATTTCAGCTTCATATAATTTTTCTATATGTTTCCTTTATCACAATGAATCTGTTTTGTTTGTTGTTGCAAAGTACTGAATTCAATCAAAAAGGCAACCCTTTTGGAATAGGTGGACTATCTCAGAAATACAATAAAGGGAAAAGGAAGATAAGCTATGCAATCTCAACCCCTTCTGCGCATGATCTACTAGAGATCCAAGAAGAGCTGATGTCTGCTCGTCGTAAGCTAGCTCAAAACGATGAGGACAATAGGCGACGTGATGAGGAGCTACATGAGCTAAGGAAAAGTCATGCCCGAGTCTCTGAAATGGATAAGCTTCTATCCTTTTTGAAGAAGGAAGATCCAAGGATCGCAACATACTTGTCTCAACCTGATTCTGGACCAGTCAACTCTACAAATGAAACCAACCCTTCTGTAAATGAAAGAAGCACTTGAAAGGTTTCTTCTTTCTTCTGTTTCTCAAACTCTCCATTTTCTCAAACTCAAACTTAAGTTTAACATTTTGTAATGTTAAATTATCAGCTTTTGTCAAGCATTATAGCTTGATTAACTTATGTAGTGCAAAACTTATAACTTCCTACTTTGATTGTATAATTATATGCTTTTGTGATGCATTTCAATTTCAGTTTCAGTTTTAGTTTGGTTTTTAGTATTGGATAAGAGACACTTTTTAAGTGACAACTAAGTTGCAAATATGCAACACATTAGCAACCAACCACATGTTCCAGAGTCACTAAGTAGTTGCTATTTTGTGACGCTTTAGTGACTCAAAACAGTCATTCACGACAACAAAAGTCGTCTCAAAAGCATCACAATTCTACCACTACAAAGTCGTCACTACTTCGTCTCTATATAATGACTGAAAATCAGTCACTAAATAGTCGCAAAGTATAGGGTGTCACTACTTAGACGCTAATAAGCGACAACTAAATTCGTCTCAAAGTCGTCATAAATTTATGACTACAAACCGTTGTCACAAATGCGTCACTAAATTGCCACTCATTTGCGACGTTTTCAATTAGCAACGCAGATTTTGCGACGACCCGATTTCGTCACAAAGTAGTGGCAACTAAGTCATTTGCGACGATTTTGTGATGCTTTTCGGAGTGGCTCTTTAACAGTTTTCTTGTAGTGTCTTAGATACCCACTATAATATTGCATCATATTGAGGTCACCACGTTTCATTTTAAATATGGTATCAACACATGCAATATAAGCAAGAGTGTACCACCCATTCATCGTCAGTTGAATATGAGCCTCAAATTTCAGCAAAGTACAGTTATGCGCTTTGAGATTCAACCTATCAATCAAACCCATAGCAAAAAGTCCAAAACGATTAGGCATTGTAGTAAGAAAATATTGGTATAGCGAAAACATCTAAAACGCTTACGTAATAACTAAACAAATTACTATGAATTTGTGCAACCAAAAAAATAGGTGAAAGTTATGTACCTACCATTGCGAAGTCGTAAACCTTGGAAAAAACATCTTGTCACGGTCTCATTGCACAAAATTAGTCCATGACCCTGGTTTGAGCATGAATTAAAGAATATGAGTTGCTTAAGGCAAGCACTTCATTATGAACTTATGTGAGATATCTGTTGTAATAAGGATTATTCATATTAAAGGCATATTGGTAGGAGATAAAGATTAATATGCGCTAAATGATCGTATTCTTTTACCTTGTTATTTGTTGCTACTTGTCAATGCACCCACTGAATGAATTTTAGAGATACCAACAAGAAATTCAACTGTCGTGAGAGAAGTCCTTAAACCTCAAGTGAAAAGAGTTATCGCTTCCTTTTTGAACTATGAAACTCATAAATTATCAAGCGGAACACAGTTCATAGCACAATTTGTTTTTCCAATTATTGGTTTTGCTTGCGCTTTGGCTAAGGTTTTCTTAGAAGCAACATTGTTCTCATCTTCTTGTTCGGGTTGGGCTGATAACTCTGATGTTAAGATAATTTATTGTATGGGAAAATTATGTTTTTGTGAGCTCTTATGATATTATTATTTTTACCAGAATTGGACAAGGCTGTTTATCTTCTAATTTTTCCAACTAAGAACTTGTAAAATGTTGACTGTAAATACAGACGAAAAGAGTCACATTCACATTCACCCAAAGTGGAAAAGGAAAACTATAAGATATTGAAGGAGGTAACATATTAGTAAGAAAGAAATGTGATCATATACAAACATGTTGCGTTTATGAAGTTTACCTGAAATATTAACTAAGAAAAAAGTTCGATAGCTGCAATCCATTGGCTAGATGAACAACCATCTCATCATTTTGAAGCGTATATGTAATAATCAAACCAAAAATCAAAGTCAGAAATAGGATATTTTAGTTTTGAAATACTATCAACAAGTTTCAAAATTAAATAAGCTTTTCCGTATGAAATTTAATTGCAAACTTCTTGACTACACGATTATTGGTTGTCATCTCCTCTCTCTTCACCCTTCTGCCACTTCATCTTTGCCTCTTTGTAATTACTTCCCACATGCATCTGCTATAAAGATGAAATATGATATTAAGACTACAAACAAACACCGTAAGATAGAAACTTATGCTTCGGTTTTAATTGGATATCAATTTAGTTTTGTTTACTTGGTTCATGGCCTCGGTTATTCTACAACCTCCATAGGATTTAGATAAGATGCACAAATGAAAACAAGAATTGTAAGGGTTCTTTACCAGTACCATATAAAGCCAGCAGCTGCTATGACCAATGTGTGTAGCCGTAGAACCAGGAATGTTGCACTTTCTAATGTGTTGAAATTTTCCCCGTTTGCTTTCTACATTGGTGCAAACTCTTTCTCCCTTAGCACCTGCAGAGACAAGAAAACCCACTGGAAAGAGATTTGGGACTTGTGAACAGTTAAATATTGAAATATGCTAATCGCAGTTATTATTTGTTCAATCTACTATAACTACAAGAAATTTGACATTTACTTTTATGAATACATAAACATGTTTTCATACCGTAGGATACAATCACAGCACCCAATATGCTTCTTCCTTTTTTAGCCTTCTCCAAGCAACTCTTATACGTGGACTCCATGATATCATTACAAGAATCAATATTTGCAATATAATTGCACTGCTTCTTTGCGTTTGACCTGACGTTGTGTAAATATATTTGTTCATGATGACTTCCACTACAAAAAATCCTCTTCAATTTTCTTCTTTCCAGCCTCCAACTTGGAGTTGGAAAATTGTAAGATTTATATATATATATATACATAGACCTATTAATACAAAACAAAATAGATAAACTCAGCATCAATGTTACTATAGTATCAAAAATTAAAAAAAATTATAATTGGTTCCAACATGCCTAAAGAGAAGAGGAAGCAAAAATTGACGACCAATTCGGTAAAGCAAAAATCAAGCACAAAACTATCCGAAAGGTTGCGAGGAAAAAAAAATGAATTACACGATTTGTTTACAGGGATTATCTGTATTTTCATTGGATTAGCAACTTCCTCATATGTAGATCTGACTAAAGCACAATCATTGAGCTTCTCAAACCCCGAGAATTTAATTACTTAGTCACAGCCGGAATATGCTGAAACCATATCGTGGTTGATCACACTTTAGGTCCTCAACTAAGCTGACATTTAACAGCACATTAAGAAGATATGCAATCAGCTAAAGCATCAGAGGAAAAAGCTCATCAGAATCAATGAGGATCATGATGTTGATGAGATATTAATTTTGAAGCACTCACTTGATCCATTGAGAAAATGAATATGTCCTAAAATCTGCAGATTATCATATAAGTCTCTTTAGCAATGTATCAAGTAGTGTGACAAGCTTCAATGCAGAGTGAACAAATGAACGAATGCTATAACGTTTACAGCGAAACAATACTTCTAATTAAAATTTGAGTTGATGATTTGTAGCGATCATTCTAGATTTTTATCAGCAACCATGATTGGAAACGAAATCATGCACAAAATTACTTTGCTGCCTGTAAACCCTAGCGCTGCCACACTCACCAATTCGTCTCTTCTAACTCTGTTCGTCGTCGCACTTTCTCCACCGTTCTTTAGTTGTTTCTGTGGACATTGTTTTCTCACCCAGCGATTGAACGCGGTATACCAGTATCTAATACCGAAGCCGACAATAGTATGTAAACCCTAGAAATTCAATATTGAAATCAAATATGTTTAGAGAAGATTGTGAATACATATATAATGTATATTGTTAGCAACCTCAGAGATATACAACATGAGCTTCTTTTCTTCTTCCTCCTCGCAGCAAGTTTATGAACAAATTAAAAATAATGGTTTCGAAAACGAATTTGATGAAATTACTAAGATTACGAAGCAAAAGAAGATGAAGAAGAGAAGAGATGGAATTTTATACATTTATGTTTAATATCTATGCAGTATTTATCTCTATCAGAATATTCATTTAAAGTCGATGGGAAGCTGAGAAGAGAGAACGGACATCGTAACGTTTGAAGAGGAAGGTTGAAGGGTTTTTCTTGTACACGTGGCATCTCATGGAATGTTGATTTGGCATCACATGGAGAGATCCCTTTCTACTTTTATATAGTAGATTTGTAAGTAGAAATTTAAAAACTTTATGACTCTTTTTACATAAGACTTATACCAATTTTTAAATATATGCATTAGTCACATGTACATTGTCTATGTTTTCTTTTCGAATATATATTTCTTTTTCGTTTTGGTATCCATATGTTTTTACGTATATATAAATCGATAAAGATGAAACTAACAAAATCTTTGAGTTGATTTTCCATTTCTCGTTTTTATCTTTGTCTTTGACCTGCAATGTCCAACATACTCACCAAACTATTTTGCTTGTACATTAACTTGATTGTAAGGTGTAAAATATTGATTCAAAAATTGAGTTATTAAAGAATTATAAGGAAGAGAAAACATTCCTTTGAACTTAATTTACAGTTATAATCTTCAAAAGCCAACTAATTGGTATTAATTAGTCCTTTACTAATATCAAATAATACCCACAATCCATATATATAACCAACTCCATGGCATAGCTTTATTAGTGTATTAATTAGCAATGATAGACACCATAACATCACTTTTACCAGTTGATACTCATCACCAATTATGCAAGACCGTTTAACCAGAGAGCATAAGTTACCTATCAAAAAATTTCAAGGATCTACATCATCAAGGAGTCTAAGCTTCAAGCATGTCAATCTCTTGGTGTAAACTCATATAATGGTAGGCAACTGAATAGAGAAGCATGCATAAGGAGTCACATGAAGCAATTTGAACATTTTCGCCAGTTCCGTTTCCAACTCCCAAGTGAACAACACAAGCAAGAAAAAGATCAATGATAGCCTCAAGAGTCAAGACTGAAGCAATGAGGACATTACATTGAACAATTAAGAGAGAGACAAGGAGGCGGAGATTGGAAAGCTTGTTTGGAGATCGAGTATAAGAAAGACCATTCACTGATGAGTAGTCCTCAAATACAAACACACATGGATGCACACGTGCATATACATTCATTGACATGTATTAGTCATAAAATTATATGTCATTGACAAGAGGATTATGTTGATTACCGTTGCTTTTTCTAATGGTATTACTTGATTCCAAATTTAGGAGAAGAATTCCAAATATCACCGAGCGATGTATCGCAAGAATCCTTCTATTGTATCGCAATAAGGATTTGACAAATTGTTAAAGAAACTTAGTGATGTATCGCAAGAATCCTTCTATTGTTATCTTTATAAATTACTAGTGGTTGGCCCGCGCTACGCGCGGGATTGTCTACATGTCTTTCTTTCATTACTTTTTTGATTGGTGGGCATATGAAATTCCATTGTTTTGAAGTAATAGTAGGTTGTTCACATTTTTGGGATTAATATTATGTAAGAAAATTTGGAAATGATTCTTTGATTATTATATTTGAACATGTAATTGTTTTTTCCAAAGTGAAGGTGTACATTTGTTTAACCACATTGAATGTGAACGTTAAAGTATAATCAAGTACTATTTGGATTTGAATCGGTTTCAAATATTGTTATGGTTCAAATCTTTAAACTAAAAGTTTATAACACATGGTGTTATTATTTTTTTGTTTTTTTTTGTATTGTGTTATTTTTAATACAATTCAATTTTCGAACTCATAAGCTCTGTAATTCAATTTTTGTTAAAAATTCTCTTGGTAATGAATCCACTTGTTACATGTAATATACGTTTAGCATCTGTCACAGAAGTAGATGGTAAGAATCCATCCAAAAAGAGGAAATAAATGGCAGGTGAGGTGGTGTACGATTTACCATTTACATAGCTTTTCTCACATAAATAAACTTTTGTTGAAGCAAAATATAGTGACACAAAGAATTTGTTTGACACGAAGCATTTGTTTTACGATGTAGTGACGAAGTTATTTGGGTGAGCAAGATGTTACTATTGTATTAAAATTGCATAGTGGGTTTGGAAAAGGGAAAAAACAATCCTCGTAGGGATTGAATATGTGAACACATGAAAGTAAAGTAAACCCAATGAATCTAGTTGGTCGCATCAAATGAAATGTTGGTTGTAAAGTGGTAGTTCAGTTTTGGTTTCTTCTCTTTGTGGAGGGCGACGTCAACTACTGATTCCCCTTTGGCATACTGATTCCCCTTTGGCATACTGGACTACAACGGGCTGTGGAGTGTTTCCTTCTTGGTGGAGTGACTGTCTTCTATGTGAAGATACCTATTCGTATATAGTGAAATATGGTTATACTCAGAGTGGATGTAACTTGGCAGTTGTGACATTTTGGTACAGAGATTAACCTGTGTAACAAATGTTGGCTTCGGTACATCCTGGGTTTGTCAAAACACTATAAATGGTTGATGGTGAGGTGTGAAATTGAAAGGCGAGAGCTTGACGTGGAATGTATATTTCTTCCCAATCAAATCATGTAAAAGGATGGAGAGGACTTCTTGCTCCGCGTTTGCATCATCCTGGTGACAAATGGTGAGTGAATGACTTTCAAAGACAAATTTAGGAGCAAATAAATGAATGCAGTAAAGTGAGAGATAGTAAATCTTTTTTGGAAAATAATGCTATAGAAATGAAGGGTTTGGGTCGTGACCTCCAAAGAATTTTGGGTTGATAGCGGTAGCTAACATGCCAGAGGTCTCTATTTCTCTGGTGGTATATATCTGGTTCAGAGTTTTGGCATGCCCATCAAACGCGGTGACACACACTTTCTTTCCACTGCAGCACATGAAATATTAATAGTAAACTGGTGGGATTAGTTTGGTGAAGTTAGAGTAGACATGTAAAATGGTAGGTGGGAAGTAACGATGTTAAATATAGTTGAATGAGCATGTCCCTACAGATTTATAAATAATTTATTGAGGTATTCTTTTGTTATATTTCATACATGTGAGAATTGTAAGGAATGTGGAACTTATACAATCGATGAAAGCATGTAGAGAATAGTTGTAGTTGTAAGATGTTATACCTTTTAAGACAGAGATGGACCATCATCCTTTCCAAAGGTATGTGTAGCCTTGTTGATTGTTGCTTCTTGTGACCTTAAAACCGGTGATAGATAGACGGAGTCCTCGTGCAACAATGATTGAAACATTGGAAGCGCTTATACAGGGATGAAAGCTTGCATCATAGTGGACTGGATGAAAAGGAAAGAATGTAAATGCAAGAATATGGTGTTTTGGCGAGACAGGGAAAGGATCGTTTGAGTAGATTACCTTCTCGTATAGCGACACCCATTAGCTCCCCACCTTTCTTAATGTTTCGGGCTTCCCAAAACCGGAGAATCCTAGCGAGAACACGTTTCCCTGAGCGACCAGACCTGAGCAGAATGCAACATATGAGTCAGCTATGTTCAGTAAGTGATGGAGAGAATTTATATATAGAGAAGAAGAGATGAATGAGAAGAGTACCTGCTATGTGCACATATATATTGGTCTTGATGAATAAGGTAGGTTAAATTGACGGGTATAATAGTGGGGTTACAGTAAATAGACTGTAATAATAGGGTAGTAAGTGGCTAACATCCGTTACATTGCTGTTACGATGAAGAGAGGGGGGTAATGCCGTGGGGTATGTGGTGACGGTTACGTAATTGGCAATTATGTTTGCATTTAAGAGCTGTGAAGTAGGAATGTAGATAAAGGTGTGGGATATGAAGAAGAAGAAGATGGAATGGATGAGGGGCCGTTGTGGAGTGTCGTCGAGTGGAAGAGGAGATTTTTACGGCGGCGGCACTGCAGTCTCGTTGTGTATCGAGAGCGGGGAGGTGAGATGGAGGAAGGGATAAGCTTATTTGGACTTTTGTAAGTGAAGCCCAATTAAATAAGGATGGGCTGTATAATTAGCCTAATATAATGTGAAATATATAGATTTACATTGTGTCATAAGTGAACGAATATAATGTGCAACATATAGATTTACATTTAAGGATTTTGCGTTTAATTCAGAATTAGAGTGAGTTGAGGTGGAAAACATGTGGCAGATGACGTGGCTTCACCAGAAGAGAGAAAAGGTTTATATATATATATATAGATATAGAAGGACTTTCCAAACTCAAAACCACAAGCATCTATAACCAAAACTACACCATACAATCATCAACTTTGGCGCAAGTATCAGTCTCATCACCATTAGAAGGAGGCGATGATTGGCAATACATGAAAGAGTCTTTGAGGAAATGTGATTTGGTAATGCTTGTGATTCATCTTCACATGAAACATGAAAAGATTAAGAAATTAATACATTTGAAACGACCCGATCTGTTTTTCTTATAAAAAACATTTAAACTTTACACTCAGGCTAACGTTCTTATAAACGTTAAAACCTTCAATGTCTAAGAAAAACCACACAAGCAACTAACAAAAACATATAACAATAAACGAATAACTCCAATTCATTAAACCAATCAAACCAGTTCAACAAAGAATCCAATTCCAAACATTCCAGAACTAACCAACAACCTATGGCAGTTCTAACAACACTAACGAAACATAAATCAAACAACCAAGACCCTAGATCATCCTCCTCCTCATTGCCATGATTTCACGATCACACTTTGCCTTTACCTGCATCACATGGAAAAACGAGATGCATAAGTATTATCATAAATACCCAGTGAGACGGTCATCCCATCTACGATTGCGCACTCAGGCACGATGAACTGCTTAAGCAAACATACAAACCACACAGCAAACAAACAGCTCAACTCAGCCAAAACAGACGTATGTCGATTGACACGACCACTAGGTGTTGATCGACACACAACACTGGTGTCGATCAACACTCCACAAACCAAGTGCATGTGTCGATCGACACACCTTCTAGGTGTCGATCGACACACTCCCTCAAGTACATGTATCGGTCGACACACCTCATGGGTGTCGTTCGACACAGATCATAGACTCGTCAGAATCGAACACGGCCAAACCAACACGGCCAAACCGAATGATTTAAATCAAACCAAGCCCGATCATTAAAACTATGTCGATCGACACACATCACCTGTGTCGATCGACACCCACTCAAAACAAACCGGCCTCGAGCCCAAAACAGACGTATGTCGATCGACACACCTTACCAGTGTTGATCGACACACCCTTCCAATTTCTCAAAATTGGTTCACAGGTGTTACAAACATATCCATCATGGCTAACCACCTGGCCAACCTGCCAGTAACACCGGAGACTACATCTCCCAGACCCTCTCGAGGCTCACATCCGCCCTATGCATATATACCCGTCTCAGACATTGATCACTCATAACTCATAACCAAACCAAACCACACCATCCAACTCTCGGTATCGTCACCCCTCAAGCTCTCGGTGCCTCGTACCAACCCATCTCAGTCCGTGGAGTCTTGACGGTGTTTGGTACCAACCATCTCCATACCCCTCAAATCATCAAGACACACAATCTATCAAGCTCTTGGTATGCAGGGAACTCACTATCCCCTGGAGAGACGCATTTCTCAAAGATCTGCCAGAGATCGCAATCTCCAAAACAGCATATCTCCATACCCTCACGCTCTCAGTCCTTGCAGTCCTGACGAACGATCGGTATGCAGGGAACTCACTATCCCCTAGAGAGACGCATCTCTCAAAGATCTGCCGGAGAACGCATCTCCAGGAAAGAACAATTGTCTCTCTCTCTGAGTTATGCGAGGAAATCAACATCCCCGAACGAAATCAATTCTAGACATCTATAATGCACCTTTGACCAGAACTACCTCCCAATGTCTCAACATGATATCCCCAACCCGGAATACCATCGCAAACCTGATCATCCGAACCACCATCACCCGGTGTCCCTACAGAGTCTCTCCGGAACTAGACAGTTCTACCCACTGTAAAACTTCTATTCCAAGATTCTCTAACACACAAACACTCATAACTTGTTAGAGTTCCTCCGAAACTGGCAAGTTCTACTAACTAAGACACTTCTATTTCGAGGTTCTCTAACCACATACACATACTATCGAAGCCAAAAACATAAGAAAAACTCATCTTGTTAAACTGGGAAAATGTCATAATCATTACAACTAAAAGGAAAATACATCATCCATAACCACAATCCTCACCACACATGGTGACTACAACACAGAAAAACGTAAATGGAACCATAAAACAAGTTCACTCCTCGGCTTGCTTCTCAAACCACTTCTTGAACTTCGCTTTCATCTTAGCCTCTTGTTCCCAAGTTTAATCTTGAACACCGTCACAGTCCCACAAGACTCTCAACAACGGCACCTTCTTCCGGCGCAGAATCTTGATACTCCTCTCAAGAATCCTAACCGGTCTCATCCCAACAGTCAGATTAGGCTCAAGATCTGCAGGAATCGTCACCCCTACCTCCTCAGATGTATGCAAACATTTCCTGAGCTTCGAAACATGAAACACATCATGAAGCTCTTCCACGATCGAAGGCAGCTCCAACCGATAAACAACTGGTCTCGCACGTTCCATAACCCGGAACGGACCCATGTACCTCATACTCAGCTTATCCTCAAATATGGACCTGTTCAGACCCCGCATCATAGCCATCTTGAGATACACTCTATCTCTGACTGCAAACTTTAACTCCTTTCTCCTCTTGTCGGCATAACTCTTTTGCTGGTCCTGAGCCTCTTTCATGTTCAGCTTCACAACACGAATCTTCTTTGTCGTCTCCTGAACAAAATCAGCCCCATAAATACTCCTCTCCCCCACTTAGGTAAAACATAGAGGTGTACGACATGGCCTCCCATATAACGCCTCAAAAGGAGTCATACCAATACTCGTCTGATAACTGTTATTATAGGCGAACACTACCAAACTCAAGTGATCTGCCCAATGACCACCCCAATCCAGCACACACATCCTCAGCAAATCATCAAGCATCTGAATCGTCCTCTCGGACTGCCCATCCGTCTTAAGATGATTAGCTGTACTCATATGCACCTTAGTGCCCATCTCAGCGTGGAATGCTCTCCAAAACACAAAGTTAACCTTAAATCTCTATCCGACACAATACTCGCTGGCACTCCATGCAACCTCATAATCTCCTTCACATACTTCTTAGCCAAGACCTCAGCTCCATCTGTCTTCTTAATTGCCATAAAGTGTGCTGACTTAGTCAGTCGATCAACAATCACCCAAATGGCATCGTGAGTCCGAGAAACCGACAATCCTACCACGAAATCTATGGTAATCATGTCCCACTTCCACTATGGAATGGGTAAACTCTGCAGTAAACCACTCGAAACCTGATGCTCAGCCTTCACAAGCTGACAAACGTTGCAAGCTGCAACCCAATTAGCCACATCCTTCTTCATCCCGACCCAGTGATGATACTATTTCAGATCACGATACATCTTAGTCGCTCCCGAATGAATAGAAAACTTGCTCGCATGAGCCTATCTCAGAATCTCCTGCCTCAGGTCCTCATCCTTAGGCACACAGACTCGTCCATGCACTAAGATAGTTCCGTTAGCAAAAACCTGATACTCAAAACCAACCGCCCGAGAAAGATGAATCAACTCTTGATCCCTCTCCTGAGCCACCCGAATCCTACTAAAAAGGTATGCCTGATCAACTGCCTCCAGCCCCATCGGCTCCTGAGAAACAACACACAACCTCAAAGTGCTAATCTCACTCACCAAGGCCTCTACATCTCGCTCCTGGGATGAATCATACCTCCTCTGGCTAAGAGCATCTACCACAGTGTTAGCCTTACCAGGATGGTAAACAATGTCCAGGTCTTTATCTGCCAACAACTCCGACCATCGCCTCTATCGTACATTCAAATCAGGTTGATTAAAAATGTACTTCAGATTATGATGATCGGTGAACACCTGAACTCTGCCACCATACAGATAAGACCTCTAAATCTTCAAGGCAAAGATGACTACAGCCAACTCTAAGTCATGGACAGGATAGTTGCTCTCGTGCTTCCTGAACTACCTCGAAGCATAAGCAATCACCTTACCCTGCTCGAAACGACCCGGCCCGTTTTATTTAAAAAGCATTTAAACCTTAAACTCAGGCTAACGTTCCCATAAACGCTAACCCTCAATGTCTAAGCAAAACCACACAAGCAACTAACAACAATGGATAACAATAAACCAATCACTCCAATTCATTAAACCAATCAAACCAGTTCAACAAAGAATCCAATTCCAAACATTCCAGAACTAACCAACAACCAATGGCAGTTCTAAAAACAACAACAAAACATAAATCAAACAACCAGGACCCTAGATCATCCTCCTCCTCGTTGCAATGATTCCGCGATCACACTTTGCCTTTACCTGCATCACATGAAAAAACGAGATGCGTGAGTATTATCATAAATACTCAATGAGACGGTCATCCCATCTACGACTGCGCACTCAGGCATGATGGACCGCTCAGGCAAACATACAAACCACACAGCAAACAAACGGATCAACTCCGTCAAAACAGACGTGTGTCGATCGACACTACCACTAGGGGTCGATTTACACACTTGTCCAGTGTCGATCGACATACTCCCTCGGGTACCTGTGTCGGTCGACACACCTCATGGGTGTCGTTCGACACAGATCACAGACTCGTCAGAATCGAACTTTGTCCTCTCTGGTCCGATTCCGAGCTTGCCCATACCCATCAAGCTGCAAATATCACTCAACAAACACCACAACAAGTGCACACAACCACGAAATCATCAATACACAATCAATCAATACACACAAACTTATCACCACGAATCCCTAACGATCCATCGACGCAGAAGTCATGGTCACGCACTCACCTTAGATTTTTCGGATAGGAAACGATGGAAAATGAGACAACACGAGATCAGCCTTGATCACCACCACAAGTCATGAAATCCACCTCTTTAACCACTCTAATACGCACCAAAACGACCCCTTTCACGAATTGAACACACAAAACCTAACACAACTCTCTGGGAATATTTATCTCTGATGTTTGCCTCTGTTTTCCCTCAGAAAACACGGCCAAACAATATATAAACGCAACCTGAGGGTTTCCTCCAAACCAACAAAGTCAAACCGAACGATTTAAATTAAACCAAGCCCGATCATTAAAACTGTGTTGATCGACACACACCACCTGTGTCGATCGACACCCACTCAAAACAAACCGGCCTCGACCCAAAATAGACGTGTGTTGATCGACACACCTTACTAGTGTCGATCGACACACGCTTCCAATTTCTCAAAATTGGTTCACGGGTGTTACAACATTGATAAGAAAGAATATAACCAAGCCAACCTTATGCACAGAAAACTGTCAATGCAAAGTACACATGCAAGATTTTTTAAACCTACTATACCAATAATATATACACATGTGAGATAAGTTCGATACACACAAAATACCTTAGATGAGCTATAGTTTCAACATCGCTCTTCTCGTCTTTCTCTTTTCCTTCATTCTCGAGTTCCTCAATTCATCCTTCTTTCTATGATATAATAATTCAAAATTAAGAGTGTTTAGCTGGTAACTAAGAGAATTTCACATACCCTTAGATCATCTGATCCTGATATCAACTTTGAACCATTAGAGTTCCAAGCCGAAGCATTTACACAGCCTTGATTTCCCTGCCACACAAACACATTTTACACACCAAACAATCACAACAAACATACTCAAAGCTTCAGTAATTGAAGAATTATACATTAATGTTAGGGAATTTCAGTTTAAGATAAGGAAGTGCATAGACAAATACCTCCATTTCCAAATCCTGAGAAAGTCTCTGAATCAAGGAAGAGTGTATTTGTATTCTTTGATCAACCTTTTACACAGACAACAATTGGAAAGAAACATCATGAAACAATAACTGAAACTAAAATGTTAACAATTCCATAATCAAACTTGCGACATTGTAGCTAAAGCCCTAGGAATGAGAGAGCACGATAGAAAACTCAGAAATTGGACGTTAAGAGGGAAAGAGAAGAAAGATGGAAGTTACGTACATGACTTGGGTCTTTGGACATAGAGTGGAGGAGATTGAAGATGTTACTGTCGTGGAAAGTGACATTTTCCATGGAAAAACCGATCGTAAAGTTTTTCAGTGTTAATGTTCTTGGAACGCTGCGATATGCGTAAATTAATGTTGCGAGAAACGAATTTATTAAACCCCCCCTAAAATAGAAGTCGAAGATCAAAAGGTACAATACAGACGAAATTACAAAACTTGATTCGTCAAACGTTGACACGTGGCAGTACATCCTTTGATGAGGTGTCAAACACATGGAGAGAGCCATTATAAAAAGAAGGAGACATGGTAGTTGAATTTAGACAACCGACAAACACTAATTACCATGTGATTGTTTCAAACAGAAGAATATGGATTCGTAAAATTTGAAACATCTTTGTTCATATTGTTAGACAACCGTAATAAGGTTTTTAAGGTCATATAAATTATGGTGATTTCTAGTAACATATTTATTATTTAGATCATTCAGTTGATTGTAATAATACTCTTTCGTTTAAAGATATGGAACACATAAAACTCATTCAGAATATATATTACTATTGAACAAAAACATTAGTTAAATAGATCTTTTACACACACAAAAAAACTAATAAGAGATGAAATTTAAAAAAAAATAAAGCAAAATAGAAAATATATATATTATTATTATTTTTTTGTCGGCTTGGCATTTGACCATTTTATCACAATCATTTGGCAAAGAGGTGAAACCGAACGTCCATGCTCAAAGATTATGCAGATGTGTTAACCCCACTTGTGCTAGTAGACGCAGAAGTGTCAACATCATTTTCGCTAGTAAATCGAAGATAAATATTATTATTAGAAAATGAATGATTATCAAAAAAAAAATTGTGGTAAAAAAAGACTCACATCTTAGTGAAAATGAATTTAGAATTACTCCAAAATAATGTGATCTTATCGCCTTTTTTAAGATCTCTTGCTTTTACGACTTTATTCCACCCACAATTAATATAATAACCATTGGTGTTTTGGTAAAATTTTGCCAAATGAACATTGTCGCCATCTTGAATTTGAACTGGAATACCACTTTGGGATAATGAAATTCCAATCATCCTAAGTATGTACTCGGCCTTCTTTTTTGGTAATGACAATACACCTTTGATCCATTTTACTAAAATTTTAACTGTTCTATAAATATATAACTTAAAATGTTTTAGAAATGAAATAAGTGGGAGTTTTGAAGAGCTCAACACATATTTATACGTAGTTTTTAGATAAAATAATGTCTCATCTCTTCTAAATTTATTTAAAAATCTTATTGATGCTCTTAATAATAACTTTCTAGATTTAGTTATTTTTATAGATATATTTTTAAAATTAGCATATATTATATTGTTTCAGTTTCAACTTTATATGTGATATTAATTATTTATCTTATTTTGTTAAATTGTATTTACAACAATTTTTTTTTTGCCCCTTTAAAAAACATCTTCCCACAGTTGACAAAAAAAAAAAAAAAAAATCTTCCCACATAGATATGCCTAAATTTATTATAATATCTATATAAGCACAAATTCTATTAATAGTATCAAATATATTTCAATTACACTCTAAAATTAAAGAATTTAATGTTTATAATCATGACATGTATATTTCTTTAGTTTTCTCAATAACTATTGTTTTTTAATATTTATTTCACTTAAAGTTTGAAATCCCTATTAATAACAAAAAACTTAGTAGTTAATACACATGTGATTTTTATAAGCATTTGTTATAAAAACTTGAGAGTCACAACAACAAGTTCATTATTTATTTATTTTTGGTCGAAGAACAAGTTTATTATAGGTCACATAATTCATTAGTAAAAAGAAATGTTGTATTGTATCTTCATGTATTACGAAAATAGAGTCTATTTTGAATATAAAATATTTGTCAAAAATGACAATATGTAATCCGAGCTTAAAAAACGAATTGGTTGCTCAAGTATTTTTTTGGATTCTCAACAAAAACGAAGGAGACATGGTAGTTGAGTTTAGGCAACCGGCAAACACTAATTACCATGTGATTGTTTCAAACCGAATAGTATGGATTCGTAAAATTTGAAACATCTTTGTTCATATTGTTAGACAACCGTAATAAGACTTTTAAGGTCATATAAATTATGGTGATTTCTAGTATTATATCCATTATTTAGATCATTAAGGAGATTGAAATAATACTCGTTATTTTAAAGATATGGAACACATAAAACCCATTCAATATAGATATTACTATGGGGAATTTGCTTGGTTTGACCCATAATTTGATTTTAACTACATGGGTAACCCACATATCTCATGTTTGTGAAAACTAACCTAAAGGGGTAGTGAAATTACAACTACAACCTTTATGACAAAAAAAAACCCGCAGGTCATAATGACTGTTTTAGCCCTAGAGAAGTCTGCTACGTAATGTAGAAGTCTACTCATAGACTTCCACACGAAATTCAAACCCGTAGACTCTATATGAAGTCTACTTTGTGGTTCAGTAGACTTCTTTGGAAAGTCTACTCTATAATTATATTTCAAATTTAAATTTATAAATTAACAAAAAATATTTTGATAAACATATCTGGTTGAAGACCAAACTATAAATAATTGTGAAGTATGAAAAATAAAATTGCATAAAAAATCACAAATTAAACCTACAAAGACAAATTATGTCTACTTTGTGGTATAGTAGACTTCTAAAGAAGTCTACTATATAATTATATTTCAAATTTAAATTTATAAATTAACAAAAAATATTTTGATAAAAAATTTTGGTTGATGACCAAACTATAAATAATTGTGAAGTATGAAAAATAAAATTTCATAAAATTTCACAAATTAAACTTACAACAACAAATTAGGTTATGAATGAAATACATATTATTCTAAACAAAAAGTTACCAAACAAGGTACTTCATAACCATTTGTTTAAATATTGATGTGGTGATATGTTGGTAGTTTAATGTTTGATATTTATAGGTTTTATGAGTTTATTTACTGTTGTAGTGCTTTAGTTTTAGGAATTAGATTATTATTTATGGTTTAGGGTTTAGGGTTTAGTGTTTGAATGGTTTAGGGTTTGTTTTATAAACTATAGTGTAGGGTTTGACTTTTTAAGTTGAATTAACTATAAGATGATGTGAAATTTTGACAAGGTTTTCATCATTTGGCGTAATTGGCCGAGTTACGAGTTTGAAATATGGGTAACAATGTGACATTTATAGGTTGCAAACATGTTTTTACACTTAGGGTTAGATTTAGGGTTTATCATTTTTATCTTTAAAATGTCAAATTTGCATAAAAGTGTTAACTTGTGAATATATTAAACTTTTTTTTACCGTTTTGTATATGTTTTTATTTAGACTTTTGAATAATCATTGAAAATAATCAATTTACGTTTTCGGATAGTAGACTTCATTAGTAGTCTACTCAAACTAGTAGACTTTTCTGATAGAGTCTACTTTGAGTTTAGGGTTTCGTTGAAAGTTTAGGGTTAAGAAGACTTCAAACGAAGTCTACCTAATCAGAATTTTAACCTAAAACTAGTAGACTTCACGGGGAGTCTACTCAGAGTTTAGGATTTCGCTGAATTTAGGGTTTAGTAAATTGCAAATGAAGTCTGCTAAACCGGAAATTAACCTAACCGGATATTCTTATCTTCGTATATAAACGAAATTTACTCAGACCTAACCCTAATTCTAGGGAATAAAATCTGAACCAGTTTCTCTCTCTTAAACGGCGCTATATTCTCTCTCAACCTTCGTCGAGCTCACTGGCCACTATGTCACCGTCAGCTCCACCTCCATTAATGTTAGCTACTGACATATCCTTCTCTCCTTCTCGTAGTTCGTCTCTTTTCTCTAATTTCTCTCTTTCTCAGGACAGATCTAGCCCATATGTGTCGCCATCTATTTCGGACTAGCATAGCTCTCCGGTGAGTCTTTCTCTGACCACCTCAGATCCACGTTTGTTTTTCTTACGAAACTGTCTCTGTTACTCTCGTTTAGATCTACACATGGCCACAGATCTGGTTCTTATTTAAGTGAAATTGAAAGGTTGATTTAGTTGCAGTGGGTTGTTTTCATTTTTTTCTTCTTACGTAACTTCTGAGCTACAATCCCCGTGAGATGTATCCGGTGATACTTGTAAGCTTCCAAGATTGCATGAAACCGCAACTTCTTTCTTTGAATTTTCATACTGATTCTTCTCAATGGATTCTTCTAGCGAGACTGTATCAGCTGTGGTAACGTCTCTGCCTAGGCCTGGTAATCGAGCAGAGCCTAAATCTTGTAGGAGCTTCATAAAGGAAGTAAAATGCTTTCCTTTTGAGTTGATCTCTGAGCTTGATCCTGCTCTCTCTGTATTCTTAGGAGCATCATAAACCACCGAATTTTGAAATGTAAGTATTGAATCTTCATATGGAAATGGATCTTGAACAAGGTATGTCTGCTCTTTCTTATCAACTTCTAAACTTAAGTCTTTTCGTTCTGAGTCTACGTTCGCCAGCGATTCTTGAAGTAGCTAATAAGGTCTTGGATTATTTACCAGAGGTGGTATTGAAGAAGCAAACAAAAAAGCAAAAAACTGATAAGAGATGAAAGTTAAAAAAAAATACATATATCATTATTATTCTTTTATCGGCTTGGCATTTGACCATTTTATCACAACCATTTGATAAATAGGTGAAACCGAACGTCCATGCTCAAAGATTATGCACATTGGCAGAGCTAGAAATAAGTTTTACGGGGACCAATATTAATATAATTATTTAGTAACAATAACCAAATTATTTTAAAACAAAATGCAATTTCTAAGAGAATTTTTTTTTAAAATAATAATAAGAAACTAATTATTATTTGGGTGAATTAGTGAAATAATAGGTTTGGGCATCAAAATTAATAAAGTAGCATGTGTAATGTGAAAATTTAGTAAATAACAAAGAGAAATAAAATTAAATGGTTTTATCCTTTTATACATTCAATCAAAATCATCACATTTAATGTAGATTTACCTTGTATTAATTATCACATTTTTTTATCAATAAATTTGAAGTTGCCATATATAAAAACAAATTATGTTTTTTACATTTTCTCAAAACAACAATAATTTTTTACTATTCGAACTAATTGGTTATTGTTTAGATAGATAAATTATATAGTGAACTATATCACAATAGCCATAGTATTTTAATTTTTGGATAATTAATTATTGTTTGAATAGATAAATTATATAGTGAAGTACATCACAAATTAGAAACTATGTATATAGTTAATTTTTTCACAACATGTTAACTATACCAATTATATTCACGCATATGATAGTTCATTATTATATATATATAATATTATTTAAATGTAGTTAGTTATATATCCATGTGTAGTTAGCTACAAATAAACAATAATTATTTATATATTTAATTTTATTCATAAACAATCAACTATACTTGTTATATTCAACAATAGTTAAATATATTAATAAATAATTCACTGTTAAATTTAGTGTGCAATTCATTATATCAAACAAATAGAATTTACTATTTTTATTTAAATCCAAATAATGAAATAGTTCACCATTTATTTCAATGGTATCTAATTTGTGATATAGTTCATTATATAATTTATCTATTCAAAAAGTAATTAATTATTCTGAAAGGTAAAAAAGATTATGGCTATTTTGAGTAAACGTATAATGTAGAGAAAAAGAAAAAGCAATTTTTTATATTTTAATTTTAAATTTATTTATAGATGAAATTATTATTATTTTATTTATTATAATAAATTAGCATTAAGTGTGATGAAATTTTGCAACATTAGCATTAAGTGTGATGCATTAATTGAATTTATTTTTTTGTAAATTAGTCAAATTTAATTTTCTCTTTGTTAGTTATCAAATTTTCCAATTACACATGTTAATTTATTAATTTACATGTCAAAACATATTATTCCACCTAATTTCTCTTATTTGTGTATAAAAATCATTTTTAAACTGTTTTACTACTATATATTTTAAATAAATAAAAACTATGAATAATGCCATTACCGTTGTAAACCCCCTAAAATAGGTGTTAATTAACATAAATGTAGTTTGACAATGGATGGACTAATTATTGTTGTAGTAGTTAATTGTTGTGTCTTAAAATCAGCTTTTTAGATGAAAAACGTATAAATACTTGATAGGAAAATTTCCGAAATAATTAAATTAGTTATAATAAAATGAAAATTAATATAAAAAAAAACAAATCATCCAAAATCAAACAAAAGAGAACGAATGATTAAAAGAAAAAGACTAACAAGGAGGTGCAAGGAGAAGATTTGCGCGTGGGTCAAGAGGGTCAAATTCATGTGTATTTAACCAAATCTTCCAACAAATACAATTAACTAAGCTTGAAAACCATTTTTTTTAAGTTATGCCATTACCGTTGTAAACCCCCTAAAATAGGTGTTAATTAACATAAATGTAGTTTGACAATGGATGGACTAATTATTGTTGTAGTAGTTAATTGTTGTGTCTTAACAAATAACAAATATAACCTAGTTTTTTAAGCAGACTTCTCGTGGAGTGTACTACTAAAAATCAGCATTTTAGTCAAATGGAAAAGTAACCTTAGTAGACTTCAAATAGGGTCTACTTGGTCAGATGACTTCTCTGAGAGTCTACTAAGCGTTTGCCGTAATTGTAAAAGTAACTCATTATATTGACTTCTCCTGCAATCTACGAGTTTACGTCAAACGTCGTCTACTGCGGCAAACTGCTGGTGAAGTCTGTATTTTTACATTTTTTTAAAACGAATTTATAGCTTATATATAATACATTTTTAAGATTTACTTACTCTCACATGTGTGGTATCTAATATGTGTTTTTCTGTATAAATTTGAGATATTTAAATGCAATATTTATGGTGTAAATCAACTTTCTTGTTTAAGTAGTAATTAGTTTTTCACCGTAGACTTCTTCAAACGTCTATTAGTAGACGGGAAGTGTAGTCTCTTTTTTTTTAATAAAAAAATCATTTTAAAATTATGTATAACGAAAATTTCAAATTTGTTTGATCTCAAATGTCTGGTAATTATTTGTTATGTTTATGTACTAGGTAGACCTCAAATGCGAGAGTTTGCTAAATTAGACCTTCTCCGCTAGGTTAGACCTTCTCCGCAAACCCTCAATTTTTCACGCTTCCTTTTCTGTGTTACGCATATGATTCTTATTGTTTCTCACTCACTCAAAGATCGAAACGACATCGTCTTCAAGGTCACTCCACAGTCCATCCATTTCCACGCAAGAAAGACACCCTCAAGTCTATCTGCTACAAGCCTGGCTCTCTCCACTTACTCGATCACGGTCCTCTTAATAAACCCTTTTACTTCATAGAAATTTTACAAATTTATTAACGCTTGTTCTAATTTCAAAAGTCGGAGCAGAGGAAGCTTCCTTTGGAGACTACTTACTTCGGGATCTGTGATACTGCATATGGATGGTAAAAAAATCACTGCTTTGAAATCAACTATCTATAGCATACACGAACCACAATATGGTATGCACATGTGATAGTGATAATCCAAAATCCATTGTAGTGCACATACAATCAATATTCAATGCGTACCAAGCGAGTAAGAGGCCCAAGTGAAAAGGAAACTAAAATTGAAGAAGAAAGAATCAGAATGGCACCTGATGTGGGTCGCAAAGTACCCTAGTCCTCATACACATTAGTCCAAGTAAAGACTGTATCTTTCTTTGTATTCGTGGATCCTTCCCATCTGCAGATATTTCAGAGGTTTATAACAAAAAAAGTAAGAACAATTCGATCTCACATATTAGGTAAATTTATAGATGAAAGCCTTTTTGAAGGTATTGTTTGTAAGAAACTTGAAGTATTGAACAAACTTTCCGTGATTTAGAGTGGAAAGAAACAATGTTTGGTATCTTCAACAGTGATAAAAAGGAGAGGTGTTCATAGGCATCGACTGAAACAAGAACTATGATTGAAACTCTAGGGTTTGATAAACCAGAGGGATAAACCAGAGGGATAAACCAGAGGGATAAACAGGGATATAAATGAGAAAAAAAATTGTTGAGCTATAGACTCAAATGCTCATTGCTCTAACGGCTACTAAAGGAAGAAATGAACCTAATCAAAGACTCTTACTCATCTAGAGGGTCTTGGCGTTTTGGTTTACTAGCTGGGTTAATCAGTTTGGTACTTCCTAATCCGAATTGGTTAAGTCCGGTTAACATAACAAACCTTATCTTTAATGGGTTTGTTATAAGGATAAGATTAGTTAGCTTATGTTGTTAAGCGTAACAATCTTCTTCTTCCTTATTGTACTCAAAAACACAGAACTTCTCTGTTTCTCTTGGAGAGTTTTGATTAAGCCGTGGTGCTAGTGGATTTGCTGGCCGAGTCTAGCTCCGGTGAGTAGTTCTCCATATCGGAGGCGAACACTGGGTAAACATTGTGTTTGTGTATTTTCTTTCTTGCTTAAACACACGAGAGTTCAAACGAGAGATTGTGAGGTTAGAGTAGACGTCTCAAGCTTAATCGATATCGGAGTCATAACAAGTGGTATCAGAGCGAGGTTTTCCGGCAAGGATTCCGATGGAAACGATGGAGACAACTACACGCGTTGAGGTGGAGCGATTCGATGGAACTGGCGACTTCTCGCTGTGGAAAATTCGAATGATGGCTCACTTTGGAGTCCTAGGGTTGAAGGATGTTGTTATGAGTGATGATTTCACCAAGATCATCCCTGGAGTTAAAGATGAAAAGAAGAAAGGTGTCGAGATCAAGGACTCTAAGCTTGATGATTCGTCAAAGCCACTAGAAGGTTTGGGTCTTGCTGTTGACCCTGCGGGAACTAGCAAGAGTTCACCGGACGAGGTAATTCTTGACCCAATCAAGCTTGAGAAGAATGATAGGGCTAGGAACATGATAATTTTGAATATTGGAGATAAAGTATTGAGAAAGATCAAGCACTGTGAAACTGCGACTTCAATGTGGTTAGCTCTTGATCGATTATATGTGTCAAAGTCTTTACCGAACCGGATCTTTATTCAGTCTCAGTTCTATACTTCCCGATGTGAAGCATCTAAATCTGTTGGTGCTAATGTAGACGAGTTCTTGAGGATAGTTGCAGAAATGAGTCCATTGAATGTTAATGTCACTGATGAGATACAGGCTATAGTGTTCTTGAATTCTTTGCCTACAAATTTTGATCAACTTAAACATACTCTCAAGTATGGTAAGACGTCACTGGGTTTAGAGGAGGTCATGTCAGCTGCAAGATCCAGAGAAAGGGAATTGTCTGAGAGCAGCAAAGGTGAGAAGAGTCCTGCAACTGTGTTGTACACTAGTGACAGAGGAAGACCAGGCAGACGAGAGTATCACGACTCAAGAGGAAAGAATAGGAACAGATCCAAGTCTAAAGATAGGAAAGTGACATGTTGGTACTGTAAGAAAGAAGGGCATGTTAAGAAGGATTGTTTTCTTAGGAAGAGACGCATGGAGTCAGATGATGAAGGAGAAGCTACAATTGTTATTGGAAATTCAGATGTTGCAGGTGTTCTGAATGCAGTAGAAGATGGTCCAGGAGATTCATGGGTTATTGATTCAGGATGCACTCATCACATGACATCAAGGCGTGATTGGTTTTACACTTTTGAAGAGAAGGTAAATAGCAAGATTCTGATGGGGGATTTCCACTCTCTGGAGGCCTCTGGTGTTGGCTCGATTCGTCTAAACACTCATGGAGGTACTGTGAAGGTAATGCACAATGTCAGATATGTGCCAAATCTAAGGAGAAACCTTATTTCTACTTCCACATTGGATGAGTTAGGCTTTACTCATTCTGGAGGAAATGGTAAGATCATTTTTCATAAAAATGGTCAAGTAGCTCTTAAAGGAACAATACAGGGTAGGCTGTACATCTTGGATGGTGAGACTATTACAGAGGAGGTCTGTAACACAGAATCTAGCAAGATTCCTGTAAGTGTGTGGCACAGTCGTCTAGGTCACATGAGTTACAAGAATCAACAAATCTTGGTCAGGGATGGTATACTGAAAAGAAAAGATATTGGTAAGGATGGTTTATGTGAACACTGTGTTTTAGGTAAAGCAAAAAGGGTCAGTTTTGATACAGGTAAACATGACACCAAACATGTGTTAGACTATGTTCATGCGGACTTGTGGGGTTCTACCTGTGCATCAATCTATGTTAGGTAATCAGTATTTTCTCTCTATCATTGATGATCATTCAAGAAAGGTTTGGCTTTATTTTCTTAACACTAAAGATGAAACTTTTGCTAAATTTTGTGAATGGAAAACCCTTGTTGAGAATCAATGTGATAGGAAGTTGAAATGTTTGCGTACTGACAATGGTCTCGAGTTTTGTAGCAATGTTTTCAATGAGTTTTGCAGGAAACATGGAATTACTAGGCACATGACCTGTAGCTATACGCCACAACAAAATGGAGTGGCAGAAAGAATGAATCGAACAATTATGGAAAAGGTTAGGTGTCTGTTCAGTGAATCAGGGTTGAGTGAGTCTTTCTGGGCAGAAGCTGCTCAGGTTGCAGCATATCTTATAAACAGGACGTCTTCTTCTACCATTGGTTTCGAAGTTCTTGAAGAGGTTTGGCTTAGCAAGAAACCTGGCTATAAACACCTGAGAAGATTTGGTTATGTGGTCTATGTGTATTTGGATCAAGGTAAGCTGAAGCCAAGGTCTGTGCAAGGTGTTTTCATAGGTTACCCATCAGGAACTAAGGGATACAAAGTATGGTTGCTGAAGGATGAGAAGAGTGTTGTGAGTAGAAACGTCAAGTTTCATGAGGAACTAGTCTACAAGGATGTTGCTGATCAGTTTGAAAGCAGCAAAGAAACAGAGAAGACTCAGAAAGTATTGGAAGCAACTGGTAAGGCAGTTACAAAGTTCATAAGCAGGTCTACAACAGAGACTCCAGTGATCTCAGTTTCAGGTGGAGCTACTGAGGAAATTTCAGTGTTGGATACTCCGGAAAAGGGGTTCAAAACTCCAGAAGGAGGGAGCACTCCTGTTTCTGCTGAGAAATCAGCAACAGCCTCAGTCATTCACAGACATAATGTGATGATTGACAGACCAAGGAGGGAACCTGTTATGCCAAAGAAGTTTGATGACTATGAGGTGGCAATGTTTGCATTGGCCATGTCTGAGCACATCTCCATTGAGGAACCTCAAGACTATGAAGAGGCCATGACCAGTAAAGACAGTAAGAAATGGAGTGAAGCTGCAGACGATGAGATGGACTCATTATGGAGGAATGGTACTTGGATTCTTGTACCAAGGCCTGATGACAGAAACGTGGTGAGCTGTAAATGGTTATTCAAGATTAAACCAGAGATAGATGGTGTTGAGGCTGAGAGGTACAAGGCCAGGTTAGTTGCAAGAGGTTTTTCTCAGTGTGAAGGAATCGACTATCAAGAAGTGTTCGCTCCACTTGTCAGGCATGTGTCAATTCGCATGCTTCTGTCTGCAGTTGCTAACTTTGACCTGGAATTGGAGTAGATGGACGTGAAGACAGCATTTCTTCATGGTACCTTGAAGAGGATATCTACATGGAACAGCCAGAGGGCAACAAAGACAAGTCAGATAGTGATAACGTGTGTTTGCTCACAAAGTCACTATACGGGTTAAAGCAGTCACCAAGGCAATGGAACAAGAAGTTTAATGAGGTGATGCTATCTCATGGGTTCAGAAGCAGTGCGAATGATTAGTGTGTTTATATTAAAAAGGTAAATGAGGATGATCTTATATATCTTCTATTGTATGTAGATGATATGTTGATTGCAGGGAAAGACAAGTCTGAAGTTCAGAAAGTGAAGGATCAGTTAAGCAGCACATTTGAAATGAAAGATTTGGGAGCTGCAAGAAGGATACTGGGTATGAACATTGAGAGAGACAGAAGGAATGGAGTGTTGAGGCTGTCTCAGGCAGCTTATTTGAAGAAGGTTGTAGAATCTTTCAGAATGGACAATGCCAAGAAAGCTTCTACTCCTATAGGAGCTCATTTCAAACTAGCAGCAGTTAAAGACGAAGTAGAATGTGTTGATACAGAGGTGGTTCCGTATTCTTCAGCAGTAGGGAGCATAATGTATGCTATGGTGGGATCTAGACCGGATTTAGCATATGGAATTGGTTTGGTAAGTCGTTTTATGAGCAAACCAGGCTACATTCACTGGGAAGCAGTCAAATGGTTGCTAAGGTATATCAAAGGGACAGTAGACAGACATCTAGTTTACACCAAGGACAAGTTTTTTGAGGTTTAGGGTTTTGTGACTCAGATTTCGCAAGTGATCTTGACAAGAGGAAGTCGATATCAGGATATGTGTTTACAGTTGGTGGAAACTTGGTTAGTTGGAAGTCAGGACTTCAAAAACCAGTAGCACTGTCAACAACAGAGGCAGAGTATGTGAGTGTATCTGAGGCAGTCAAGGAAGCTATGTGGCTAAAGGGTCTTCTTGAGGATTTTGGATTCAAGCAGAAGAAAGTTCAGATTTGGTGTGATTCGCAAAGTGCAATAGCTCTCTCAAAGAATAGTGTTTTTCATGAGAGGTCAAAACATTTTGCAGTGAAGTACAGTTTCATAAGAGAAGCTGTTGAAGATGGTGACATCGAAGTTGTGAAGATCCCCACTGAAAGGAACCCAGCTGATATGTTGACTAAGGTGATTCCTGTGAGTAAGTTTGAGGCTACGTTGAGCTTACTCAAGGTGGAACAAGCTTAAAGAGCTTGAGGATGCTAGGCGGTGTAGGTCAGAAGGTGAATCCACGGATAAGAGCACAAGGTGAAATGAAAGTGTTAAAGCATCAAGGAGCATGAGTCCAAGGTGGAGTATGTTGAGCTATGGACTCAAATGCTCATTGCTCTAACGGCTACTAAAGGAAGAAGTGAACCTAATCAAAGACTCTTACTCATCTAGAGGGTCTTGGCGTTTTGGTTTACTAGCTGGGTTAATCAGTTCGGTACTTCCTAATCTGAATTGGTTAAGTCCGGTTAACATAACAAACCTTATCTTTAATGGGTTTGTTATAAGGATAAGATTAGTTAGCTTATGTTGTTAAGCGTAACAATCTTCTTCTTCCTTATTGTACTCAAAAACACAGAACTTCTCTGTTTCTCTTGGAGAGTTTTGATTAAGCCGTGGTGCTAGTGGATTTGCTGGCCGAGTCTAGCTCCGGTGAGTAGTTCTCCATATCGGAGGCGAACACCGGGTAAACATTGTGTTTGTGTATTTTCTTTCTTGCTTAAACACACGAGAGTTCAAACGAGAGATTGTGAGGTTAGAGTAGACGTCTCAAGCTTAATCGATATCGGAGTCGTAACAAAATTTCAGTGACCGGATATTTTTGTAGACAAACACCGAACGACGTTTTGATTAATTGAGATAAGACAATGATGATTTAATTTGTTTTCTGATGTTTCAGTTTTTGTGCTAGAACAGAGGAAAAAGAGAAAAAAGAGTACCGTGTAATTTATGGAGACGATTGATTCCTTGAGTTTTCATTAGGCTTTAGGGAGAGAATTTAGATATAGGGAAGATGAAGCGTGTAACATGTAGTTTGCCGTGGGAGAGAGATGGACTATTGAGATTTTCTTTAAGACAGACGTTTTCATAAGTTAAATTGTAGAGATTGTACATGTGTCATGTGTAGAATATTTTAAACTTGTAGAACGTTTTTTATAAGGTTTTTATATTATTATTTTTGGTCGAAAACGTTTTTGATATTAATCTAGCCAAAAATATGATTATGGTTACGAATTTAAAATGAAAAATTGCATTGTTATAATCATGTAACCACAAGTTTACAAACATTACAAAAAACAGTTAAGAAGAGAAAAAAATAGACATTAACTCCCGTTTGTACTTCTACAACACTCTAATCCTTTCTTTTATTTTGTATATCATATTCAATTTACCCATGGTTACTTCTTTGTCGTTGTGGAAAATAAAATTGGTTAGACATTGTATACACATGGCAATTAAGACTTGAAAGTTAATTTTATTGTGATAAGATTCTTAGACACCCACTATAATATTGCATCATATTGAGGTCACCACGTTTCATTTTAAATATGGTATCAACACATGCAATATAAGCAAGAGTGTACCACCCATTCGTCGTCAGTTGAATATGAGCCTCAAATTTCAGCAAAGTACACTTATGCGCTTTGAGATTCAACCTATCAATCAAACCCATAACAAAAAGTCCAAAACGATTAGGCATTATAGTAAGAAAATATTGGTATAGCGAAAACATCTAAAACGCTTACGTAATAACTAAACAAATTACTATGAATTTGTGCAACCCAAAAAATAGGTGAAAGTTATGTACCTACCAATGCGAAGTCGTAAACCTTGGAAAAAGGTTCTTGTCACGGTCCCATTGCACAAAATTAGTCCATGACCCTGGTTTGAGCATGAATTAAAGAATATAAGTTGCTTATGGCAAGCACTTCATTATGAGCTTATGTCAGATATCTGTTGTAATAAGGATTATTCATATTAAAGGCATATTGGTAGGAGATAAAGATTAATATGCGTTAAATGATCGTATTCTTTTACCTTGTTATTTGTAGCTACTTGTCAATGCACCCATTGAATGAATTATAGAGATACCAACAAGTAATTCAACTGTCGTGAGAGAAGTCCTTAAACCTCAAGTGAAAAGAGTTATCGCTTCCTTTTTGAACTATGAAACTCATAAATTATCAAGCGGAACACAGTTCATAGCACAATTTTTTTTTCCAATTATTGGTTTTGCTTGCGCTTTGGCTGAGGTTTTCTTAGAAGCAACATTGTTCTCATCTTCTTGTTCGGGTTGGGCTGATAACTCTGATGTTGAGGCTTTCCCTTTGAAAAGATCGGAGTATTTTTTTTTTTCTCAAACAACATTTGCAACCGTACTAACCGAGTTCTGCTATCTACATTTTCAATTTCTTTGAATCTGCTTGCAGAACAAAGACGAATCATTCTGATCGAAAATCACATTTTTTAATTAGATTTTGCTCGGTGCTTCCATCCAAAGACATAAAACTAAAAGATTAGACATAGGCATATAAACATCAAGCTGCTCAGGGAGTTTCTTCTGTACTTCCTTCCAAAATTGCATATTCTATAATAACAATTTTGTTGTAGGATAAATATGATAAGGAACAAAATTTATAAGACTTTTTATACAAGGTGATTTGGTATAGTTAAAAAAATTATATCCTATCAAATCAAGAGATGCTATACGGTCAAGCGATATTAACTTGTCCTTGTTATTTTCTAGGAAAAACCATGAAAGACAATAACTAATAAGATATGAACCAATTTGGTATCTAACTTCTAATGTTTATGGCATATATCTAGCAGTTTGTAAGAGAAAGAACCATCTTAATAAAGAAGATATTTCTATGCATAACATGAGGAGTTTGGAAAAAAGAAGCTATCATAAGATCCTAAACAATCTCTTTTGACATGATATATAGTCAAGCCTTCAAAATTCATAATCTCAGCAAGTGTAATTCATGCATAAAATAGTAGCAACATGAGTTAGTCAAAAAGAGGAAGTAATAATTTTTCCATACTCCACATAGAGTTGAGGTTTTTTAGGAGATAATGGGTAAAAATGCTTACTTTCAGTGTCACAAAGATTGTTGACAGTGTCAATAAATGTCCCGTGAAGCTCTGCAATCCAATGCATACATGTTTGCTCGTTCAGTTATTGATGTTTGAAGATGATGTGCTGAGAGGTTAATAATTTCTCTCCTACAAACATTAGTGGTATAAACCCATGAAATAAACTGAAGAGAGATTCTAGAAATTTAAAAAGCGAATAAGTTTGAATAATATCATGAAAATATTGCTTGGACCCACGATTTAATCTGAAAGAGTATGTACTTGTCTCGCTATGTACTGAAAGAGTGTATCCCATCTTTCGATACATGAGTGAAACTAAAACTATTTTCTTCCAAACATGGACTTCGTTGTGACAACAAAAAATGATAATTACATATAGATGAGTACTCTCTACTTACAACTTGTGATTTTGGCTCTCTTAGCAAGACGAAGCCCCGTCACCTACCCCAACAATGATCACAATCACCTTTTTTGAATGTGCCTCTTGCTTTATTTTCTTCTCTGAAACATAAAAGCCAAAATTCTAATAGACCAAAGTTTTGGTTCTAGACATATGGAAAACAGGGGAAACATCGATTGTAGATATGTTTTTTCTAGTACCTATATTCAGAAAGGGACATGGCATGATACAAACCGAGCAAACAAATAGCAAAGACAACGATGCCGCTTATGCAATCAACATACTTAATTGAGTTTTCAGACCTGTATTCTTTCCACCATTTTGCCCGCACACAAACGACTATCAAGATCCTTAATAATACTTTTATTTTGTTTACCTGCAAAGAGATTTGTACAAATATTGGTAAATTCTGAACTCCTAAACTTATAAAGAAGAGCATGTAGAATATCTTGCCACTAAAGTTGTGGTAGTTAGGTATATAACTGACCTTAAGAGGTGGGTTAAAACCTACTACAAAGATTTTAAGCAAGATAGTACAAATTTGGAGAGCTATGCATTGCCTGAAAGGGAAAGGTAAGTAAATATTAGCTTCTAACATAACCACAAACTTACACACACATCTAAAAATGCAAATAACCAATGACATGTTAACATGCATTTACGTATTTGCAAAGGATAAGGAAAATTCAAAATCACCATATTATTGCATTTATCAGAGAGGTTCATATTTTACATGAAGCATCAAACACCACATACCACTCCCCAACCTGAAGCATGAACACCACAAGTGCGATGCAGAATCAAAAGCATGTTAGAGTATGGTACTCGTAACTGAAGTAAGAAGCATCAACATACCGAATTGATCTTCCATTTTTTTTGTGTATGAACGTTTATAGGATCCGCTTACAGAAGGGTCTGGGCAAAGGGGAATACATAAGTAGACTTGTATAATAGTGTAAGACAAATTTTCTTGGCCGAAGTGTGAGTAGCCTGCAGGAACTACAAAGGCAAGATAGGAGAGAGAGAGAAACACACAAGTTGTTTAAGAGACACAAAGAATGTTTTAGTTTATAGTGAGATCGATGAAGCCATGAAGGTTATTGCTGAAGTAGAGAAAATGTTTCATACCTTTGGAGATGTCTGTCTCATCAAATACTTCATCTTCGTCATAAATCTAGATGATTAATTATCGATTTGTTTGTACAATACAATAGATACTAATTTTTGAAATCATGATTTTCGTGAGATGATTCCCAAGTCGTAAGACATGGAGGAGATCTGGATTTTGGGGAAAACGAAGAGAGAAACATATCATAGAAGTTGAAGGGCAAGATTCCTAAAGTTTATATTAAACTCTGGGAAAGACGAAAAAACGAAAACTAAATGCGAGAAGACATACTTTCAAACCGTATATTGAGAAGATATAATTAACTTGCAACGTGGTGTGTTTAGGGGAATTTAAATTGCTGATGTGGCAGCTCATGGAAAGTGTTATTAGATAAAAATGTTACACCAGCAATATGATCTTTTTTTAATCTATAGTAGTAAAAGGAAGTCAAAACATATGAGGTGTCGCCCTCTCCTTAATTTTAGGATATTTAATTTTCGTTTTTTTCAATTTTATTTCGTATTATTTTTCGTATTTTCGTAAATATACGCCGGCCCATGAGATCCGTTTAAGATATAAGCAAATTTGGATCTGGAAATATTAGATACACTCAGATTTATGTTTAAAAGTCTTCCATAATTATCTATACATTTTAAAAGAATTAAATATTTTCATATTTGGTAGTTATCGTGATTTATGTATAACCCTAATATTTGTTTGTTATATATATATTTTGTCTGTTACATTTTTATCGTAATTTTTTCTTGCGATCATCATCTCTCATATGGTGTTCGATTCTGATTTTGTATTTTGTTTTGTTTTGTTTCGTTCGTTTTTGTAGGTGTTTTACTGACTTTTAAATTGTGTTTACTTTTGCTTTAGGTTCCGGAGAAGAAGAAAGCCTCCAAACAATCGCAAGTTTAGGTAATTTTTATATTTTCCCTAGGTTTTACAATCTTATTCGAGGTTAGTTTTAAGATCTTATAGTTTTCATCATCCAAATATGTGTTTTTTGGTTTTAAATTTTTATTGGGTTGATGTTTCCTCTGTATTTTACTATAGTCGTCGAGTTTGGTTTTGAACTATAGATTGATGATATGTTTCATGTTTCGGTGTATGTTTGTCTTATTAAGAACCTCATGTTTTTATATCGGCAGGTTCTTTTGATACCATCAAGGTATGACTAATGCTATTATTTTTTATATCTAAAATTGTTTCAGTTATATTATACTGTTTTTACATGCTTTTTTATATGATTATACTTTTTGATTAATTTTTATTCATACTATTCGTCGTGACATCTATCGGATGCGAGTTCTCATGAAATTGGTGATGATCTCTCTCTATATATAGTGGTTTTGATAGTACCAAAATTATTTTAGTCTTTATCTATTGCTTCTTCGATCTTTATGTATTACCTTCTATTTCTTTCTTTGTCGAACAATTCATCGGCTTCTCTTTTTTGTATGCATTTTTTCACGTTCTTTAGTTCTTTTAATCCTTTATTTTGTTTAATTTTATGTTTTTCGTTGTTTATATAATATATTCTTTTTTTGTAGTTTTGCTCATTTTTCCTTTTGTTAGGTGCTCGCAATATATTAGTTGTATACTTGTATGTCATATTATTTTTGATCAGACTATTTTTCTTTGTGTTTTGTTCCGTTATTGATAAGCTAATGTTTTTGTGTTTTTATTGGTTTTGCATATTAGCTCTGCCATCGAAAGTGTGTACTTCTATCGTATTGTGCTTTCAAATCTCTTGATCGTTTATGTTACTTTTTAATGTTTTGCTTTTAAATATTTATTATTATTATCTAACTTGATTGATAACATTCTAGGTTTTTGGATTATGTTCTTCACTCTCTCTTGGTTTACCTCCCATTGATCATGAATCTTCCTTTCGGGTTTTATATCCAGGTGGGTGTGGCTATCATTGATGGTAATTATGAAGCATAACTTATGGTTTGTTATCCTTTTTAAGACACGTTTAGTTTTTATGCTTGCCGTAATATTTCTCTCATAGTTAGCCAAGTAGAATATTCTAATTTTTTCTTTTTCATAGTTATATTTCTTAGGTCTATTTTGTAGTTGTGTTTTTGATCTATGAATTAAAGGGAATCGAAACAAGGGAAAATAAGAGATTAACAGCAAGACTTAAATAGGTACTATGGGGAAATCTGTTTGTTTTATTTTGTGATTCGATTCACTTTTTTATAATCTAATTTTATTAGGTTCGTAGAAGAAAAATCATTTGAGTCTCTGTGTTTTGAAGATAAAGAGATGTAGAGGCACGCTCCTTTTAAGACTTCTCTTCTGACAAGAGATTCAACATTTATCAAAGATTCAAATAGACAACGAAGCAATACGAGGATTTTTTAAAGAAGATGAGAGAGGGTAAAAGGAAATGTCTCGGTTTTAGTTAAGTGATAGACTTTTTGATATGAAGTAAATTCTTATGCAGTTTCAAACTTAGATTTCGAAAACATTGTTGATGTTTTCTCATATTTGGTTGGCTCCATAATTTCTAAATTTCCATATTAGTTTTGTTTATGCACATGCTCTGCTCATACGGTTTGATTGAGTTTAGAAATTCTTTTAATTCCAAGTTAAAGATTTCTAGGTTCTTAATATGGTTGATTAGTTTTTTTGGGTGGCTTTGTTTTATAAAGCAAAAGGAATATCAAGTGCGGGAGAGGAAGAAGATGAAAGAAGAGTTGTGTTCATTACCGAGTGGAGTTATAAGGACTTGGAATGGAATTACTTGATATGGAAAGCAATAAGAGAGGACAACATCTTCGAAGCAGCAACAAGTTTCTAATGATGACATACATAGCTGGATCCAACCGTACGCATTGGCGGTCCAGGTTCAGTATTAGGGTTGAGTTTTCTACTTCTCGATAAGGAAGTAGCTATAAGTAAACAAGACCAAAATCTTCATTTCCATCATCGTAGTCACAATCTACCATGGTAAAGATCGAGTAAAGAAGTGAGGAAGAAAGCCTATGTGTTTTTGTCTTTTTTGCTGCGTTCGTCAAGATCCATCACACGCTCTACGAGATCTCCCTGGAATCAACAATTTTATGGGAAACATAACGAGAAGCAATGAAAGTGTGAGAAATTCTCGAAGAATTATATGATGTTCAACCAGGTTAGAAAGCACATTCAAAGGTTTGTGGGAATGGGGTTTTATTGCAGGAAAACCCATCTTTTCTCCTTCGTGTTGAGATCCATAGTCTTCAGCACCAAGGATTGAGCAAGGCTTGCACTTCTTTTAAGGTTGTCTTTTAAGATGGTGCAACTACAGTAAATAAAATTTATTCAAGTTTATATATTAGGCTCCTATTTCATGATATAGGTCTGCTCTTTAGCCCTTAAGTGGGAATGAAGATGGAGAGAGTGATATTAAACAATGATCTGGTAGATTGGGGAGGCGTAAGTCATGAGTTTAATGTTATGGATGATATTTCACTAATTGAAACTTAAATACAATGAACTTGTGCACTGATTTTAATATTCAAAGTTTCAAGCAACCACGCACTGTCTAAACGTTTTTTATTTGACTCAAACAAAGTATGCCACCGTAAAGCAACACATCAACAATTTTAAATTCTACAGGCTTACAAGATAGTAGTAACCAAGAGATACTATATGATACTAATCGAAAACGCTTAGCATATATTGGATTGTATATAACTAGCTTGAAATATGGTAGTAACCAAAAAACACTATTTTGAGTGTAACAGAGTATAAAAAACTAGCATAAAACAATTTTGTACCAACAAACAAACAAATTTTCCCCAAATCTTATCATTTTTCTTAATCCAAAATACAGAAAACTACAAAGATGTTCCTATCATTAAAGCCGTAAAAATGCTTCTCTAGAATATCTAACAACTATTACAAGGAAACATAAACTTGGATATCCGAAAGAAAAAAAAGAAGAGGAAGGCAAAGAGGATAGATTACAAATATGATACTTTATGCGAATCGGGTCAAAGTAGTTGTAGATTATCTGTATATACAATTTTTTTTTGTAGATTTGTGTATGCATATATTTTTTCTGACTATGAGATGTTCGTGGAACTGCCAAACGATCATGTTTCAGAAAGAAAAATTTGAGATTGTACATGATGGACAATGTACAATGCAACGGCCAAAAGTGAAATTCTATACTCCCTCCATTTCATATTAGTTGTCATTTTGCGCTTTTTTTTTGTATCAAATTAGTTGTCGTTTTACATTTTCAATGCAGATTTATGATTAATTTTCTATTTTTGTTCATACTCTTTTAGCTTATTAATTACATATATGAAATGAAAAAACACATTAATTAGAGGTAAAATAGACTTTTTAAATATTTTCTTAATTGACGTGAAATCACCTAGAATGACAACTAAAATGAAACGGAGGGAGTATATGGTTTACGTGGAGTGATGGAAATATTGATGTGTAATAAACAACATAAAATGCATTAAATTATAATTAGTTAATTATTATGAATTCTCTATTGTTTAACTATTGTACATGCGGATTGGTTTCCACTTACTATTGCTTTTGTATAAATAAGATTCATAAACAAATATTGGGGATTGTGACAACAAAAAATATTGGGGAAAGTTGGTTTGTACTTACCAAAAACACGTTTAGTTGTTTTATATAGCAAAAAATAATATAATTAACACAAAGCCAAAATTCGGGTTATAAACTATTTGTTAGATTAACGTATGTTTATGACGTATGTTTACGTATATAAGATCAATTGCATGGATCTCTTAAATTTTTGGGAGAAGGTTTGTCTCCTTAGTTTGTCAAAATACTGTTTGATTATATTATGCTCCAAGTAGTTCTAATGTTTAGTGCAAGGTGGAAGGAAGTTTCAGAGTTGTTGACGAGAAATTCACTTTGGCATGTTATATTGAGCTGGATAATAACTTGATATTGTCGATATACATGTGTTGTATGTAGGGAAAACGGTCAAAAAAACCATGAACTATCCGGTTTAAACCGTATAAACCCTGAACTACTTACTAAACGTTTTTAACCTTCATCTTTTGTTGACTGACCAATTTTATTCTTCAATTTTTGTTGACTAAGCCGAATTAGTCCTGACGTTAAGTTGCCTAACAGATGGATTAAACGGGGTTAAATATCGTTAACATTTTCCGTTAAATGAAAACGACGCCGTCTTTGTTTTCTTCTTCATGATAAAACTCCCAAATCGATTTCACTTCATAGAACCCTAAAAACACAAAATCTCTAATATCTGTCTTTGGTTCTTCTCAATTTCTTAAGAAGGATGAGTTCAAATTCTGAAAAAAATGTGTGAAAACACACTCGGAATACGCGGAATGCCTTTGAAGTGTGTATGTGGACGTGATGCCACCATTTACACTTCCAAAACGCAAGAGAACCCAGGAAGACCTTTCTTCCGTTGTCCAAGCAAAAAAGATGTAAGAAACACTTCATAGTCTTAAATGTATACCTTGAAATCATTGTTTACACCGTACAATCTGAAAATTTGATTCAAACTAAACGTTATTTGTTCATACAATAGGATCATTTGTTTAAATGGGTAGAAGAATCTACGTTTGAGGAGGTAGAAGATGCTTTATCGAAACTTTCGATCATCGAGAATGAGATAGCAAATGCCAAATCGGAGGTTGAGGAGTTAAAGGTTGTGATTCAAGAATTGAAGGAAGAGATAGTGAGGAGCAAAACTGAAATTTGGAAGTGCAAAATGATGAACAAAATGTGTTATGTGTGTCTAGGATTTGTGGTCATTGTCATTGTTTACCTACTTCTTGGTAAGGCAAAAGACACCAAATTTGTTTTTGGTTAATAAATACTTTATTGAAAACAATATATTTGAGACTCTATTAAATGATAAATGAGGCCATCGTAAAAAGATTTTTTTCCAACAATTGTAAAATATCTTTTTAGAATGATATATAGATAAAAAAAAAAAAAAAAAAATTTCCATATTTAACTTGCACCCGGTAAATTGTTTTTCTAGATTCGCCACTGTATATATATATATATATATATATATATATTTATATTTGTGCTTTTCTTAAAGATTATCATATAAATCTTATTAAATCTTAGATCGTAGTTGATGGACTAATTGATATGAATATACATATGAGTATATATCCTCTTCGTATTTACGTAGTTTAGTATCTAATATATGTATTTGGTTTTATTTGAGTATCATTATCTCGATTGTTTTCACGTTATAGATATATGTTACAATGCAAATCATATCTCGAATAGGTTCAGCTCATGTGCTTATCTGATAGTTTTTCTTTTTTTCTTTTTGGACTAGATAGTATAAGTATATACTTTTTTGTTACTTGGTGAACCATAACTAACCTTCAGAAATTTAATTTCATGGCGGATTCTTATATACCTCTATCGAATGTCACATGTGTCCATTCGGGTAAAAAAGAATGGCGCATCTGTGTTAAAGTTTTACGTCTTTGGGAGAATAAGTCTTCTACGAATGGAAACAGTATTGACGTTATTTTAGCCGATAGACAAGTAAGTTAATGATATACAATAATTTTTTATTTGAAGAGTTACAAAATAGGCCATATCATGCAAATTGATACATTTTTTTATGTTTTTAAGGGTTCCAAAATACAAGCTTCTTTGCATGGTGTGGTTTATGACCAGTTTGTTGACAAAATGGTCAGAAATTGTTGGTACACTATACAATATTTTGATGTAGTTGATCAATACGGTTCGTGCAGGGCTACTACTCACCCTTACAAAATTGTCTTTCTTTCGTTGACAAAGATCGACTTTGTTTCATCAGATTGTCATAAAGCTTTTTTCGACTTAGTTAATTTTGATCATATCTTCAATGGGACTGCTAATGATGACTATTTAGTTGGTGAGTATATTGATTTCTTTATATAAACCAGTGTAATACGTTTTGTAATATTTTTATCATTTTATATTAATTATTAATACGGTTTTTGTATATAGATTTAATTGGTGAAGTTGTCAATGTTGATCCTTTCCAGTATTCACCAATACCTGATGACTCTAATGAGCTGCATAGAGTTAAGACAGATTGTGTTATTGACGAGGATAGTGTTGATGAAGAGTCCTTTTACCAAACTATTTCTTTTGATCTGAAAGATGAAAGGTATATTTGGTTTAGAGTATTTAAAAATATCGCTATATATATATTATCTAATACATTAATTACTTAATATCACGTTTGTGTGAATACTCTTTTTTAGAGACGTCCATATACGTTGTAATCTTAATGGATTAATGGCGTCAAAGTTTTATAAAAGGTGGACATTGTTTGACGGTTCCACCGTTATTGGTATCGTTCGCTGGGGTGTAATTGATATGTGTGCAGGTATATATTTCCATATATCATAATACATATATGCACATATATATATTTATAGATGTATATTATCCGGTTAGTTGTTTAGTACAAAAGATAAATATATTTTTAAGGCAAATTAGACCGCGACACAGATAGATCCCATGTGCCTTCAATAACAACACACAAAAACAGAAACCGTCTCATCTAATTCACAACTAATAAAGGAAAAATGACTAAGGTATTCCTTGGAATCAATAATCAGGCAGGATTAGACCAGGTCCTATCGTTTGTGCTGCTACGAGGTGTACCCAAATAATGCTTAATCCTTCATTTTCGGAAGTTGTGACTTTCAGAGCGAAGTACGTAGACTGTTATTTTTTTCATAATATCGTTTAGTATTTTATTGTGTGGTTTATGATTGCTTGGTTTTTTATAGGCTTACTGATAAACGAAAACGTCGCTTTATCGTGTATGATAATGACAGCGATTCTGATGATACTGTTAAAGATATTTCGAATGGTGAGGAAGATTATGTTCCAGATGATGGGTCATATGATGCTGAAGATAATCAATTTGATCGTGAGTATTGCACTGACTCGGAATATGAAGAAAATGATTAATACTAATTTTTGTTATTAATATTACTATTTGTTTTTTATGGAATTTTTATACAATTTCGTATTTCATGTTTCTATCAAAGTTGATTGCAGTTCTAGAAACTCCTTTTATCGCCCTTATTACAGATTTGAAATTTTTACATGGTTTAGCGATATTGGTATGAAAATTTATGTTTTCAGATATAGTTGAATTGAATAGTGTAGTCGAAATATATAAGCATACCTACACATGTAAGCTAGAAATGTATACTGTTATGGGAATCAACAGATACATTATGCTTGGTGGCATGCACAATCGAAGAACGATTTAGTACTTTCGACAACAATAATTTAAGACTTATTAGGGGATGGTGTTTCTTCAGATCAACCAATTTTATCAATTAAATATAATTTACACAATGAAAGCATATACTTTTATTGATCTTAGTGGTAACCCTTATTGGTCGTATTAGTTGCTAATCATGTTAATATCCACTATTAATGTATCACATTAGAAAAAATTAAGCATTACTATTGGTAAATATCTATTATATCTCATTATACAATATTATATCTCATTACGTTAATTTTTTTTTGTTAATTTTTGTACGTGTTGGTGCTCCCTGTTTATCTTGAATAAATTTTGTATTTTTGATTGTTTTATAATGTTGATGATAAATCAATCACGTTTTTTTCTTAAAAAAAATCAGTCGGTTTTGATTATAATAATTTTCGTATACATCCAATCTTCTATAATCTTCTGCTGAGATATTATAGTGTATATCTCTAATTATCGTCTCATGTATTGGCTTAAAATATTTATATTCTTTATATATGTTCAATGAATGTGCATTTGATAAAGTATCCTCTATTTGATATGGTTATTTTCATATTTATTGACTAATTTTTAATATTTATCTTAACATATATATTCAAAAATTTAAATTTAAATAGTAGTTATCATAATTATATAAGATTATACCACGCAAGGAATCAAAAGTGTATATATACTATAAGTATTAGCAGAATTTTTTCTTAATGAGAAATATAATTTTTTCTCAATAGCTTCATCTATAGTATTAGCCTCTACAATTGATGATATGTCGTTTCCTCTTCCTAATAATTTGCATGATGATGATATTGCTGGTATGTTGATCTGTAGTTAAATATCCTTTTGTATAGGTTTCCTGCAATTCATATGCTTTAACGTTATTTTATTTGTATAGGTATTATTAGAATTCTAATTGGAACGACCGAGACGTCTATGCACATTCTCCTGTTTCATCTACCGGTACGTGAAGTTCGTGTTGTTGATAGCTTTGCTGCCCTTCGTTCAAGTCAGTTCTTGAGATGGTTTGATCGTAATAAAAGTTGTCATGTTGCTAGAGAAATGACTTATGTCGAGTTTGGCTCTAAGTTTGTATGGAATTTTGAGGATTCGGAATGGGTTCAACGTGATAGTCATGATCTTGATGCTAGATTGGTATATTTACCTCCCTTTATGGGGGAGATTTATTATCTTCGCGTTTTGCTTAATGTTGTCAAAGGTCCTACCTGTTTTGAGGATATCCGTACTGTTCATGGAGTAATTCAACCGTCCTTTAAACATGCATGTACCGTCTTAGGGCTGACAACCGATCCTGATTACTACGCTCATACAATCGTGGAGTTCTTTGGATACTCCAATTCCCGACTTATGCATAATTTCTTAATTGGGTTGGAGCGTATGCTCGGATCTTACGAATTCAATAGGATTGTCCGTCTTGCTTATCGTATGTTGTTTCATTAGGTAGTTTTCTGATTTTCTATTGTTTATTTTGGATTTGACATGTTTTCTTATTTTAATAAACTTTCCTATTATTTTTTATTACATGAATAATAAGAGTATTGGCCTAATATCTAATGAAATAGTCCAAAGAGAATATTATAATAAATTTATAGTGTATGGTGTATGTATTACAAAAGCTTTTATACTGACCTCCCTAAAAATCGTATAATCAAGGAAAAAATGTGGAAATTTCCATAGCTTAATTTGGGTTAATTACTTTTACTATTCACGAAGATTATTGGATATCCACATCTCAATGTGCTTCTAATTAATTTTATAAGCGAATAAAATGTTGGAGTGCTAATACTCCTTAGCTAAACAACGAGAGATATTTATTTTTGTTATGTTATCCCATCATTAGACACACTTATCATTTGTTTAGTTTGTATAATGTAATGAGATTAGAATATAGCATTTTGGAATGTGATACATATTTAAAATGAGTGGTCCACTTATGTAAAACTTGCTCAAAACAAATAAATGTCGTAGTTAAATATTTATATATCAAATACTAATTAGTATGAATATATCCTATTGATATGTTATTGTTTTTATTATTTATGTATCATTATCACGATTATTTACGCACCTCTTTCATGGTATATATCGTATAATATGCAACAAATATCATTAGGATCTTAGATATCTCTTTATTAAATATTACGTGTTATTAGTGTTTATCTAAATACGTTAATGCTATATATATATTGATCTCTTTGTAGTCACTTTCAATTTTGTAATCTCTTAATGTCGAATTTGGCAACTAAATGTATGTTTTTTATTATTTGAAAGATTACTTTCCAAGTTCGAATCAATGAGTGATTGATGTTCATGTGATACGGTTGTGGAATGAGTCTGTTGGTACTAACATCTGTTCGCTCGAGATGATTTTGCTCGATGCCCAGGTTTGATTTTCTGCTTCTAAAAAGTTACCTGATCTTGGTTTCTTTGACCCTAAAATTTGTCATGTTAATAGGGTACCAGGTTGCGTGCATCTGTGGCTTCGAGTTATATTGATCGTTTTCGCTCTCAGTTAGTTCGTGACCAGACTTTATGCATAGAAGGGTTTGGTCTTACTGATTACTCTGAACGTTACATGCCAAGTTCTTTGTGTTTTAAGATAGAGTTTCTCCCTACCACTATTGTTAGATGGGTTAATCAAATTCCGCTGGTAAATCCATCCAAATATAATCAGTGGTTCCAATGTGTTGTTAAACCACACTTTGATAAACGGTTCTTATTCGGTAAGTATACTGTAGTTTGTATTAAAATAAAATCGTTCTCGGTATTAATTTTGCACTGTTTTCATATATAATTGGGCAGATTATGCATGTCAATACGTTGAAAAAGGTTTGTAAGGATGGTGAACTGGTCAGTAGACTTGATATTGACTTACGTGATACAAGGTAATCATAGATTATATCTAACTTATTTGCGTTGTCCTGAGTCTGTTTTCGTTACCTTTAATGCTAATAAATGCGTAGTGATCACCGTTTAACATGCACTTTGTGGGGGTGGATGTGCTGAGGATTTTTCTGAATATGCAACAAGTAATGTCACATTCTTATCTGTATGCGTCATTCAATTTCTTTGTGTTGCTCTTTATCGAGGTTTGTATTATATTTGCTATTGTACGTATCATGTGTTATACTTTAGAAAATTAAGATACCTTGTGTTTCTAATTCTAGGTATATTGGAAATTTCAAGCTACTCAGATGCTACTTCAATATGTTTTGATCAAGATACATACCTAATGGATTGGTTTACACACGCGTGAGTTTTTTTCTTTCTGGCATGTTTTGGCTATTTGCAAAAAATTTAAATCACCACACTTATAGATGCTTATACATGCTCTCAGGTTACCGGTAGATGAAGTCGATCTAACCATCAACGATGTTCCATGTTTCCTAGATGATTCAGATGTTTCGTTGCAAGATGATTTTCTGTTTACCACTAACCGAAAGAATATACGTGAGATTGTTTCTGTTCATGAGGTATAGTATATTCAAGTTTTTATATACATTACTATGTTCTTTGCAGATATGTCAGTTTTATTATTATAGGAATGTGAATGTGTCGCTGTTGTTAACATTGACGTCGTCGAGATGCTCCACCCTTGGTATTATGCCTCTTGCGATGTATGTGAACATAGAGTTATGCCTTACTATCGAAGCTCACGTGGAGATTTGCCTATTCTATATCATTGTCCTAAAGTGTGCAAGAGGGATGTATCTGACATTACATTCCGGTAATAACAATACATACGCACCTAGATGTTTTGTGATTGATACCAAATTATTTATATTTTGAGTGTTTAACGTCTTTTGTTGGTACTTTCTCATTATACATGTGTTCGATTTCGTCGGAAAAAGGATACGTGTACTCTTTTTAGACGATAACGCCGAATCTCTTTCATACCGTACTGCAGATGAATTGCTCTCGAACTTTGATCAGGTTTGTTTACGAAGTCACTGTCAGCTGTGGATATAGTATTGTCATTTGATATTTTATTCTATTCCTTGAATAATGTCTGATTATGTCGATCTTACTATAATTTCAGGATGATAGGCAGATATTACCCTCTGTTATTAGAGACTTGGAAGGAAAAACAATTCTCTTAAAGCTATAGATTTCATACGATAATATCAAGTGTAAAGGCAATAACTACTTTGTTACTAGATTTTGTGATGATGATGTTACAATACAGAAGTTTAATTCTGAGGATTTTGGGGATTATATTTAGATCTTTTGTATTGACAACCTATAATAATGAATATCATCTGATTTTTAACTATACCCTTTGTTTTAATTTACTACTGATTATTTTTAAAATGCTTATCCCGTGTAGGGCGCGGGTACCCCCTAGTGTCATTTAATATTCACAAATTTTTCCACTAATGTCATTATTTTCTCTCTTTTTTATTTTATAGAAATAATCACGTGTTACAACTTACAACTAACTCTATTAATTATAATCATGCCACATTATGTACAAAAAAAAAATACACAAAATCCTTGTGAGCAAAACACTCAAACTAATGAAAATAACTTCTACCTACATTAGTAGTTATGTCAACCCAACCATATCAATGCAAAACTTTTTTTCTTTCTCTACCAACTATTTCATGCTTTTAAGTTTCTCTTTTATATATAAAAAATAAACAGAACCATCTATCCAAAGCTACTGAGGTTTAATAATAAAATCTATATTAAGAAATCAAGCTGGTCCAGCTTAATTGAAATTTCTGTTAATGATATTGCTTAGTTTTCATTAGTAAATCAGTACAATTGAATCTAATCGGAAAAAATCAAAACCTTTTTAAGGTATACACATACAATTTGATTTAAATGTATGATTTTAAATTCTAATTTTCTTTTCCCAAAAAAATGGCAAAAAAAGTATCCATGATATTATTATACGCTCTCTCATTGGGCACGTAGCCCAAGAACTATGAAACGCGCTCCGATAAAGAAGGGAGAGAGATGAGGAAGATGGAGGAGAATCAAAAACTTGAATATCTTTCTAAATTTTCTATCTTTTCTCTTATTGGATTATCCCGCCGTTTCTAACAAATTCTCCTCTCTGTTTTTTTTTCCCGGGAAAACAGAAGGAAAATTTTACTTTTTTTCCCGGAAAGGAGAGATCTTTGTTAATAGGGTAGCTTCGTCTCGAGGTTACACAATTACCCATCTGTTCTTTGAGTTTTTTCTTCTTGAAAATATTTACCTTTTTTGGTTCTTGAAAATTTCTTGTATTGGTTTAATGGTACTGTTGTTTTCTGGGGATTGTCTGGCTCATTCTTGTGATTAATCGATGTTCTTGTGTTGAGATTTGAGAACGAAACGAAAGTTCTTATTAGATTCTAAAGTTAGGGTTTTTGGGGAACGTACTTAATCTCTCTGTATCTTAGGATTTTTGAGATTAGGGTTAAGTAATGGATTCTGAATCGAGAGATGTGGTGAAATGCTGTGATTTTGGTTGTGATTATACTCTTGGGGCATGTTCTTCTTCTTCAGATTCTTGGAATAGTAGAACGGTGAAAAGAAAGTTAAACGACATGGTGTTGTTAAGAGGCTCTTCTGATTCATCTTCAAATGCAAAAGTACTAGTTGAGAATGAATGTGCTGCTTTGCTTGAAGCTCTTTCTAAGCAAAGAGAAACAGTTAAAGATCTTCACTTGGAGCTTCAAGAAGAGCGTAACGCGGCTGCGTCAGCTGCGAATGAGACTATGTCGATGATACTTAGGTTGCAGAGAGAAAAAGCTGAGATACAGATGGAAGCTCGGCAATTTAAAGCGTTTGCTGAAGAGAAAATGTCGCATGATCATGAAAGGCTTTCGACTTTGGAGGAGTTGTTGTATGAGAAAGAGCAAGCTATTGAGGCATTGACTTATGAAGTTGAAGCTTATAAGGATAGATTGTTGAGCTATGGGTTAACTGAAGCAGAGATGCATGATCAGATACTTGGTTTTGGTAGAGACTCTAGCACGGTTGGTATTGATGTTTATCCGTGTGAATATACGACTTTGAAATGTAGTGTGGATGAGAATCTGAGCGGACCAGATGGGAATGTTGAGGTTGTTGAGAAGGTGATAGTTGGTCAGTCTCCAAGATGGCCATATTATGATCCAAATTCGCCTTTAGGAACTGCCAAAGAAATTAAGAAGACTGTTTTCTCAGACTCTCCTTGTAGCGATAAAGTTTATACTATTGACTCAGTTCATGTGGGAGTTTCTGAACTTAAGTTTGACGACGAGCCTAGTAAGATGAGTAAAGGAAAGTTGAACAGTGATAATTGGGATCCTCCGAGATACCAAGAACCGGTCATGACTCAGCAAGGAGTTAAGGAGCCAGATGTAGAGAAGCTTTACACAAGGCTTCAAGCACTTGAGGCAGATAGGGAATCACTGAGACAGATCATTGTATCGATGAGGACAGACAAAGCTCAGTTGGTGTTGCTGAAAGAAATTGCACAGCATTTATCAAAGGAAACCGTCACAACAAACAGGCGAAACTCGGTTAGCAAAATGCAATCGTTCAAAGCATTCTCTGTAATAACGGTCTTCAAGGTAAACAATTATCTAACTCTCACTTCTTGCATATTGCTTTCTTGAAACTATGTGTAAGCCTGAATTTTTCTCTTCCTTCATATTCTTGTGTTTCAGTGGATTGTCTCTTTCGTTTTTTGGAAAAGGAAAGCCAAGCGAAACAAGTAAGTAAATCTACGAGTAAAGAGACTTGCGTTTTGGTCCCTTGGTATTACTGCTTTCTAATGAATTCTGTTATAATATTCCAATGCAGGTATGTCTACGATTTATCAGCAAATAATATGGGAATGCTTATGATTCTTGGTGAGGGATCTCGAAGTAGGAGATGGGAATGTCTAACAAGTTCACATGTCTAGATATCCATTTTTCTCTCTTGGCATAGTTAGCTCAAAATGAATGTAAATTTTTTCTCTTTATTGCAAGACATCCATTCAAACATGTACGGACGGTCCAGAATATATCAATTCAATGTTAATCTCATTCCGTGGCTTTTATTATCCTCATTGCACAAAGATAATAACAGGGGTTTGCGTCTATGATGCAAAAATGAAATCAGGAATCAAACCAACGTGTTCTTATGGATTGCCATCAAATGTGTTTCCAAGTATGTCTCGAGCCACATTGCAAATAAAAATTACCATTGAGTTGATAATTTAGTTTCTGGGTCATACATATATTAATGATGAAAACCTGGAAACAAAAGAGAGGACTCAAAGCAAATACTAATACATATCACAAGGGAGATAGCGAAACAGTGTAAGACTTGTCGCAGTACGTCAAGCTCTTCAGGTGGCCTGATCGAAGCTGAGGACATATTACTGCTCCCGGAATGCCAGAGGTATCATCGTTTGTTTCTCCTGTGGCTTCTATGCCTCGAGACTGGGGGACGGTCTTCTCGGGGACTTGTGGTAGACCAATGTTTAAGCAACCCGAGGTTGGCTCGGTCACAAAGCTGAAATCAATGGATGTTAGCATTTCTAACAAGACTTCAGTTTCTGATTCAAAAGAGAAGAGAAGAGATTGTGCATCAACGAACCTGGCTTCAAAGTTTTGTCCATTAGCACCAACATTTGCACAAATATTGCTAATAATCCACGGTGGAAGATATTCTCCCTTAATCTCAACGATGAAGCGACTTGTTTGTTCTGCTGTTACCATCTCCGCACACTTGATCTGGAGATCAAAGAACAAGTAAAATATCAAGAGAATTTACAGATTACAGAACAAAGCATAAATGTAAGAAAATATACCTCAGGAGAAGACACTGCAGCATTCTGAAATGGTACAGGTGAATATAATACAGGAACGTCAGCAGTGAGAGGAAATCCCAAAGAAGACGACCTATGCATGATTGAGAAACAATGGGTATATATTATACATCATAAGATTTTATGTGCCCGATCTGTAACTACTTTTCCAAAAATGTTCATACGCACCTATAATTTAACAGAAGATCAAACAGTCCATGTACACTCTCATTTCCATCAAAAGCCAAGAAAGATTCTGGAGTATTATCTATGTTTGAGGCAGAGCGCAAACAACGAGTCTGCATCTATTTCCAGAGTCAGAAAAATACGTCAATACTCTCCCATTTACAATTGCAGGTGCTTCACATTGTTTATAACCTTGGAATATTCACATAGACAGAAATATAATTCCTACACAGCTAATGAAGGTGCACAAACCTGGCCAAGGTTATAATTCTCTATCTCTGAGAGTTCAGCAAGATCTTCGACAGTGGTCTCATCAATTTTAGTTTTGCAAAGAGGCATAGAGTAGCAGATGTCCTGCGAAGAACATATTCAGATCACATCATTAGAATCACTAATGACCGCACAAGGTCTGCAAAACAGATTACAATGGATATCTAATAGTTATCCATTGATGTGTCAATTATTGCTTAAGCATACTATATTTTACCCTCGACATAAGAACCTAAAATATTTTAAGGACTTCCAAATGATGTTACACAAAAAACACAGCAGTACCAAATTGTGGCTTAAATCAAATTCCTTACATCCCACTCATTGGAATAATATTATTCAGCTACGCATTGGTGACGTCAGAGCAGTGGGAGAATATCCGGAAACATGTTTCCAAGTTTTACCATTTGTGGACAAAATAACTTCATGCTGCAAACTACAATACGCTACAGACTAGCCTCACTAACCAAAAAAGTGTGTGGCTTCTCAAAATTTGAGAAAAACAAACCGAAGATGTGTAGATGAGAAACAATTCCTAATAAAAGCAGCACCCTGACTCTTGTTATTGTGCAATTTTTGGCAAACTTTACTCAAATTTCATGAAGTCCTAACAAAGAAGCAATCAATCCAGGAATTTGGTCAGATACTAAAACTTCAACAAAAAATGCGTAACAGATACGGATGCTGCAGCCTAGTTTAAAAGCCTCAAGGAAAGCAGTACACAAACAATTTGCATAAAACTAAATAACGCAAAAGGCTTAACAATACACAGGGAGCATATCTTACAAGGCCTTTAAGCACGGTTCTGAATTTACTAGTTGACTGAGTAATATAGGCATTGCACGAGCGTTTGACACCCTCTGACTCACAGCTTCCAGTGAACATTGCCACAAACTGAGAAGTACAAACTACAATCCAAATAATGCACAACTAAATTTAGTTTCATTTCAAGAATATGGCATACATGTCATTTACAGTAAGATATATAGAACATGAGAAAGAAGCTGTGCATGAAAGTCAACATTTTAATAACACTAATGGTGTACATAACTTAGATGCATTTTTAGCAAGACAGAATGGTAACAACAAGGTGTATGCGGAGTTCTTCTAAATGAAAAAGCAGGTGGGAAAAAATGTCCACCTACATGCATCTGTATGAAATATGTAAGCACTACAGGTTTCCAGTGCCATTGACGTTATCTACACTAAACTAGTGTTATACCAAAAAAAAATCACATCCAAATCAGGCAGATATACAAGGGGATTACCATAAAATATTTTGCAGAGATTCTTCCGAAACATAAAATATAGACTTCGAAAAGCATCTTCCCACGCCAATTGTCGCTTTTGTAGGAAATCAACTTCACCTAAAACAGCAAAATGAAGACCTCTTTATAAAAATTAAAAAGGAAGATGACTGATAAGAAGGCATAGCTCTTGACCTCTCATGAACAAACCTCCGTCTTTAGATGCTTTCAATGCTGACATGATAAAAGGTGGCAAGGTGGACTGGGGATAAACCCATGAGTGTAGTGACATAGAATTTAACACCTGGGAAACCACAGCTGATCCAGAACCAGTACTGTTATCTTGATTTACCACATTACACGACAACGACTTTAGCTGTGGCATGCCATTGTAGGTGCTACCCATGATTGACCTATGTAACCTAGAACAATTGAAGGGAAAATAATAGAATGAATCAAACTTCTGTCTGATGACAAAACAAAATTTCATCTAGAATCATCAATATCTGAGATTCAACTATAAACTAAGTTCGGAATCAACTAATATATGATTCTGTTCGTACTACATACTGTACAGGAATATCAGAAATAGCTCAACTCACCAATTTATTGGAGAAGAGGAAACAAGTCGAGCATAAGTCTTCACGGAAAGGTCCAGAGGAATCTTTTGCCCAGGAACATGGAACTCAGAAATGAAATTTCCACTTAATGAAGCAGTATCAGATTTTTCAATGTCACCAGGATGAACCGGCGATGGTCCAGAATTGGCAAGTCCTTTCAGTGCTTTGTTCTGTTAGAATACAACATCAGGTAAACCAAGACCATATATATATAGCCATCCGAAATGATCAAAGACTACCAAGCGAAGCATACCATATCAATAGCTGGCAAGCTAGATAATTCCGCACCCCTGGTTGAAAGTTCAGTTACACTGCGAAACACGACCGGGATACATCCCTCAGTTGTTCCACGAGCTTTGACCTTGATATCATCAGAAACTTCAGTAGAAGCATTATTCTCCTCACTGCTAAAACATTAAAGCATTAATACAAGTTAAAGCAAAGAGTGTCAGCTTACTCCATACAGAAATTGCCTGAGGCATTTTACCGAAGTAGTTGTAGTCTTTTATTGGCAGCAACATTTGAGAGTAAAGAAACATTGATCATGCTGCTGGATTTCTCTTTCGCACCATTTTCCTGTGGTGAAAACACAAAAATGAATACCAACTTATAATAAGCCAAAGGTATCAAGACTTGGAATCTGCGAAGTTGTTAACCTTAGGATTTTCTTTGCCAGAGGATATCCAAGGCCGAGCCTTTTTGGCACGATATAGTTCATCCATACGCGGCTCTATATATTTTGGATTCTTCAAAAGTTCTTGTTTCTTAATCCCATTTTCCGTCTCCATACTAGTGCCAATATAATCTAGTAAGATACATACAAGTTAGAAAACTTGACAGCGTAATGATTTATACCTTCTACACGGGCGCAACGCATCAAAAGATTCTCTAGCTTGGTCCACAAAACTAGTCCGCTTCAATTGTTCTTCCTGTTTGGTCAGAATAAACAATTACTTGCAACTAATCAAGAAAAGAACACTAGACAATGAAAAGAAGGAAGCAAGCTTACTCTAAGTTCTAAAGGTGTCTTCCTCTTAGCTTTAGACACTCCATTCATCTGAAGACAACTACCGAAACCACCAGGAGCAATAACTTTCCCCATTTCCAAATTACCTACTCACAAAATTGAATCAGTAAATCTGAGGCAAAATCTGATATTTCTTCATCATTACAAATCGATTCTGGTCAAAATCAGTAAAAGGGTTAATCCTCAAAACCCTAAACAAGCGAAGATTTCGAATCAGAGATAAGATTTAGAAACAAACTCACTAGGGCTCGATTGGTTTTATATAGCTTAAAATTGTAGAGACATCGAAACCCAGAAGCGTATAGAGACTAGCGAAATCGATGTCGCCGATTACGAGGAGTTCGTCGTCGTGGTGTGAATGAATCTTTCCACGGCGAAGCAAGGCTAGGTTTTACTGTATTCTCTCTTTTTTGTGAATTTTGAGGGAAACAAAAAAATTTGGAAGTGAATTTAGAGGGAAGACGAAAATATTTCGGATTCCCTCCTGTAATGTCATTTTAACAGTGAAACTAACGCCGTTAGTTTTTGTAACGCTTTTGACTTTTGTTTTGGCTTTATGATGTTTGACCTTAATATCTCTTACACGGTTTATTCGATTTGGTTGAACCGGATTGGAATTTGATTAGTAGCTAAATTTGGTTGGAATCACTTGGGTTTAATAACAACAAATTAAATGTTTTGTCACCAAAACGAAAAGAGAAAAAGATTACACAACTCTAGCTTCAGACAATTACACATAATAATCAACAAGTCTTTGTCTCTAGAAAATACATGTTTTTTTTTCTCATAAAATTATTACACAAAAGCCTAAATCTCTAACTAAAAGGTAACAATAACACAAGCAAGAGACATTGAGCCACTTCATCTTTTACTTCTCTTGATGCTTGCGGATTGTTTTCACCTGAAAACACAAGACAAAGCAATATGTTTGAATCTAAACTCCATAGAAGAAAACCATAAGAAAAACACAACAAGGTCTCATCAATTTGTTGTCATGTAATGGGGTCTCAAACTTCCTAGCTTGAATCTATTTACCTGTCGACTATTGCATATATCCAACTCTTCTTGGTCTACACTCTACACCTTAGCTATTATTACCAACAAATCAACTTTCAAACCCCGAAACCAGTGAACTTATATGTGTACATAATGTTAGCATTCAAACATGAATGCAAATTATCGGAAGAAGTTAAAGCACAGGGGAGGCGATGAAGCAGATTTACCTGAACCACGCTTGAATCAAAACTATGTCTAATAGGTAAGAGCTACCGCTGCATCCTCCTCGCCTAAAGACACAACATAAGGCTGAACTGTGAATGCTTCTGTAATTGTAAAGCTGAGCTCGTAATTCACAGCCTTCGTCCCAAAGATATTGAACCTTCCTGCGCTGTTGTAAGCTACCTCAGCATCAGCACCTTTCCTAAAAACTACTCTAGCCCGGTTGTTCTCGCTGTCAACCTCAGTTTGCGACTCTTTTATTGGTCCAAAATGCCTGAACATTTTACACAGGCACTTCTCAGGAGGTATTGTATCAGTTTCAGAAAATTTCATTATAAGTTCAGCTGGTGCATTCTCATCAAAGCTCGCCGGTTTGTCTGAGTCTGAAGGAAGAGGAATATTGATCTGAGACTGCCGTCTCTTGTATGGCCGGCGAGTCTTTTTAACCTGAGAAGGTTTCAATTCAACTGGCACAACTTGATAGTTTCCTTTTTTAGTAGGTGGCGTTTGCTCTTCACCACCATTATGGATCACCCTGTCGGTCCAGTATGTGTCACCCATTTCCTCAAACTCAAATGCTTCGGTTCCTCCAGCATTAGACTTGGATGGTCTACCTCTTTTCTTGCTTACCTTTTCTGGAGGAACTTGCAGTAAAGCTGATGAGTTTCGGAAATCTAAGAAAAAGCCAACAGCAATGCCGGATACAACGTTCTCTTTATCAGTGTCTGTTGCTGCACACTGAAGCTGGGATACAAAACTCTCAACAGAAAGAGATTCATCACCAAAGCTACTACCCTTCAAAACTGAAGGAGATCCTGCCATCTGACTAGCAGCTCTGGCTATGCATGCACCGATCTTAAAGGACGGCCTTTGGGCAAAAGACACTTTCGCCAGTGAAACAGTCTTCCTACCTTCTCCTGCTGAATCCTCACTCGGGCCATCAGCTTTTCGTTTTACACCATGTGTTTTAACATCAGAATCGGTTCCATTATCAGCAAAATCAGAATTGTTTGGATTCTCTTCCATTTCTGTATCTTCTTTTGGAGCTTCATGAGTAATGTCATCTTCCTCTCTCATTGTGTCTTGTTGATCCTTATCTCCTTGGTTTTCGTCAGATCCCATGACTACATCAGAAGCCTCTCTTGGACACTCTGTAGCAGCAACAACACGGGCTTCATTTTCACTACCTTCAGCACTTAGTTTATCATGGGATTCAGCATTTAATGTTGCGTCCACTGTGGCAACTTCCTCAGCCATATCAGTAGCTTTCTTATCCTCTTTCAAAGATACATTCCCGGTTTCGGTTTTAAGGTCTTGTATATTTCCTGACCAAGATGATACACCACTGAAATCAATAAAGTTGGTAATATCAGAACTTGGATCAAAAAGATTATGATCCAATGGTTCAGCTTCACCTGTAGCAGCATCTTCAGAGGGACTGTTTGGATTTGCTGAATCAGCAGATTCAATTGTTCCGGTAAGATCATTTGACATATCAGCATTATCTTTCCGTTCATCAATTTCCATTTCCTTTACAACATTGGAATCATTCCTGTTAACATCAGCTGTTGGAACATCACGTACTTTAACATCCTTTTCAACCAATTCCTCTGGCTCATATTCGATTTCCATGGCTTCACCGTTTTCGTCTTTTTGGTTAACATTGGATAGTTCTTCTTCATGAGATATTTCAGTAGCAGAGCTAACTTCCGAAACCGTACCTCGATTTCCTTTGTTCGTTTCGCCTTTGCTTAATTTGGTAGACTCCTCTGGAACCGGTGCAGATATTGAATGCTTCTCTTTGTCAGCTTTACCTTCTGCAACCGAAAGCGTCTCATCATCACAAGCATCACCGTTATCTTCAACTTCACAGTTTACCCTCTCACCAGTCACCTCCTTCCCACCAGAAGTTACAATCTCCTCTTCTCCTCCACTTTCATGACTTTCACCATTTTGACTCTTAACTTCAGACTTAGCAGTCTCATCATTCGTTTCAACATCATCACCAATCTCAGAACCATCTATCTCATCTACCTGCTTCACCTCAACATCTCCTTCACACTCCGTTTTATTAATCTCAGTTTCAGGGTCTGTAATAGCATCAGTCCTTTCTACATCACCAGTGCTAATGGTTTTCTCACTGCTCTCATCTCCACTACCAGAACCAACCATGTCCTCACCACTTGCAACATCATCAGAAACTGTATCTTCGACACAGGACTCTTTCTGCGGAACATTAACCTCATCATCTAGGGTTTCAGCTTCTAAAGCTAGTCCCTTACTAGCAACAAACTCACTTTCCTCTCTCTGTTCCTCCATTGGAATGATCTGGTTTTGCACAAAGCTCAAAATTACTCAATATTCCCATAAAAGACGAAACTTGTAACAGAAAACAGAAATCGGGGAAAAGGGTATTCACAATAAGCACGAAAAGTTCCAGATTTCAGTGAAAATTAACAATTCGAAAGCTGAAATCGAAGGAATTACCTCGTAAAGATCTTGCGAGAATTGGAGCAAAAGAGACAAAGGTTAGGGCTTTGTGTCTGAGTTACAGAGACGAGTGTGGGTTTCGAGAAAGAAGAAGAAGCAGAAAAAGGAATAGAGAGAGATCTATCTGGTAATAAAGCAGTGACCAAATTCGTTACTCGAGCTTGTTATCATCAGACGTACACACCATATACAAGCTTCGATAAAATTAGATTTGTAAACTTCCTACCAAAAAAATTGTACTCAAAACGATTTTAGGTTTTTTAATGAATCAGAATCCGTATTGATTCGAGATAAATCCCTGAATATATAATGTTTTTATTAATTAAATAACTTTTTTTAGGTACTCAAAACATTTTGATTTAGCTAAAACAATCCAAACAAGAGGTTGGCTTGAAGTCAGTTTAGTAGTAGTAACTTTACTAGACCATTTGCTCAAGACTTACGGACATAGTTCCTTATAAACTTTTGTGTCTCTACTCTAGCTAGTATAACAACACCTGATAACGGTCAATGGCAAATGTGACATCTTTGTTGATGGATTCCGCATAAAAGTTTACACCAACATTTGCTCAACTTTTCAGCCAAAACCTGGTTTGGCATTTGTGTCACTAGAACTCTCCAGACAAGAGTATCCCTGCATTTTTCCAGTGAGAGCGAGCAAGAAGAGTTAGCTAGATTAATCACTAAAGAGTCAAAAGCTAGGTACATACATCTACTGCAAGATTTTTGTATGCATTCCTTGCATTACCAAAGCTTAGATTTGATTAACTAGCATATACAACTACCTAAAAGTCCATAAACTAAAGATCATAAACCGCATAAGATAAGAGAACAAATGACATTCATTCCCCATTGCCTTACTTTCACCTATCCATTCTCTCACTGTCTCTCTTTCTTCTCTTGTTCTTTACAATTGGAGCAGAAACGCTTGACTTGTTCAGTAAAGATGCTTAACTCTAGTCGCTTTGAATTGTTAACGTCCATATCCTCTATATGTGCTTCACAGGTGGAGCAGATATGCTTGACTCGAGAATACTTAAAAACCTCAACATTAAGATGCTCAACATGGTCTACAAAAACATGAACTCTACCACGATACTTAACCGCTTCAAGCTCGGCTCCAAAACCTTTGATTTCAACACTTTGGAGAGTGTTCCTTTGAGGGTTGAAGTAGAAAACGTAATACGGCTTGCAAGTATAGTCCATGGCCAGAATAATCTCACCCGTAGCAGTCACTCCAGCGACAGATACTTCGGAGGGATCATCAATCAGTTCGTTCTCTGGCAGAGTGTACACATACGTCGACCATTCATGTCTTTCGACATCCTCTAGCACGCAGAGACGCAACTCAAGAGTATACTGATATATCATGGTTTTAACCCGTTTTTGACCATGATTTAACCCGGTTTTATCGAGTCTTTTCGGTGTTTTTCGAGTGTTTTAGAGTCTTTGCAGGTTTTTGTACGTGTAGAGCTTAATTGATGATTATGGAACGTTTTAGAGCATTGTGGAAAGAGGAGCTGAAGTCGTTAGAACGGAAATTCAATTGCCGTCAGATTGGCGTGTCGATCGATCGACAGCTACGTTACAACCTGTCGATCGACAGACACATTGTTGATCGATCGACAGGTACTCGCAGAAGCCAACCTAATACGTTTTAAAGAAGGAAAATTGTTCCTTTTCGGACCAGAAGTTACCAATAAACCGTCATAAAAGCCCACTACGAGTTTTACCTCTATAAATAGTTTATTTTAGGTTTTTAGATCAGAACTTTAGATTTTACTTAACAAAGTTTAGAGGGAGATTTTTAGGGTTTTTAGGGAGACAAGTTTACTTTGTTCTTTGAGATTCTTCGAACCCTATTGTAATTCTTCTTTTACTCTTTCTTTATGCAGTATTATTCAGCTATGATTTGCTTTGCTTTGATGTCTGAGTAGTTTGTTTGTTAGGTTTAGGGTGATTCGAAAGGAATGATGATGAATTGTTAGGGTAAACTCACTTGTTAGGATTATCTGTTAGGTTCTTCACCTAGATTGCTTTAACTCTGGTTTAGGATTCGCGACCCTGAATTTGGATATCTTAGGTTGATAGATTGACACGAAAGTGTAATAGATTAGCCAGAATTAGATCTTAGGTGAGCAAAATTACTTATTCGCAAAGAAATTTGGTTTAGGGATTTTGTGAACAAATTGGACTTGAATTTAAAGCTTGTTTAAATTGATTGAATTCGCAAAGAAATTTGGTTTTCTAGGGTTTAGACATAGTTAGTTTTCGCAACGACAGTTGGTTAATTATATTTTAGTGTTCCAAGTTCTAGAACGGTTCTTAATTAAATCCTGATTCTGTTTAACCTGCAATTCTGATTCATCCTGAGAATTACCCAAAAGCCTAGCACTTTGTTTAATTGAATTTTAAATCAACAATCTTTCTCTGTTTCAATTTGCTTTTGTCTTTATTTTACTTTATTTTGCTTAGCTCAATTCGAAGTCAATAATCCTATTGTTTGATTTGACTCCCAGTGATTCGACTCCTACTACGACGACCTCTTAATTTGAGAGAGTAGCTCAGGGTAAATTTGAGCACATTATATACATTCCATCAGCTTCACCATAGCTACAGTTAATCCCACCTAACTTACCCTTATAGTTGATTAAGTTCGTCTGCGTCCATGAATCAGAAAAGCATTCTGCAATAACAAACTTGAACTCCTCAGACCTATAATCAAACTGAACAACCTTCCCAGACGAAACTAAGTAGTATAAAACCCCATTGATACAAATCCCATCACACCAAGATTGACCGTATCCGAGACAGTCGATCTTCTTCTTCCTCCAGCTAAGTTCTCCAGCTCCTAATGTCAGAACTTCAAGATGATCCCTTTGATCACCGAATGGATTACCCTCGGCCAATACCTTGAACTTCTTCTCAACAAGATCAAACCCTAAAAAGCCTCTCGATTTGCAGTACATGTCCACGTCAGGCAAAGTCACATACTGACCCGTGACAGGGTTACACACCACAAACAATTGACCCACTCTTGGATTATACAAATCACGGAAGTAGAGCAACCCAGAAGCGTAGCTACAAGTGAATATGCCTATGTCTTGAGAGAATCTGGTATGAAAATCAGCATCAACTACTAGAGAAGACGACGTTTGAGGCGACAAGAAGAACCACCACACACCTCTTCGTTCAACCCGAAATAAAAGCTTTGGACGAGCACAAGACCTCTACTGAAACAGCTCAACGAAATCTGGACCGCCAAGTATGGAACACCATAGCTTCGACAGGCTACGAAACCTACCAACTGACTTTGCCGGCAATCTCGAGAATATCTCGATGATGAGATCAGTCGGAATACATTTCATGTTTGCTGTCTCATCATTCATTTCAACCTCAACTAAATTAACTGTCTTACTAAATCTCTGCACATCAACACTAATCTCATAGCTCTCTATCTCATCTACTAGCTTAACCATAACGGTCCCAGCATCTCCTTCACACTTCATTTTACTAATCTCAGTTTCAAGCTCTGTAATAGCATCAGTCCTTACAACATCACCAATGCTAAGTGTTTTCTTACTGCTCTCCTCACCACTTGCAACATCAACAGGAACCGAATTACACGTATTGCCATCACCAGTAGCTGAATCTCCATCATTTGGGTTTTTATTATTACCACTAACATGAAAAACACCTGAATTCTCTACTGTATTGGCATCTTCGAGACAAGACTCTTTCTGCGGAACATCATCAACGTCATCATCTAGGGTTTCAGCTTTAGAAGATAAACTCAGTCTGAAGATGCAAGTATCTGAAGCTAGTTCCTGAAGCTGTACGAAGTACTTCAGGAAGTGATGCAGAGCAGATTACTCAAGACTTGTGCGACACGGGCTTGAGGAGATGGGCTGGGCTGGACGTTTCAAGCAAAATGAGACGAGCCCAAGACGACGTAGCAGAGCTAGAGGAGGTCTTTCGTGAGGATCAAGTTTGGCTTGAAGACTTGCCTTGTCACTTGAGAAAAATAAGGAAATAAGGCAAGAGAGAATATCTCCAAAAAGATATGAAGATCTTTGAGGAGTAGAGAGAAAGGCTAGGTTTAGCCGTTTACCTATTTTGTATAAATAGAGGTGTTCGTGCATTGTTGCAAGGTTGAACACTTATGAGCTTATTTCTTAGTAAAAGGTTAGGGTTTATAAAAAACCTAGAATCAAAGGCTAAGGGGTAGAGAGTGGTTTTTAGATCATGGATAGATCTTAGAAACGTGTGAGGCTAGGATCAACATGGTGAGTGATACTTGTATGTATATTCAACAATTGGTCTAGTAAATATTCTTGGAAAAGAAACCCCGTGTGTTGTGTTCCCACTATCTATTCATATCTGAAGTGGTAGTGTTCATATCCTGCATTAGTTCTGGAATCATATATCTGAAGCAGTAGCTGTTACATTTTCACAGTCCCTTAACAGCTACATCCTCAATGTACTGTCTGCAACACCATCAAATTTACTTTCCTCTCTCTGTTCTTCCTCCATTGAAATTATCTGATTTGAAACTCAAAATTACTCAGTGTATATCCTTAAAAGCCAAAACTTGTAACAGAAAACAGAAATCGGGGAAAAGGGTATTCACAATAAGCACAAAAAGTTGCAGATATCAGTGAAATTAACAATTCGTAAGCTTAAATCGAAGGAATTACCTCTTTGGATCTTGAGAGAATTGGAGCAAAAGAGACAAAGGTGAGGGCTTTGGGTCTCAGTTACAGAGACGAGTGTGGAGAATAAGAAAAGTCCATGTACGAAGACAGAAAGAGATCTAAAGCGACCAACTTTACAAGAACACCATAGTTTAGATTCACAAGTTCATACAAAAAAAGAAGAAGAGAATTTGCATTGATTCGCAATTTTATAAATTAAACACCCAAAAATTCTTTTTTTTTGGCATCTGAAGTGATTTTTTCCATTCCATGAGATCAAGCTGGTGGGTTACAAACAGAGCCCGGCAAAAGACGAAACTTTTCCGGGAAACTACTTAAAAGCAACAAGAACAACACATTAACAAGGTACACACAAGTGATCGAGCTATTACCATAAAGAAAACAAAAAACAATTAGAACTAAAACGCAGTTTCCTCCGAACTCTTCTTTCCGAAGAAACCCCAAGCGTACGCAAACACCTTGATCACTTGAAGAAAATCCAGGAAGAGTGAACCCAACTAACAAGTTGAGTGAATGGCAGTCCTGAAATCAACTCTTCCACAACAAGGATCAAAACATTACTCGACTACCTATGTAGAGATGGAACCGTGGAGAGAGAATACGCATAGCCTAAGAGTTAAGCTTCTTGACTGGCAACTGGTAGGAGAAGGCATAACCGAAACTTATTAGAGGAGACAAAGATTAAAGAAGCAAAAACCAGACCGGTACACCACTGAACCAAAGGGGAAATCATCAGGCCCTAGCGTTGAAGAAAGGTAAGCCGACATCGTCGCGAACGCAGCTATGCCGCACCGTCAAGAGATCAAACGAGATCAATACATTAGGGCACCCGATTCGACAAACCCCAACTCTCCGAACCAAAATCAAGGCCCTAAACGGAACAGAACCGGGAATAGCTTTATACTAACTCAACCCCCATGAACCGAAGCGAGTCCTGCGAACTAAAGACCCTCTCCAAGACATCACAGAAACATCAAAAATGGCTCGACGAACCACCAAATCAAAGACTCTAATAAGGACAACGAGACTACACCTCTTCTACCAAGCTCAAGACCAAAAGAAACAAAGAACGAAATACTTACCACCGACAAAAGAAGAAAAGCCGAAATCGATTTAAAATTCAGATCTAGAAACTAGATCTAAAAAAACCAGATCTGGATTCTTCAAACAATCGAGGCAACACCGATAAGCCTAGATACAACAAAAGAAATAAGGACGAGAGCCACAGCTCCGACGCTAGCAGAGCCGCCGGAGCTGTAGAGACGGAAAAAGCTTTATGAGATTCTAGAGAGAAGGCAGAGCTTCAAGAGAGAAGGGACTATCTTGTTGAACACCATTAAACACCAAAAAATTCTTCTTTTTTTTTTTGTTTTATCCATGGGAAGTATATTTGGGAACTTAATAAGAAAGATTTACGTAACTTTTACAAACAAAGTATAATATAGTTTGTGCATACTGTGGTGGTGGAAACCTACCCAGTTGAAATAGTCAATGGTCTAGGTCTGAAAGCTCTGAGATGATAAACACCTAGCGAAGATCTCAAGAGAGTATGTTATTAATGTGTTTGCAAATATTACAAGTGGTTTTTGTGTAAGAATGCGGATCTCCTCTTTCGAGGTGTACAAGGTCTATTTATACAAATCTAAGTCGGCCTAGGTCTACGCCTAAAGAGATAAGGTTGAATCCCTGAATGTTCGGGATTCTCTCCCAGCGTAGTCGGCGGCCGCTTCTAGGTCTTGACCTCGTCCTCGTCATGGGCCCAAATCCGAGAGCTCGTCTTCTGGGCCCAGTCTTGTAGTGGAGGTCGGCGTGACTTGTTACTCGTGGGCTCCCGACTCGTTCTCTCCAATGTAGCCTTCTGAGCTCGGCCCATTCTCTGAAATGATCGCAACGGTCTTTTGGAGTCTAAATGACCACTACAGACGTCATCCTGGAAAGGTGCCGGTCCTAGTCCCAGTTACGCTGGAGAGCCGGTCCCAGAGACAGAGCTAGTCCCTAAGACAGAGCTGGTCCAGATAACTGTGCGCCTACCTCTGGTACTTAGTCATTTTAGAGAGCTCGTCCCAGAAAGCAGGAGAGCTAGTCCTGGAAACAGAGCTGGTCCAGATAACTGCGCGCCCACCTCTGGTACTTAGTCATTTTCTTGACGATCTCTACCGGAGTGAGATCTGACCCCAACAGTTAGCCCCCCAGCTCGGTAGTATCAGTTCTGATGATGCCGAGGTAAAAGAGTCGTAGTGAGGTTTCAAGAAAATGTGCTGCTTGGCCTACGTCTGACGAGACGAGATTGTGAAACCTTGTTCTGAGGACCTGCCGACATTTACTGAGCTTTCATGTTCATGTTTAACGCATAGCCCAGTAAAAAATTTCAATAGACTTATGTTTTCGAATTTGTGTTACAAAGTTTGGTAGTCTCTCTTCCCCTTCTCTTTTTTCCATAACTCCACTCCACCAAATGAAAGGTAGTCTCTCTCCTCTCTCTTTACTTGCTTCAGATCTAGGGTTTTAGATATTTTTTATTATTATTATTATTATTATTTTTAAAAGAGTTACTGCCGCCGTCGGATCAAACCATCTTCTCCGGCGACGGTTCTTCTGCGTTCGTGCGTGATTTCGATGGTGGAGAGCTCGGCTTCGTCTCGTGCGTGATTCCGACGGTGGAGAGCTCGGCTTTGCTTTGCGTCGATCCCTGTTTCCCGGTGAGATTTGCATCGACCAGCTCTCAGATCTGATCCGTGCCGACGTGTGCTTTGTTTTCCGGTCTCACTCATCTCCGTCGTCATCGAATTCTACCTCCGGTGAGACTGCTCTATGAAGAACGCGTCCCTGCTCGTCGAACCTGGGGAGACGTCGTCACTCTTAGGGGAGACCTTGCCGGAGAGTTGCTCTCGCCTCTGTCAAGCAGGTACCGTCGTCGGAATATACAAGATCTGAGATGGTCTTTGTATTGGAATGAGCTTGTCTTCGAGAGTTTCGTTTCCGCTCCGTTGCCGATCGTGAGCTCACCATTTTCTCGGCGAGCCCAGCTTGCTCCGGAATCGTCAAAACGGACTGTGCTTGTTGATTTGTGGGGTCGATTTCGGAGAGGAGAAAGACGTCGAGGTTCCCGGTTGCTAATGACGATACGAAGACCGTCCTCGTACCGACTTCAGCCTGTGCCACCGATCTCAGCCGAGAGACTTGGTCGTGCTTCCGCATCATCGTCATCGTTACTTTGTAGATCGGCTTCATCCTGGGGAGAGGAAGAGAGCTCGTCTCCACCGTCTTGAACACGCGGAGGCAACGGTGAGCCCAGAGCTTCGTTCTTGACACCAGACCTCGGTTTCTACTACTGACGACGACGAGTCCCCGCTCCTGTGAAGGAATAAGCGAAGACTTTCTCGAAGGTCTTAGGTCAAGGTTCAAAACCCAAAACTCTCTGAGGTTCAGGGACGTCGGCATCGGCCTTCTCGGGAGCTTGTCCTTGAGTGTTGGTCCTTTAAGACTCTCTTTTGGCAAAGATTTCATCGTCGCGATGGGGAAGTTTCGCCGGAGGTAGAGGTGTGAGTTTCTCGTCAATCTTTAGAGCTCGCCTTTGGCGTGGTCTCATTAAGCCGGAGGTGGACTCAAATCTTGTTGACCCGTAGTAATTTTGTTTAAGAGACTGAACGCTCGTCGTCGAACCACTTAATTTTTTTTGGTGATGTTGAGTCCTCAACTTGCTCCGTTGACAATGATTTAGGAGTATTTGTCGAATTAGAGATGATGCCGAGCTCCGTCAATACTTGTCTTTGTTGAGAGGAGACTTCTCCATCGAATCTGAATTAGGACTAGGGCTCATCGTTTAAGAAGCTTTGGTGTCTTGACTACTCGGCTCCGTAGCGCTCATCGATCTCAACCGTTTACCGAGAGCTTGTCTTGAAAATTTAGCGCCGTCACGTCTTTCCGATGAAGCGAATATGTCGTTGACTTGACATGTAGAGGAGGACAAATCCGAGATATAAGCGGAGACCGATGGACCACGTCTTTGTTTTAGCTTTGGTTTCATTACAAGCTGACCACGTTTTGGTTTTAGAATTCGAGCTAAGAGAGGTATTTTCGCCTAGGTCTCTCTATGGATTTGTTTGAATCGAATGGGCTGGGGAGCTCTAGTTTTGCTGCCGATATTACACACTTGGTGGAATTTTTAGATTATTTGATGTCGAGTTCTACGTCATCTTTAGAGAACTTCCTAGAATCCATTTCGAAACTGATGACAACTGATTCGGAAAGTCCCGGACCAAGCATCAAAAGAGATTATTTTGATGCAGAGTCTATTTTTCGGCTTCGTCCTTGTATTCAGAAGAGAGATGCACTTCAAATCTCAAGTGTGAATGACGTAGAGAGTCCAAAGAGTCCATCTCTTATCGATGAGCCGGTTGTAGATGTTTGGACTCAGAGAAATTGCTGACTATTGCATCTGCTTTAGTTGTGCCCACTACTGCACCTGCTTTAACTCTGCGCACTACTGCATATGCTTTTGCTGTGCCCACTACTGCACTTCCACTGTGCCAACTACTGCATTTGCTTTGGATGCGCCCAGTACTGCACCGACAACTACTGTGCCGACCATTACTTCTGCTGCTAAGACAAGAACTGCTACTGGTAAGCAAAGTTGTGAAGTTCTATTTTGCTGGCAAAAACAAGGCCGAGGACATCGTTGAGAAGACAAGGACCAACGAGATCATTGAGGAGACCAGGACTGACGAGCCTTTGAGAAGACCAGGACTGAAGAGGTCTTTGTGGAGACAAGGACAGACGAGGTCGTCTAGGAGACCAAGACTGATGAGTCTTTGAAAAGATAAAGATCGACGAGGTCTTTGAGGAAAGCAGGATTGACGAGGTCGTCTAGGAGACCAGAATTGGCGAGTCTTTGAGAAGATAAAGATCGATGAGGTCTTTGAGGAAAGCAGGACAGACGAGGTCGTCTAGAAGACCAGGTGCGAGGAGGCAGCAAGGCCGACTACCATGACTACTCCTTCGGGAGTCTTTGATGATGAATAGATTGTCCCTTAGTTGCTTTGCGCGCCTGTTAGCGCTTATGTTTTGGATTTGACTTTGATTTTGCGCCTAGATGGCTTGTGTTATAAAACGTGATAATGAATGCAACTTTTAATTTGTTTCTGTTTTCTGTTAAGTCCAACTTTCTTGACTTAGACTTTAGAAAGACCACTAATAGTGATGAATTGTATCCTTGTTGAATCCGTTTCTAGGATGCATAGTTAGTCTGGTTCAAATGACTTTGTTTAAAAATCCATATGAACAATCATCATGATTGAAGGCGTCGTTGCTGTATTTTGGTGCTCGTCCTTGTTATAGGAGTTAGGTCATCGTTGACCACCCAGCTTCAGAAGTGAGCATGTTACGTTGTTGCAACCAGCGTTAAGGTTTGCTGGGTTATTCGAATGATCGTTTAGGTTTACGACAGTGTCACTCTTTGAGCACGACCGCTCCTATAACGATCATTAGCTTTGACCAACGATGTTGTTGGGTTTTTTGAATGGTCATTTGGGTTTACAAGTGTGCTTCTCTCTAAACACACCTGCTCCTATAATGAACCATTGGTTACCACCAACGATGTTGTTGGGTTTTTTGAATGGTCATTTGGGTTACAAGTGTGTTTCTCTCTAAACACACCTGCTCCTATAATGAACCATTGGTTTTGACCAACGATGTTGTTGGGTTTTTTGGATGGTCACTTCGGTTACAAGTGTGCTTCTCTCTAAACACACCTGCTCTTATAATGAACCATTGTTATTTATATAGCGCGCTTATCCAATGGTGGATGTTATTGTAAAGATCTGCATAAATTTTTGTGAACGGTCACCGCTGTGGCCAGCAGCGGCGGTGGAAGGTGAGATGGTCGCTTAAGTGAGACCCTGAATTATCCGTAAAGGATGTGATAGAGATAGTCGTTTTGACAAGTTTTTGTAGCAGGTGTTTATTCTCATAAATGTTTGCTACAAAGAGAGGTGGGAGTATACGAGTATACGTACCCCACTCCCCCCCCCCTTTTTTGGGAGGGGGGCAACTGAACCCATCTGAAAATGAGCTGCCTACGTACCCTTTGCAGGGATCAAGTCACTCGTAGTTCATGGTAAGTGATTGAGTGGTGGACGAATGACGGTAAGGTTGCTCAATGGTAGTACTTCTTTCTTGGTCTACCTTGTGCCGAATCGTCGTTTTGTCTTCCGCGTTTACGCGGTTCTTCATTGATCGGCGCTATTTCAACGTCGTTTTCCTCTAATTCAAAGTCTTTGAGGTTGAAGTTATCGTCGAGTTTACCGTCCAATAGTTTCTGGGCGAGCGCCGAGTCGAGAGACTGGCAGTTTACTGTCGAGTGCCCGTGAGTGTGATGAATATCGTAGTATAACGACTCGTCGTAAGTTGAATTACCGGTCCACGCGTTAGGAAAACATCCTCCTTGGCCGTGCCCATAGTTGGGAGAATCCACCTGATAGTTGTGGGCTCCTTTGTGTTGGACAAAATTTCCACTATGGGTTTTTCGCGCCTGGCTTGGCAGGTGGTCGCTGTCACTTTTCTGTTTTGACTTCCCATACTTTTTTGCGAGTTTCTTCGCTTTTTCTTCGCTTTTGGCGAAGTTCGTCGCTCGATGCAGAGCATCCTGGAAACGCTGGTGGGTCATCCTCTGTGGGTCGGCATGCTTTTGCCTTGTAGTGGTTCGCCGTGCCACTTCTTCCTCTTGGAGATCGGCTTTGCGTGTGACTCTCCTCACGGGGCCATGGTTTCCGAATGTGGAGAACTGATGTGAAGCTACGTATCGAGGATCGTCGTTCCTTGCTTTGGTTGTTCCATGCCGATCTCTCGCTGTCTTAGTGAAGATGGTATCGGGAACGACTCTTCTAACGAGGCCATCGTCATCGAAAGCGGAGAAACGTTGTTGGATCATCCTCTGTGGGTCGGCATGCTTTGTCCTCGTAGTGGTTCGCTGCGCCGCTTCTTCCTCTGGGAGATCGGCGTTGCGTGCAACTCTCCTCACGGAGCCATCGTCTCTGACGGTGGAGAACTGATGTAAAGCTATGTATCGAGGATCGTCGTTCCTCGCCTTGGTTATTCCTTGCCGATTTATCACTGTCTCTGTGAGGATGGTTTCAGGAACGACTCTTCTAGGCAAGTCCTCGTCGTCGTGGTCGAGGTCTATTGGCTCGTCGCCGACTTTCACTTTCTCTCGTCGTGCCTGGGCTAAAAGAGCGGATCGTCCATCGTTAGCGGCGGTCGACGGATTTTGGTGCCGAGGTCGGCTTGACGACCCTCCTGGTGGTGGCAGATCGTCACGAGCGGCCTGGTCCTCGTTGGTAGCACCTTCAGCCTGGATCTCGCCCTCTTCCAGATCTCTCGGCGTAGTATCTTTCGGATCAGCGATACATCGTTCGTCAGTCATCGTGTTCTGGATCTCTTCGCGGTGGTTCTTCGGAGTAAGAAGTTTTCAAGTCACCCTCCTTCTAGCGCCAAACTGTGGTGGTGGAAACCTGCCCAGTTGAAATAGTCAATGGTCTAGGTCTGAAAGCTCTGAGATGAGAAACACCTAGCGAAGATCTCAAGAGAGTATGTTATTAATGTGTTTGCAAATATTACAAGTGGTTTCTGTGTAAGAATGTGGATCTCCTCTTTCAAGGTGTACAAGGTCTATTTATACAAATCTAAGTCGGCCTAGGTCTACGCCTAAAGAGATAAGGTTGAATCCATGAATGTTCGGGATTCTCTCCCAGCGTAGTCGGCGGACGCTTCTAGGTCTTGACCTCGTCCTCGTCATGGGCCCAAATCCGAGAGCTCGTCTTCTGGGCCCAGTCTTGTAGTGGAGGTCGGCGTGACTTGTTACTCGTGGGCTCCTGACTCGTTCTCTCCAATGTAGCCTTCTGAGCTCGGTCCATTCTCTGAAATGATCGCAACGGTCTTTTGGAGTCTAAATGACCACTACAGACGTCGTCCTGGAAAGGTGCCGGTCCTAGTCCCAGTTACTCTGGAGAGCGGTCCCAGAGACAGAGCTAGTCCCTGAGACAGAGCTGGTCCAGATAACTGCGCGCCTACCTCTGGTACTTAGTCATTTTAGAGAGCTCGTCCCAGAAAGCAGGAGAGCTAGTCCTGGAAACAGAGCTGGTCCAGATAACTGCGCGCCCACCTCTGGTACTTAGTCATTTTCTTGACGATCTCTACCGGAGTGAGATCTGACCCCAACACATACAGAGCGTACTATTAAGTACTTTGAGGGCAATAAGAGTGCTAATACCAAAAGTACAAGAATAGAAGATTACTTAAATTTAGACACCTAAACATTGATTTAGCATAAGTTTTAAAATTCAAAACACAATGAATTTATAATTGGATCATTCTCAAAATTAGTTTTGTTTCCAAAAATACGACCATTTATTTTATATTCCAAAGATATCTCCAATTTTTAAATGTTCCAAAAATACCACATTACTAAAGTTAGTTTTCAATATTCAAAATTTAACATTAATAGAAGCTTATTTGATATATTGTTCAGAGACTTGCATGTTGACAAAAAGAAAGATATTTTGTTCAAATCCTAACACCATTAAACCTAGTTTCTTATAAGTTCTTTACATATGCAAAACAAATATATTTGCATCTTTTTCACACCAAAAGACATGTGTTCTATATATGTTGTTTTGTTTGGAGATCTTAAACATAACTTTATTTTTGATGTGGTTTCGTTTGATTTTCCATTTTTACATTTTTTAATATTTGCCAAACTCCTCTCCACCTTGCAATTGTATGCCTCTGGTTTGAGTCATATCTCTACTATTGCAAGTTTTTGACGTCTCAATCTTTTCATCAAATATCTTTCATCAGTTGTTTACCTTTAGCCTCTCAAATTTGTTCCTCAAAGAATCAATAATTTTTTTGCATCTTTTTCTCAAAAAATATATATATATATTGTTGTATCTTCAACAACATGTTCCTTATCAACTGGACTTGCTTTTTCAAATGCTATATTAAAGCTGGTCACTTGTTGTCGACCACTGGAGAGCAACTTTTTTTTAGTTGTGATCGCATGGTAAGCATCTGGAAGCTTTTTGCATATTTAACTGCACATTTGCCTTCTCAAGATCAATGTGTTTGCCCCTTGTTGATTTAACACAATTTTTTTTAGTTGTGCATGGTAAGCATCTGAAAAGTTTATTGTTCTCTAAATTTTAACACAGAAAAATGTCGAAGACGAAAAATAACAACAGAGAAAGAAAGAAAGACAAATGAAGAGTCAAATCTTTTGTTAAATATCATACCAAAGGTTTTCAAGAGATTATAAACTTCTACCTTTCCATAAGGGATCTAGCATAAAAAACACCATGAGCTGCGTATTACAGAATGACACACACACTGCCCTATGTATTGGTATAGACTTCTAACCTAGGTATAAAAAAATGAAAAGTAAGAATCGTCACATGAGACGATTGAGAATCAGCAGACACATGAACAAACTTTAGAAAAGTAACACAAAAGAAAACAAATATCAAAAAACAGAGGACATAAACAATTCAGAAGATTAAATCAAGAATATAATTAAACTTACTCTAAGCCTTCCAAACCTCTCTAATTAATTACTCTCAGAGCTTAACTTAAGCTTATTCCTCATAATCAATCATGGATATAAACGAAGAGAAACTTCACAAAGAACTCGGAGTTGATAGAATCTACAGGAGACCCTGAAGCTTCTCATCTCTTTTAGTTTCCATTTCATGCACTGCGACCTGTAACACCATAGCCAAGAAGGAGCTCGTTAATCATAACAATAAGTGAAAGCAATTGCCGTTTTCGTTCATAAGTGCCACAAAATCTTCACATCCAACCAAAAAACACCCTCTGCAGGAGTTTGCATATCAAAAAACTCTCCGATCATATGCAATATGTTGCTCTCCGTAAAAGGCAATGGCAGACAAAGAGATGAGACATCATTAAGCAAACAAACAAACAATAAGCTTCTAATATTATAGAGAAAATCATTTAAAAATGAATGTAATATCTTACCTTTGTCCATGAGTAAGATGTTACATCCAATTCCAAAGGAGACATTGTCCCTTATAATCTTGAAAAAATTGGCTCCAGGGGTAGATTTCAAAACTATAATTAGAAAACTATGCAGTATACTATTCACAATTTGAGAGATAGACATTTTGTTGTGGGTCCAACAATTCTCAATAACAAATAACCCATTCAGTTTCAATATTTACACTTATACCATTAATTTCTTTTTCTTCTTCAACCAAAATCTGGTTATCTTTTTCCTCTACTTTTTGGTTCATCACACAAAACATGGTTTGCCGGAGAGCATAATCAAATCTTTCGTCGTTGGTTCCACCTCCGACAACCACCGTGACAAGGTTACAGACTTAAGCTTATAACTCTACCATGGACTCCAACGTGACCACGATGACTTCCATAGAGAAGATCGATCAAGCCATGAGGTGGGTCAGCGCCACCGTCATGATGAAAGACGACGACGGCGACGAGGTGGTAAGAGTGAAATTGTTTTGAATCTTCAATTGGTAGATCTAGGTTATGGCTTTTGAAAAACGGAATGAAATTAGGAGATGTGGTGGTTGGGAATGGTAAACAAAAGATTTCAAGGAGAACGACGGTGGTAGAATGATTTGAAAATGGTATCGATTAACAATTATCAATTCGATTAGGAAATTAGAATTTTCGTGGAATCATTTAATTACTGTAACAAGAATATGTAGTTTCCATTAACATAAACAAGTATATTTTAATGTGGATTGATTACTTTTAGTTTAGGAAATTTAGACGCTTGTTAAGATTTGAAATTAGGAAAAAATTAGTATTTATGTTAGATTAGAAAATTTGGATTTTTCTTAAAACGTGAAATTATGATATTTGGTAGATTAAGATGTGTTAATTTCAAAATTAATTTTATTTTTAGAATTGAAATGATTTTTATTAACTTTGATAGACCGAAAAATGTATACGGGCTGGACGGTGTACCGGTGGCTGGACGGTATACATAATGGACAAGTTTACACCACAATGGTGTACCGGAGGGTGTAAACGGTGTATTGTAATATATCCACGGTGGTGTACTAGTCGGTGTACCGGACAATATACCATTATCGAAGGATATGTACGATGATGTACCAGCCGGTGTACCGAAAGTTGTCAACGGTGGTGTACCAGCCGGTGTACCGGAAAATGTACACAGCGGTGTACCAAAAAATACCCACGGTTGTGTACCAGCCGGTGTACCGGAGGATATATACGAAGGTGTATCAGTCGGTGTACCGAAAGATATATACGATGGTGTACCAGCCGGTGTACCGAACAATGTACACAGCGGTGTACTAAAAGATACCCACGGTGGTGTACCAGCCAATGTACCGGAGGATATATACAATGATGTACCAGCCGGTGTACCAAAAGTTGTCAACGGTGGTGTACCAGTCGATTACACAGTGGTGTACTAGTTGGTGTACACGGTGATGTACCAATCGGTGTACCGAACAATGTACCGGATAATGTTCATGGTGTTGTACCAAAAAAATGTCCACCGTAGTGTACCAACCGGTGTACCGGACAGTGTGCCGGACAATATATCAGTTGGTGTATCGGTACACCGCATATCCACCGTAAGCATGTACACCTTCGCTATCTCAACATCAGATACCTTTTTCTGTCTTTTCACACATTTTCCTCTATTAGTGTAACAGTGAAAAACTGCTTATTCTTCCAATTTGCTACAGTAAACTGCCCATATTTCTAAATAACTTTTCTAAAACTGTCCAACTAGCTAAATTATCCTATAATCTTTCGCTGTAAAAAGCGAAAAGTAAAAACTAAAGCACCTTGAGACCCACCAAATAATTAAAAAAATAATATTTTATCTTAATCCTCCAAACATAAAGTCAAAGTGCCACCAATCAAGCAACATGGACATGTAAAATTTAATTAAATCAAGCAACGTACGTATGCATCAATTAAGTTACTGATTAGGGCTAATTTACATATAAATCCAAAAAGAAAGGTAATTAACCGCGCAAAGAGCCATCCATCCAGGTACACCACTGAGCCAAGTCATGAGTGGATCTTTTGTTTGGATTCTCCATGGTTTCATATATAGATCTAAAAGAGCTCATCATCTCCAGATTCACCAAGATTCACATACTTATTATAAAACATATGCAAAAGAAGAAATAATACACCTTGTGCAAGGCAATAAAAAACAGAAAAGAGAAAGTGAGGAAAACAATTGTTTATAAAACAAAATAAAAATATTACCGAAGCTAAGAGGTTTGATTCACACAAACCTCCCAACTGTCTATAACTAAAGAACATAAACGCATAGATAGAGCACATTGCTTTCACTTATCCTTTTTCTTCTTCATACAAGCTAAGCTATGACACGAAGTCATACAACTTTTATAAAGAAAATACAGAAAGTGATAAAGCTTAGGGTACATTAACGCACCAGATATACAATCGAATTTTCCACTTCCATCAGCGATTTGAGAGCAATCTAGCCACGTCCACCTCGATTCCTACCACCTCGGTTTCCCCTTCCACCATTTGTGACTTGCCAAATCATCTCCTTAGCCTTCGTTGATGGTTTGACAGGTCTATCTCGATAGATTCTTTTGCCTGATGGTGTCATATGATTCATCGTGTGTCACGCTCATTATATGAATCCGACGAATCTTCTTCTACCTCCGAAGAAACCAAACTGCATTTGTTATTTGATTTGAGTACCCATGCATCGTTAACATTAAGATCTTCTGCATGGTCTATAAAGGTGTAAACAATACGCTTCTCATACGCTTCATGGTTAGCTCCAAACTGGATTTCAACACTTTGGAGAGTATTCTATTCAGGATTGTAGAAGAAAACATAAAACGGTTTATATGTATATCTCATTGAAAAAACGATATCACCCGTCATAGCAGTCACACCAACGACATAAATGTTAAAACGGTGATCGAAGAGTTTACCATCCCGAAAAGTGTAGGCATATTTCGACCATTCTTGTTTCTCAACATCCTCCAGAATCGACATACGCAACTTAATGGCATAATTAGTGTTTCCATAGTTCCAATTAATCACACCTAATTTACCTTTATAGTTTATCAGTCGAGCAGACCAATCATCAGAATAATTAAATCTGATAAACATGAATTCCTCCGACTTAACATCAAAGCAAATTATCTAATACGGCGTTTTAGCCAAGTAATACAAAACCTTCATTTCTTTAGCAAAGTAATACAAAACCCCATTGCATATCCCGAGACCCGTCTCTAGGGCCTAGGGGTAGGCCAAGTGGGCATTTGCCATGGGCTTTTTTCAATTTTAGCAAAATTACAAAGGAAAAAGAAGCCTATTTTTCAGGAAAAAAAATTTAGTAAAGGAAAATAAGGGCCCATTTTTTGAAAAGAAAAGGTTTTTAATTAAAAAAGAGGCTTAAAATTTTTTTTGGCCGTGGGCCTCCGATTAGGTTGAGACGGCACTGCATATTTCTTCACTCAAAGGCTCATGGTTCAAGCTACATTGGATCTTCCTCCACCACATTTATCCTCTTCCTAATGTCAGAATTCTATACTTACCCACTTTAGAGTAATGATATGCTCAAATTTACCCTGAGCTACTCTCTCAAATTAAGAGATCAATTGTAGTAGGGGTCGAATCACTGGGAGTCAAATCAAACGATAGGAATGTTGACTTCGAATTGAGCTAAGTAAAATAGTGAAAAATAAATAACAAAAGTAATTGGTAACATGAAAGATTATTGATTTTAAATTCAATTAAACAAAAAAAAACTAGGTTTTTGGGTAATTCTCAAGATGAATCAGAATTGCAGTTTAAACAAAAATCATGATTTAATTAAGTACCGTTCTAGAACTTAGAACACTATGATATAATTAACCAACTGTCGTTGCGAAAACTAACTATGCTTAAACCCTAGAAAACCAAATTTTTTTGCGAATTCAATCAATTTAAACAAGCTTTAAATTCAAGTCCAATTTGTTCATAAAATCCCTAAACCAAATTTCTTTGCGAATAAGTAATTTTGCTCACCTAAGATCTAGTTCTGGCTAATCAATTACACTTTCGTGTCAATCTATCAACCTAAGATATCCAAATTCAGGGTCGCGGATCCTAAACCAGAGTTAAAGCAATCTAGGTGAAGAACCTAACAGATAATCCTAACAAGTGAGTTTACCCTAACAATTCATCATCATTCCATTCGAATCACCCTAAACCTAACTAGCAAACTACTCATACATGGAAGCAAAGCAAATCATAACTGAATAATACTGCATAAAGAAAGAGAATAAAAAGAATTACAATAGGGTTCGAAGAATCTCAAAGAATGTAGTAAACTTATCTCCCTAAAATCTCTCTTAAAGCTCTCTAAACTTTGTTAAGTAAAATCTAAAGTAATGATCTAAAAACCTAAAATAATCTATTTATAGAAGTAAAACTCGTGGTGGGCTTTTATGACGGTTTATTGCAACTTCCAGCCCATTAACTGGCAAATTTCCTTCTTTAAAATGTATTAGGTCGGCTTCTGCGAAGTACCTGTCGATCGACAACCACATGGTGTGTCGAACGACAGGCGTATAACATTGCTGTCGATCGACAACCACCATGTGTGTCGATCGACAGGTTGCTTCATTTTGGTTTCTCTGCTTGTAAAAACGGCTCCAATCTCGTTTACGCTCCAAAATACACCGTAATCACCAAATAAGCTCCTCACGTGCAATACCCTATTAAGATACTAAAAAGACTCGAAATACAATGAAAAGACTCGATAAAATGACTTATATCATGGTCAAAAACCGGTAAAAACCATGATATATCAACTCCCCCAGACTTAGCTTTTGCTTGCCCTCAAGCAAACTAGAGACTAAAACTGAAGTCGATGTTTAAAAATCGCGAGAACTTACGTATCTTTAGGAACATTGCTTTTGTTCTCTTGACTCTTTTGCTGTATATAAACAAAGTATCTTTGGCGGTCACGAATCTCAACCATCATAGGTTGGGCCTCAAATCTTAACCTGCAAACCCATCAGTTTCACATCCTCCTAACTGTCGCACACTTGATCGAAGTGATGATGGAATTCTCTCCAATGATATCAACCAAGTAAAAGGGCTAGGTGTGATGTTAAAGGCTTTTGTGTTTAAGTGGAGGTAAAGTGTTTAGGATTTACTGGATTTTATTTGGTGAATGAAGACATTATGCATAATCACAAGAGAGAAACTGGTCCAGTTGATGCCCACAGTTTCTCATTCACATTGCACCCTCTCCTTTAAAACGTTATCAGGAACCAAACACCATTATATAACATCATGTTCCACTATCCACATCCATCCTCTACATTCCTTGGGATTTTTGTAGAAAGTAGAAACATGTAAAAATGATCATTCCCCTTTCCCTTACTTTATTTTCGAAATAATTTTTTTTTTTTTTTTTAGACTCTAAGGGGGGAAATGGTCTTACAAAGATGTTAGTCTCGAAAATTACCATTGTTGTGTATTAAATCCCAAGGTAGGGCTGGGCATTCGGATATCCGATCGGGTTCGGGTCGGATATTTCGGTTTTTCGGGTACTTCGGTAATGGGGTTTAGTACCTTATCGGGTATTTTATAAATTTGGGTCGGGTTCAGATAAAATGACTTCGGGTTCGGTTCGGGTTCGGTTATATCCGATGTGCAATCTATTTAAAAATATACTTCAAATATGAATTTGAACAGAATTCAAATTGATCAAAAACTTCAAAACAAAAATTCAAATAAACATAGATATCGAAAAAGAAATTCGGTTTTATTAGTTTTTACATGAATTATCCAAAAATACCCGATAAAATATCAAAAACAAAATTTTAAAAATTCAAATAGTGTTGATAATTTAGTTATTTTTATCCGAATATAATCCATACTATTCAAATGAACCAAAAGTAATAGAAATTATCTAAAATACATGAACATATCTAACCTTACATCCAATTATCTTTGGTTTAATTTATATTTGTGTTAGTTCGGATACCCGTTTGGACTTATATCGGTTCGGTTTCGGGTTTAGAGACATAGAACCCGATCGTATATTTTATAAATTCGGGTCGGGTTCAGATCGGGTAATTTGAGTCGGGTTCGGTTCGGTAATTCGGTTACGGGTAATTTGCCCACCCCTATCCCAAAGAATGCTTAGCATTGCTGCTCTTTTTCAAGTACTCCTACCAATTCCTTTTTCTGTGCAAATTTTGTGAATGAAAAACTGCGTCGGACCTTTTTCTCTCCGGAGTTTATACACATGCCTGCACATAAATCTAAGGGAAAGAGATCGCATGAGGCTTAAACAAAAGGTTAGGGTTAGGGGTTGGGTACCAACTAAAAATGAGCTGGCCATTCAGGATCAACAAAGAGTGGTAAAGTGAATAAGGAGTCCTGAATGTTGGATCGATTACTGTCGTGATATCATCAAAGAGAATATAGCGAAATGGAGATCAAGTGTGCTAGTCTAGAGTTTGATCTACTTCGTTCTGCAAATTGCGATAAGAGGGGAACCTGTACTATCATTTGGTTTCGAATTCGTTCCATCCAAAGGCTTCATCGCAACAGCTAAAAGTTTCAAAACTAAGCTTTATTCTTAAGAAAGATCATTGTTCCCTACATTTTGACTCAATAAAAACAATTTGTTTACTCCAAAATAGAAAACGATGTTAGCAACTACCTCCCCGAGACTTAAACAACACTATCCCCAGTGTTATTAAATCGGAGGTTGGTGAGAAGAAAAGAAAAAGTCAGAAAAATATGTGAAAACGAGAAAATTTGGACCTGTACTGTAGACCTATCGATTGACAACCATAGGGTGTGTCAATCGACAACCATAGGGTGTGTCGATCGACAGGTGCTTCGTGGGGCTGTCGATCGACAACCACAAGGTGTGTCGATCGATAGGCTGTTCGGATTTCTGAGATCGAGGCTGTTACGGCTTCTGTTGTTGGAGCAGTCTACAGGAAAACTGAAGATCACTAAAACAAAACACGATCAATTAGCACAACGTAGAGTCGCAAACAACAAGTTTCAACAAGTCGGAAACAAAGAACAAACTGACTCAAAGAAAGAAAAATTGACTCAAGTGAAAAGAAAAAGTGAACCGGGATAAAAGGGAGACGATCTAATCATCATACGCGTCGATCTCTGCATCCTCATCATCTGGAAGTGGTGAACTAGCTGGCGGAGGAGTCGGTGAACGCGGACGAACACAACCACATCGGGACAAGTCAACAAAAGCATCCCAGAGAGTCTGAATGCTCGTGACGATCCATCTCTGAACTGGATCCATGTCAACCTGACGAGGAGGGGCTAAACGACGAGCTGAGGAAGAAGAACCAGCGGCAGCTGAAGCAGAAGAAGAAGCACCTTGTGGAAGCCGGAATTTGCACAATTAGATTTGTAAGGGTTTCGAAAGGAAGCAGAGATTTCTGAAGATAAGCTATGAAGAACAATGATGAGCAGAGAGAAATTAGGGTTTGTAATTGCTTTGTATTGCTTGTGTGATAAAAATTGTTTTTGTTTTCCTATATATAACCCCCTAAGTCGGCTAAGCCTTTTCCTAAACCTTTGCGGATTCTCTTTTTTGCCTATGTCGGTCGAGCCTACGTGGGCTTCGTTGCTGGGCTTTAACGTGTCGAACCTTCTGGAACCTTCGTTGATGTTCTGACGGGCATTGAAGAGCCTGAAGCCGATGGGAAAGGCTTGGGCACCGATGTCAGCTGCCTGGACGCCGATGAGGCCAGGCACATCGGTGTCACTGGGCAGTGACATCGGTGCCACTGCCTGTCATCGGCGTCACTGCTCAGTGACATCGGTGCCAGGCAGCCTTTGTCTCTGCAGCGCCTCCTGTTGGCTCTGTGACTTCTCTGACGCTGCATTCACGACTTCTTCTGAGGTGAAGACAACTTTGAAGGTTCCTTCACCAGGTAGAAGGTTCGAGGGACTTAGGGGTTTTCAGGAGGTCTTCACCCTTTCTTGTGGATGAAATGACTTAGGGGTTTTTAAGAGTCCTTCACCCTTTCTTGTAGGTGAAGTGACTTAGGGTCCACATTGTCCCTGCTTGTTGATACGTGTTCGTTGTTTATCATAACTTTTAACGTTGAAGTACAGCGGGTGAAATCCGACCCCAACAGTTAGCCCCCCAGCTCGGTAGTGTTAGTGATAATAGTATCGAGTTTAAGGACCATTGAGTGTCGAAATTAGCTGTTCAAAGTTATGATATTATAGGCTTGGGCCCTCTATGTTGATAACACGGTAAACGTTATTTTCCGTTTTTCGAAGGTTTTAAGACTTCGTGCTCTGCTTGTAAGAGCTGACAGTGTCTGTTGTTTGACAACGGTTTTTATACTTAAAGATTTTAAGACCTTGCTGAAGATTTAAAGACTTCGCTCTGCGCGTGTTGAGGTTTCGCAGAAAAAGTTTTGTTTTTCTTTTTTTTTTTTTTTGGTCCTCCGAAGATTTTAAGACTCCGCGTTGCGCTCGTTGATGTCAACGACGTTTTTTTTTTTTTTTTTGCAACGGGAAAGATGAATTCCGAGAATGAAAGTCTTGCCGAAGATTTTCGGGACCCGCTAAGGGAAAGAGAAGCTCTCTTTTTTTTTTCTTTTTTTTTTTTAGGAAAAGATTCATTTTCCTTCTCTTCCACTTATTTCCCTTAGGGTTTTCTTGTGGCTTCATCTTCTTCCTTCCTCTCTCCTTGACGCCGTCAACCTCTTTTCCGGTGAATCCCGCCGGAGAGTTCGTCCGACCGTCGCCGTGATCTTCACGACCTTCGGTAGGTCTCCTTTTCACCTCTTTGATTTTATAAGCTTCTCATTCAAATGTTGTAGTAGATCTATGAAGAACAAGTTGTTAGTCCCATGAATAAGCCTTGGGATTGTTAATAGCTCCATGAATCTAGCTTGGGTTTAGTGAATGGATCTTTGGATTTGAGTAGATTTGTTGGACTCTCTTGAATTCTTTGATGTTTGATTGGTTAAGGATGAGGAAGCTTTTTGATGTTCTTGGAGTTGTTGAGAATGAAGGAAGATTCTTGATTTTGATTTTCGGTTTGGTTTTGATGTAGGCAAACTTGTGTTCATGAATCCGAAAAGGCTTGGGTTGTCCTCCACGTTCGATCCCGACGGCGACGGACCCGACTTTACTGAAGTCGACCAAGAGTCTCATCGTACCGATGACGCCGACGTCACGCGTCTTTGTCGTCTCGACACCGAAGACCCAAGGAGTCGGGATGGTGACGCCGATGACGTGCTAGGCCGTGGTGAGGACGCCGATGACGTGCAAGGCCGTGGCGAGGACACCAATGACCCGACGATACAAAACCGGACCCCGATGTCTTGATGCCTCTCGGTTCTTCATCAACGACCATGGAGCCCGATGTCTCGTCGAAAGCCTTGGGCCCCGATGTCATGCGTGTCGTCCCCGAGGTCAGCACTTGTGGACCCGACGTCGTCACCGACGACCCCGAGGTCCGTGAGACCACCGAGGGCTTGGTACGACCGAGCGTTGGAGGGTCGATCCCTCTTAACGATGAGGACCCGGACCTTCCGCCTGGTTGCGCAGATGTATCGCCTTGCTACTCATCGTCTGATTCGCAAGCCTCTAGCGATGAGAGTGATGATGAAAACGTGTACGTCGAGGTTGAGCAAACAAGGAGAGCTAAGAAGGTTAAGAAGAAAGCGAAGGTGAAGGTTTGTCCAGACCCTCCTGGGTTTTCTCTCTCGGATGAGAAGTCTTTGAGGCGTCTCCGAAAGAACTGTGGGATTTCATAAGACATTGTGTTAGTTGCCCCTACTCCTGCCGATAGAGCTGACGCCCCGCCTGCGGGATACATGACTCTGTTCGAGAACTACTTTGATCAGTGTCTGCTCTGGTTTCTGCTACCCCGCTTCCTCATGCGCTATCTCGCGGTTCATGGTGTCTGCCTTGCTCAGATTAACCCTAGGGGTATCAGGCACCTTCTTGGTATCTATGTGTTGAGCAGAGAGTGCGGCGTTGACATTAGCACCAAGAATTTATCTTTCTTGACAGACTTTAGGACGCGTGGGCTAAGCGAAGAGCTCAAGCATAGCGTTACTAACTCATCGGGAATGGCACTCATCGCTGGGTTTCCAAGCAAGGATGACCACTTCGAGTACCGCTTCTTCTTTGCTGAGATCTCCGAGAGGACCGTCGAGGCGGAATGCATCGACCTTGTCAAGACGAGATGGGAAAGACGAGGTAACCAATTCTTAGTGATTTTTACTGTTTGTTTCGTCATCTACTAACTGTTTGATTTTATCCTTTGCAGTGAAGCCAACGATGCCTAAAGTCTCGAAGGAGTTTCTCGCTGCTATGCACAAGGAACTCTCTTCTGGGAACGACAATTGGAGGAGGTCGTTTAGCCGAAAGAGGATCGAGAGAGCACTTTCTGCTGAGATCCTTCCGAGGAAGGTTCTTGGGCGAGGCCAGGCGAGGTTATCTCTCCGTGAGCAGATTGCGCTCGAGGCAGCAGCGAAGGCCAGAGGGTCTTCGGGCACCGGTGCACCGGGGGTGGCGATGCCGACGACCTCGACTCCGCCTGCTCCGTCGATGCGGGCGAGAACCTCACGACCTTCGGCACCGAAGACCGCTCTTCCTCCTCCTTCTTCGGATGACGTTGCAGAATTCCGCAGGCTGTCAGCGGAGAGAGCCCGCATTTCTAGTGGCAAAGGAAAGGGCGTCGACCGTGTGACCCCTTCGAAGAGGCAAAGGGCGGATGCGTTTCCTGCAGCAGCTATCGGCGGAGAGGTTTCAGCGGGCGGTGGTGACGGGTTGCTCCGTGCCGAGGCTTACTCGGTAGTGAAGTCGAGATATTCTGAGGTTTGATTCTCTCTTTCCGCATTCCTTCATTTAGCACTTTCTACGCCTTAATATGTTTTTACATTACATACGTGTTCTTGCAGCTCTCCCTCCTCTTTGACCACTTGGTTGGAGACTACGATGAGGACGTTCGCTCTAGGGGTAGCGAGCTTAGTGCGGCCAAAGAGGCCAATGCCGCCCTACAGTCGAGGCTGAATGAGACTGTGGAGCGGAACGAAGCTCTCGAGCGCGATGCTCTTGCTCTGCAGAGGGTCAAGAAGGATTATGAAGATAAGCTGTCGAAGCTCAAGTCGCGGTGTGCTAAGGCCGAGGGTGAGACAGTTCGGCTGAGGGGTGAGCTTAGCTCTGCTAGCGACCTTCAGCGCGCTAGGGTCGACGCTGCCGTTGCAGAGGCCAGAGACGAGATGACTCGCAGTTTTGAGGAGCGGACCAGCGAGGTTGCCGGGCTACTTGCGGAGATTGGCGGGAAGGCCCAGAACGACATGTTGAACCTTACTGAGATCGATGCGAACTTGGAGTTCATCGGCCTTCTTCAGGGATCAGACCCGCCATATCTCCCGATGGAGGTCGAGACGTTGCGTCAACGGCGTCAACCGATTTACGATGCCCATGACGTGTTCGCAGACCTCTTTGCTAGTGTCCGGAGAGTTCTTGAGATCCCCACGGCTCCTGCTGGTGCTGTTGACGACGACGTCGAATTGTCAGACGAGGACGACGTCGAGGCGATAGGCGACGAGGGCGCTGATGACTGATCTTACTTCTCTTCGTTTTTCAAACTTAGCTTGTTTTATGATGGTCGGACATGATTAGTCGTAATTTTTGGAGATAGCGTTGGATGGTTTGTATCCAATCTAAGACTATGCTTACTTCGCATTATAGCGGTTTTCTGATTTCTATGACACTTTGTCTATGATTTTCTTTTGATTGTGCCTCATGCTTTACCTTTGATAGAACTTTTAAGAGTAATGATACCCGTTTTGTTGACCAAACCTTTTATCATAGGTTGAAGTTTGTTCATACCATAGCACGCCTTAGGCTTTTCGTACCAACGTTGTTGTTGGGTTTGTGATTGTGTTGTCCAGGATCGCAAGTGTGTATTTTGCTCCTTTCCTACCAACGTTCGCTGTTGGGTTTTCTAGAATGGCGGTGCTTTCCGAACACGTCTGTCCAGAAGCGATCACACCTTTTGACTTGTCCAACGTGTTTGTTGGGTTTTCTGAATGATTATTCGGTGTATAAACTTAACTAACCATTGGCAGCTGCTTTTTACCAATGGTGTTGTTGGGTTTTTGAACGAACATTCGTGGTCAAAAGACCAGGAAGTGAACATTAAAACCATCCAGAGTCAAAAGCCCTGAAACTGATCGTTATAACTTATATAGCGCACTTAGGATCCGGTGATGGATGTCAATGTGTTCAGGTTCCCACATTGTTGATGTGGCCAGTAGCAACGACAGTGGTTTGAACTTTGCTTTAAAAACGGTTTTGAAGAGTTCCTCGAGGATGAACTTGATAACATTGCTTTAAAAAGGCTTCGAGTAATCCATAAAGGAAATCACAAAAGAAGTCCATGAGACTTAAGTCAAATGCCTATTACTTGAAGCAAATACCAAGTATAAAATGGGAGTATTATGAGTATACGTACCCCACTCCCCCCCCCCCCCTTTTGACGGAGGAGGGCAACTGAACTTGTTCGAAGACAAGCTGCCTACGTACCCTTTGCAGGGATCAAGTCGCCCCGTAGTTCGTTTAAACACTTACTCCCCCCCCCTTTGAGACGGAGGAGGGCAACTGAACTCGTCCGAAGACAAGCTGCCTACGTACCCTTTGCAGGGATCAAGTCGCCCCGTAGTTCGTTTAAACACTTACTCCCCCCCCTTTGAGACGGAGGAGGGCAACTGAACTCGTCCGAAGACAAGCTGCCTACGTACCCTTTGCAGGGATCAAGTCGCCTCGTAGTTCAAGGCAAGGGCCTTAGAAGAGGACTAATGATAGTACCTCTTTAAGTGTTTCGCGTTCCATGAATGGAGTATTGGCGTGCCAGCGATGGTGGCGAGCTCATAGACGCCGAGACGGACCACAGCGGTGACTTTGTAAGGTCCTTCCCAGTTAGCTCCTAGTTTGCCTGCGTTCCGCTCTGCTGTATTCTGGAAGACTTCACGCAAGACCAAGTCACCCTCACGGAAACGTCGTTCTCGAACCTTGGAGTAGTAGTAGCGGGCGGCTGCGTTCTGATAGCTGGCTATTCTGATGAGTGCTTGATCGCGCCTTTCATTAAGGAAGTCCAGTTCATCTAAGAGGAGTGAATCGTTGAGTTCTTCGTTTTCTGGTAAGAGACGTCGTCGTGGTCCTGGATAAGTCACTTCGGAAGGTATGACACATTCAGTTCCATAGACAAGAGCAAAAGGAGTTTCGCCCGTTCCGCGTTTGGGAGTGGTGCGGTGGGACCATAGAACACCTTCCAGCTCATCTGCCCAGCGACCCTTCTTCGCGTCCAAACGTCTTTTAAGGCCATCGAGAATCGTTTTATTCATTGCTTCTGCCTGTCCATTTCCCTGGGGATGACGAGGAGTAGATTTGTTGAGTCGAATTTTCCACTTTGCGCAGAAGGCCTCGAACCTGTTGGAGATGAACTGAGAACCGTTGTCGGTGATAATTTCGAATGGAATTCTGTGACGACATATGATGTTTCTCTAGACGAAACTTTCGACTTGGGCATCTTTGATACTTGAGTAAGCCTCAGCTTCCACCCACTTTGAGAAATAATCTGTTAAAACAAGTAGGAAACGCTTCTGTTTTGACGCATGCAGAGGTCCTACGATGTCCATCGCCCACCTCATGAATGGGTAAGGAGAGGTGACGGAAGAGAGCTTCTCTGTTGGTTGATGAATTTTGGGAGCATGACGTTGACATCTTTCGCACTTGGCTGAAAACTTAATGCAATCGTTCACGATGGTAGGCCAGAAGTGGCCGTGTTGCTTAATCTTGATTGCCAAGGCTTTGCCTCCTGAGTGATTGCCGCAAGATCCGTTGTGTACTTCTTCCATGACTTGTCTAGCCTCTTGTCCCTCTACGCAGGTGAGCAAAGGACCGGAGAATCCCCGCCTGTAGATGTTATCGTCGAACAGGACGTACCGGGCGGCTTGTTTTTGCACCTTGCGAGCTGCCCACTTGTTGTTAGGGAGCTTTCCACCGAGGATGTAAGCGCGAATTTGATCCATCCAGGGTTTATCGCAAACGTATTTGGGTTCTTCATCCGTGTCCATGGGGACGGTCATGTCTTTGTCTATAGGCTCAAGCAGAAGGTTCTGCGTGGGGGACTCTTCGAGTTGCCTTAGGTCTTCGGGGTCCTCGGCTACGGCGACATCGGCCCCGATGACTTCGGGTCTGATGGCATCGGCGTCAGATGCTGGCGTTGTTAAAGGCTCAGGCTCTGTGTTTGCTTCGGCTTTCGTCATCTCGACGTCATTGACCCTTGTTTCAGTAGTGGCTTCAGTCCGTTTAGCAGTCTGTGACCGTGTCGATATAGCGAGCGCCATGTCTTGTTTGATGCTCGGGAATTCGATGATCTCTACGGGGATAACCCGTTTCAAGGTTGGATCTTTTGGTGGAGCTGAAGCGGAGGCAAGGTTTGCCAAGGCGTCAGCGTCAACATTTTCTGCTCGAGGAATTCGTGTCAGCGTGAACTCTTTGAACGTCAAGGCGAGGTCCTTGACTATTTTTTGATAAGCTTCCATCCGATCGTCTTTGGTCGCGTACTCGCCACTGAACTGACTGGAGACCAGTTGTGAATCGCAGAAGGCGTGAACGTGCTCGATGTTAAGTCCTTGGGCGAGCCTCATTCCAGCGATGATGGCTTCGTATTCTGCTTCGTTATTGGAGGCTCTGAAGCCTAGACGGAAAGATTGCTCGAGGATCTCGCCTGTTGGTGACGCTAGGCGTATCCCTACTCCGGACCCGTTTTTGGAGGATGAGCCGTCGACGTGTAGTTCCCAGATCCCTGGTCGAACGTCCTTTGCGGACTGGTCTTCTGGGAGTTCGATAAGGAAATCTGCTAACACTTGTGACTTGTTACACGTTCGTCCTTTATACTCGATGTCGTATTCGCTAAGTTCTATAGCCCATTTGGCCAACCTGCCAGACTGACTTGGACTATGCAAGACCGTACATAAAGGGAAGGTGCTGAGAATCACGATGGTATGAGATTGAAAGTAAGGCCTTAGCTTTCGTGATGCCATGACGATGGAAAGAGCTAGTTTCTCTAGCTGAGGATATCTCGTTTCTGCGTCGGTGAGGGTCTTGCTAACATAGAAGATGGGCTTTTGCTCGCCTCGCTCTTCGCGTACTAACACAGCGCTGACTGCTGTTTCGGAAACAGCAATGTAGAGGAAAAGAGGTTCCCCAGTTACTAGTTTAGCAAGGATAGGCGGCGTCGCCAAATATTCTTTGAGCTGTCTAAAAGCGTCTTCACATTTGTCAGACCATTCGAATTGTTTGTTACCTCGCAGCGTGTCGTAGAAAGGGAGGCACTTGTCAGTTGAGCGCGAGATGAAACGGTTGAGCGCAGCGACTCGTCCAGTTAGTCTCTGCACCTCACGCTTGTTTCTTGGGGATGCCATTTGGATGAGCGCGTCGATCTGCTTCGGATTTGCTTCGATGCCACGACGAGTGACTAGGTATCCCAAGAATTCTCCTGATGTTACCCCAAATCTACACTTCGTGGGGTTTAGCTTCATGTTGTGAAGGTTCAGCTGTTCGAAGCATGCTTCCAGGTGAGAGATGTGGTCTTCTTCCTCGAGGGATTTCACGAGCATGTCGTCTATATACACCTCCATTGTTTTGCCTAACTGATCCCTGAACATCTTGTTCACGAGCCTTTGATATGTTGCTCCTGCGTTTTTTTAGGCCGAAGGGCATCACCTTGTAACAGTAGATTCCACGGTCGGTGATGAAAGCGGTATTCTCTCTATGTTCAGGGTGCATTAGAATCTGATTATAGCCTGAGAAGGCGTCCATGAATGTCAAGAGTTTATTTCATGTTGTCGCTTCCACCAAGCGATCGATTTGAGGTAGAGGGAAGCTGTCTTTCGTACATGTTTTGTTCAGATCTGTGAAATCCACGCAGACACGCCACTTCCCGTTCTTCTTTTTTACCACGACTGGGTTGGCGAGCCAGTCGGGGTATTTGACTTCGGTGATTGATCCGACGCGCAGAAGTCTTTCGACCTCGTCGTTTACCGCTTTTGCTCGGTCAAGACCGAGCTTCCTCCTTTTTTGTTTTATTGGTTTGAAGGTCGGGTCGACGTTGAGTTCGTGGCTGGCCACGTTGATGTCTATTCCAGGCATGTCTTCCGCTGCCCAGGCAAAGGTGTTGATGTTTTTCTGGAGGAAGACCACGAGCTTCTTTTTAATGTGTTCATCAAGTGTAGCTCCGATCTCAACACATCTTTCGGGGTGTTGCTCGTCAATGCATATAGATACTACAGGTTCGCAGGTGGGTCGCTCTTCTTCTACACGACCTTCTGCAATCTGTAATTGCTATAAGAGGTCGGTAAAGTTCTTGACCTGCTCGGGGCTGGTTCTCGCTCTTTTCCGTGATTCTTGAGGCTCAGGGTCGTCCTTCTTCTTCTCGATGTTTCTCATCTTATGCTCAGCCAGAAAACAGGTACGGGAATCCCTCTGGTTTCCCCATATTGTTTTTATACCGATGGGTGTTGGGAATTTGAGGCATAAGTGGTACGTTGAAGGTACGGCTCTCATCAGGTTGAGCCACGGAGTTACCATGATCATGTTGTAGATTGCTGGATGATCGGAGACAGTGAAGTCGACCATCTTTTTTACGTTGCCCGCTTGGACGGGAAGGCGAATCGTTCCCATTGTCATGATTGTTTCGCCAGAGAAGCCTGTTGGGTTTAGGCCTCCCTTTGATTGTGGACAGATCGATCTTCATTCGCTCTAGTGTTTTCTTGAAGATGACATCCACCGAGCTTCCTGTATCGATGAGGACGCGAGCGACGTTGAAGTCGTAGACAGTTAGATTGATTACCAAGGGATCGTTATGCGGTTGATCGAGTCCCTCGGTTTCCTTCTCGTCGAAGGTGATTAAGTCGCTGGAAAGCCTTGGCTTTGCGGGTGCTGATATGTTTGCGCAGACGTCAGCGCGGCGTTGGTAAGCTTCGATCGCAGTTTCATTATCAGCACAGTACTGTGAGCCTCCCATTATCATGTTGATAACTTCGCGTCTGGGAGTATCTGCTTGTTCCTCGACGTTAGTGGGAGCTCTCTCCTCTGGCTTGAAATCTGACAAGCTGTTGTTGTTTTTCAAGGTGCCCTCTGTGAGCTTGGCTATGAGTTGTCGCCCTAACTCGCGACACCTTGCGGTGGAGTGACCACTTGCCTTGTGGAAATCACAGTATAGCTTCTCGTCATAGTCCTTTGACTCTCTAGTCCAAGTGTTGTTCCAGGTTCCTCTTCCGCGACCGCGCCCACGGCCTCTTCCGCGTCCACGACCCGACGACTCCACTTGATAATTATGAGCCCCTCCGGATCCTTCTTCGTATTGGACGTAGGCGGGGTTGTTTTTCTTATGTATAGTGACCATTGCCGGTTCACTTGCCTGTTTGGATTTTCCGCCTTTCCTGGCTTGGACCTCTTCTTCTATTCGAGCGAAATCAGTAGCGCGGTGGAGGGCGTCTTGGATTGTTATCGGCGTGTTGAGGCTCATCTCCTGCCAGAATGAAGATGGACACCGAAGTGCTCCTCGTAGAGCTTCTAACGCTGACTTGTTGCTGATCCCTTCGACCTTTGACAGCGTGTTTTTAAACCTTGTCATGAAAGACCGAAGACTCTCGGTCTCGCCTTGTTTGTTATTCCACAGTTCCGAGTCTTAGATCTTCCGTTCCATGAAGATGTTGTAGTGCTGCACGAACAACTCAGATAGCTGGAGAAAAGTGTGAACTGAATTCTTCTCTAGCTTGTAGAACCATTGAAGGGCAGGTCCCTTGAGACTTTCTACGAACAGCTTGCAGTAGACAATGTCCTTTTCTGCTTCTTTGAAGATTGCTCTTCCCAAGGCCACTTCGAATTCCATCAGATGATCCGAAGGGTCTGTGGTTCCTTCGTAGACGGGTAACTTGATCCTTCCGGGATCGGAGATTTTTGTCTTCGCGATTCGTTCGTCGAAGGGCGTATTCCTCGCCTTTTGTAGAACCTGGGCGATGGCAGGAGCCTTTCCCGTTCCCTGGTGCATCTGCGATTGGGTGTGCTTTAGGTCTGAGGTCACACGATCCATCTAAGCTTTAACTGCAGCGAGCTCTGCAGCGTAAGAGCGTTTGAATGCTCTGCGCTCCTGCTCCTTCTTGTACCGCTCTTCGCTAGAGTAGTTGGAGTATTCCGCGGTGTCTCCCACAATCTCTGTCTTGGAAGAATTCGACGCGCTTTGGGTGTCAGGGGCGCGTGGTTCTTGTCGGTTTCCTTCTGCACCTTCCGCCCGTGTACGCTTTGTGGTGGCTGGTTCCTCTTCGTCAGAGACGTTGACGACGCGTTCGGGAGACTTGTCCGTTCCTCGACGCGGAGGCGGTGGTGGTAGATCTTCTGGGTTTCCCCGAGTAGTGCGAGGCGCTGAGAAGTCGAGGCGCTGAGGATCGACGCGTGCTCTGAGTCTTGCCGTGTTGGGTCTTTCGCGTTTCCTTCGCGAAAGAGCTTTCAGTTCCTTCGAGTTTTCCTCGATCACCTTGGCTTGCTTCTTCTGCTCGGTGAGGAAGTCTGCTAGCATCTTCTTCACCTCGGTTAGGTCACCATGAGCAGGGGTTTTTGCAGCAGTAGCCTCGATCGAAGGTTCTCTTTCCCGGTTGTCTCTGCGGGACGTGTTCTGTTCGCCACTCACCATCTTTGAGTTGTTACGTAGCTTTTTTGGTGTAAGAAATTCTCTAATTCCCCTTGGTCGACGCCAAATTGTGGAAGCCGGAATTCGCACAATTAGATTTGTAAGGGTTTCGAAAGGAAGCAGAGATTTCTGAAGATAAGCTATGAAGAACAATGATGAGCAGAGAGAAATTAGGGTTTGTAATTGCTTTGTATTGCTTGTGTGATAAAAATTGTGAATGACCCTTTACAAGTGTTTTTGTTTTCCTATATATAACCCCCTAAGTCGGCTAAGCCTTTTCCTAAACCTTTGCGGATTCCCTTTTTTGCCTACGTGGGCTTCGTTGCTGGGCTTTAACGTGTCGAACCTTCTGGAACCTTCGTTGATGTTCTGACGGGCATTGAAGAGCCTGAAGCCGATGGGAAAGGCTTGGGCACCGATGTCAGCTGCCTGGACGCCGATGAGGCCAGGCACATCGGTGTCACTGGGCAGTGACATCGGTGCCACTGTCTGTCATCGGCGTCACTGCCCAGTGACATCGGTGCCAGGCAGCCTTTGTCTCTGCAGCGCCTCCTGTTGGCTCTGTGACTTCTCTGACGCTGCATTCACGACTTCTTCTGAGGTGAAGACAACTTCGAAGGTTCCTTCACCAGGTAGAAGGTTCGAGGGACTTAGGGGATTTCAGGAGGTCTTCACCCTTTCTTGTGGATGAAATGACTTAGGGGTTTTTAAGAGTCCTTCACCCTTTCTTGTAGGTGATGTGACTTAGGGTCCACATTGTCCCTGATTGTTGATACGTGTTCGTTGTTTATCATAACTATTAACGTTGAAGTACAGCGGGTGAAATCCGACCCCAACACACCTCTGCCGCGAGCAGAAAATCTGCGAGTGGTGCGTCTACGGACAACGGGCTGACGCTGATCAGGTAGGAAATGAAGTGCTTCGGAGTCAACTCTGATATCCGTCAACTCTGGAAATGGCAGAAAGACCTGAAACTGTCTCCTGGAATCATAGCGGATGAGCCACTGGCGATCACCCCCAATCCATGTGGCACTCACCATGTGCCTGCTGTCCATTGAGCATGGGATGCGAATCGCAGCGTAACGCTCACAGTCAATGCCACAAAACTTCATGATAGGAGTGATGAGGCTACTTGCGCGAAATGGATTACCCGTCTTAAGAGTGAACGAGGTGGTCTTCTGCTCCAACAAGCGCTCAGCTAGAATAGCTCCCTAGTTGAGATCCTGTAGAAGATCACCATAGGACTGCCAAGTAATGTCCTCCGAGATGAGATAGTAAAGAGCCAGAAGCTCGTTATGGCGAACCTTACCGGGCTCGTTCCGGTACAAAACAGTGTTGGAGAGTAGGCGAATCATATATCGGAGGACAGGATGTCGAATGTCTGTATGAGAGGCGCAGGTTCCTGAGAACTCGCCAGCTCCAAACAAACGCTAGAAAGCCTTCATTTCTGAAAACGCAGGGGGTAAGATGACGTTGTCCCTTTCTGATGGAAACCCGTAGATATCACAAAGTTCCCTGAGGCTAATCCTGTATCGGACCCCTTCGATCATAAAAGTCAGTGTCCCGTTTCCTCCTGTAGGCACAACATCTGTTGGGTAATAAACCCGAATCGTAGCGAAAAACTGACAAACCAAATCAGGATGCAGGTTATGATGGGTGGTGGCGATGTGACCCAAACCACCGCGTTCCAGTAAACGCTTAACCTCGTCATAAATACCCAATTCCTTCAAAGCATGTCGATCCGCAATACGCGTAGGCTGCATGGTCACACTCAACCACTGATTGTAAAAGAGTGAATCATAGTCATCCCACGTCTCCGAAATCTGCCTGTTAACAACCTCGGGTTTGGAGAGAACGACTTCTGCACAATCTCTCCATTGTCGATTGATTGGGATCTTCTCTCCCTCCCGCTTAGGCCACGGGTTAACACTACTGGTCCTTGATCTCTTAGCCATCTGCAAAACAATCAAACACAAACACACGAAAGAGAAATTAGTGGATTCTGGTCGGTGAAAATGGACCTGTCGATCGACAGTCCCTATTGATTGTCGATCGACAGTCTGTAAAAACAGACAGTCGATTAACACAATTAAACCCTGCAATTCCCTAATCCGCATACTCAAATACATCGCAATTCATTCCTAAACGATACTATCATTAACCCAATTCAAGAAACAATCAAAATCAAACCAAGTTGTACCTAAATTCTCCATCAAAACGAAACCGAGAACAAGAGATTTGGGGTACATACCTTTTGCAGATCGAGAAAAGTAATGATAGAAACGGAAAGAGGAAGAAATTTTGAACAAAAATTCACTCAAAATGATGAAGATTTGAGAGAGTTAAGAGAAAAAGAATTTGAGTTTTGAGTGAATGAGAGATAGGTGGCTGTCGAGCGTTTATAATCGACTTACCTCGGTGTCTCCGCTGGGCCTGTCGATCGACAGGCTATCCCGATTTTTTTTTTTTTTACTGAAGCAAGACGCAACGGAAGTTAGTAGAAAATGAAAATAAAACGAATATTGTACAAAAACTTACTAGTGGGTTGCCTCCCACTAAGCGCTTGTTTTCAGTCTTTAGCTTGACTGTGTCCAAAATTAGACAGCGGGTGCTTCATCCAGTGACACAATGTGTCCATCCGGAATTTCGGCTTTCGCCCAATAATGTTTCACCCTTTGGCCATTCATACTGAATTCTTGGCCTTCCTGACTAATAAGCGCAACAGCTCCATGTGGTCGAACTTCCTTGATGGTGAATGGACCTGACCAACGAGAACGCAACTTTCGAAGAAACAAAGTTAGACGAGAGTTATACAGGAGTACCTGATCATTTGGTTCGAAAGTTCGGGAAACAATCTTCCTGCCATGATACGCTTTAGTCCGCCCTTTGTATAACTTGGAGTTTTCATAGGCATGATGTCGAATCTCATCCAACTCGTTCAACTGAATCAGACGTCTTTCTGCAGCATGTTTGATGTTGAAATTGTACTGCTTCACTGCCCAAGCTGCTCGGTGTTCGAGTTCCACTGGAAGATGACAAGCTTTCCCATAAAGCAGGTGAAAAGAAGTAGTGCCTTGTTGTGTCTTGAACGCAGTTCGATAGGCCCAGAGTGCGTCATCCAGCTTTGCAGACCAATTAATCCTTTCTTGTAGCATTTACAGTTTTCTCCAAAATTTCCTTAATCTGACGATTGGAAACTTCAACCTGTCCACTTGTCTGAGGATGATAAGGACTAGCAACGCGATGCTGAACTCCATACTTGGCCAACAAACGATCAAAAGCTTTGTTGATAAAATGCATTCCTCCATCACTAATGACAACTCGAGGCACTCCAAATCGTGGGAAAATGATGGTTTTAAACAACTTAATAACCACTCCCGAGTTATTTTTTGGACTAGCAATCGCCTCTATCCATTTGGATACATAATCCACAGCGACCAAGATGTAGGAGATTCCATAAGAAGATGGAAAAGGTCCCATGAAATCAATGCCCTAACAATCAAAAACTTCTACTTCCAGGATAAAGTTCTAAGGCATTTCGTGTCGTCTGCTGATCTTCCCTCTTCGTTGACAAGCATCGCACTGCTTGACAAAGGCGTGAGCATCTTTGAACAACGTAGGCCACCAGAAACCCGCTTGAAGAACTTTGGAGGCTGTCTTGAATGAAGCGAAATGTCCCGCATAATCAGAACCGTGACAATGGAATAGCACGTCTTGGGTCTGAGGTTCAGCAATGCACCTCCTGTAATACCATCAGAACAAAACTTGTAGAGATAAGGTTCATCCCAATAGTACCTATGAAGTTCTCGGATGAACTTCTTCTTTTCATAACCTTTGAGATCACTTGGCATATCTTTTGCAGCTAGATAATTTTCAATATCAGCGTACCAAGGACGAATAGAAGCAGAGACGCTGAAGACGTGGGCTTAGACTGCATCGGTGATGATTTTTGGAAGGCGATCTATGGTTCTGTACAGAGGCTGTTGATCGACACTCATAGTGTCTGTCGATCGACAACTCTGTTGTAAGCCTGTCGATCGACACTCGAAGTGTCTGTCGATCGACAGGTCTACTGGTTTTCTGGAATTCTGTGGATTTTCAGCTTGCAGACCACTTTCAACGAAGTTGCATCCCTCTATTGGGAAGAAATCATTTATAGGAACGTGATCCTCGATTTGAATCCTTAAAAGATGATCCGCGACACCATTTTCAACTCTTTTCTTATCTTTTACCTCAACGTCAAATTCTTGAAGGAGAAGAATTCATCTCAATAACCGCGGCTTCGCATCCTTTTTCTGCATCAAGTACTTAATTGCTGAATGATCCGTGTGCACAATCACCTTAGAACCAATCAGATACGGACGAAATTTTTCAAACGCAAACACCACTGCCAACAACTCTTTTTCTGTAGTGGCATAATTTTTCTCCGCATCATCAAGAGTCCGGCTAGCGTAGTAAATGGCATGAAGCTTCTTGTCCTTTTTCTGACCCAAAACAGCCCCAACCGCGAAATCGCTAGCATCACACATAACTTCAAAGGGAAGTGTCCAATCTGGAGGTTGCACAATTGGAGCACTCACTAAAGCCTGCTTAATCTGTTCAAAAGCAGCAAGACAATCAGCATCAAACACAAATTTGACGTCCTTACAAAGCAGGGAGGTAAGCGGGCGGACAATCTTGGAGAAATCCTTAATGAATCTCATGTAGAAACCAGCGTGACGAAGAAAACTTCTAACGGATTTCACACAAGTAGGTGGCTGCAAACTTGTCATAACCTCAATCTTGGCACGATCTACCTCAATTCCAGCTTCTGATACTTTGTGTCCAAGAACAATGCCACTGTTTACCATGAAATGACATTTCTCCCAATTCAGCACTAAGTGTTTCTCTTCACATCTAGCAAGTACCTTCTCCAAATTACCCAAACATTCCTTGAAAGAAGACCCGTAGACTGAGAAATCACCCATGAAGACTTCCATGTAATCCTCGATCATATCCGTGAAAATTGACATCATACATCTCTGGAAAGTAGCTGGAGCATTACATAATCCAAATGGCATTCTGCGATATGCAAAAGTACCATAAGGACATTTAAATGTCGTCTTTTCCTGATCGTCCGGATGAATTGGAATCTGAAAGAACCCTGAATACCCATCCAAAAAGCAGTAGTATGGATGATTCGCAAGCCTTTCCAGCATCTGATCAATGAAAGGCAAAGGGAAATGATCTTTCCTAGTGGCAGCGTTGAGTTTCCTGTAATCAATACACATTTTGTGCCCTGTCACAGTCCTGGTAGGAATAAGCTCATTCTTCTCATTCTTGACCACTGTAACCCTACCTTTCTTAGGAACCACATTGATCCCAGCTTCCGATAGTTTCAGAATCTCTTTCTTTACCACTTCTTGAAGGTTCGGATTCAGCCTTCTTTGATGCTCGACAGATGTCTTTGCCCCTTCTTCAAGGTGAATCATGTGCATGCATAAGTCTGAAGAAATCCCTGCAATATCATCAAGAAAATACCCAACAGCTTTGTGATACTTACGCAGCTTACTTAGTAACAAGGTTTGCTCAATATTGTTCAAGGTTGAACTAACAATAACAGGATAAGTAGAATTAGGGTCAAGAAAAGCGTACTTGAGTCCTGCTGGTAGTTGTTTGAGTTCGATCTTTGAAGCTTTTTATTCACTCCAGTCACTTACCCTTTCTGATTTCTCAGAAACTTCAACCAGTTCCACATTCGCAACCACGTGTTTCACTAACTCACTGTCATTCATCAACTTAGCATACCCTTTTGAAGCATCGTCAAGCTGTCCAGTTTCAATCACATAATTTACCAAAGTCCTTTCCAATGGATCAATGGGATAGTCTTCGTTAAAAACCTCCTGAGTGATATCATCCAATGTATCCACAGAGAATGTCTGGCCATCAATGGTGGGTTTCTGAATTACTTGGTCCATATCGAACTTCATTTCCAAATCCCCCACACTTAGAGTAACCCTGCCTCCTCTTACATCTATCATAGCACCAGCTCTAGCTAAGAACGGACGACCAAGAATAAGAGAGTCTTTAGGTTCTTCACAATACTGCAAATCCACGAAATCAGCAGGAATCAAACAGTCGCCAACTTTGATTGGAACATCTTCCAATATCCCTTCTGGAACTCTAACTGATCTGTCGGCAAGGATAAGAGAAATTCTTGTAGGCCGGAAATTTGTCATACCAAGACTCAAAGCAACTGAAAGAGGCATCAAGTTGATGCTAGAACCCAAATCACACAAAGACCGCAGAAACCTATCCGAGAAAATGAGACAATCCAACACAAAGCTTCCCGGATCAGCTAGCTTCTTTGGAACCTTGTTCAAAATCATAGCACTCACTTGTTCTGTGATCATAGCAACCCCTTCTTCAACGCATAAATTCTTAGTGACCAATTTCTTCACGTATCGGTAAATAACAGGAGAAGTTCTTATTGCCTCAACCAATGGCATCTCAACTGTGATTTTGTCAATGATTACCTTACACTTAGCTTCCTCAAGCTCTTGTCTAGACTTCTTAAGACCTCTAGGATAAGGTATCTTCGGTTTGTACACTCTTTCAGTAGGCAGAATCTGGTTCTGGTCCATCTGGGGTGCCTGTCGATCGACAACCGCTGGGTCTGTCGATCGACAGCTCTGTTATGCCCCTGTCGATCGACACTCCTTGTGTCTGTCGATCGACAGGTCTTCCGGATTTGCTTTTTCCTTAGCAATTTCTGCCCTTGTCGATCGACACTCCTTGTGTCTGTCGATCGACAGGTCATCCGGGACAAACAACTCTTGATCCTCAACGTCTTCAAGCTCATCCAACTATTCGATTGAGAGTCGTTTCTTGAGCACTGGCTCAATAACCTTACCACTTCTGGTTGTAATAGCTGCTACACCATGCTGCTTAGGATTTGTATCAGTTCTGGCGGGAAGAAAACCATCTTGTCTTCTCATGTTCTCTGCAGTCTGAGCTACCTGAGTGTCCAACTTCTTTATGTGAATATTGAGGGCTTGTATCTTTTCATTGAGATCAGTGCAGAGACTGCCGATCTTCCCATTGAGATCTGTGTAGAGCCCGTCAATCTTCCCATTGAGATTTACCGTTTGTGTTTGTTGCCCCTCAAGAAGCTGTTCGAACATCCCCTTTACGTCATTGTCAGATGATTTAGAGGGAATTGGCTGTTATGACGAAGATCCATAAGTCTTTTGGTTGCTGTTGTTTCCAAATGGTTTCTGAAAATTCGACTTCTGAGCATAGCTTGGAGAACCTGGAGTTCCTGAGAATGAACTCTTCTGATTGTAATTGTTGTAGCCCTTGTTCTCTGATTGATTCCCATATCGCTGATTCTGGTACCCATTCTGGTTGATGTAATTAACATCTTCCTGCTCTCTATCTTCATCTTGATAGAAAGTGTCAACTTCCTGTGCAAAATGAACTGACTTCTTGTTCACCAGAAGGTTATGCATGGAATCTATCTTAGCCTTAACCTCAGCAATCTCAGCTCCACATGTTTGACCAGCTTCTCTTCTCCTTTCCTCATCGATCTTCTTTGTACTATTGCTAGTAGACACGTTCTTGATGAGCTCAAGGCAATCAGCAGGAAACCTGGTTTTGAAGTTCCCATTACTCGAAGCATCTAAAGTCATCTGATGTCTCCAATCCATTCCTCTGTAGAAAATACCCAGCAACTGAACCTCTGTAAACCCGTGATGAGGACAGTCTCTCTAATATCCATTGAACCTTTCCCACGCAGCTTTGAAAGATTCTGTCAGATTCTGAACGAACGTTAAAATCTTAGCTCGTAGATCCTCTGAACGTGACTCATCATAGAAGTGATTCAGGAAAGCATTCTTGGTATCTCTCCAAGTAGTCAGTGAGCATGGCTCCAACTACTTCAGCTAAGAGGCTGCCTCTCCAGCAAGAGAAAATGGGAAGAGCTTACACATAATATAGTCTTCAGACACGTCGTTAGCCTTGATGCTAGACGCAAGATCCTCAAACATCTCAAGATGATCCATGGGGTGCTCTGATGGATGCCCATGGAACTGATATTGAGCCACTAGAGAGAAGTACGCAGGCTTCAACTCGAAATCCCTTCGCTGAAATCTAGGGGGTCGAATCGCTGCCCTGTTGGCGTAATATTCTTCAGGACGGTAGTAGTCTCCCAAAGTGCGTTGGTCAACTACTGCCTCCTGAGGTCTACGATTCGCCCGAGCCAGACGCTCTATCTCAGCGCGCTTGCGCTCCCATTCAGCCCATTGACGAGCAAACTCAGCTCGTTCAGCTGCAACCGAATCGTCAACCTCATCTGCCATCACAATGACATTACTAGCCTCATCAATTCGGTCTCCATGCTCGTTGTACCGATTTGCTTCTCTGTCGAACAACTCCCCCTGAGCGTTCGGAACAACTACCAAAGCACGATTAACCATCTTAGCTTGCTTTGCTTGTCGTCTATTTTCTCGTTCCAAAACTCCTAACTCTGGAACAAAATCTGCTAACTCTTTATCCTTGTTGCTTCTGGTTCTGCTAGAAGGCATAAACCTTAAACACCAAAAATAAAAGAAAAGAAATCAAAAATAAAAAGAAAACTTAGTCAGAATTCTAGAATCAAAATCCTTTGGAAGATTTTGACTCCCCGGCAAAGGCGCCAAAATTTGATATGCTCAAAATTATCCTGAGCTACTCTCTCAAATTAAGAGATCAATTGTAGTAGGGGTCGAATCACTGGGAGTCAAATCAAACGATATGAATGTTGACCACGAATTGAGCTAAGTAAAATAGTGAAAAATAAATAACAAAAGTAATTGGTAACAGGAAAGATTGTTGATTTTAAATTCAATTAAACAAAAAAACTAGGCTTTTGGGTAATTCTCATGATGAATCAGAATTGCAGTTTAAACAAAAATCACGATTTAATTAAGTACCGTTCTAGAACTTGGAACACTATGATATAATTATCCAACTGTCGTTGCGAAAACTAACTATGCTTAAACCCTAGAAAACCAAATTTCTTTGCGAATTCAATCAATTTAAACAAGCTTTAAATTCAAATCCAATTTGTTCACAAAATCTCTAAACCAAATTTCTTTGCGAATAAGTAATTTTGCTCACCTAAGATCTAGTTCTGGCTAATCAATTACACTTTCGTGTCAATCAATCAACCTAAGATATCCAAATTCAGGGTCGCGAATCATAAACCAGAGTTAAAGCAATCTAGGTGAAGAACCTAACAGATAATCCTAACAAGTGAGTTTACCCTAACAATTCATCATCATTCCATTCGAATCACCCTAAACCTAACTAGCAAACTACTCAGACATGGAAGCAAAGCAAATCATAACTGAATAATACTGCATAAAGAAAGAGAATAAAAAGAATTACAATGGGGTTCAAAGAATCTCAAAGAATGTAGTAAACTTATCTCCCTAAAATCTCTCTTAAAACTCTCTAAACTTTGTTAAGTGAAATCTAAAGTAATGATCTAAAAACCTAAAATAAACTATTTATAGAAGTAAAACTCGTGGTGGGCTTTTATGACGGTTTATTACAACTTCTGGCCCATTAACTGGCAAATTTCCTTCTTTAAAACGTATTAGATCGGCCTCTGCGAAGTACATGTCGATTGACAACCACATGGTGTCAATCGACAACCATAGGGTGTGTCGATCGACAGGTGCTTCGTGGGGCTGTCGATCGACAACCACAAGGTGTGTCGATCGACAGGCTGTTCGGATTTCTGAGATCGAGGCTGTTACGGCTTCTATTGTTGGAGCAGTCTACAGGAAAACTGAAGATCACTAAAACAAAACACGATCAAATAGCACAACGTAGAGTCGCAAACAACAAGTTTCAACAAGTCAGAAACAAAGAACAAACTGACTCAAAGAAAGAAAAATTGACTCAAGTGAAAAGAAAAAGTGAACCGGGATAAAAGGGAGACGATCTAATCATCATACGCGTCGATCTCTGCATCCTCATCATCTGGAAGTGGTGAACTAGCTGGTGGAGGAGTCGGTGAACGCGGACGAACACAACCACAGCGGGACAAGTCAGCAAAAGCATCCCAGAGAGTCTGAATGCTCGTGACGATCCATCTCGGAACTGGATCCATGTCAACTAAGGAGGAGGCGCTAAACGACGAGCTGAGGAAGAAGAACCAACGGCAGCTGAAGCGGAAGAAGAAGCACCTCTGCCGCGAGCAGAAACTCTGCGAGTGGTGCGTCTACGGACAATGGGCTGACGCTGATCAGGTAGGAAATGAAGTGCTTCGGAGCCAACTCTGATATCCGTCAACTCTGGAAATTGCAGAAGGACTTGAAACTGTCTCCTGGAATCATAGCGGATGAGCCACTGGCGATCACCCCCAATCCATGTGGCACTCACCATGTGCCTGTTGTCCATTGAGCATGGGATGCGAATCGCAGCGTAACGCTCACAGTCAATGCCACAAAACTTCATGATAGGAGTGATGAGGCTACTTGCGCGAAATGGATTACCCGTCTTAAGAGTGAACGAGGTGGTCTTCTGCTCCAACAAGCGCTCAGCTAGAATAGCTCCCTAGTTGAGATCCTGTAGAAGATCACCATAGGACTGCCAAGTAATGTCCTCCGAGATGAGATAGTAAAGAGCCAGAAGCTCGTCATGGCGAACCTTACCGGGCTCGTTCCGGTACAAAACAGTGTTGGAGAGTAGGCGAATCATATATCGGAGGACAGGATGTCGAATGTCTGTATGAGAGGCGCATGTTCCTGAGAACTCGCCAGCTCCAAACAAACGCTAGAAAGCCTTCATTTCTGAAAACGCAGGGGGTAAGATGACGTTGTCCCTTTCTGATGGAAACCCGTAGATATCACAAAGCTCCCTGAGGCTAATCCTGTATCGGACCCCTTCGATCATAAAAGTCAGTGTCCCGTTTCCTCCTGTAGGCACAGCATCTGTTGGGTAATAAACCCGAATCGTAGCGAAAAACTGACAAACCAAATCAGGATGCAGGTTATGATGGGTGGTGGCGATGTGACCCAAACCACCGCGTTCCAGTAAACGCTTAACCTCGTCATAAATACCCAATTCCTTCAAAGCATGTCGATCCGCAATACGCGTAGGCTGCATGGTCACACTCAACCACTGATTGTAAAAGAGTGAATCATAGTCATCCCACGTCTCCGAAATCCGCCTGTTAACAACCTCGGGTTTGGAGAGAACGACTTCTGCACAATCTCTCCATTGTCGATTGATTGGGATCTTCTCTCCCTCCCGCTTAGGCCACGGGTTAACACTACTGGTCCTTGATCTCTTAGCCATCTGCAAAACAATCAAACACAAACACACAAAAGAGAAATTAGTGGATTCTGGTCGGTGAAAACGGACCTGTCGATCGACAGTCCCTATTGATTGTCGATCGACAGTCTGTAAAAACAGACAGTCGATTAACACAATTAAACCCTGCAATTCCCTAATTCGCATACTCAAATACATCGCAATTCATTCCTAAACGATACTATCATTAACCCAATTCAAGAAACAATCAAAATCAAACCAAGTTGTACCTAAATTCTCCATCAAAATGAAACCAAGAACAAGAGATTTGGGGTACATACTTTTTGCAGATCGAGAAAAGTAATGATAGAAACGGAAAGAGTAAGAAATTTAGAACAAAAATTCACTAAAAGTGATGAAGATTTGAGAGAGTTAAGAGAAAAAGAATTTGAGTTTTGAGTGAATGAGAGATAGGTGGCTGTCGAGCGTTTATAATCGACTTACCTCGGTGTCTCCGCTGGGCCTGTCGATCGACAGCCATAAGGTGTGTCGATCGACAGGCTATCCCGATTTTTTTTTTTTTTACTGAAGCAAGACGCAACGGAAGTTAGTAGAAAATGAAAATAAAACGAATTTTGTACAAAAACTTACTAGTGGGTTGCCTCCCACTAAGCGCTTGTTTTCAGTCTTTAGCTTGACTGTGTCCAAAATTAGACAGCGGGTGCTTCATCCAGTGACACAATGTGTCCATCCGGAATTTCGGCTTTCGCCCAATAATGTTTCACCCTTTGGCCATTCATAGTGAATTATTGGCCTTCCTGACTAATAAGCACAACAGCTCCATGTGGTCGAACTTCTTTGATGGTGAATAGACCTGACCAACGAGAACGCAACTTTCGAGGAAACAAAGTTAGACGAGAGTTATACAGGAGTACCTGATCATTTGGTTCGAAAGTTTGGGAAACGATCTTCCTGTCATGATACGCTTTAGTCCGCTCTTTGTATAACTTGGAGTTTTCATAGGCATGATATTGAATCTCATCCAACTCGTTCAACTGAATCAGACGTCTTTCTGCAGCAGGTTTGATGTTGAAATTGTACTGCTTCACTGCCCAAGCTGCTCGGTGTTCGAGTTCCACTGGAAGATGACAAGCTTTCCCATAAAGCAGATGAAAAGGAGTAGTGCCTAGTTGTGTCTTGAACGCAGTTCGATAGGCCCAGAGTGCGTCATCCAGCTTTGCAGACCAATTAATCCTTTCTTGTAGCATTTACAGTTTTCTCCAAAATTTCTTTAATCTGACGATTGGAAATTTCAACATGTCCACTTGTTTGAGGATGATAAGGACTAGCAACGCGATGCTGAACTCCATACTTGGCCAACAAACGATCAAAAGCTTTGTTGATAAAATGCGTTCCTCCATCACTAATGACAACTCGAGGCACTCCAAATCGTGGGAAAATGATGGTTTTAAACAACTTAATAACCACTCCCGAATTATTTTTTGGACTAGCAATCGCCTCTATCCATTTGGATACATAATCCACAGCGACCAAGATGTAGGAGTTTCCATAAGAAGATGGAAAAGGTCCCATGAAATCAATGCCCCAACAATCAAAAACCTCTACTTCCAGGATAAAGTTCTACTCGGAATAACTTCAAATGCGACTAAGAGAGATCTTCAAAATGACTCGAAAGATAGTTTTTTTTTTTAACGTCTAAATCTTATTCATAAAATTTAAGAATACAACTCGAATCCAAATCCATCAAAAAACCAGTGGTCCAGCAAAATAAAACATGAAAGCACAGAAGCAACATCGAACTTCTAATGTAAAATAAATAAAAGATGTCACTATATTGACTCCCGAACAATGCGGTCTTGTAACCATGAAGGTCCACCCAAAGCAATATACGATTGGAAAAACATCCCTTAACACACTCTGTGCAATCTCTCTTGCAATCTTATTGTCTAATGGAAATTCCTCTTCAAAAAACACAACTTCGAAATTGACCCTGCATCTCATAAATAGCAGCAAGAAGCAAGAATATAGCCATAACGAGTCCAAACTGATGGCTTTGCCAAAGCTTCCATAGTTGCCCTGCATTCCGATGCTATTGTGATCTCTTCATAATGTAGATCTTTTAGACTTCTAAGCACCCATAAGATACATTCAAGTTCTCCAACAGTCCGATTAAGAGAAGGGAGGAAAGCATCACGAGCATGATGTAACACATTTCCGGTATAATTATGCACTATCCAAGCGCCACCAACATAGAGATGTTTGTTCCTCCAATTCGCATGTATATTACATTTAAATGTCCCAAAACCGGTTTGCCAACATTCACCTCGAAAGATAGTTTTAGATATGTTAAAATCTTTAGAATACGATCGACCAAGAGAAACCCTAAACTAAGACCTAGCTAACTTTACACCGTTATGTATCGTGACAAGTAAAAAGTTACCACAAAACTTTATTTGATTTGATTATTGTAGTGTTTGATTGAAAACCGCTCACTCATATTATGACTGATTTTTTTAGTGTTTGATGATCGATGCATATTATAGGATCCTTTATTTGAACAAGTATAGTGTTTCTTTGTAATATAAAGCCTTATGCTCTTTCATTCTATTCTCTTGAAATTGATCGATCATGTTGGAAACAAATAAAGACACGAATCTGACTGACGAAACATACTTGACAATAGCGGCAACAACAAACACAAACGATTTGAGTCCAAGCTATCCCGATAAACACAACCCTTTATAATTGATATTTTTATAAATTAACAACTTTAAAAATTAAATTGCGAGGATAGTTCAGTTGGGAGAGAGTAAGACTGAAGATCTTAAGGTCGCGTGTTCGATCCACGCTCACCGCAAATCTTTGTTTTAGCAAAAAAAAAAACAACTTTAAATTTAATAAAACTAGGATTCGTAACGTGTTTATGTCGAAAAAACGCGACTATACAAGTTTGAAAAGAGACAACAATTCAAAATAACTATAAAGCGGTTATTATCGAAAAGACGTTATTTTTTACAAAATATTATTTAAAAGACACGACTCCAAGAACCAAATCCTTCAAAATAACCATAAAACGTTTTTTTTTTTAAAGACACGACACTACGAAATACTTTTGAAAAGATGCGACCTCACAAATTCGAAAGACACAACCCTTCAAAATAACTATAAAGCGGTTATTTTCGAAAAGACGCGACACTATGAAATATAGTTGAAAAGACGCGCCTTATAAATTTGAAAAGACACAACTCTTCAAAATATCCACAAAGCGGTTATTTTCGAAAAGACGCGACTCGATGAAATATTTTTAAAAAGACATGACCTTACAAATTCGAAAAGACACATCCTTTCAAAATAACCGCAAAGCAGTTATTTTCGAATAGACGCGACTCTACAAATATTTTTGAAAAGACGCGACTTTACATATTCAAAAAGACACAACCCTTTCATAACAATAAAACGGTTATTTCTGAAAAGACGCGACTCTATAAAATATTTTGAAACTACGTGACTGTTGGAGCTGGATTCGTCACACCGAATCCGGCCCAGCTAAAGCCCACTCCGAAACCAGACTATTTTGGAAAATGGAAAGTCAACACGGAGACTTAGGGCCCCAAGCAATTCCAAACCCATTTACGTTCCATTAAGGAAGTAAGTCGGGTTAGGAACATGCTGAGACCCACGAACAAACGGATAAATCTAAAAGGAGCTGAAGCTGGAGCTGAGAACGAGTGAACCGGAGATCGTGGACTCGTTTCAGCTATGGGATTTCTAGGAGATTGCAGCCGAGTGCCTTGAGATACGCAGCAACAACCTGAGCTTTTAGAGCTTGCAAACGAAGCTGAAGGAGCTATAAATACAAGGAGAAGATGCAGATTCTGACCTAAATTTTTACACACACTCGATTAAAGCACTAGTTAGTCGACGCTCACTGATCACTTGTATTCTCATTGTATTCTTCGTTCATTGATAAATAAAATACTATTTTCGTCTCATTTGTCGGTTCATTCGATTAGACCTAGACATTTCTTAGAACCATAGTTTCTTCCCCGAATTCTTTAATAAATACTTAGTGCGGAATTCAGCTTCCACAACGACCTTACAAATTCGAAAAGACACAACACTTTAAAATAACTACAAAATATTTTTTAAAAGACGCGACCTTACAATTTCGAAAAGACACAACACTTTAAAATAATCATAGTGACTATTTTCGAAAAGACGGGACTCTACCAAATATTTTTGAAAAAACGCGACCTACAAATTCGAAAAGACACAACCCTTCAAATAACCACAAAATGGTTAATTTTTAAAAAGACGCGACTCTACGAAATATTTTTGAAAGACGTGACCTTACAAATTCAAAAGATACAACTCTTCAAGATAATCACATAGTGGTTATTTTTTTAAACATGCAACCTTACAAATTTGAAAAGTAACAACCCTTCAAAGTAACTATAAAACGGTTATTTTCAAAAGACGCGACCCTACGAAATATTTTGAAAAAATGCACCTTACAAATTGGAAAAGACTTAGGGGGTGATTGATACGGACTGTGACTGTAGGCTGTGACTGTAAGCTTTTGACTGTAGAGAAAATGGTTGTAAGAACTGTGGTTGTAATGACTGTAACTGTAAAAGCTTGATGTAATCATGTAACTTTAATTATGAGTAAAATCTTAAGAATAATTAAAATTCTAAATTTTGAAAATAAAATAGATTTTGTGGAATAAATCATAATTAAGAATTTCAATTTAAATGTATAAACCATTCTAAAATAACTTGATACTACATGAAAATAATAATTAGAAATCAGTTTGTTGTTTATTAATTAGTTAAATATTTTTACAATTACATCCAGTTTTGGATTTTAAAAAATCATCGTATAATAATATCTAAAAGGGCAATTCACAAATATACCATCCAAACAAGTTTTTTTTCCTCATCTACCACTCAATTTGAAATGTTTCATTCATACCACATTTTAAAGAAGAAAATGACTAAAATACCTCTGTTTTTAAGAGGTAATAAACTAATTAAAAAAAATCAGAAACTCAAACAGAAGAAAAAAAACGGGATCTACGATCCTCTCCTCTCTCTCTCGGATTCGCCGCCGTCTTCGCCGGAGTATTCGCCGGAGTGATTTCGTTCGGGTAAGTTTACTCATCTCTCCTCTTGTTGTAATTTCGTTCTCAATCAAATCGCAGTCTCATTGATTTTGCTATCGCTTGTTTACAGATTTTGCTATCTAGGTTTTATAAACTATACTCTTCAATGATATAATGTAGTCTATGGCTTTGAACATTAATGATTCGTTTGCAGTTTGAACATCAAAAGATTAGCTAACATATAGTTTCCTCTGAATAATTTTGTTTTGTTCTTTGAATTCATGTATTGAAAGTGTCTTTGTTCTTGTGACCAATGTGTAAATCGTTTAGATTTTGTTACCTATTTATCGCCGTGTATCTGAGATGAGTTTTACATAGAGCCAGCAAAGAAAAGAATGAATGAAAGAAAAAGAGTCATGTTGTGTTGCAGGATGCTAGTTTGATTACATATTTGTTTGCTTTTCTTTTTCAATGTTTTGTTTCTTCATTCTTGACTTGAAAAATAAGTAAAGTCTTCTTGAGAAATTTTTGCTACTTGGATTTGCATTAGATTAAATACACTTGTGTTTAGTAAGTTGTGTGATTTGTTTCTTGATCTGGATTTCATCTTCCAGTTTCTTGGAGTTGCTTGAGCTTGGTCCTTATTGGTATTTTTAGGAACCTCTCTTACACATTTAGGAAGGTATTACTAAATCATTATATATCTTGATTTGCATTAGATTAAGTCCTTATCGTCATTTTTACAGTCATGTTGGTATCTAATATATCTTGGTTTTGTGACTAATTTGTTTTGGTTGCTTTGAGTTGGACTTTGTCTTGTTACTATATCGTTTCTGTTTGTTGAAAAGTTATTCGTTAGTTGGTTATTCAAAGAGAGAAAGTTGTATGCAAAACAGTCAAGTTTGGTTCTTATAGTATTTTTAGGAACATTTCGTACACATTTAGGAATGTCTTACTAAATCTGTAACCTTTCAAATTTTGTGTTCTTATAGATTTCAAATATGGATGCAGACATGTTTCCTATAATGATTACGTTGCCTAAGCCGATTTTAGGCCTTACACCTCCAGCGAGAAGTGTCGTCATAAACCAATTCACAGCATTTGATGCTATAAATGTTGTGAAAAATATACTAACCCTGACGGAATTTATACGTGTGGACATTCCTAGGGTCGTTGATCAAGATGGGGTTGAGGAAAGATGCATTAGCATTTTCTAGGAAGATAGTGCACTGTTTCCTGACTAGAAACCTCGTTACAAGAAAGAAGAACGAGTTATGGTTCCAATTTGAAGGGCAGCCTATGAGATTCTCAATAAAAGAATTTCATATGGTCACCGGCCTTAAGTGTGGTGGAGGCCCATGGAATAGGTTGAACGGCGGCCACACGTTGAGTGACTTAAAAACGCAGCTGCGTGAAACAAATAAGGAATTAGCTAATGAGAGGTTTTCATTGGCTATGCTATATCTCATTGAGAGCATTATGTTGCAGAGATACAAGACGTACAAGTTCCCGTTCAAGAACGTTAAAAGGGCTATGGATATCAATGTTTTGATGAATTACCCCTGGGGTAGAGACGCGTACAAGCTTTTGTTAGATTCTGTTACCCAAAACCTGAAAGTAAACGTCAGGACCAAGGAGAAATACGATATCCAGGAGTTTCCATGGGCGTTGCATCTCTGGATTTTGGCTTCGGTACTTCTACTACAATAAACCTTTAGCCGGTTGGATGTGACTGGCCCGCGTAACAGCTTCATCTGCCAGAGATTCGTGCAGACCCAGATGCCAAGCATTCCTCAGATTATGAACCTAGAGGCATCAAACATGGTAAGACAAATTTTTTATGTTCTTTTTTGTTCTGTTTCATGTGTTTTTGATAATTTAGAAAAACCTTCCCAAACATGCGTGAATGCTTCCTAAATAACTATTTAGGAAGGCCTTCCGAAATGTGTGAATGCTTCCTAAATTACCGATTTAGGAAGGCCTTCCCAAACATGTGTGAATGCTTCCTAAATTAGCTATTTAGGAAGCCTTTACGAATGTCTAGGAATGACTCTCACGTATTCTGGAAGGGTTTCCTAAATCATCAAGAACACAGAGAGTGTGTTCTCTATTTCCCATACAAATTTGATTTCTGTTTTGTTTTGCAGGTGAATGTAACATGCATCCTACCACCACTTGATGATGATGCAGAAGATTCAATATCTTTAGAAGATGAGTGAGACGAGGAGCTTGATGAGATGGTTAAGTTGGTACAAAGAGGTTATCGAATCACCGAGCACCACTGGGACAAAACATCAATTGATGTAAGCTTGGCATTGGAAGAAATTGCGCGGCAAACCTATCCGTCTTTGGCAACGCAGCGCTTCCAAACACAACCTACTAGTAGCTTAAATACTTCTAAATTTGACGATCTCTACACAATGGTGTAAGAGGCGATAAAGACAATGAAAGAGGTGAAAGAGGGGATCGATATGATGCATAAACGTCGGTCAAAAATAGAAGAACATTTGAATATAAGCGAGGTACGGAAACTGGTTTTTTGTGGTTTCTTTCTTAGGTATCTTATCTACTATATCAAATCTCACTAAAATTCTCATGATGCTATTCTTCAGGATAACCCATCCACTAACCGTGCTTCAGACCAACAAGACGATCAAAATGATGAGGTTTAGATCTTCGTTTTGTTTTTCTTTTACATCCTGAAAATGTTTAAGTTAATGAAGCGCATGAGACATTTACTTTTGAATGTTTGTTCTAACAGGTTGGTGGTCGCGGTTCATACGTTCATTTACAGTCTCCTCCACCTAGTCAACCAAGAGAAAGAAATACACGTATGATTTCTTGTTACAGATGTGTGTTTTGTTGTTAACTAATACATCTACATCGGATAATTTAATTTGTCTCTTTTGATGTTACAGGTAGCCGGAGATGGTGATGATGTACCAATTCACTTCAAAGATGGTTATGATGTGGAAATCGCACCATCAGATCCTGAATACCGTTAGGCATGGTATCCGGGAAAATTGTTGAGCCCGACAAGATTTAACAGGATAATCAAGTATCAGGTTGAGTACAACTCGAGGTTTACTGACAAAGAGAAGACTACGCGAATGACGGCGCATGTCTCTGCGGATCAGCTTCGTCCTCCACCACCATCTTTAGCTGATGGAGGAGACTCTTTCTCAAGAAAAATAGAGTTAATGCAATCTGTTGAACTGTTTGAGAATGGCGGATGGTGGAAAGGGACTGTGAATGCAGTGAAATTGGATGATATGGTCTTTGTTTTAATGCTCAGTTCGCAGAAAACTCGTGATGTTGCAGCAAATGAACTACGAATTCACAGAGAATGGGTGAATGGTGCATGGGACCTGCCCGAAGAGGTAATCTTTTATGATGTTTGTGTCTGGTTTCATTTCAAGTTAGATCGTTCATCTTTGACAAGAATCAACTAGTGTTTACCTTGACATACAAACTGTTTTGACATGTTTCTTTAAAAATTTCTTTAAATCAGCTACAAAGGGCCACTATGGATCATACAAGTTCTCCACAAAATCAAAATGATGAGGTATGTTGGTGCATTTTCTTTGGAAAGATTTACTTTTTAGGAAAGGGTTCCTAAATATTTGAAAAGGTTTCCTAAATAGTTAGGATAAGTTCCTAAACGAAAAATTCTTTGTTTTTGATTTTACTTGTTTTATGTGATATTTAGCTCTGACATTCTTATTTTTTATATTTTATAGGTAGATGAGGGTAGTCTTAGTCATAACACGTCTCCTAACCATTCTCCATCCAATCAAGACGAGCAAAACATCGAGGTATGGATGGTGCATTTTTCTTAGAAGATTTTACTTCAAGATAAGTTACTAAAAACACTTGTTCTTGTCTTGAAATTTTTTGTACCTCCATTTGTTTTTGCAGCAAAGTATGGACGATGTGGACTATACTTCAACCCAATCCAAATGATGAAGTATCATTACCATTATAACTTTTACAGTTTTAGTTTGAAATTTATTTATTTTACTTGTAGTTAAACAACTCTAACATGCTTAACTTTTGTATTTTACAGGTAGATGGAAATAATTTTTCTTTTTTTTTATCAAAGGCAAAGGGTAAGCAGGTGGATACCTCATCAGATATACCTTCTTTCAACTTGTTTTATACTCCACCCGAGGTTTGTTGTAAAAGAAAATTAGATCTTGTTTCTTTTAATTAGATCTTGTTCCTAGATAGCAATAACTTATGTTTTTTTTTTTAAAATACAGGAGCAGACAAGGGATGCTACAAACCCGACTGTTATGGAAGATGTTGACAAAAGTGACAAGAATCCTCCAAGGCACCCTGTTGCAAAAGATGTTGGCAAAAATGTCAAGAAGCGCGGAAAGGATGGTGAATTTAATGTTCCAATGAAGAAAAGGAGATTTGATAGTAAAAAACCATCACCAAAACTAACAGGAAAAGATGATGGTGCGGTGCAAGATAAACAACAGTTTCTAAGGCAGAGTGATCGGGATGTAGTACCATCTGGACCTGCGAAGACGCCATACAAAGCTCCTAGGAATCCGGCATTAGTTGTAACGCCTGATCAACACCCGATATACCACCCGTTCCTATCGCCACAATTCCATAAGAGTACAAAATTGGATGAATGGAAAGCCTCAGAAAACTCAAGGTTAGTAGTATATCACGTGAATCTTTATAGTTTGTTTAGAACAAGTGTGTTTATTTTTTACTAAATCGTTTGTATTAATTGCAGCCTAATCAGAATTGAGATAACCGAAGTAGATCGAGATTTCTTTACAAGTCTAAAGAACATGGATAAGCAAATCATCATTTTTAATCATTTAGGAAGGCTTTACTAATATTTTGGAATCATTCCTAAAACGTTTTATTATGCAATATAAAGCTGTTAAGATTGATATTCATGTTTTGAGCATTGTTTTGTTTATGCAGCACGTCGACGCAATCTTACTATTGTTGGCCATGCCAAGAGAGAAAGATGTTGCGTACTTTCACAACAACCGCCTTCCAAAAGCGATGTTTTACCTACATCGTTCTTCAAGCATTTGGCGGTACAATACATCAGATTTAAGACAGAGAAAAATCCTGAGCGATTTGTTTTTTATGAAGAGTTGATTAAAATTGCAAGAGGTGGAGATGGTCTTGTGGGATTTCCGAAAAAAAGATGGATTGAAGATGTTGATGTGATATATGGGGCTGTGTTACTACGCAAAAGCAGAAAGCACTGGTTTGGTATGGCCATCGACCTAAAGAAGCGCGAGATCAGAATCTTAGAATGCGAGAATCCATATGATACAGTGGACTTCATTTCGTCTCATGTGCAACCCTTGGCAGTCCACTGTATCATATGGATTCTCGCATTCTAAGATTATGATCTCGCGTTTCTTCAGGTCGATGGCCATACCAAATCAGTGCTTTCTGCTTTTGCATAGTAACACAACCCCATATATCACATCAACATTTTCAATCCATCTTTTTTTCGGAAATCCCACAGGACCATCTCCACCTCTTGCAATTTTAATCAAATCTTCATCGAAAACAAAACGCTCAAGATTTTTCTGTCTTATATCTGATGTGTTGTACCGCCAATGTAGGTAAAAACATCGATTTTGGAAGGCGGTTGTTGTGAAAGTACGCAGCATCTTTCTCTCTTCGCATGGCCAACAATAGTAAGATAGCGTCGACGTGCTGCATAAACAAAACAATGCTCAAAACATGAATATCAATCTTAACAACTTTATATTGCATAACAAAACTTTTTAGGAATGATTCCAAAATATTAGTAAAGCCTTCCTAAATGATTAAGAATGACTTACTTCCATTTTGATTTGCTCATCCATGTTCTCTAGACTTGTAAAGAAATCTCGATCTACTTCGGTTATCCCAATTATGATTAGGCTGCCATTAATACAAATGATTTAGTAAAAAATAAACACACTTGTTCTAAACAAACTATAAAGATTCGCGTGATATACTACTAACCTTGAGTTTTCTGAGGCTTTCCATTCATCCAATTTTTTACTCTTATGGAAACGGGTGGTATATCGGGTGGTATATCGGGTGTTGATCAGACGTTACAACTAATGCCGGATTCTTAGGAGCTTTGTATGGTGTCTTCGCAGGTCCAGATGGTAGTACATCCCGAGCACTCCGCCTTAGAAACTGTTGTTTATCTTGCACCGCACTATCATCTTTTCCTGTTAGTTTTGGTGATGGTTTTTTACTATCAAATCTTCTTTTCTTCATTTGGAACCTGAAATTCACCATTTTTTCCGCACTTTTTGACATTTTTGCCAACATCTTTTGCTACAGTTGGCCTTGGAGGATTCTTGTCACTTTTGTCAACATCTTCCATAACAGTCGGGCTTGTAGCATCCCTTGTCTCCTCCTGTATTTAAAAAAAAAACACAAGTTATTGCTTTCTAGGAACAAGATCTAATTAAAAGAAACAAGATCTAATTTTCTTTTACAACAAACCTCGGGTGGAGTAAAAAACAAGTTGAAAAAAGGCATATCTGATGAGGCATTCACGTGCTTACCCTTTGCCTTTGATCAAAAACAGAAAAATTGAAAACGGTTTAGAAATATTTAGGAAGCTTTAGTAAAGCCTTCCTAATTAATACCTTATCATTTGCATTCTGTTTTTTTGGAGAAGAGCTTTAGAAGAGCTTTGTTCTTTCTGGACTTCAATCTCTTACTGCAAAATTTAGATCCAAAAGACAGATTCAACACAAAAACTTTGTATTTAGGAAACATTGACAAATATTTAGGAAGCTTTCTCACATATTTAGGAAGCCCTTCCTAAATTATTTTCTTAATATTTTTTTGGAAAAAATCAGGAACTTACCTCGACGTTCTGCTCCACATTTGAACTGAGTGGATGGCTGGTGTCATCCATAATGTCATCAGGTTGCTGCAATAGAGAAAGTTTTTAGAAAAATCTAAGTAAAATCTTCAATGAAAAATACACTATCCATACCTCGATGTTTTGCTTGTCTTGGGGATGATTAGGAGACATGTTGTGAATAGGAATACCTCCATCTACCTGTAAAATACAAAAGTTAAGCATGTTAGAGTTGCTTAACTACAAGTAAAACAAATAAATTTCAAACCAAAACTGTAAAAGTTAAAAGGTAATGATACTTCATCATTTGGATTGAGTGGAAGGCTGGTATGGTCCACATCGTCCATACTTTGCTGCAAAAACAAATGGAGGTACAAAAATTTTCAAGACAAGAACAAGTGTTTTTAGTAACTTATCTTGAAGTAAAATCTTCTAAGAAAAATGCACCATCCATACCTCGATGTTTTGTTCGTCTTGATTGGATGGAGAATGGTTAGGAGACGTGTTATGACTAAGACTACCCTCATCTACCTATAAAATATAAAAAATAAGAATGTCAGAGCTAAATATCACATAAAACAAGTAAAATCAAAAACAAAGAATTTTTCGTTTAGGAACTTATCCTAACTATTTAGGAAACCTTTTCAAATATTCAGGACCCCTTTCCTAAAAAGTAAATCTTTCCAAAGAAAATGCACTAACATACCTCATCATTTTGATTTTGTGGAGAACTTGTATGATCCATAGTGGCCCTTTGTAGCTGATGCAAATAAATTTTTAAAGAAACATGTCAAAACACTAGTTGATTCTTGTCAAAGATGAACGATCTAACTTGAAATGAAACCAAACACAAACATCATAAAAGATTACCTCTTCGGGCAGGTCCCATGCACCATTCACCCATTCTCTGTGAATTCGTAGTTCATTTGCTACAACATCACGAGTTTTCTGCGAACTGAGCATTAAAACAGAGACCATATCATCCAATTTCACTGCATTCACAGTCCCTTTCCACCATCCACCATTCTCAAACAGTTCAACAGATTGCATTAACTCTATTTTTCTTGAGAAAGAGTCTCCTCCATCAGCTAAAGATGGTGGTGGAGGACGAAGCTGATCCGCAGAGACATGCGCCGTCATTCGCGTAGTCTTCTCTTTGTCAGTAAACCTCGAGTTGTACTCAACCTGATACTTGATTATCCTGTTAAATCTTGTCGGGCTCAACAATTTTCCCGGATACCATGCCCAGCGGTATTCAGCCTCTGATGGTGTGATTTCCACATCAGAACCATCTTTGAAGTGAATTGGTACATCATCACCATCTCCGGCTACCTGTAACATCAAAAGAGACACATTAAATTATCCGATGTAGATGTATTAGTTAACAACAAAACACACATCTGTAACAAGAAATCATACGTGTATTTCTTTCTCTTGGTTGACTAGGTGGAGGAGACTGTAAATGAACGTATGAACCGCGACCACCAACCTGTTAGAACAAACATTCAAAAGTAAATGTCTCATGCGCTTCATTAACTTAAACATTTTCAGGATGTAAAAGAAAAACAAAACGAAGATCTAAACCTCATCATTTTGATCGTCTTGTTGGTCTGAAGCACGGTTAGTGGATGGGTTATCCTGAGGAATAGCATCATGAGAATTTTAGTGAGATTTGATATAGTAGATAATATACCTAAGAAAGAAACCACAAAAAAAACCAGTTTTCGTACCTCGCTTATATTCAAATATTCTTCTATTTTTGACAGACGTTTATGCATCATATCCATTCCCTCCTTCACCTCTTTCATTGTCTTTATCGCCTCTTGCACCATTGTGTAGAGATCGTCAAATTTAGAAGTATTTGAGCTACTAGTAGGTTGTGTTTGGACGCGCTGCGTTGCCAAAGACGGATAGGTTTGCCGCGTTCCAATGCCAAGCTTACATCAATTGATATTTTGTCCCAGTGGTGCTCGGTGATTCGATAACCTCTTTGTACCAACTTAACCATCTCATCAAGCTCCTCGTCTCGCTCATCTTCTAAAGATATTGAAAACATCCTTCACAGTTGGAGCAGAAATGCTTGCCTTGATTACCAAAGATGCTTGACCCGAGTTTCTTTGGATCAACAAAGTTAAGATCTTGTATACATCCTTCACAGCTGGAGCAGGTATGCTTGGCTTGACAATGCTTAAAATCCTCAACATCCAGATGCTCAACATGGTCCACAATGGCAGTAACTCTACCACGATACTCAAGCGCTTCAAGCTCAGCTCCAAAACCTTGGATTTCAACACTTTGCAGAGTGTTCTTTTCCGGGTTGAAATAAAAACGTAATAGGGCTTGCATGTGTAGTCCATAACAAGAACAATCTCACCCGTAGCAATCACTCCAGCAATGGAAACATTGGAGGGATCATCAATCAGATCGTTCTCCGGCAGAGTGTACACATACGTCGACCATTCATGTCTCTCGACATCCTCTAGCACGCACAGACGCAGTTTGAGAGTATACTTTCCACCAGCTTCACCATAGCTGCAGTTAATCCCACCTAACTTACCCTTATAGTTGACCAATTTCGTCGTCTCTAGATCAGAAAAGCATTCAGCAACCACAAATCTGAATTCCTCAGACCTCAAATCGAACTGAACAACATTCCCAGGCGTATGTTCAAAGGCTTCAACTAAGTAATATAAAAACCCATTAATGCAAATCCCTTCACACATAGAGTACTCGTATGAAGGACAATCAATATTCTTCTCCTTCCAACTGATTTCTCCAGTTCCTAAAGTCAGAATCTCATGATGACTAGCTGAGCAGAATGGATAAGCCTCAGCCAATACCTTGAACTTCTTCTCAACAGGATCTAATCCTAAAAAGCCTCTAGATTTTCTGTACATGTTCACGTCAGGCAAAGTCACATACTGACCCGTGACAGGGTTACACACCACATAGAATTGACCCACCCTTGGACTCCACAAATCACGGAAGTAAAACAACCCAGAAGCGTAGCTACAAGTGAATATGCTTACGTCTTCAGAGAATCTGGTATGAAAATCAGCAGATACTACATGATCCAACAACGACTGAGGCGATGAGAAGAACCTCCACACACCTTTTTGTTGAACCGCAAATAAGAGCCGCGGACGAGCACAAGACCTGGACAGAAACAGCTCAATGAAATCCGGATGGCTAAGCATGGAACACCATAGCTTCGACAGGCAACGAAACCTACCAACTGACTTCGCTGGCAATCTCGAGAATATCTCGATGATGAGGTCAGTTGGGATAAGTTTCATGTATGCTCCTCTTTTCATCGAATTTTGAAGTTCATTTCCTGCCTTTTCCACATGTTCCTCTGCCGCATTATCAATTTCCATGGCTTCATCTTTTTGGTTAACATTGGTGATTTCTTCTTCACTGCATATTCCACCAGCAGAGCTAACGTCCAAAACAGTCCCTTTCCTTAATTGAGTAGACTTCGCTGGAACTGACGCAGATTCTGAATGCTTAGCATCTTTGGTCTCAGATATCAGATTTCCCTGCTAAGTAAGAGCTACATTCTCTTCAACCTCCAGTTTGCTATCAACACCCATTTTGTTATAATCCTCCTCTCTTTTCTTAGCTGATTCCTTCTCTTGGTCAGCTTTATCATCTGCAACAGAACGCATCTCACCATCACAAGCACCACCATTATCTTCAGCTTCACATTTTACCTTCTCATCAGTCAATTCATTCCCAGGAGAAGTTACAGTCTCCTCTTCTCCTACACTTTCGGACTTAGCTGTCTCATCAAACATTTCAACCTCAACTAAGCAAACTGTCTCACCAACTCTCTGCACATCATCACAAATCTCAGAGCCCTCTCTCTCATCTACCGGCTTAACCTCAACATCACCATAGGTAACTGTCTTCTCAACACTTGCGACATCAACTTTCACTTGTTTCTCATCAGAAGCAGAACTATCCGTATTGGTATCCTCAGTAGCTAAATCTCTACCATTAGGGTTCTCATCAGTCACACTAACATCGCAAACACCTGAATCCACCAAAAACTCTACTGTTTTGGCATCCTCACCAACTACGGTTTCAGTTTTAGAAGATAAAGCTAGTCCCTTTCCCTTACTAGCTTCCTCCATGGGCTCTCTGCAATCACCAACAAACTCACTTTCCTCTCTCTGTTCCTCCATTTGAGTTATCTGGTCACATAAAGCTCAAAATTACTCCATAAAAACCGAAACTTTAAACAGAAAAGAGAAATCGAAGAAAAGGGTTTTCACAATAAGCATGAAAAGTAACAGCTTTCAGTGAAATCGACCATAGGAAAGCTGAAATCGAAGAAATTACCTCTTTAGAACTCGCGAGAAAACGAAACAAAGGTGAAGGCTTTAGGTCTCAGTTACAGAGACGAGTGTGAGAGAAATCAAACTGGTAGAGAAAGTGATCGAATTTTTTTGGTCAAATACTATTTTTATTAAGAGATAATTACTAGAAAGATCTTTTTAGATTTAGTGTTTACTCAAACAACCTTTAAATTTTTGAGTTCTTATTTTTTTTTCTAAAAAATGTTACAAAGACCTTTAAAATATGGTAAAACCGTTTATTAACGAAAATGACATTATCCTTTGAGAAAAAAAAAACACCATAAAACCAAAAAAAAAAAAAAAAATCAAATTTCACATTTTCATCTTCTTCTTCTTCTCTCCGGCGACTCCTCTCTCCGGCGACTCAAATCGCGATTTCTTCTCCGGCGACGAGATTCGTTGCTTTTAACGGTTAATTTTGAAACAAATCATGAGTTATCTTCCTCTCTATCATTCACGAGTGTTTTGAGTTCGGATTTATGAACTTCAATATGTTCTTCGTTCATAGGTTTCGAAATTCCGGCGAAGAAAAGTTCCGGCAAATGTTGGGGTTTCGTTTTCGTGCGTTGTAGAGAGGTAATCTCTTGATTCTAACCGGTTTCGTTTGGGTATGTTGAACTTTTGTAAAATCACGTTTTGGTCCAAATCTGGATTTTTTCCCGATCTGGATTTTTTCCAGATCTGGATTTTTGTTTGATGGTAGACTTATTTTTTGTTTGCTGGTAGACTTATTTTCTGTTTGATGGTAGACTTATTTTTGTTTGATGGTACACTTATTTTTGTTTGATGGTAGACTTATTTTCTGTTTGATGGTAGACTTATTTTCTGTTTGATGGTAGACTTATTTTTGTTTGATGGTAGACTTATTTTCTGTTTGATGGTACACTTATTTTTGTTTGATGGTAGACTTATTTTCTGTTTGATGGTAGACTTATTTTCTGTTTGATGGTAGACTTATTTTTGTTTGATGGTAGACTTATTTTCTGTTTCATGGTAGACTTATTTTTTGTTTGATGGTAGACTTATTTTCTGTTTGATGGTAGACTTAAATTCCGGCGAAGAAAAGTTCCGGCGAGTGTTGGGGTTTCGTTTCCGTGCGTTGTAGAGAGGTAATCTCTTGATTCTAACCGGTTTCGTTTGGGTATGTTGAACTTTTGTAAAATCACGTTTTGATCCAAATCTGAATTTTTTCCAGATCTGGATTTTTTCCCGATCTGGATTTTTTCCAGATCTGGATTTTTGTTTGATGGTAGACTTATTTTTTGTTTGATGGTAAACTTATTTTCTGTTTGATGGTAAATTTATTTTTTGTTTGATGGTAGACTTATTTTCTGTTTGATGGTAGACTTATTTTTGTTCGATGGTAGACTTATTTTCTGTTTGATGGTAGACTTATTTTCTACTCGATGATAGACTGCTTTTTGTTTGATGGTAGACTTATTTTCTGTTTGATGGTAGACTTATTTTTGTTTGATGGTAGACTTATTTTCTGTTTGATGGTAGACTTATTTTCTGTTTGATGGTAGACTTATTTTCTGTTTGATGGTAGACTTATTTTCTGTTTGATGGTAGACTTATTTTTTGTTTGATGGTAGACTTATTTTTTATTTGATGGTAGACTTATTTTCTGTTTGATGGTAGACTTATTTTTGTTTCAATGGTAGACTTATTTTCTGTTTGATGGTAGACTTATTTTCTACTCGATGATAGACTTATTTTCCAAAATGTTCTAATTTCCATGAATTTCTTTACAGGTATTCTTGTACGTGCAATGCGTAACCGCATGAAGATTGTAAAGAACATCCAAAAGATCATGAAGATGGTAGATTTTTATGAGACACACACGTTCTGATTTGTAATATAAGATACAATTGTTATGGTAGACTTTTTGCAAAGAGATTCAAACATTATGGTAGACATTTATGAACATTTTTTTGTAGTGTAATGAATGAATTGACAACATTTATTTATGTATGGTTAAAACATAACTTCTGAAATGTCTCTGTAACGATTACAAAATCCTTAAAACACGAGTACGAGTTCATACGAAAAGATAGAAAAAATGAAAATATATAGTACATACTAAATCTACCACCACTTGTATATAAATATATCATCACTTGCATGATATAGGTCGAACCGGGTTTAATAGTGTTTTTAAAAATAATAATATATATAGTTTTGTATAATTATAAGTCTATCATCGAGTAGAAAATAAGTCTACCATCAAACAGAAAATAAGTCTACCATCGAACAAAAATAAGTCTACCATCAAATAGAAAATAAGTCTCCCATCAAACAGAAAATAAGTCTACCGTCAAACAACAATAAGTCTACCATCAAACAGAAAATAAGTCTACCATCAAACGGAAAATAAGTCTACCATCAAACAGAAAATAAGTCTACCGTCAAACCAAAATAAGTCTTCCATCAAAAAAAAAATAAGTCTACCGTCAAACAAAAATAAGTCTACCATCAAACAAAAAATAAGTCTACCATCAAATATAAAATAAGTCTACCATCAAACAGAAAATAAGTCTACCGTCAAACAAAAATAAGTCTATCATCAAACAAAAAATAAATCTACCATCAAACATAAAATAAGTCTACCATCAAACAGAAAATAAGTCTACCATCAAACAGAAAATAAGTCTACCATCAAACCGAAAATAAGTCTACCATCGAACAAAAATAAGTCTACCATCAAACAAAAAATAAGTCTACCATCAAACAGAAAATAAGTCTACCATCAAACAAAAAATAAGTCTACCATCAAACAAAAATAAGTCTACCATCAAACAGAAAATAAGTCTACCATCAAACAAAAAATAAGTCTACCATCAAACAGAAAATAAGTCTACCATCAAACAAAAATAAGTCTACCATCAAACAAAAAATAAGTCTACCGTCAAACAGAAAATAAGTCTACCATCAAACAAAAATAAGTCTACCATCAAACAGAAAATAAGTCTACCATCAAACAAAAATAAGTCTACCATCAAACAAAAAATAAGTCTACCATCAAACAAAAAATAAGTCTACCATCAAACAAAAATCCAGATCTGGAAAAAATCCAGATCGGAAAAAAATTCAGATCGGGAAAAAATCCAGATCTGGAAAAAATTCAGATTTGGACCAAAACGTGACTTATTTTTGTTTGATGGTAGACTTATTTTCATTTGATGGTAGACTTATTTTTGTTTGACGGTAGACTTATTATCTGTTTGATTACTATTGGTTTAATTTGCGAACTAAAGGTCTACCACCACTAAAGTTTCTTAAACAGAAAACAAGTCTACCACCAAGTACAATAAGTCTACCGCTATCACAAATAGGTCTACCGTCACTAAGTTCGATAAAAAGTCTACCACCACTAAATTTTCATAAACAGAAAACAAGTCTACCACCAAGTACAATAAGTCTACCGCTATCACAAATAGGTCTACCGTCACTAAGTTCGAAAATAAGTCTACCACCACTATAAATTCCTAAACAGGAAATAAGTCTACCACCAAGTACAATAAGTCTACCGCTATCACAAATAAGTCTACCAAATGTCTAATGTGAAAAAAAGTCTACCGTCACTAAGTTTGAAAATAAGTCTACCATCACTAAACCTGGGTAAAAACCAGTGTTCTAAAATGCGTTAGGCGCTTCCTCCGCGGCTAAGGAGGGCCTAGCGCCTAACTGTATACGCGGAAGTATAGGCGGGGCGTAGGCGGATAATTATATTTTAGGTGTATATCTCTATTAAAATGAATATATCGTATATTTAGAAATGAAAGAGTTTAAATATAGTCTTAGATATAAAACTAAATAAAAATTTATGTAAAAAAAATATAATTTTTAATATTCATAAATCTCAAAATATAAATTTAAAAAGCATAGCCATAAAATATATAGAAATTTATAAATATATAATTTCTAAACTATTTTTGAAATAAATTTAACTAATATGTTTAATAGTTATAGACTAAAAATAAATAAATATTACTTATGAAAAAAATTTAGTTTACAATATATTAAAAAAAAAAAAAAAATCTTTATTTTTCTATATGGCCGCCTAATATCTGCGTATGCCGCGTAAACGTCCGCCTAGACCGCGTAAACGTCCGCTTAAACCGCATAAACATCCGCATTTTTAAAAACCGCATAAATCACCGTATAATATAAAATCGTGGCGTCGGGCACCCGCATAGCGCCTAGACGCCGCCTGGGCACCCGCGTAGGCCGCATTTTAGAACACTGGTAAAAACAAATCTACCGCTTCTATCGCTAAAAACGCATAAGTCTACCACCATTGATCCTAAAAAAATAAGTCTACCAGTCAACGGTTGGTTTCGTTGACCAAAAATACGAAATAAGTATACCGCTAACTATAAGTCTACCACTACTACAATAAGTCTACCACTACTAAACACAAAAGAAATCTACCACCACGATAAAAAAGTCTACCGCAAATTATAAGTCTACCGCTACTAAAATAAGTCTACCGTCACTATAAATCTACCGCTACTATGACTAAAAATCTACCACCAAAGGAAACAAATCTACCAGGCAAAATAAATCTACCATCGAATAAAAATAAATCTACCGCTGAAAATAAGTCTACGGAAATAAATCTACCACTCGAAGAATAAGTCTACCGCAAAAAATAAGTCTACCGCTACGGGATAATAAGTCTACCGCAGAGAAAATAAGTCTACCGTTCGGAAATAAGTCTACCACCAAAGGAGACAAAATAAGTCTACCGCTCAAAAATAAGTCTACCGCTCCTCAAATAAGTCTACGGACAAAAAAATAAGTCTACCAGAACTCAAATAAGTCTACCATCACATAGCGGTAGACTTATTTTTTTAGGCGCGTTTCATTAATGGCATTTTCGTAAATACGTTTTTGTTATCAAAGCAAAAAAGGTAAAACGGACTCGAAAATAGCCCCAGTAATTAAAATCTAAGAAGGTTGTTTGAGTAAGTCCAAAATCTAAGAAGGTTGTTCTAGTAAGTCTCCCTTTTATTAATTAAATAATGTTTTTTATGTACTCTAAACATTTTGGTTGGTTTAAAAATAAATTCCAAACATGATTTACCTTGATATCAGTTTAGTAACCTTTGATCCAAATTGTTAAATTTTCAACTAAAACCTGGCTCTGCATTTGTGTCACACTAGTCAATAGAACCAATGTCCACAATCCTCCAATGCATACAAGTTTTGGGGAAACATCATCAATTCCCAAACAAGAGTATTTGATTGGTTTGTTAGTGAATTTTTTCAGTGAGAGCAAGCAAGAAAAGTGGCTTAAAGTTTCCATCTGGAATGTAACAAGTTACAGTATATTCATTACTATGGGGTAGGATATTATTGATTTAAACTGAAGAGAGATTGAAGTAACAAAGAAAACTTAATTAATCACTAACAATCAAAGAAAGGTGTAAGCATTAATTAAACTACCAAAACTAGATTAGATTAATTAGCAAACACCATCTCAAGCCTATAAAATAACATAAAACGCATAAATAGAGAAGGGAAAAAAATGAAATTCCACATTGCCCTACTTTCAGATATCCCTACTCTCATTATCTCTCTTCTTCTCATGTTCTTCACAATTGGAGCAGAGACGCTTGACTGGATTAGAAAAAGTGCTTGTTGACTTGAGTTGCAGTGAATCATCAACATTCGGATCCTCTACATGGTTCAGAAAGGCAGAAACTCTACCACAATACTCCGTAGCTGCAGAAACTCAACCACAATACTCCGTAGCTGCAGAAACTCTACCACAATACTCCATAGCTGCAAAATCTCTAAAACCTTGGATTTCAACACTTTGCAGAGTGTTCTTTTCGGGGTTAAAGTAGAAAACATAATACGCCTTACATGTATAGTCCATGACCAGAACAATCTCACCTGTAGCAGTCGTTCCAACGACATAAACATTGGAGATATTACCAAGGTGTTTGTTCTCCGGCAAAGTGTACACATTCGTCGACCATTCACGTCTCTTGCAATCCTCTAGCACACACAAACGCAGCTCGAGAGTATACTTACCACCAGCTTTACCATAGTTGCAATCAATCCCACCTAACTTGCCCTTATAATTGATCAATTTTGTAGTCTTTGGATCAGAAAAGACATCAGCATTAATAAAAAGCCTAAAATCTAAACACGGTTCAGCATATACATCATCATATTCATCCTCATATTCATCATCATATTTATCCTAATCTTCTTCCAACGGTTCATCCTCATCTTCTTCTAATGGTTCATCTTCGGTAGGATTATCTGGATTTGCTGAATCAGCAGATTCAGTTGTACGAATGAATTTCTCAGACCTCAAATAAAAGTGAATAATACTATGACCCCCATCAAACTTGTCAACTATGTAATACAAAACCCCATTGATGCAAATCACTTCACACACAGCACGATCGTAATGAGGAGTATTCTTTATCTTCGGCCTCCAACTGCGTTTAGTGAGTTTTCCAGTTCCTAATGTCATAACATTATGATGTTCGCTTTGATCACAAGCCGGATAACCTCTGCCACTACTTTGAACTTCTTCTTAACAGGTTCAAACCCTATAAAGCCTCTCGAGTGTCTCAATATATTCACGTCAGGCAATCTCACATACCGACCCGTGATAGGGTTACACACCAGAGACACGAATCTCTTCTCTTTTGGATGCCACAAAGCATCGAAATAGAATAACCCTGAAGAGTAGCTACAAGTGACGCTGCTTACATCTTCAGATAATCTGCTGTGGAAATCTGCAGTAACTACAAGAGACGAGGAAGAAGGTTGTGGCGAAGAGAAGAAGCTCACGAACGTGACGTTCGACTGCAAACATTACTCGTGGACAAGACCTGGACCGAAACAGCTCTTTGAAATCAGGACGGTTTAGTATCGAGCACCATTGCGTCGACAAGGTACGAAATCTACCGACTGATTTCAAAGGCAACATCGAGAATACCTCGATGAAGAGATGAGTCGGAATAGGTTTCATGCTTGTTCCTCTCTCCATCGAATTTTTGAAGATTGATAGTTTCTTGTGTTAGAAGATAATGGAAAGCAGCGGCTGAGAAAATAAATGTTAGAACTTATTTAGGGCTCAAGAATATATAGGAATTTAGTCTTGGAAGAGAACAAGAGAAACAAAATTCAAATCTGGAAATTTCTCTTTAATTCTCGACAAAATGTTACATTAACACATTACATACACTTATATACAAAACTAATAGACATAAGTGAAGAGTTGTGTTTATTCAACACAATGAGTTGTGTTTCTTAGTTGTAACTCTTAAATTAAATAACCAAATTTTCTTCTCCGACAAGTCATACATTTTCAATCTACAAAGCACACATATAAGTGTTATTACATAATACACACAAACTCAATTATAATCTAATATTTAGAGGAGGCAAAAAAAAAAACCGAACTGAACCAACCAAATCGAAAACCAATCCGAGTTTATAAAAATTCGATGAAGCTTTAATATTTTTCTCTATCGAATTACCACAACCGAACGTAAACTGCATAGAAATAACCAAAATTTATGGTAATTCGATTAGGTTTAAATATTTCTTTCTCTATTGAATTAGGGAAGTTGACTAAAACATCATTTTTAGATTTTGGGTTGACTCAAACATCCTTTGTAGATTTTAATTAGTGAGGCTATTTTTGAGTCTGTTTTACCTTTTTCCTTTGATAACAAAAAACATATTTACGAAAATGACATTAATGAAACGGGACACGTATGCGGGAAAAGTTCCCGCCTAAAAATAATAAGTCTACCGATCAGCGATGGTAGACTTATTATCGATCTGGTAGACTTATTTTTTAGTCTGTAGACTTATTTGATGAGCGGTAGACTTATTTTTTAATGGTATACTTATTGTGTCTCTTTGGTGGTAGATTTGTTTTCGAACGGTAGACTTATTTTTTTTTAGCGGTAGACTTAAATTCACCCAATGGTAGACTTATTTTTTGCGGTAGACTTATTAGTCGAACGGTAGATTTATTTCCATAGACTTATTTTAAACGGTAGATTTATTTTTCTTCGATGGTAGATTTTATTTTGACTGGTAGATTTGTCTTCTTTGGTGGTAGATTGTTAGTCATAGTAGCGGTAGATTTATAATTGTGGATAGTGACGGTAGACTTATTTTAGTAGCGGTAGAGTTATAGTTAGCGGTAGACTTATTTATGGCGGTGGTAGATTTATTTTGTGTATAGGAGTGGTAGACTTATTGTAGTAGTGGTAGATTTATAATGAGCGGTAGACTTATTATAGTAGTGGTAGATTTATAATGAGCGGTAGACTTATTCAGTATTTTCGGTCAACGAAACCAACCTTTGACTAGTACACTTATTTTTTTAGGACCAACAGTTGTAGACTTATGCGTTGTTAGCGATTGCAGTGGTAGATTTGTTTTAACCTAGGTCGAGTGATGGTAGACTTTTTATCCAACTTAGTTACAGTAGACTTTTTATCCAACTTAGTTACAGTAGACTTTATTCACATTAGACATTTGGTAGACTTATTGTGATAGCGGTAGACTTATAGTACTTGGTGGTAGACTTGTTTCCTGTTTAGGAAACTATAGTGGTGGTACACTTATTTGGTAGGTGGTAGAGTTATTTGCAGGGAACGCGAAATGTCGATTTTACCCTTAAAAAATAGACAAATTTGCACGAAAAAACCTGCAACAATGGTGAAGAACTAGGGTTTAGAGTTTGAACAAAAGGAGGTAAATTGGGAACAAAACAAATCATTCTTGTTTGTGGTAGTCAGAGTTTTAAGAAGAATTGATGGGTGTTCTTGGTTGACAATTCAAAATGTGGTACAGTTCTAGGGGCATATCATGCAAGTGATGGTAGATTTATATACAAGTGATGGTAGATTTAGTATGTACTATATATTTTCATATATTTTCTATTTTTTTGTATGAACTCGTAGTCGTGTTTTAAGGATATTGTAATGGTTAATTCGTACTCGTGTTCTTTTCTACCATCACTTTTTGCAAGGATATTGTAATGGTTAATTCATTACATATATTTTCTATCTTTTCGTATGAACTCGTACTCGTGTTTTAACCATACATAAATGTTATCAATTCATTCATTACTCTACAAAAAAATGTTCATAGAAGTCTACCATAATGTTTGAATCTCTTTGTAAAATGTCAACCATAACAATTGTATCTTATAGAAATAAATCTACCATAACGTATATTACAAATCAGAACGTATGTGTCTCATAAAAATAAATCTACCATCAAACGAAAATACATCTCATCCGAATCACGAGGGATAACTGAACAATCATTGGATCCATCACGAGGGTTTGACTCTGATAACTGAACAATCTCATCACGTGGTAACTCATCCATGATATCAGCTGCACGTTTGAGGCGAATAACATGCATATTGGAATCACATAAGTCTTTCATACTATGCCAAAAAAATCTCATTCATTAGCAGCTTCAGAGTCAAAAATCTACCATTGAATAGAATAAATCTACCATTGCAAAAAAAACAAAAATCTACCACTAAGGACTTACATGCCATATATACGGGTGAGATTGAGGACTTGATGCTACATAACCATAAGGCCGTATAGGCGAATAATCATGTTAAACAATACAAAGATTAACCAAATACTACCTAAATACAACAAGAAACAATGGTGTATAGACCATCTTCATGATCTTTTGGATGTTCTTTACAATCTTCATGCGGTTACGCATTGCACGTACAAAGAATACATGTAAAGAAATTCATGGAAATTAGAACATCTTAGACTGAAACACAATCCTAACTAGCCAAAAAAGACTTCATTCATTAGGAGCTCCAGAGTCGAAAAGTCTACCATAATGTTTGTATCTCTTTGCAAAAAATCTACCACTACGTCAAAAAAGATTTCATTCATTAGCAGATCAAGAGTCGAAAAGTCTACCACAACGTCTGCAGCCCATAGAAATAAGTCTACCACAACGTCTGCATCTCATAGAAATAAGTCTACCACAACGTCTATTATAAATCTACCGTAACGTATGTTTTTTCCCCATAGAAATAAGTCTACCATAATGTCGGAATCTGGATCTGAGAAAAATCCAGATCTGGAAAAAATTCAGATATGAGAAAAATCCAAATCTGGACCAGAACATGATTTTACAAAACTTCAACAAACCCAAACGAAACCGGTTAGAATCAAGAGATTACCTCTCTACAACGCACGAAAACGAAACCCCAACACTCGCCGGAACTTTCTTTCGCCGGAATTTTGAAACCTATGAACGAAGAACATATTGAAGTTCATAAATCCGAACCTCAAAACACTCGTGAATGATAGAGAGGAAGAAAACTCATGATTCGTTTCAAATCTTATCGTCAAACGCAACAAATCTCGTCGCCGGAGACGAAATCGCTCGGAGTCGCCGAAGGAGAAGAATAAGAGGTTTCGTGAAATCTGATTTTTTTTTTTGTTTGGTTTTATGTTGTTTTTTTTTCTCAAAGATAATGGCATTTTCGTTAATAAACGAATTTGGGGTATTTTTAATGTCTTTGTAACCATTTTTAGCTCAAAAATTTGAGCTCAAAAAATTAAAAGATGTTTGAGTAAACCATGGATCTAAAAAGGATGTTTTAGTAATTATCTCATTGAATTATTTAGCAGAAAATTCGATGAAGTAACTTGAATATTCGAACATAAAATTTTGACAACTTGGTCGAATCATCTCTCACACACCTAAGTCTCCCAATTTGCTGCTCAAAACCACTTTGCCTAGTAACCATTACATTACTTGGTTTAGCAACAGCAAATCAAATGTGAGGACTATCTCTCTAGCTTATGATTAACAAAAACTCAATAACACTGGAAATTACATTTTTGGTTGATCTCAGTTTAGTAATTAGAATTGATTAGTAACCTTAGTAGAAGAAGAAGAAGAAGAAGAAGAAGCAGAGTGTCAAAAACATGGTTCTAAACTTGTGTCACTAGTGCATAATAAAAACCAATGTCCACAATCCTCCAATGCATAAACTGATAAAAGAAAGTTTTGGGGAAACATCATCAGCTCTCCAAACTAGAGTATCTGCTTGGTTCAGTGAGAACAAGTAAGAAGAGTGGCTTAAAGTTTTGATCGGATGATTTAATACAAACACTTCTTCCTCGAATTTACCGAGAGGAGTTCGGAACAAAAGCGGGTTCAAGTAAGAGTGTATCTCTGCTTCTTCTTTTTCTGCTTGAAACCCTTGCTGTTGTTTCTTTCCTTCGTTCTTGTGAACAGAGCCACCAAGAATATTCTTTGCAGCCATGAAACCTCTTACCAAAGCCATTATGTGTTTTCTTAAACTAAGGCTTGGTATTAATCTAAGTTTCTCTTACACAGTCACTAATCAAAGTGTTTCCTTTACGTAAAAGTCTAAAATCATTATTTTGTATTCATTACTATGGGGTAGGATATTATTGATTTTAAACTGAAGAGAGATGGAATTAGAAAAAAAAACTTGATTAATCACTAAAAATCAAAGAAAGGTGCATACATAATCTCTGCAAGATTTTTGTATGCATTAATAAAATCACCAAAACTAAATTAATTAGGAAACAACCTAAAGTCTATAAAACTAAAGATCATAAAAAACTCATAAATAGAGAAAAAAAATGAAATTCCCCATTGCCCTACTTTCACTTATCCCTACTCTCATTATTCCTCTCTCGTCTCTTCTTCTTCACAATTGGAGCATAGACGCTTGACTTGATTAGAAAAAGTGCCTGTTGAATTGAGTTGCAGTGAATCATCAACATCGGGATCCACTACATAGTCCAAAAAGGCAGAAACTCTACCATGATACTCAACAGCTGCAAAAGCTCCAAAACCTTGGATTTCAACACTTCGCAGAGTGTTCCTTTCGGGATTGAAATAGAAAACATAATACAGCTTGCATGTATAGTTCATGGACAGAACAATCTCACCCGTAGCAGTCGCTCCAATGGCAGAAACATTGGAGGTATCAGCAAGGAGTTTGTTCTCCGGCAAAGTGTATACATACTCGGACCATTTCTGTCTCTTGACATCCTCTAGCACCCACATACACAGCTCAAGAGTATACTTACCACCAACTTCACCATATTTGCAATCAATCCAACCTAACTTGCCCTTATAGTTGATTAATCTCGTCGTGTTTGGATTATAAAGGCCATCTGAATTAAGAAGCTCGAATTCCTCAGACCTAAAATCGAAGCGAACAATACTATGGCTATCACCAAAGTTGTCAACTATGTAATACAAAACCCCATTGATGCAAACCCCTTGACACACAGTACGTTCATAACGAGGAGTATCCGTCCCCTTCTTCCTCCAATTGTGTTCAGTGAGTTCTCCAGTTCCTAATGTTATAACATGATGATGATCCCTTTCATCACAAAAGGGATAACCCTCTGCCAATACCTTGAACTCCTTCTCAACAGGTTCAAACCCTATAAAGCCGGTCGAGTTTCTGTACATATACACGTCATGCATTCTCACATACCGACCCGTGATAGGGTTACACACCAGAGGCCCTTGACCCATATATGAAAAAAACAAGTCATTGAAATAGAACAACCCTGATATTAGAAGTCAACGTCTCTCAAGTTTGTTGTAACTGATTTTCATTAATTATCTTCTTCTTCAATAATGAGCTGATTACAAGTTATATATACATACCGAGATGACTTAACCGGTATACTAAACCAACTCTAATCTAAGTCAAACTAGATCTTTATATATACAAGTTTCACTATACTCTAATAGCCCCCCTCAAGATGGAGGTGAGTAAATGTTAATCAAACCCATCTTGCTTATGTTTTCTCGAAATGGTGAAGGATAGAGTGACTTGGTAAGAACATCCGCAAGTTGTTGCTCACTACGAACGTATAGAGTCTTGATCAAACCACGATCAATAAACTCACGAATCTTGTGACAATCCAATTCAATAGTCTTGGTTCTTTCATGAAATACTTGGTTGCTTGCAATGTGCATAGCAGAAGTATTATCACAATAGAGATGAGCAGGTGGTTTAAAACCGATCTTCAAGTCTGCAAGTAACCAAGAGAGCCAAACTAACTCCTTAGATGCCATATTCATAGCACGATACTCAGCCTCGGTAGTGCTCATAGATACAATACCTTGCTTCTTGGATCGCCAAGATATCAAAGAATCACCAAGATACATAGCAAAACCAGTAACAGACTGTCTTGTGTCAGGACAAGCTCCCCAATCCGAATCAGAAAAACCTCTAAGATCAAATTTATCATCTGCAGGATAGTGAAGACCGAGTCCAATTGTACCTTTCAAGTACCGAAACACCTTATGAATAGCCTTAAGATGAGGATCACGAGGAGAAGAAGAATATTGAGCTAACTTGGACACAACAAAGCAAATGTCTGGACGTGTAACTGTCAAATATTGTAACTTCCCAAGTAATCTTCGATATTGCTTAGGATCTGTCAATAAAGAGCCTTCATCTTTTGGTAACTTCTGATTAGGTTCCATAGGGATTAGAGACGGCTTACAGTCAGAAAAACCAGCAGATTCCAAAAGATCAACTACATATTTCCTTTGACAAAGAGAGATTCCATCCTTATTCCTTGCTATCTCCAGACCAAGGAAAAATTTTGGAGCTCCTAAGTCCCTCAACTTGAAATGAGTCTCCAAGCGGATTTTTAGATCTCTAACAATATCATCATTGGTACTAGCAATGAGTATATCATCAACATATACCAACATAACCATGAAATGATCATCAACAGCTTTAATGAACATTGTATGATCACCATTACACCGCTGAAATCCCATACTGATCAGAGTGAAGGATAACTTCTTGTACCATTGCCTAGATGCCTGTTTGAGTCCATATATGGATTTATGTAATCTACAAACAGCATTAGGAGGGTAGGAAGTACATGTGAGATCAGAATAACCAGGGGGTAATTTCATATAAATTTCTTCATCCAAATCCCCATTGAGAAAAGCATTGGAGACATCCAATTGTGTCAAAGACCATTTCATCTTCGGCGCAAGAGCTAACAACAACTTCACAGTAGCCATTTTAGCAACCGGAGAAAATGTATCTATGAAATCCACTCCTTCTTGTTGAGTGTAACCTTTAGCCACAAGTCTGGCCTTGTGTCTCTCTATACTCCCATCTGCAAGAAACTTCAAAGTATACACCCATTTGCATCCAATGGCAACCTTCCCTTCTGGTAACATACAAACACTCCAAGTCTGTGTTCGTGCAAAAGCATCCAACTCCAACCCCATAGCATCACACCACACTTTGAATTCTTTTGCTTCAAAATATTTTTGTGGAATGGGAGTAGATGTATTGAAAAGATTAATGAAAGCACGAAAAGGCTCAGATAAATTTGAATAAGATATAAAGTTGACCAAAGGATAAGGAGAGGTGATTTTAGGTGTATTAGTAGTATTAGTATTATAACAATGGAAGTCCTGCAAATGAGAAGGAGGTTTGGATTGTCTACGAGATTTAAGTTCAGAAGGAACAGAAACCTCAGAGGATATCACATCAGAATTTTGATGTGCATCAGATGATGTTTGCTTAGGAGGCAAATGAACATCAATGGAAGCAGGAGACTGTAATAGAGGAAAGAAGGATTTTGCATCATCTGTGATAGTAGATGATACAAAAGGAAAAATATCCTCATAGAAAATGACATGCCTTGAAATAGAAACAGAGTGTGTCTCCAAATCTAATAGCTTGTATCCTTTATAGCCTAAGGGATATCCCAAGAAAACGCAAGCTTTAGCTCTAGGAGCAAACTTATGTCTATGATTAGGAGAAGTAGAACTATAGCATAAGCATCCAAAAGTTTTCAAAGCATCATAGTCTGGTTTCTTATTGGTTAATTTCTCAATAGGAGAAATGTTTCCTAGTAGTAAAGAGGGTGTTCTATTGATAAGAAAAACAGCAGTCAAGGCACAATCCCCCCAATATTCTAAAGGAACCTGAGACTGAAAAAGAAGGGCTCTAGCAACATTCAAAATGTGCTGCTGCTTTCTCTCTACCCCTGAATTCTGCTGAGGAGTATCTATGCAACAATGATATGCTACAATGCCTCTAGATGCAAACAAATCAGTGAAGTTAAATTCCGGAGCATTATCTGATCTAACAGATTGAACTTTAGCTTTATACTGATTCTCTACCATGTTAATAAAGCCAAGAAAAATATGCAGAACATCAGATTTTGCTGTAAGTAAATATATCCTAGTAGCACGACTAAAATCATCAACAATTGTCAATAAATATTTGCAACCATCCACAGTTTCAGTAGAAAAAGGACCCCATGTATCAATGTGAACTAACTCAAAAGGTTTAGAACACATATGGTTATGAGATGGAAAAGGAAGATGTTTTTGTTTAGACAAGTGACAAATATGACAAACATCATGATGATTCTTATTAGCTTTTGACTTTGGAAATTTCAATACATCAGCAAGTAAATCTATTTTAGCGTAAGCAGGATGGCCTAATCTCTTATGCCAAACAGTAGAATCAACAATGACATTTGAACTAAAAAGAGAAGTACCTGGTAAAGGTAAAGTATTAGAAGTAGCTTCGAAATTTAAAACATAGAGATTCCCAACTTGACTACCTTGACCAATCATCAAATCCCGAGTAATCTCCTGAATAAAACATGCAGTAGATGTGAAACGAACCTCAGAATTCAGAGTTCTAGTAAGAACACTCACACTAAGCAGATTGAATTTAAATTCAAGTATATAGAGAACATCATGGAGAGAGATTGCATCAGTAAGTTGAATGAATCCTATGCCCAATATTGTAACAACATAGCCATTAGGAAGTGTAACATAAGTACTATCTAATGGTGTATATTGACTAAAGAGACTCCTATTATGACTAACATGGTGAGTGGCTCCTGAGTCTATAATCCAAGCTCTAAGAGACACCTCTGGTTCTGTAGATACAGAAGATACAAGCATGTCATAGTAGGAGGTTTTATAGAGATTAAGGAATGTACCTTTTACCAGTGTAGTATCAGGTACAGAAGATGAAGTAGAAGCAAAAGATATCTCAGGTGTAGGAGTGATGGTTTGAGGCTGAAGTTGAAGACTCAAGTACGAGATCATCGACTGTATCTGCTCTTTAGACATGGAATCTCCAATAGAAACTACTGTGTCAAGCTTACTTGGTTTAGTCTCACTTAAAGGAGGTCCTGACTGAGGTAAACCAAAGTGAATAGCTGCATTGACCGCGGTAGGAGATCCAGACTGTGGAGCCTTCTTCATTCTCATAGGATGTCCTGGAGGATAACCATGGACCCTATAACACTTGTCCACAGTGTGACCTGTCTTATAACAATGAGTACACTTCGGCTTGTTAAAACTTCCATGAGACAAAAGAGCATGATGAGTATCAGTATGTGCAGCAGACGGATATTGTGTGATAAGAGACTGATTCTGAACTTGAAAAGCAGCAGGAGCAGTAGTAGGATAACCCTTAGAAGAAGCACCTACAAGTCTCTGACTCTCATCCTGATCAAGCATGTTATAAATTTCAGTCAATCCTGGTCTTGGTTTCATGTTAAGTATCTGACCTCGAATGCCAGCAAAGTTATCATTGAGTCCCATAAGAAACTGAATGATTCTACTAGTCTCAGCCTCATCCAAAAGTTCTTTAACTTGGTCACAATTACACCTCTTAGCAGAGTTAGGCTTGGTATTAGCAAGTTGTTCCCAAAGTGTCTTCTTCTTGGTGTAATATGTTGACAAATCCAAAGAACCTTGTTTCAGATTGGATATAGATTGTTCAAGCTGATATTTCCGAGGTAAATTACTCACTCTAAACCGCAGAAACAAGTCATTCCACATCTCAGCTGCATCATCGTAATATAGAATACTATCATAGATCTCTTTGTTCACTACATTTAACAACCATGCCTTCACCATGGAATTACATCTACTCCATATCTTGAACAAATTACTACTTTCATCAGGCCTAGGAAGCGATCCATCAACAAAACTGAGTTTATTCTTCGCATCCAAGCTCATTTTCATCGCAATATACCAGTTATTGAAATTTGATCCATCTAAAACATGCGTAACTATCGATAATCCAGGATGATCAGCTGAATGTAAGAAATACGGACTATGCGTATTGTCATAAGCCTCGATTCCTACAGATTTCAGACTTGATATACCTCGATTGCTTGTTCGTGGATGAATCGGAGTTTCAATCGCAATCTCAGCTTGAGCGGAAGAATCAAGCGGAGTGCGATGATGAGATTCATCATCTTCTGAAAGAGAAGCACGAGTACTACGCAGTTTCCTTCCATGTTTCGCCATTCGTTGAATCGGAGCTCAAAAACCAACAGATCGAATCACAAACAAAGCTTCGCAAATCAGATTTACGAGTTTGTGAAGTCAAAAAACGCGAAATCGAGTCTTGATTCAGCGATTCATCGGTGAAATCAACAGAAAATTGAAGAAGAAATCGAAAAAATCAACGAGAAACACTCAGAGATTCAAGTAGAAAGTCACTGATACCATATTAGAAGTCAACGTTTCTCAAGTTTGTTGTAACTGATTTTCATTAATTATCTTCTTCTTCAATAATGAGCTGATTACAAGTTATATATACATACCGAGATGACTTAACCGGTATACTAAACCAACTCTAATCTAAGTCAAACTAGATCTTTATATATACAAGTTTCACTATACTCTAATACCTGAAGCGTAGCTACAAGTGGATCGGCTTACGTCTTCAGAGAATCTGCTATGAAACTCTGCAGTAACTACAAGAGAAAACGGAGAAGGCTCTGGCGAAGAGAAGAAGCTCCACGAACCTTGACGTTCGACTGCAAACATAGCCGTGGATGAATATAAGACCAAGACCTGGAATCAAACAGCTTGATGAAATCAAGACGGTTTAGTATCGAGCACCATTGCTTCGACAAGAGGTACGAAATCTACTGATTGATTTCGCCGGCAACATCGACAATATCTCGATGATGAGATCAGTCGGAATAGGTTTCTTGTTTGTTCATTTTCTCATCACTGATCGTGTGTTAGAAGATAATGGAAAGCAGAGGCGGAGAAAATAGACATTAGAATTTCTTCAGGGTTTAAGAATAAATCGAAGATTAGAGGCGGCAAAAAAAGTTAAACCGAATTGAACCAACCAAACCGAAAACCGACCCGATGTTTATAAATAATTCGATGAAGTTTTAATAATTTCCTCTATCGAATTACCCCAAACCGAATGTAAATTTGAATGAACCTACCCAATATTTATGGTAATTCATTTAGGTTTATAATTTTCTCTATTGAATTACTTGGAGTCCAAGTCTTGGACCGAACCTGAATTCTATAGAACCGAACCGAACATAATTTTGAGAGTCAATGGTCACTAAGTAACTTAAATATTCGAACATAAAATTTGATAAGTGCTTAACTTGGTCGAATCATCTCTCACACACCTAAGTCTCCCTATTTGCTGCTCAAAATCACTTTTGCCAAGTCACCATTACAAGGTAGTGTAGCAACAGCAAATCAAATGTGGGGACTATCTCTCTAGCTTTGACAATAACAGAAACTCAACAACACAGGAAATTACATATTACACAGCCTAAATCTCTACCTAAAAGGTGACTAAACACAAGCAAGAGCTTCAATCCATTGACTCACTTCATCGTCACTTCCTCGTTTACTTCTCTTGAAGCCTTCCATTGTTTTCTCACCTGAAACACAGCACAACCAATTCTGTTTGAATCTAAACTCAATTTAAAACCCCTTAGAAGAAATCAATGATATGCCTTTTAAGAAAACATACAAGCAAAGACAAGCGGGAATCATCATTTCGTCATGATGTATGCGTTAATGGTTCTTAAATTCCTAGACTGAATCTAGCAGACTACTATGCCTATATCTCTTTTCACTCTACCTATGTTGATTGAAAAGTCTACACCTTTGTTTATACAATCAAAAACAGAGAAACAACACATCAGCTTTCAAATCAATAAGCTTTCTATAGTTAAAGCATTCGAGCATGACATGACGTGAACATAAGGAGCAGTAGGAAAGAAGCAGAATTACCTGAGCCATGCCTGAAGCAAAACTACATCTAAGAGGGAAGAGTTAGCGCTGCATCCTCCTCGCCTAAAGACACAACATAAGGATGAACTTTGAATGCTTCAGTTATTGTGTAGCTGAGCTCGTAATTTACAGCCTTTGTCCCAAAGATACTGAACCTTCCTGCACTGTTATAAGCAACCTGGGCATCAGTACCTTTCCTATAAACTACTCTAGCCCGATTATTCTCCTCGTCAACTTCAGTCTGTGACTCCCTTATTGGTCCAAAATGCCTAAACATTTTACTCAGGCTTTTCTCAGGAGGTATTGAATCAGTTTCAGAAAATTTCATTATAAGCTCAGCTGGTGCATTCTCATCAAAGTCCGCCGGTTTGTCTGAGGCTGAAGGTAGAGGAGTACTGATCTGAGACTGCCGTCTTCTGTATGGTCGTCGAGTCTTTTTAACCTGAGAAGGTTTCAACTCAACTGGTACAACTTGATAGTTTCCTTTTTCAGTAGGTGGTGTTTGCTCTTCACCACCGTTATGGATCACCCTGTCAGTCCAGTATGTGTCACCCATTTCCTCAAACTCAAATGCTTCGGTTCCTCCTGCATTAGAATTGGATGGTCGACCTCTTTTCTTGCTTACCTTTTCGGGGGTAACAGCTAATGAGTTTCGGAAATCTAAGAAAAAGTCAGTAGCAAGGTCAGATACAACGTTCTCTTTGACAGGATCTGTTGCTGCACAGTGAAGCTGGGATACAAAACTCTCGACAGAGAGATTTTTATCACCAATATTACTACCCTTTAAAACTGAAGGAGCTCCTGCCATCTGACTAGCAGCTCTGGCTATGCTTGCACCGATCTTAAAGGACGGCGTTTGGGCAAAAGACACCTTTGCCAGTGAAACAGTCTTCCTACCTTCTCCTGCTGAATCCTCACTCAGGACATCAGCCTTTCGTTTTACACCATTGGTTTTAATATCAGAATCGGTTCCATCATCAGCAAAATCAGAACTGTTTGGAATCTCTTCCATTTCTGTATCTTCCTTTGGAGCTTCATGAGTAATCTCATCTTCCTCTCTCATTGCAACTTGTTGATCTATTGTTTCCTTATCTTCTTGGTTTTCGTCAGATCCCATAATTGCATCAGAAGCCTCTCTTGGACACTCTGTAGCAGCAACTGAAGATTCATTTTCAGTACCTTCAGCACTTAAGCTTAGATTATCATGGGATTCAGCATTTAAAGTTGCGTCCACCGTGGCAACTTCCTCTGCCATGTCAGTTGCTTTCTTATCATCTTTCAAAGATACATTCCCGGTTTCGGTTTTCAGATCTTGTATATTTCCTGACCAAGATGATACACCACTGAAATCAATAAAGTTGGTAATATCAGAACTTGGATCAAAAAGAGCATTATGATCCACCGGTTCAACTTCACCTGTAGCAGCATCTTCAGTAGGACTTTTTGGATTTGCCATATCAGCATTACCTTTCCGTTCATCAATTTCCATTTCCTTTACTACACTGGCATCATTCCCATCAGTTTCAGCTATTGGACCATCTTGGCTTTGTACCACACTTGCACCATTAGATTTATTGCCAGCATTATCCAATGCGCCACCTACTTCAACATCCTTTTCCACCTCTTCTTCTGCCGCATAATCGACCTCCATGGCTTCTCCTTCCCCTTTGCTTAATTGTGTAGACTCCTCTGGCACTAGTGCAGATTCTGAATGCTTAGCATCTGTAGTCTCATACCCTGGATTTCCCTGTTCATCATGACCGTCAATTTCTTCCTCCGCCTGTTCGCTATCAACACCCATTTCGTTATCCTCCTCCCCGCTATTCTCTATTGATTCCTTCTCTAGTTCAGCTTCATTTTCCGCAGCAGAAATCATCTCACCATTAACTAAACTTTGTTCTGCATCACAAGCATCGCCGTTATCCTCATCAGTCACTTCTTTCCCACCAGTAGAGATTACATTCTCCTCTTCTCCTTCAATCCCTTCACTTTCACCATCATCATCAGAGCTAATTGTCTTCTCAACGTTATCCTCAACATCAACTTCCACTTGTTTCTCATCAGAAACAGAATTATCCGTATTGCAATCACCAGTAGCTGAATCCACCAAAGCATCTACTGTTTTGGCATCTTCACCATCTAGGGTTTGAGTTCGAGAAGATAGTCCTTTTCCCTTACTAGCTTCCTCCATGGGCTCTCTGGAATCACTTTCCTCCATTGGAATTATCTGCTTACAGCTCAAAATTACTCAACATATCCATAAAAGCCGAAACTTTGAACAGTAATCGAGTAAAAGGGTATTCGCAAAAAGCATGAAAGGTTCCAACTTTCACAAACCCAGAAGTGAAATTAACGATAGGAGATCTAGAATCGAAGGAATTACCTCTTTGGATCGAAAGAGACAAGGGTAGGGCTTTGGGGTCTCAGTTACAGAGACGAGTGTAAGAGAAGAACAAAAGTTGATGTTCGAGAGAGAGATCTATCCAATTTTTTTTATTTTTTTTTCGAGATAAAACCTTGAGATTTTCTCCATTTTTGTTTTGAGTTCTAATTGTTTTCACTTGGAAGACTAAAACTTTTCAAAGATACTAAAAGAACCTTTTTCAATTTTCCAAATTTGTGCATTTTCAGTTATAATGATCAATTGTGCATCATAAGAAAATGTAAATGTTATAAGTTTATTTTGAAGTCATGTTGTATCTAAAAAATATTCTCTCTTTATCTACTTTTTACAAAAGTGTGTTGTGATTCCATAATATATTCGTGCATGTCAATTTTAGATACAATTTTAGCATTGAATCATGATTCTACAATTTCCATCACGATTATGATTGTATGGCTTTGAATTTTTCTAGTCAAAATTGCATGAATTTGACAAAAAAATCATGGTTCCAAAGATAGATCATGGTATTTATTTTGTAATGCAATGTCGTTTTCTCAAGTTTTTGCGATAAATTGTACTTCTGGCATACAAAATAACAGACTTAATACATCGATCAAATCGTTAACAGTATAATCCATTAGATCATTATGATTGAACCATTAAAACCAAACTCATTTACTGAATGAGTTGAAAAAGATCCACTTTTGATCTATTTTTGTCACATCTTAGTGCTATGGTAAAGAATGCAAAATGACTAATTAGTAATTACACAAGAGAAAATCAATAATGGTTAAGGGGGAGTATTGTTTTACTTTTTTCGGGACTTAAATCACATTATTATAAATTTTGGAGTTGTTTCCTTTTTTCAACAACACATAATCTACCGGATTTAAACTTAGATGACACAACAATAATCTATACTATTACAAACCATTAGAGGGGGTTATTGGTTTGTGTATTTTAATGGATTTTAAAATCCATTTGGATTTAAGAAATCTGAGATGAATCCATGGATTTTAAAATCCATAATAATAGATAACGTGGATTTCAAAATCCAATAAAATGGATTTACAAATGGATTTCATTGACTAACCAATAAAGTAATATGAACATCTAACTCATTATTTTCATGTGATATATGGTTTTCTCGTTCTTCAAGGATTTCTTGTTCTCTCGTATTTGTTGAATCCATGTTTGAGTATACTTTTAACAAATAAAACTTAACCCATCAAAAACGAACACTAACACATACAACTTTGTATCTTTATATATATTATTTACGATGATTAGTATATGATTTCGCAATAATATTCACTAAAATCTTTATTGTGAAGAATCATAGAGAAATTGATCACATGAATAGCAAGAAAAATGAACAAGCCTATAAAAAGAAAGAAGCAAGAAAAACATACATAAGATGATGAAGAAGAGACGAAAAGTACATACGTGACACAATTTTTCTATTATTTTGTTTGATGGTGTTTTATTTATTGGTTTGATTATTTTAGTTGATTTGTGGATTTATAAATCTGTGTTATTTGATTTGTAAATCCGAAGGTTTCCCCTCGGATTTGATCCTTTGTATTTTTGACATGAAATCCTTTCAAATCCATTAAAATCCTAAGTGAAATCAAATCCATAAGTCCGCAAGATTGAATAACACGTGATTTTAATTAGGATTTATAAATCATAGAACCAATAACACCGGATTTTAATATGGATTTTAAAATCATAGAACCAATAACACTAGATTTTGTTTGGATTTCTAAATCCATTAAAATCCATAAACCAATAACCCCCTCGACTATTCATGTCACGGTCCGAATATGTGGAATTTTATTTAAACATACTTTTATTTTTTTTCTATAATAATCTAGTCAATCTTTTGAAGGCTAAAGACCATAGATTGGTTGGAGGTAAAACAATCAATACCCCCATTAAATTTCTATTTTTTCTTCATGTACTTTACTAAGTTTCATACATTCGAGTAGATATTTCGCTTTTATGATTGGTACCGTTTTATGATTGGTCTGATATAACTTGTATCGCATCGATACTAGATTACCAATCAAACCCGATATCCACAAAATGGAATCAATCAGCTGAATGGAACAGACGTTAAATGTGGCCATGGCTAAACCAAGAGATAGAATCACCTCGCAAAAGTGTCCTTAGTTGTGGCCATGGCTTAACCAAGAGATAAGTAGACAACCTCATAAAAGTGTCCTTGGTTATTTAAAAAGAAACTCTATTAGCTAGCATCAATGAATAAATTATCAAATGTAAAGGAATTAAATTTAGAAAAAAATTGATTTATGTCTCTAGTAATAAAGCATAGTAAGATGGAGAAAATGAATAAATATTGGGCTGAGTCGTTTGATGAACAGCTTGTAAGTATGGCCTATCAATTTATGGCCTTCTTCATTATGCTCTCGCCTCCTCCACCAACTGTACCTATTCAACAGTCAAAAAAGCAAATCTCTATAATGTCAGTTTTTAAATACATTTTCCGACACACGAAGATTTTGCATGTAAAGGGCCTTTTGTTATTTATGAATGAAATATTCATAAGCACCAAAATCCAGCTAAATCATTACAGAGACACGTGCTACAACGAGGCATCACGTGCCAAAGCAGCAGAGTCTAGCTAGCTGAAGATGGTGGATCCATGTGATACTACATCATGGGCACATGAGGCCATGACTGACATATCAAATAACGTGACCAACTTGTGTGTGTATGTCTCTTTAGATTTATTTTGTGAATATATAGTACGAAATGTAGATGGTTATACAAATGGTAGATTACTAACTTTTTCTCAATATGTCATTTTTGGATATCTTTTTACTAAACTAGATTTCATTAAAAAGACTTAGAATGGAAAGCAAAAACATAAAAATACCTGATATGGGAGGCAGGGAAAAGGAAATGGGTTTCGAAAAAGAAGGTGGAGGAAAACCAATGACTTGAGATTGATGATAAGGATATAAAGTGTAGAGAGGCATCATCGGACTTGCCCCAACCATAACTCGTCCTCCACCATACATGTGTTGATGTTGGTAATATTGCGGTTGTAGTTGCGGTTGTGGTTGCACGTAGTATCCATTCATATATGTTCCTCCCACTTTCTATTATTCCATAAGCAAAACATCATAATTCAAAAATATCCATATTCGACTTCGTTCTAACTTATGAATCATATTAAAATGTAACTAGGTGACTTTCCCGCGTTATATGCGGATAAATTGTGAATATTCTTTCTAAATTATGAATCATTTTAAAATGTAATATAAGAAGTCCAAAAAAGACTTACTTGATTGAAGTTCATGTCCATGTAAGAGGAAGGGTACCTTAATTTAATATCAAAACCGGACCAATCAGATACAATGCATATGGTATTTACGTACATTTTGAAGAAGATTAGACCGTATAAAATAGTTTACCCATAGAAAGGAACGGCTTGATGATGGTGTTGTTGTTGAAGTTGATGATGCTGGTGTGTGTATCCCGCAGGATAGTACCATTGTTGATGAGCTTGATTATTCCCTACATTTGCTGACGTGGCCCTACTCACAATCTTTGATCCTTCACATTTCAAAACATCACATTTGGTAATAGATTAGTTTTGAAAATTAATTTGATGGTTTTTAAGAAGTTATAGTATTGGCAAAGTGGTGTATTTCGATTCAATCTAATCAAGATTCAATCCTTGTTATCCTAAACTAATATTCAAACCAACAACATTCCCCGCATAAAAAAAAAATTTCAGATATGACGTTATAACCAATGTATTATTTACGAAGATATATGACTCTTCTCTTGTTTTGCTAAAAGTTTACGTGTATTTATATAAGTTAATTACTATAAAATTTCATTCTGATTTCAATCATTGCTAGCCAATGTGGATGCATTAAATGACAATTATAGTACTCTTTTATAGGTTCGGAGAGATTAGCTAGTATGAGTTTCGGACCGGAATTAATCCTTGGTTATAAAACAAAATAAAACATTGGTATAAAAAACTTTGGACCAACCTTGTTGAGGAGAGGCCATGGTGGGGGATCTACGAAGACGACCACCGAGAGAGGCAAGGTTGCAGTTAGCACGACGACCATTGATGATCGGAGTTGAGTCTTCACAAGCCCTTTTCGCGGCTTCTGCATCTTTGAAAGTCACCTACACAAAAAAGTTTAAAAATTTGAAAAACAAAAGTGAGATAAAGAAGAAAATAAAAGAGAGAAGAGGAACATACAAATCCGTAGCCTTTGGACCGACGAGTGAGTTTGTCAGAGATTATGACTGCTTCCAAGATATCACCATACTTGATGAAATGATCATACATTGCTTCTTTGTGAGTGTCCCAAGCCAATCCTCCGACGAACACTTTGGTCAGTTTCGTGTCTCCAAAACATCCGTTCACGTTGTTGTTGTTGTTGCTCGTCGTCATTGGATCGTGTGTAGTGTCTGTGAGAGAGAGAGAGACTAAATTTTGGATGGAGAGAGATATAGAGAGAGAGGAGAGTGAATTGAATTACATAAAAAAGGGAATAATTAAAAATAAAGAAATGGTGTAAAATAGAGAGTGACAGATTGGTGGACAGGTAAGTTTTAACGTGATCACTACAATCTTTTATGTCTCTAATCACTCTTGTCTTTTTATTTAAAATATATAGGTTAATTTCGAAGAATTCCGGATCAAAACACATAGGTTTGAACTAGTAATCCTACAAATACACAATTTTGAAAGATCTTGACCAAGAGACACTAGGTTAATCACTTATATTTATGCCTCTCTCTTGATACGATTAGGTGCTAAAAACCCCGAAATACTAACTTATTTAACAATTAACATCACCAAATATTCATGCACAACATGAGTTTCAACAATCAGCAATGTTGTTGATTAGCAAGTCCACATATGATTTAGTCTGGTGCTTTAGGGCCGCAATTCTATTACCATTTTATGGACTATTTTCTGAAAAATGTATTGTGGTGCCTTGGTCGACGTCAGCTCGATTGGCTTCTAGACCAACTTTTGAAAAATTGTAGTTTTTCTTACAAATATGTTTGTAATTAGGCCCAATAATTTCCTTTTGTTTAAGCCCCCAACAGTACTAAGCCTCCCATAATTAGCATTATGATAGTCTGATCATTAACATGAAAAATGGTGCAAGGGTGACTTACATAGAAGTTTAAAGATTAATATTAATGAAGTAAGAAAGTCCACAGTATTTGCTACATAAGCCCAATAAGAATCTTTAATAAACAAAAGATAGAGAAACCCAATTTCAATTTGGTATAGAAGTCCACTTTCTAGTGGAAGATGAAGCAACCATGCTAGGAGTGGAGAAGAACCTAAGGAAAATCTTGTGATTTAGCACAAAGAGAACCATAGTTGCATGATTTTACTAGTAATCTAGGGATGATGAGATCGATAAGAGGAGATGCGATTCCGGACACGGTGAATGATGGTGTCTAAGGATCAATGTGCGTGTTCGATGAAGTCAATATCAAGTAATGATCTTATTATTGAAACATTGGTTCTACCTCTTTTCTTCCAACTTTTCTAGACAATAGCGTTGAGTTCCCACGTCACAATAAGGAAAACAAAAATAAATCCTCCGAAGTTTTGTAAATGTTTTGATAAATATTTCAAGAACATCGAATATTCGCTTAAACAAGAATTTCTTATTCTAGATTTTCCCTAGGTTTGTCAAACATTCTAAAATCGCAAGGACTCGAAGGCCAAGCGAGATGACAAACATTGGTAGTTTATTCGCATGATGTTGTTATGTCGACAATATGTTTATGAATTGTAGACGATAAAAAGAAGAAGATAATAATGTGTTCAAATTTGGAGAATGTATTAAATATATAAAGACATGGATAAAAGATGAAGGAAAATAGATGCAACTTTTGAAGTTGACTTCGTCCCATAAAGTTGAAGAAATTTTAGCGACACTATAAACCTAATAAAGATCCTATCCTCCAACTTAATAAACAGCCTTTCATTTCTTTTTTTAATTCAACGTCTAGCTTAAAAGCTTTGCTTTTTCATATCAATAATTCCATTTATCAGAGAGCTCAATGCTATTGATTCATATTGTATCCATTGAATCAATGCCAACAAGATTTGATAAAAAGAAATAAGATAAGCTTGATTTCAAAAAGATTTGAGAAAGTTTTATTCCTTTCACCTTTTAGATATTTATTCATGTAAGATTAAAAATGTTTCTTGCAAGAGAAAGCTTAAATACAGACTATGGGTGTCGAGACAAAACCCACTCATGAATTATTTACATTGATTAAACCCTTTATTTCATTTTCTTGCTTTAACCAACTTTTTCCCCTCTCTTTTTTTTTTCTCTCATTTTCTTGCCTTTAGTTTGTGATCTTGATGTTTCCAAGTTGACAATGCAGGCTTCATGATTACATTAGCTGTTGCCATTTCCATTTTACACAAATAATAATAGTTTTCTATATAACTATTCGTCATTCTCGTAATATTAATTATTTGTCAAGGAACCAACTAAGAATTAGGCTTGTAGTTTGCAAGATCGACTGATCATGAATAGATGATATACAACAAGTGAAATGATAGTAGCAAAGTGGTGCATGCAAATATGCGATCATAATACAAAACAAAGTATATTGAAAAAACGAACAAGAAAGAAACAGAAAAAGTATATGGTTCTTTTTTTTGGTTTGTGATGCCAAGAAAATGGGGTTTTGGTTTGATTCTTGTCGACAAGGTAAAACATATAAAATCTATTATGAGTTTGTAATTGGAAGTTTTTGATAACTCGAGTTTGTAATATTGCACGTACCAAAGTCTAAGAGCCGATCATATCTTCATGATAAAAATTAAAAAAAAATGTTAAAAAAAAAACAGAAAAAGGAAAGGAAAAAAAGATGGACTTTCTGCTGAGGTTATGATAAATGGCCGTAGGAAGGTGATAAAGTATTAAAGTGCACGTGTGCCTGAATAACTCATCATATTGATGTTATGTAGAAAATCAAAGAGGGTAAACTAAACTTTTATTTACTTATCAAAATCTTCAAGAAAATATAAATAAAAACCGTTTGTTTATTATTTGCTGCCATTACATTCTTCTTCTTATCAAAATTTGTTACATATTGTTCTTTCTAAAAGAAAGCTCGGAAATCATTGTCCATACTCCTTACCATTAACGAAACTTTGTTTTCCGTTTTTTAAAGGTTAAAGTTATTTTTAAGAGCTCTTCCTAATTCTTGTTAAAGACTTCCCATAATTGATTTTATAAATTGTAAACTTCCCAAAAATGTGATATTTACGTTTCCACACATAATTCTCAAAGTGGACGACCATCCATAATCACCCCAAATTATTGTTTTTCCCCCTCTTGCATCGATTAGTGTTTACAATAATAATCAGTACTAATGGCATAAAGCAAGCGCATTAACTTTTGTAATTACCCAACTTTTCGTTTTTTCCAAATCGCTTTAAGATTTATTCAATTAATCCTTTTTACAAAAAGACCCCAAAACCAAAAGGTCAAACAAAGTATAAAAAAAGTCAAGAATCCTCTCTCACTCATCAGCATCATAGACGTCACCAACAACAACAACAACACTTCCATTGATCTTCATTATAATCTCCACTCACACTCCATTCTTCAAACCTCTCCCTGAAATTTCTCTCTTCTTTCGATTCCTCTGTTTCTAAACAATGGTGAGTAAATGGAAGAAGTTGAAGTTAGCTTTGAGTATGAATCTCTGCAGTTACCTCCCAAGAACACTCGAGGAACCTACTTTGAATTCTGGAGAGAGATTCTCTGATGCTTCTTTGCTCTCTCCTTTAAACTGGCCTATGACTCCAACTACTACTACTCCTTCTCGAAGTAGAAAGTTGTCCAGAAGTAGCAGTAAATCTTCAAAGGTTTGTTTTTTTAACCATGCCCAGATTCTCTAATCTCTTTATTTGTTTGAAAGTTTGTTACTTTTTGGTTTCTGAGAACAAAAAAAATGACTTGACTTTGCTGTTCATGTGATTGGTTGTTTTGTTGTTCATGTGATTGGTTGTTTAAGTCTTTGTGTAGCTTTCCATGTTGGGACTGAAATTCTGGTTTACAAGTGTGTATTTCTTCTGTGTTCTTTGTTTTTGCTTTTATGTTTTAGATTTTGTTCTGTGTCCTGATTTCCCGTATTGGATAAGTCTTGTCCTGCTTTGCTATGAGAATTTGGAATATGGTTTTATAAGAGCTTACATCTTTCAGCACTGTTGTGTGTAATAAAGAAGAGGATTGTGTCTATTTGGAAGTTCTAGTTTTGTTTCAGTGAAGCTTTATATTCCTAATAATAGTATACTTCTTTCTAAGATCATGGAAGGGAATCTTGTGGTTAGTTTCTTTAGATTTTTTTTGGGTAGGTTATTTCTTTAAATAGCACTTGGTCTCATTTGTGACAAGTCCATGGATTTCTTTTCTTCTTGTGATGAGCTTGTTGACTAACAATTCTGTATCTTTCTTTCTTTTTGCTACTCTCTTAAACAGCAGACTTGCTCTATATGCTTGACTAAGATGAAAGAAGGTTGTGGACATGCGATTTTCACAGCAGAGTGCTCACACGCGTTTCATTTTCACTGTATTGCTTCAAATGTGAAACACGGCAACCAAGTTTGCCCTGTGTGCAGAGCAAAATGGAAGGAAATCCCTATACTGAAGCCGAGTTTGGATCTTCCTTATTCTTCTTTTGTTCGGTCTAATAACGATGAAGCTATCAGCCTTGTTCGCCGCTTACCTCCTTCTCATCGAGCTATAAACCAAGGGCATCCCGAGCCAGCTGTTTTCGATGATGATGAACGGTTAGGGGAGAAGATCGGTTTTACTGGTGAAACTGATGCTTTGAAGAAGGAGAATCATTATCCTGTGGGAATGATGGACATGAAAATGTATCCAGAGGTCTCAGCTGTATCACAATCCAAGTCCTGTGAGAATTTTGATGTACTAGTGCATCTCAAAGCGGTTACGGGTAACCAGATTTCTCAATATCACCGAGCGCCAGTTGATTTAGTGACAGTACTAGACATCAGTGGTAGTATGGGAGGAACTAAGCTCGCACTTCTGAAACGAGCAATGGGTTTTGTGATTCAAAATCTTGGATCCAGGGATAGGCTCTCAGTCATTGCATTCTCTTCAACAGCTCGTCGTCTCTTCCCTTTAACCCGAATGTCTGATGCTGGAAGACAGCAAGCACTTCAAGCTGTTAACTCATTGGTTGCAAATGGTGGTACCAATATCGTTGATGGTCTTAGAAAAGGTGCTAAGGTTATGGAAAATAGAAGAGAGAGGAATTCTGTTGCCAGCATTATCCTTTTGTCTGATGGGCGAGATACCTATACCATGAACCATCCTGATGATCCAAGTTACAGGGTGATGCTTCCTCAGATTCCAGTTCACTCTTTTGGTTTTGGATCAGATCATGATGCTTCAGTGATGCACTCAGTCTCTGAATTCTCTGGTGGAACCTTCTCTTTCATTGAAAGTGAGTCTGTGATTCAGGATGCTCTTGCACAGTGCATCGGTGGACTTTTAAGCGTTGCAGTGCAGGAGCTACGAGTGGAAATCGAAGGTGTGTGCCCAAATGTTCGACTTAGCTCGATAAAAGCTGGAAGTTACTCTAGCCTTGTAAATGGTGATGGCAACTCAGGATTTGTTGATGTTGGTGATCTTTATGCTGATGAAGAAAGGGATTTCTTGGTTTCTATCAACATCCCTGTCGAGGAAGATGGACATACACCATTGCTAAAGCTGAGATGTGTCTACATAGATCCTTTGACAAAGGAAATTACAACGCTTGAAAGTCACGTCCTTCAGATTCGAAGACCAGAAAATGTTTGTGAGGAAGAAGTTGTTCCCATCGAAGTGGATAGGCAAAGAAACAGATTCCTAGCTGCAGAGGCAATGTCACAAGCAAGAAATTTAGCAGAGCATGGAGATTTAGAGGCAGCCGTTACAGCGATTGAGAAGTTTAGATTGGCTTTGGCACAGACGGATGCAGCAAAATCCTGTGATAGGTTTTGTGTTGCGTTGGACCTGGAGCTAAAGGAAATGCAAGACAGAATGAGGAGTAGTCACGTGTACGAGGCATCGGGAAGAGCTTATATTCTTTCTGGACTTAGCTCACACTCATGGCAAAGAGCAACAGCTAGGGGAAATTCGATGGACGGTTCGAGCTTTTTCCAGGCGTATCAGACTCCATCCATGGCTGAGATGCTGCGTCGCTCACAGTCCATGTTTCTTGTTAGTCCATCACATCATAGACTAATCCAGCCCTTGCTCTCTTTTGCTTCACAACCAAAGCCAAGGTAAGGAATAAATTTTGACATCAATCCAATACTTATGTACAAGTAGTTAAGTGGAAACATTTTGGGAGTGTTCTCTTGTTTTGTCTGTAAAGAAATAATTGGATGAATGTAACATAGATATAATGAATCAAGTGGTGATTTACTCTTATGTAAATGTGTTATGTAGTAAAACTTCATTGCCTATATATACTTGAAACTCAGAAGTTGCACATACATATAACTACTACACAGCAACATTAACACACCACAAAACAAGAACCCCACACCAAAGGAGACATAAGAGAAGACACTTTCTCCAGCTAATGTTCTTGACAAAAATAAAAGTTTCTAGCAAAATAAATCTCCTGAGGGATGTCTAAATGGAAGAATGCATCTCTGTCTCTTCATGAATCATGATCTGCCTTTCTTCATTCTTGCATCTCTCTGGTTTCGGAAGTGGCTGAGAAGTTGCTGTGCCTGCAAAGAACAAATAATATTCAGATATGAGACTGGTGTGTTCTCGTGTAACCGCAGAAGATGAGTATAGTCTTTACCTTCTCTTTTGCTCTCTGTGTACCAGACTGGGACAAGGCAACAAGTGGAGGTATGGCACCTTCTTGCAAGACCAAAGTGCAAAACTTGGAACTGTTCAGACACAACTGAAGCAGCACAGAAGCTGCATTCTCTTTACCTCTTTGAGATCCTGAGTCAACGGTCTCAACAAGCAACGGAATCCCACCTTCCCTCACGATTGCTTGACGCCCTTCTCCAACTGCAGAAAGATTTGCAAGAAGAGCAACTGCTTTATCAACCATCTCTAAATCTGGGTCTAATAGCTCCACAAGATACTTAATCGCCTTAGCTTGCACGATACGAGCCTTGTTCTCATGAGTTATCGAGAGGTTGAACAAAGCAGAAGCGGCGTCTTTCTTTCCTCTAAATGTCCCTTTACCAAGAAGATTCACCAGAGCCTGTATCGCTGCGTTAGACTGGCCTATACGTTCCCTGTTGACTTGCAGAACTGACAGACTGAACAACGTTGCTGCTGAATTCTCTTTGGCTCTGTCATTTCCTGTGTTCAAAACATGAACAAGCGGTTCTATAGCCCCGGCTTCCGCAATGATGGCTTTGTTTAGTTCACTAATCGAAAGATTCAAAAGAGCCGTGACTGCGTGTTCTTGAGTTAGCTTTTCTTCTGAGTATAAAAGTGACAGCAGTGGAGTGATAGCACCGCAACGCCCAATGTGAAAACGATTTTCAGCACTGTTAATGGTGAGATGACGTATTTCAGCTGCAGCAGCAGTCTTCACTATGTTAGATCCGCTTTTAAGATCTTCGACCAATTTTATGGTATGTGATGTCGTCATTGTTCCTGAATCATCTAAATTCTGTACAGAATCCTCATAAGTCTTTGCTGCATTATACTCATGATTAACATTGCTTGAACTTTCTGAGTTTTTATTGGGAGACATATCACTGTAGCTTTGGTGGTTCTCTGTAATACTTTCTGTCACCGAAGGAACGTAATCAACAGACGAGACAACACTGCAAACTGATTCACTCCTGCTGTGAGTATAAGACTGTCCTGGAGAAGAAAGTTCGAAAATCTCAAGATTCTTGCTCTGAGACTCCCCGCATAAACTGGCAGGCACATTGATCTTTAGTTTCTCAAACCCATTTCCAGTCTCAAGAGATGATCTTGAGGTAAAACTGCTGCTCCTTAAAGAGAAACGAAAACTCTCTGTGCGGTTGAAGTCATTAGAACCCATGTTATTAGCCATGGATGAAGCATCACCACCATCATACTGATGACTAGACTTAGCCGCAAGGTTGATACTGTTTGCCTCCAACCAACTTGTAATCATAGCCTTAACCGTATAATTGGGAATGAATTCTTGATGAGTTAGCACCTGCCGCGTCCTGGGACAAACATCTAACCCGTTATCAACCCATTTCTTAATGGATGTTCTGTCAAATGTCTGTCCTGAAGCTACTATTACCGGATCCAGCATGAGCTCTGTTGACAAAGGACACCGGAAATACGGGGGTACCGAGATACCTCTAGCCACTTCAAGAAACTCGGTTTTAAGCATGTGCTCACGGATGCACAAGACGAGCTCTATAAACTGATCGGTTTGTTCCATTTTTTCTTTCGACTTACTAGCCTGAGATTTTAACCTCTCCTTTTCCACAGCAATGCTTTCCTTTAACAGATCCTGGTTTGATATCAATCCAACCATTTGAATGATGTTATCAAGATGATTATCATCCAAAGGAACAATGTCATCTTTCTGATTACGTAATGCATTCTCCATGTGTTCTGTCAATGTCCTCTCTTGCTTAAAACTCTCAATCTCATGCACACAACACTGAAAACGGTCCAAAAGATTATTAACACAAGTGGCTGCAGTTAGACTCATAGTGCCAAAAAAAAGAAGTAATTCATGTTTACCTCAACACCTTGTACGCTTGAAGTTACCGGACTTGATTGTGATAACTGAAGAAGTACGCGGCTAACCTCCAGCGAACAAGTCTGGACCTTTTCCAACAAAACCTCGCATTGAAACACCTACACAATAATACATTGAATGAAAAATTAAAGTAACAGAAACAAAAATGCAGAGAAACTACAAAATGAGAGCTTATTTCATCAACTTACACCAAACAACTTGCTCAACTTTGGAGACCAGTCCTCTAAGAACTCCCGAGCCTGGTTAACAACGGAATCTAAGTCTTCGCACGCTCGATTTAAGCAGTCATCGGAAGGTATTTTGCAATCAACAACTTCATCGAGCCACGGTTTCAATAACTTCAACAAGAGAACCACATTTCCAATACATGTTTGAATAGGATTACTACATCTTATAGTCTGGCACGCGACCAAATGAAGATACCGAGAAATACTGTTAAGTAGACATCGAACTGGCACAGGATCCATTCAACTACCAAATCTGAATAACACTAAAGAAAAAACAAAACACACATCAAATTCTGTGACATTCTAATCTTTCAGAAAAAAAAGAAAGTTTGACACAAACAGAGTTGTATGAAAAGAAAAAAAGACTGTATCTTTAGCACACAATTTCTGTAGGAACAACATATACAAGAATTGACTTTTGACCTATTGACTTGACTAGATTCAGTCACCTCTTGAAGAAAAGGAAACTAAAATGTAAACAGAAACTTGACATTTCTCAACAGATGTTTCTGCTTTCTTCTTCCTTTTTACCTTATTTTAAACTCTTTTTCGACTTAGTGGGCAAAACATAGAAAACACATGGAGGCTTACTTATTCCTCTGAATCTGATAAAATACCAAATCGATGCCCTAATAAGAGAATCTCAAGAAACAAGATGATTGAACGAAATGAGTGAGACCCATCACATCACAGAAACTAACAGTAAAACACAGAAGAAAGAAAACCCAAAAACCCTAACTTCTTACAAAGCTAATGTCGAATTCTACAGACAGTAACAAAAGAGAATGTAACAAGTTGGAGATATTATTACCCAAGATTCAAGTGGATTCAGGGTCTGGAAGAAAAACGGAATCAAGTGATCATTGGAGGAATAAAAGGAAGAGTTTCCAAAATTATCGAAAGATTGGTTCTTTGGTTACACGAAGAGAGAAGAGAGAGAAACATGGAAACAGTAATGGCGGGGGGCCCCAAGTTGGGTTTTGCAGGTATCTCTGTTGTTGTCTAGTGTGGAGTTAGTAAATCTTCAAGCTGTCTTTTTTTTATTATTTCTTTTTTCTATTACCAACTAAATACTATTACAACAAATTTACATTTTTGTCTTCACAAAAGATAAGATTATGGGTTGAGATTATTATCTTTTAGAGTTATTACCTATGTTGCATGGAATCGGAAACGGATACACGGAATCGAAACGTTAGGAAACGCGGAAACGAGTTTTTATAAAAAAAAAGGAAACGGGTACGTTTTGGAAACGTCTATACATATACAAATATATATATATATATATAATATTATCATGATACACAAATTATTAAAAATCAAACCATATTAAAAAGTATTTGAAATAACAAAAATCAAATACATAAATATTAAATAGCTTAACTAAAAATTAAACAAATAACATTCAAATTCAAATATTTAGATCATCATCTTCATTTTAGGTTATCATAATGAACGATTATAGAAGAAAAATAATATGAGTGTTTCATAATATGTTTTTAAACTTATTAAATAACAAATAGATCCATATATTTTTAAAATAATTACTTAATTTATTTATTTTTAAATCAAAAATCGCGTTTCCAAAATAAAGAGTCGCGTTTCCAATGCGTTCCAAATCAATATTTTTAGGAAACGCGTTTCCACCGCGTTTCCGATTCCGAAACGGGAAACGCTCCTTGGATGGAGTTTCCATGCAACCTAGGTTATTACTAGTTTAAAAATATATTTGGAATTATGTGTTTAAAGAAGAAGAATAATGGCCCTTGAGATTAGAAGGTAGCATGAGTATTTTAGGTGGATTGGTAAAAAAAATTGAGACAAATAAAGTGTAATGAAAATTATGTGATTTAAATTTTTTTTTTTTAGTTTTATATTTTTAATTAGAGAAAATTATGGCAATTGCCATTTCTTTCAGTTGAGTTTATGAAATGTGTCATTAAATTCAATTTTGATTTCAATCAAAACAAAAGACTAATTTACCCCTAATTAAATTGCTATTTCATCAAAAGTTTTCACAAATTCAACCAAAAATTAATATTGTCCACCACTGTTTCCATCACCACCGTCTCCGTTCCCCAATTTGTTCTCCGATCACCGTCTCCGTCACTATCTTGTCCACCAAGTTGTTATATTGTCCATCACCGTCTTAATCTTGTCTTATGGTCATCGTCTCTATCGCCATCTTGTCCTCCTACCGTCTCCGTCGTCATATTATCCTTCAACCACCATGTTCGTCGCCATCCTGTCCTCCAACCACCGTCTCCGTCGTTATCTTGTCCACCATCGTCATCATCTTGTCCACTGTCTCCATCTGGTCCACTGTCGACTACCGTTGCCATCGACATTCACCATCATCCACCATTTTTCCGATCAAAAAATAAAGAAAGTGGAAGAAAAAGACAGAGAGCAAAGAGGATAAAAAAGAGAGAGAGAATGAATGAGTGGAAGAGAAGATAGGGGCAAAAATTGTAATTTCTCTTTCACTAAAAGATAAAATTAATTCAATTTATGGCATTTTTAAAAAAAATTGAATTTGATGACACATTTCATAAACCCAATTATAAAAAATGGCAATTGCTATAATTTTCTCTTTTAGTTGTCATGGAACATGTAATTTTTTTCTATAACACGTAATTTTTTATGTGAATGTCTATCTTCTTATGATTTATGGTTTCACAATTTTTAGACCTTGAGTGATGTGATAAGTTAAACTTTAACATAACTAAACAATGTATTACACAAACATTATGTGTCATGTAATAGTTTTAATGAAAAGTATAATCAGAATTAAATACACTTGGACACTGTTAAGAACAATATATCAATTTATTATCATTTACCTAATTTATTTAAGTTGTCATATATCAAATTAAACTCATGATATGTGTTATGTCCTACTTTTGGGTAAGGTGTATTGTCAATTGTGTGTACCTCAATATTTTCAGAATTTAGATTAGTATTTTTGTTTTTCCCTTTTTTCCTGCACACCAAACAGAAAAGTCAAAAGAAATGTTGGGCCGTATGAAAAATAAGGGGATGGGCTAGGCCCGTTTTGAGTTTGTTACGAACTGTCGTAGAAATAACGAAAATAGTTATATATTTTTCTAATAAAAACCTTAAACCCTAGAAACTAAGAAAAAAATCTCAAAACTCAAATCCTAATCCCTAAAATCCTAAAAAATGATCCTACAACCTAAATAGGCTAGCTTCCAATTTCAATCTCAATTAGTATTTAGTTTCCAATTTCAAATATCAATTAATATATGGATTCATGATTTGCTTCTAGTGATATTTAGTTTGTTTGATCTTCATCATCGATTTTGTTCGTTGGTCACTGGTTTTGTTTGTTCGTCTTCGGTTATGGTTGCATACTTGCATGCATCAAGTCGAACGATAAACTAACGTAGTAGTGGAATGTGCTAATCGATTTAACAACTTTTGGAATCTTCTTCTTATGAACACTACAAAATATGGAGGGGATGTAACAAATAGCATAATTAAAGAAGAAGAAGAAAACTAATTATAGAATTTAAACCCGAACATAGAAGAGTCACCCATTTGGCCTCTCACAAATAGCAAGAAATTTTACACCAACCAAGTTAAAAAGTTTATAACCAAAACGAAACGTTACAGCAATAAAAAGCAGTACACAACCAGAAATTGTTTGTTTTCTCTCTTGATTGAGAGAAAAACAAAACAACAAAACCAAAACTTCTTTTGCAACTGATCTTCCATACTTTCAGATTCTCTGATTCCGCCAAAAGCGGAAACAGGGAATCGCTTCAAGTTGCATTCGAGACAAATACGTTTTGTAACATCGAATATATTTTCGTTTACGCAGAAGAAGCACTTCAAGTGGTAAAACATTTTTTCTGATGAATTTTGTAACGTTTGATGAAATTCAAAACTAAAAAAAGGTTTTGTAGAGAAATGGAAATGTCTCAAACCGATGGAAGAATGGAAGGTTGGCTTTATACCATCCGAAATAACCGGTTTGGCCTTCAATTTTCCCGTAAACGATATTTTGTCCTTCTTAATAACACCCTTACAAGCTTTAAATCTGTACCAACTGATCAAAACGAGGTTTGTCTTCTTTCATTTTTCACATATTTTCATTGTTTTGTCGAATACATTTTGTTCATGTGTTATGGATGACGTATAGATGCAAAATCGACATGAATAAGCGAAAAACCGCAAATTTTATGTTCTTCTTGTTTTGTTTTTATGTAGGAGCCTGACAGAAGTGCATCTCTAGATTGTTGTATTCGGGTCACGGACAATGGTAGAGAGAGTTTCCATAGGAAGGTACTAACTTCTAGATACTAATAAAGCCTAATTTTATTTGTTTTTACAGAGGTTTATTGGTATATATTTTTTCATGTGTTATTTCAGATCCTTTTCATATTTACCCTTTACAACACTTCAAACGATTTGGATCAACTTAAGGTTTGTTTTTGCAACTCTTGTCTTTTCATCGAGATTCTGTTTGGTTTGATAATCACTTTTTTTTTTTGGACTTTGAATAGTTGGGAGCAAGTAGTCCTGAAGAAGCAGCCAAATGGATCCGATCGATTCAAGATGCTTCACAGAAGGTTTTTAAAAGTTTTTATATTTTCTCTACAATTATAAGATTTGAAACTTTTATATGATTTTATTTACGTTGGATTTATGATTTCAGGAGTTTCCTTTTCCGGATTGCGAATTTGTATCTCATGCTGAGAAGGGACTTGTGAAGCTTGATGTATCGAAGAGGTCACGCCGCAAAAACTCTGTGGATTGGACAAATTTCTCATCATTGAATGTTGAAACAGTAGCACCTGATGTTATTGCCCCTTCTCCATGGAAAATCTTCGGATGTCAAAACGGTAAGAAAAGACGATTTTCTTTGTAAAAAACTTGTGATTCAAGAAACCGCTTCTCTTACCGATCTTTTGAGTTTTAAGGTTTACGGCTTTTCAAAGAAGCTAAAGACTGGGATTCCCGCGGAATGGTAATGTTCATTTGTCTATATATCGCATTTGTGGATCATAACTAGTTTCTTAACTTGATATATTTTGCTGAAAAACCCTTGCAGCATTGGGATGATCATCCAGCAATAATGGCTGTTGGGGTCATTGATGGTACTTCAGAGGATATTTTCAATACATTAATGTCTCTCGGTCCCATGCGATCCGAGTAAGCTCTATAACTTTGATCTGATAAGGTTAACCAACCACAATGGTCTACTTTAGTTGAGAACTTGTCCTATTAAATTGAGTTCCCATGTTGGCCACTATGGTTACATAACTGGCAAGGAAACTCGTCTGTTTAGAGATTAATCTTGTTTTCGGTCTAGGTGTCACATAATTATTGAAAAAATTACTCAGAGATGGAAACTTATTAGATGGATTTTCTTGCAGATGGGACTTCTGTTTCTACCAAGGAAGCACAGTGGAGCATCTTGATGGACACACAGATATAATCCATCTCCAATTATACAGCGATTGGTTGCCTTGGGGAATGAACCGAAGAGACCTATTGCTGCGACGCTATTGGAGAAGGGAAGATGATGGAACATATGGTATATGATCATTCTTGTTATTGTTTCTAAGTTCTCAATATGCTGATTTTTTCGGTTTATATAACCAATTCTCGCTTGAATTTCACAGTGATACTTTGCCACTCTGTCTACCACAAGAAATGCCCACCAAAGAAAGGATACGTTCGTGCTTGCGTAAAAAGTAATGTTTCTTACTACACATTCTATTTTTGGTATAAATCCTATATTGAGAATTAGAATGGACCTAGCGTATATAATATAAGCAATACACTCATTGGCAATTCATTTTGAACTGAAAGGTTATGAGTATGTTGTCAATCCAGTAGTGAGATTTAGTTGGAGAAGAATGAACAAACAGTTATCATCTCGAGAGGGCATGTTACAAATTTGCCTTCGAAAGTTACAATTTGATTTTTAGAATCCGTTGAGTTTTAATGAGTTTTGCATTTCGAATGTAGGTGGTGGTTACGTGGTGACTCCGGTGAACAAAGGCAAACAATCACTTGTAAAGCATATGGTAGCTATTGACTGGCGAAGCTGGAACTTATACATGAGGCCATCTTCTGCAAGATCCATAACCATCCGTGTGGTTGAGAGAGTTGCGGCGCTACGCGAAATGTTCAAAGCGAAACAAGGCCAAGGCTTCACTGAGTTCGTGTCAGGGGAATTCATGGAAACCAGATCTTGCTTGTCCAAGATCAATACTAGACCACTTAAAACAGAAGCCAAAAGGTTTGATAAAGAGCTTGTGAAAGCTGAAGATTTGGAGAAACCTTCTTCTGCACGTAACAGTTTGATGGACTTAAATGATGCTTCTGATGAATTTTTTGACGTTCCTGAGCCCGAGTCTTCCGAGTTTGATAGCCTTATTGATAACTCTCCTTTTTCACAAGGACACTCTCAGGTAAATTATGTTTTAACCTAATGGATCTCTCTCACTTCTTGTTTTGCTTTTGTGGATCAAACTAACTTGAAAGATGTTTTTTGTGTGTTTTAGCTGAAGATACCATCACCAGCTGGTATTGTCAAGAAGCTTCAAGATTTGGCAGCCAATAAGAAAGGCTATATGGATTTACAAGAGGTGGGTATTGATGAAAATAACACATTCTTCTATGGAGCTACTCTTCAAAAAGACCCAAATCTTGCTCAGCCTTGTAGTTGGGCTATCGCGGATCCATCGACATTCTTGATTCGTGGAGAAAATTATCTAACAGATCACCAAAAGGTAAATCCATTTTCTAGGTACACAAATGTGTTTGTATGTTCTTATTGAAACTTTCTAATGCAATTCACAACACATATGATGATGGTACTACTCAAACAATAGGTAAAAGCAAAAGGCACAATGATGCAAATGATTGGAGCGGACTGGATAAGTTCCGATAAGCGAGAAGATGATCTTGGTGGACGATTAGGCGGTCTAGTTCAAGAATTCGCAGCAAAAGGCGGTCCAGAATTTTTCTTCATTGTAAACTTTCAGGTGAGATAAGCTTATATTAGTCTAAAGAAACATCAGTGTTTTATAATAGTTAAGAGACACTAACTAATAAAAAATGTGTGAACCAGGTCCCCGGTTCGGCTATGTACTCGCTAGCATTGTACTACATGCTAAAAACTCCATTGGAAGAGCATCCTCTGTTAGAAAGTTTTGTAAATGGTGATGATGCTTATCGAAACTCGCGGTTTAAACTCGTCCCTCATATCTCCAAAGGTTCATGGATTGTGAAACAAAGTGTTGGCAAGAAAGCTTGCTTGGTTGGTCAAGCACTTGAAGTTCGTTACACTCGTGGCAAGAACTACTTGGAGGTAAAAAACATGAATCAAAATCGATCTTTAAAAATGTGATCCGATAACAAAATTATAATGTTTTTGTGCTTTTGTTTCTCTCTTTCTCAGCTTGACATTGATGTTGGATCTTCAACTGTTGCAAGAGGAGTAACCAATCTTGTTCTTGGGTACTTGAACAACTTGGTTATAGAAATGGCTTTTTTGATACAGGTAAAGCAAACTTAATCGATGTTTATAAAGTTTTCAAAGATTTATCGATTAGTTTATGGATCACATAATGATGTTTTAACATGAATCATGCAGGCAAATACAGCAGAGGAACTACCAGAACTGCTACTAGGAACATGTCGTCTCAATTATCTCGATGTATCAAAATCTGTTAAAGAAAGATGATACATCCTGAAGAACAAACAATAATCCAGGAGCAGAGGATTATTTCGATTTTTTTGTTTCTTTGTAAAAGATGTGTTATTACTGTATTTTCTTCAACTCGTTTTTAACCTTTTACGTCCTAACTAAGGTGTAGAAAGGATCAGTAGTTTGGTCCTCTTTGTTATCTGATCCAACACTGAATAAACAAACTTGTTGATTATGAATGAAACTCCACAAGAGTCACTGGCGCAACACTCAACACCTCTTCCACTGCTTAAAACCCTATTTAATACGGAGTTATACACAAATCACGTCGCCAAGACGGTAAGTGGTCCTGATGTGTACAAACCGTTGGACATGTCCATAGTTGATCTCTACTAATCAACAAAAAATGTTGACTTTTTTTAAGAAAAAAAAAATGGAGATCCCGGACCAAAGCTCAAATTTATCCCGATAATTTGCAAAGAATGAAGTTTTTTTTATCTTCGAACTTCTGAACCAGAACCCGTCATCTATATGGACCGAGACTATAGCAACGTAAATAACCCTGAAGTGGGGATCTTAATCTCCAAAAACCTAACTCTTATAAAAAAAATCTAACCACCCCTCCATTCTTTCCCTCTCAACTCTACCCCTCTCTTTCCCTCTTTCTTTATAATTACTAACCCTAATAAATAAACCTAACAACAAAATATTAAATTCTCTAAACTAAAAAAAACTCACCTATATTATCACTACACGTGTCTATTTTTATTCTTCTTCTTGTTTCTGATTTTGCAGAAACAGAGCAACTACGAGATAGAGTTCCGAGGAGAACTCAACTTCTTCTTCGGATCCTTTCTTCTTCCCCTCTCTCTGCTCACGTCGTCGTCCGTTGTCCTCATCATCTTCCTTTCATCTCGTCGTCTTTCCTCTTCCATATCCATCCATCAATCGGAAAAACAGAGCAACCGAGGAGAGATAGCTTTTTCTCTTCTTCCTATCTTCATGGTTAGAGAGTTTCTTCTCTTCTTATTATCTTCATGGTTAGATATTAGGTTTGAAAACGGTTGCTTGTATGTATTTTTTTGTAGATTAGAAAACTTGTAATTTCGTTTATGGGTTTAGGGTTTGTAGATTAAAAAGATTGGTTTGTTTGTGATGATATTTGGAATGATTTGTGTGGTAAAATAACAGTTGAATCGTTCTTAATCATCCAAAATCACAGAGAATCATAGGTAAATCAAAACTGCAAAGATATAACTAATAGAACTGGTACTAATGAAAGTAACTGGTATTAACTATATTTGTCATTTTCTTTTGTAGGGGACAAAGAATTGCACAATTATATGTTTTGATTATGGAGGATGTTATTCAAGAGAAGGTGATTACAAAAGATCATGATAGATCCTTCTACAACGCGTCTCAGACTCAGTTTCTTCCCGATGATTTTTAATAATATGGTACCATGATGATGAGGTTTTTAATTACCTAATGCAAGTCAACGGAGATGGTCGTAGAACTCTTCTCAATGTGGAGGTAATCGAAGATGTGGATCAAACTCAAAGATGTGTGCAAGTGAATGGAGACGTTGGAGAAAGTGAAGTTGATGCAGGGGATGGCATGATGACTGTTTACATAGACGAACCATCAGGACACCATCCAATTGCACAACAAGGTGAATACTACTACTTATGACTATGTGATTCTTATTTTCGTAATTACTCTCTGTCTGTACTACTGGATACTACAACTTATGACTATGTGATTCTTATTTTTGTAATTTCTCTCTGTCTGTACTCCTGGATACTACTACTTATGACTATGTGATTCTTTTTTTCGTAATTTCTCTATGTCTGTACTACTGGATACTACTACTTATGACTATGTTGATTGTTTTGTGTGTTCTTTATGTTTACGTTTTCTTTACTTGATAGTTAATTGGTACATATGTGTCTACTTGATACTTATGTACCACTAGATACATATGATTAAAAATTCAAATTTTTTGTAAAACTTATTTTTTTACTACAACAATACCTTATACATATGTTAATGTATGAGTAGAAACCCTCATTGTTATGTCAAACACACAAACATGGTGTTTTCAAACATTTTAATATACGAAACTATAGTAAATATATTTAAATGGATCAATTAGATCAATACTACTAGAAAAAGTTTGATTTTACATAAGTATGACTAATAATACATGATTTTGTACCAAAATATAACTAAGTGTAGAATCATACTACTAGAAAACTAGATATGACTATTAGTAAAAATTTAATATATTTAAATCATTTGACGGCGCATGTGTTAAATATATATTTTTAGACATGTGTTTATGGTTAATACACAGTAGTATATATTAAAATCAGTAGTACCTATTAAAATCAGTAGTATCCATTAATATTAGTAGTACGAAAATTAGATTCAAATATAAAATGAGTTCCACATATCCAGATTTGTTCCAAGTACACACAAGTACCTAAAAACACATAAGTACTTCAAACACAAAAAAATAGTTCAACTGAAAAAACATCATCCATTCCCAGACTTTTACTACATATGTAGTTTTAAATATCTCAATTCCTTGCTTTCATGTTGGTCTTCTTAGTTCCTCCGGTGTTGTTCCTTTTTCTTGTTGGCTTTTTCACTGGTTCCTCTAGTATAAATGGATATTTCCTAAAGGCAGATGGCTTCACATTCCTTTTGTTGCTACTCTTTAGTATTGGTTGATGCATGCATATTTTATCATCTTTAACATACATTTTTCTTTGATTTTGTAGTCATTAGACTTACATTTTGCATATTTTTTTTATCATTTTGAGTCTCATATAGAATAGTTTGTGTCTTAGAGTCTAAGGATTCATTTCATGCATATGCATAGCATTTTTAGTCTTTTTAGGTACAATGGAGGGCTAGAAGTGAGAGGAACCTTATGGAGTTGAAAGAACATTCAAAGGAAATGATGGAAATAAAGAAACAATTTAGTGAATTCGGACAAGGCACATCGACCAGGTGCATCGGGTATGTGTAGGTCGATGCAAGAAAAGAAGTGTTCCACTAGAGAATGCATCGACCACGTGCATCGACCTCAGATACCCGATGCGAGAAAAGAAGTGTTCCACCAGAGAATGCATCGACCACGTGCATCGACCTCAAGTACCCGATGCAGACCTGTTTGATCCAAACTAGAAGATCCGACCCGGATCCAAACCGGGTCAACCTAATTCGAATTTTACTTATTATAAATAGTTTTGTGAGCCTCTAAAAACCTAGTTTTTGGCCAAGTTTGATTTGACATTTTTCTTTTGCCTAAGAACTCTTTTCATATGCTTTTGAGATTAAATCTTGAATCTTTAGTGAAGTTTTCTTAATCTTTACTCTTTACTTTTATGATTATGCATTTATTTATGATTATGGTTATGTTTAGTATCATGAGTAGTGAGTAGTTTCTCTATGGGTTTTTGGGCTTAGTAGGTTAGAGGTGATTAATGAATGATTAGTGATGTATAGGGATAGATTCTTATGGTTTCTAAAGATTAAGGTGTGTTTAATGCTAGATTAGCCTTGATCAATCTAAATCTAGATCATGGATATTTTATGCCCGGAAGGTGTTCGATGAAATGTCTAGGCCAATCTTAATCTTGCTTTTTATTCTTAACCAATGGAAGTTGATGTTTAAGGTAATTAGTGACTTTATGAACTTGAGTTTAATGATTGTTAGTCATTTAATTGCAATTGGGAAATTGGTCTAGTTGAATGATTAATGAATTGATTATTATCATGGAAGTGAATTAGTCTATTTTAGTGATTCATGTTATAGAATTAAGTTAGAATTGTTAGTCCTAGCATCACTAGTTAGTTATTAGTCACCTCAAGTCCATTGCTTTGCCCAAAGCCCATACATTTCCATATTTAAACAAGTTTTTACATCATTGACGTTTTGGTTGACATTTCCATTATCATTTGCTTGTTTTGCTTAGTTTTGCATTATTAGGACTTTTATAATCGAAATCTAAATCTTGAATTGCTTAGCTTATTCGATTGCTTGGATTCTTAGTGTAGCTATTCTAATCCCCTTGGTTCGACCCTATGCTATGCTACAACCACTAGAGTGTGTTGTTAGCTAAGTTTAGGTACAAATACAATTTGGTCTTCTGCTTCTTAACACTCTTCTCTTTTTCTTCAATTGTTTCTTCTGATTCTGGTCAGTTCCAATTACATCTTCAAAGGCCATCAGTAGGAATGATGATACCTCTTTATCCTGCAATTCAAAAAGAATATTAAGTAACTATTACAGTTCAGTAATATCAGTACTATTCAGTAATACCACTTCTAATCAGTAGTACTAGTTCTCATAAGTTATATTAGTTATATGAGTTATATCATTTCTCATTAGTTATATTAGTTCTAATAAGTCTATATTTTCCTAATGTACCCATTTGTTCCACAATCAAAGACGAATATATCACATACCTTCTTATTTGCAGTCCTCGATCCTTGTCCACACTCCCTCAAATCATTTCTTACTATCGAACTACTTAAACCTTTTTCACTTGGACCCTTTGAAATCCTTTTCTTCCTAACTCTTGCCATCCTCTTTGGAGGCATTTCTGCAGAATCCACAACAAAACGAAGGATAACAAATCAAAATTGACACAAATCAAATTTGAATGTAAAAGGATAACAAATCCCTAATTGGTTTTTACTTCAAACCCTAATTTCAAACCCGAACACATACATACATCTTCAATTCATATCAGTCCAAACCCGAGACATCTCATAACCTTCAAACAGTGTAGAATCACAATCCAAAACCCATCAGAAATCAAAATCCTAAATTTATTTTACTTCAAACCCTAATTTGAAATGTGAAACATTACAATCCCAAGTTGAAATCAAAATCCTTCCACATATCAAAACTTCGAAACCTATTTGTTTAACCATGAACCAATTCAAAATCAATACCAATTCAAAATTCGAAATTCGAAATCAAAACCCAAAATCCATTCTCTGAAATTGAAGATATGTGATTCACCATGGTAGTTACTTACAGCAGATGGTGAAACGGTGGGTATCGGAGACGCGACGACGGAGATTAAGCACCGGAGACGGCCGACGGAGATAAATTACCGGAGATTTTGTCTACGGTGGTACTTCAGAAAAACATTGTAATTTTTCTTTTGCTGTTGAGAAGAAGAAGAGTTAAAACTGATTTTTATTTTTTTCACATTTTCCTTTCTTATTCACGATTTAGGGTAGGTTCTTTTGTAATTAGGTAGTTTCATTAATGGTTATTTTGTCTTTAACCACTTTTTGCATTAAAAATAATTCAAACAATAAATTAAAAAACAATGAGGAGTGTTTGAGATTAAAATGTTTTTTGTTGGGTTTTTTCAGATTAAAATCCCCTAAAGTGGTGTTCGGACTTGGGAGAGTGTGATCTTTTTCCCTCTCATACCAAATCTGCTACCAAAACCGGATTCTTGCTATTTAAAAACGTCTATTGTGACTAACGTTCTATAATTAAAATCGTAGTGAAAACACTCGAATTCTAGTAATGCATCTAAACTACCACGAGTTTGGTTAAATATTAGTTTTTAAAAATTGGAATTATGGGAGTACATAATAGAGAGTGATGAGTGTGATTAATGAATAATAAACAAGAGTGGGGTTGAGTAGCGTTGCGTGACTCCGGAAGCAAAGGAGTCTATTTTCAGTGGGTCACAGGTTCCTCCGATTCACTGTCGGCACCGACACATTTATCTAACTATTCTTCTGTTTTGTGTTTTTATAGTTTTTCACCTTAATTTTTCTCTCTTTGCTTTTTTCTTTTCCTCGTCAAAAACACTATTCGTTTTTATATTTCTTTTCTTTTAAAAATAAAAGGTCTTTTGACTATACAGTATCTTGTAATATTTTTCACAAAGATACCTTTTTCTTATGAGTTTTTTGAAATCTTATTATATAAAAGGATGAAAAACCTATATACAGAGTCGTATAATGTTATCGTATGTTATATCATCGTTTTCAATAATTATACATGTGACAACAAATATAGTTTTAGACTTTTAGTGTAGCACTTCACTCCGGACAACGACGGATAAGTAACTCCACATTTAACATATTAGCTAGCTAGCTAGTTACTTCGGAAATATAGCAAGAAATTGTAGTTTCGAAAGATCGAATCCTAATCTTGGTATTGAATCACTAATGACTAATCGTTTGGTGAACTACAACATTTAAAATCACCATAAATTGGAGAAAAAACATGTCCCAAAGAACCCTAAAGACGGAGTTAAACTCAAACGAAATCAGCTAGCTGTCTCAAACCTGTTAGTTAACTACAACTTTTAATCAATATGAACGTATATATAGACTTACCCACATATAAAAAATATCTGTAATAATCCCAAAGACAAAGCATTTCCACATTCCGGATGAATCAAACGTAGGCTCAAAGAGAGCATATAAATAAGATGTGAACATACTAACTACAAGTAGAAAACCACCAAGACAAACCTTGACGTTGAAAGATGGATATGTAAATAGTACGATCTGTAAAAAAGAAATCACTAGATTGAGATGTTTTAAGCAGCCTTTTTGTACGTTGAAAGTTATATTTATTGTAATTTTTGTTTTAAATATTAAAAATTAATTAGTTAAAGTACTTAATAAGTTAAAGTTATGGATGCAGCCATGCGGTATCTATTATAGACTAGATAATAGAAAGATCAAAGATGCATGATGACGAATAAATAATTTTTAATAAACATAAAATGAAAAGGAAATGATTTGTAGGTAGATTTTATATAAAGATGAGTACTTGTGTTTCTATTTATTCTGTTTTGTGTAATTACTACTGGTCGGTTTTGCTCGCTTATCCATACCTACATAGGCTACATTCACCATATTGGTAACAAACCGAGTTCATATTGGTGAAACTAGAGTTAGTGTTTTAGCAAAAAAAAAAAAATTAGAGTTAGTGTTTCTGTTTATTTAAAAGTTATCATTATTTCTGTCTGTTTTGCACGTGATCTATCATGGAAGCACCGATTTTAGAAATTTGACACTCTATTGACCACATATATAAGCGTATTATGGAAACGCACATGGCCGTGATCTAGTGGTAGATGAGACTTGCAATGTGGTACAACATTGTCCCAGGGTTTGAATTTTCCTAGAAACAAAAATTATGTTCATGTGGGAAATCTGAGCTTGAGCCAAAGGCCCAAGCAGTTTACCTGGTAGTTTGGTAACACGCGATCCGACTACCCTCATGCATTAGTCGGAAAGTATTCCAAACTCAGGATAGGCAGTGTGGTGGCTCTTCAGAAAGAAATCCACTCTTTAGCACTCCGGTGTGTTTCTACCAGGGCTTTACATGAAACGACCCGACCCGTTTTAAAAAAAATATTTAAACATTGGTCTCGGACTAGCATTCCCATAAATGCTATCCTCAACAACCAAGCAAACCAAAAACACAACCAACAACAGCGGATAACAATAAACCAAACAATTCCAATTCATTAAACCAAATCAAACCAGTTCAACAATATCCAATTCCAAACATTCCAGAACTATCCAACAACTTATGGCAGTTCTAATGTAAAACAGAAACAATAACCAAACAACCAAGACCCTAGATCACCTCTTCGTAGCCATGATTCAACGATCACACTTTGCATTTACATGCATCACATGGAAAAACGAGATGCATGAGTATTATCATAAATACCCAGTGAGACGGTCATCCCATCTACGACTGCGCACTCAGGCACGATGGACCGCTAATGCAAACACACAAATCACACAGCACAACAAACGGCTCAACACATCTTATTCAATCGTGTGTCGATCGACACTACCACTAGGTGTCGATCGACACACTGGTCTAGTGTCAATCAACACACCTCACTAGTGTGTCGATAGGCACACCTCATGAGTGTCGATCGACACATCTAGCAGAATCTTGGGAACCGATCGTAATCTTCTCTTATCGATTTCTCACCTGCTCGAATACACGAAATCTGCACAAACATCAATAATCACACGACAACAAGCATTCACAGCCACAATTCGATCACCACAAATCAATCAATATACACAAACCTATCACCACAAATCCCTAACGATCCATCGACCCAGAAGCCATGGTCACGCACTCACCTTAGATTTTGGATATAAACTGATGGAATTAAGACTAGAATCGATATCAACTACAACCACCACGAAATTCCACTCCAAAAAACCCAAGAACAAAACATTTCTCACAAAAACTCACAAGAAACAAGAGAAACTCTCTAGGCCTCTTTTTCACTGATTCTGGCTTTTTCTTTCGTTCATAATACGGCCAAACAGGCTTAAATACGGAGCCATAAGTTCTTCAAACCGATCCAACTCTAACGGACGATTAAAAATCGAAACAAAAAACTGCTCATTAAAACTGTGTCGATCGACACACCTCACCTGTGTCGATCGACACCCACTCAAAACAAATCGGCTTCAAGCCGAAACGCGTGTATCGATCGACACACCTCACTTGTGTCGATCGACCCACCCTTCCAATTCTCAAAACTGGTTCACAGGTATTACAATTCTCCCCCACTAAACCTGGATTCGTCCTCGAATCCCAAAACACAGCCATCCTGGCTCACCACCTGGCCAACCTGCTTGTAACACCGGAGACTACATCTCCTATACCCTCTCGAGGCTTACATCCGTCCTATGCATATAGACCCGTCTCAGATATTAATCACTCATAACTCATAACTCATAACCAACCACATTATCCAACTCACGAGATCATCACCCCTCAAGCTCTCGGTGCCTCATACCAATCCACCTCAGGCCGCGCAGTCTTGACGGTGGTCGGTACCAACCATCTCCACACCCTTCAAACCATCAAGACACACAATCTGTCAAGCTCTCGGTATGCAGGGAACTCACTATCCCCTGGAGAGACGCATCTCTCAAAGATCTGCCAGAGATCGGAATCTCCAAAACAAACTATATCCATACCCTCACGCTCTCAGTCCTCGCAGTCCCGACGAACGATCGATATGCAGGGAACCCACTATCCCCTGGACAGACGCATCTCTCAAAGATCTGCCGGAGAACGCATCCCCAAGAAAGAACCAATATCTTTCTGTCTGAGTTATGCGAGGAAATCGACATCCCCGAACGAAATCAATTCTTAACGTCTATAATGCACCTCTGACCGGAACTACCTCCCAAGGTCTCAACATGATACTCCCAACCCAGAATACCGTCACAAACGTGACCATCACAGATCATCCGGACCATCCATCACACCGGATGTCCCTACAGAGTGTCACCGGAACTAGACAGTTTTAACCACTGTAAAAAAATTATTCTGAGATTCTCTAAACACATAACGCACATAACCCGTTAGAGTTCCACCTAAACTGGCAAGTTCTAAACGTTAAAAAACTTCCATTTCGAGGTTCTCTAACCACATACACATGACTACCAAAGCTAAAACATAAGAAATACTCATCTTATTAATCTGGAAAATTTCAGAATCATTACAACTCAAATGAAAATACAAAATCCACAACCACAAACCTCACCACACACGGTGACTACCACACCAAAACCGAAACAGGAAACCGTAAAACAAGTTCACTCCTCGGCTTGATTCTCAAACCACTTCTTGAACTTCGTTTTCATCTTAGCCTCAGGTTCCCAAGTTTCCTCCTGAACACCGTCACTGTCCTACAAGACTCTCAACAACGGCACTCTCTTCCGACGCAGAACCTTGATACTTCTCTAAAGGATCCTCACTGGCCTCATCCCAACAGTCAAATTAGGCTGAAGATCTGCATAAATCGTCACTACTACCTCCTCGGACGTGTGCAAACACTTCCCGAGGTTCGACACATGAAACACATCATGGAACTTCTCCATGATCGGAGGCAGCTTCAATCGATAAACAACTGGTCCCACACGTTTCATGTACCTCGTACTAAGCTTATCCTCTTATATGGACATGTTCTGTCCCCGCATCAAAGCCATCTTGAGATACACACGATCTCTGACTGCAAACTCTAACTCCTTTCTCCTCTTATTTACAAAACTCGTATGCCGATCATGTGCCACTTTCATGTTCAGCTTCACAACACGGATCTTCTCCGTCTTCTCATGAACAAAATCACCACCATAAATGCTCCTCTCCCCCACTTGGGTAAACATAGAGGTGTACGGCATGGCCTCCCATACAAAGCCTCAAAAAGAGTCATACCAATACTCGCCTGATAATTGTTATTATAGGCAAACTCCATCAAACTCAAGTGATCCGCCCAATTGACCACCCCAATCCAGCACACATATCCTCAACAGATCCTCAAGTGTCTGAATCGTCCTCTCGGACTGCCCATCCGTCTGAGGATGATTACATGTACTCATATGCACCTTAGTGCCCATCTCAGCCTGAAAAGCTCTCCAGAACAATGAAGCAAACCTCGGATCTCTATCCAACACGATACTAGCTGGCACTCCATGCAGCCTCACAATCTCCTTCACATACTTCTTAGCCAAGACCTTAGTTTCATCCATCTTCTTAATGGCCAGAAAAGGTGCTGACTTCGTCAGTTGATCCATAATCACCAAAATGGCATCGAAAGTCCGAAATGCGCAATCCTACCACGAAATCTATGGTAATCATGTCCCACTTCCACTCTGGAATGGGTAAACTCTGCAACAAACCCCTTGAAACCTGATGCTCAGCCTTCACTAGCTGACAAACGTTGCAAGCTGCAACCTAATCAGCCACATCTCTCTTCATCCTGACCCAGTTATAATACCGTTTCAGATCCCGATACATCTAGGTCGCTCCCGGTGAATAGAAAACTCGCTCGCATAAGCCTCTCTCAGAATCTCCTGCCCCAAGTCCACATCCTTAGGCACACAAACTCGTACATGCACTAACATTGTCCCGTTAGCAGAAATCTGATACTCAGAACCCGCAGCTTTAGAGGGATCAACCAACACCCGATCCTTCTCCTGAGCTACTCGAATCATGCTCAACAGATCTGCCTGATCAACTGCCTCCAACCCCAACGGCTTCTCTGAGATAACACACAACCTCAAGGTACAAATCATACTCACAAGAGTCTCCACATTCCGCTCCTGAGCTGAATCATACCACCTCCGACTAAGAGCATCTGCCACAGTGTTAGCCTTACCAGGATGGTAAACAATGTCCAGGTCATAATCTGCCAACAACTCCGACCATCGCCTCTGTTGTACATTCAAATTATGTTGAGTTAAAATGTACTTCATATAATGATGATCGTTGAACACTTGATCTCTACCACCATACAAATAAGACCTCCAAATCTTCAACGCAAAGATCATTGCTGCTACCTCTAAATCATAGACATGATAGTTGCCCTCATGCTTCCTTAACTGCCTCGAAGAATATCCAATCACCTTACCTTGGTGCATTAGCACACAACCCAGACTAACTCCGGAAGCATTTGTATACACCACATAAGGCTAGCCCGGCTCAGGTAATGCCAACACTGGTGTACTAGTCAATATCGTCTTCAGCTTCGCGAAACTCAACTCACAATCAGCAGACCACACGAAAGGAACATCCTTCCCTATCAGCTTTGTCATGGATTGAGCCATACTCGCAAAACCTTTCACGAAACTCCGATTATAACCTGTCAACCCAAGAAAACTCTTGATCTCAGTCGCATTCCTCAATCTAGGCCAATCTCGGATAAAGTGAATCTTCGCCGGATCTACAGAAACTCCATCTGCAAAAACGATGTGACCCAGAAAACCCATCTCACGCTTCCAGAAACTACACTTGCTCAACTTAGCAAATAGCTTATGTTCCCGCATCTTCTCGAAAACTCTCCTCAGATGTACCTCATGATCCTCAAGACACTTCGAATACACCAATATGTAATCAATGAAAATAATCACGAACTCATCCAGATACTCCTGAAAGACTCCGTTCATCAACCTCATAAAAACCGCTGGTGCATTCGTCAACCCGAAAAGCATAACTACAAACTCAAAATGCCCATACCGAGTCCTAAAAGCTGTCTTCCTGACATATGCCTCGTTAATAGGTATCTGGTGGTAAGCGGATGCCAATCAGTCTTGGGGAACCAAGTAGCCCCTCTCAACTGATTCAACAACTCATCAATTCGCGAAAGAAGATACTTGTTCTTCACAGTGACTCGGTTAAGCCGTCGATAATCGATGCACAACCGGAAACTACCATCTTTCTTCTTCACTAACAACATTGGTGCTTCCCACGGTGAAGTACTTAGTCGAATAAAACTCTTATCCAACAAATCCTCCAACTGCTTCTTCAGTTCTCCCAACTCTGCTGGAGCCATTCGATAAGGTGCCTCAGATAACTGCGTTGTTCCTGGCTCTAACTCAATCGCGAAAGGATCAGACCGAGACGGCGATAATCCTTGCAACGACTGATAAACATCCTCGAAATCCCGAACAACCCGAATATCCCTCACAGCAACCCCACCAACAGCCTCCGACATAACAATCGTGGCCAGGTAAGCTTCGCAACCTCTCTCAATCATAGCCTCGGCCTGAACAAGAGAGATCACAAGACTACCTGAAGTTAGTCTCACACCTTGTTAAACCAACCTCCCACCATCACGTTCGAACACTACTCGACGTCGATGATAATCTAGGTGAACTATGTACCGATCTAACCAATCCATACCCAAGATAACATAATAGAGTTCCACTGGACTGAACACCAAGTCCGTTGGCATCAACTCACCAGCCCCCAGAATATTCACACTTATCGCTCGGCCATGCGTAGCTACGAACTTCCCTTAAGGCTACCATAACCGGTCCAGTCCGCTCACCAGCGTCACTCCGGATGCCACTCCTCTCTGGATGATCCGGAGTAATGAAGCAATTCGGTGCTCCATAGTCAAACAAGTCATGGGACTCACAACCTCCTACAAACAAGGTCCCTACACAAATCTCATATGCTAAGAAACCTAACTTTTCCATCACAGAATAAACAATCCAGAACAAACAGACGAAAATTCAACACCACAGAATTTACCAAGTCTGAATTAGAAAGTTTACATGTGATCGGCATCGAGCTCGGCTCACCAGTTGTAGTAATAGGCAGCGAACGCTCCATCGCCGCAATCTGATCCATATGATGCACTGCCAAATACTGAGCCAGTGGTTGCACCACTGGCACTACCATCTGCTGCAACTTAGGACAGCTAAGCCTGATATGTCCCGACTCACCGCACTGATAACACACCCGAGCCGCTCGAGTCTCGCTCTGCTTAGAGCAACTCGGCCTCTTATGGTCCAAACTCCCACAACTAAAACAACCTCTGCCACTCTGGCCCGACCTCGAAGTGTTCTCCCACTTCCTCTTATGTCTCTGCGCAGGCTTGCCGCCCTTGCTAGGACCCACCTGCTGGTGAGGCATCCTAGGCTGAACAGCTGGGCTAACCACCAAAGTCTTCTCCCTCAGGTCCTCCTCGATCTGTGCAGCAGTCTCCACCGACTCTGCTCTAGACACAAACTTGATGCCTCTACATCGAGTCTTTAAGTCTAGTCGAAGTCCCCGCAAGAATCTCCTAATCTGAGCATGCTTATCCTCCAGGCTCTACCCAGCATAACCCACGAGTCGGTTAAACTCCACGTCATACTCACGAACTGACATCGCTCCCTGAGCCAGATCCAAAAACCTCGCCTCAAGATGATCCAACGCCTCCTAAGCAAAGAACTTGGCATTAAACTTGCCATAAAATCAGCCCAAAACATCACCGTCCGAGCTCGTCTCGCTGCAACACCCCTCCACCAGAATTGTGCATCACCTTCCAAATAATGGACTGCAAAATCAACCATGTATCCCTCTGGACACCTAATCGAGCGAAAGTTACGCTCGAACCTCATCCTCCACTCATCAGCCTCCTTAGGCTTAACACCTCCTGCAAAAGAACCCGTACCGATCCTCTGCATGCTCCATAATCCCAATATATGATGGAAGCTCATCAATAACCGCAGCCCTCGGCTGCATCTATGCCACACGTGGCCACACTGGAGCATGCACTGGCACCGCACCCAGTAACCGCTCCATCAACTGCTTCAACAGATCAGCCAAACGATCCTTTCTAGCCTGGGCTACACTTGCGGCCGCGACCGCACCCCCAGCTGCGACAATACCACCAGCACCACCAGCCGCAACAGGACCCACACATGCCCCAACAGGACCCACACTGGCAGTCACACGGGCGGTCTGACCATCATGCAACGTCTGCTAAATTGTCGCACGCCATGCGTGGAACTCTAAGCCTCACTCACAATTGCCTCATCCCCAGGTCCACGACCTCTGCCTCGGCATCCTCGGCTTCCACGCCCACACCCTCTAGTACCTCTAGCCATCTCACTGCACTAACAAGTACACCAGCTAAGCATTAGAAAAGACCAAACCAAAACACAAACAACACTTACCGTGGAATCTCATTGAAGGCTCGAAGGAAAATGATTTAGGACCCTCAAACCCACCGAATTTTCAATTTAACCAAATTACAATCCTAGCAGTTCTAACCCGTCCTAAAACTTTAAAGGCTCTGATACCAAACTGAAACGACCCGACCAGTTTTTTTTATTTAAAACATTTAAACCTTGGTCTCGGACTAGCATTCCCATAAATGTTATCCTTAACAACCAAGCAAACCACAAACACAACCAACAACAGCGGATAACAATAAACCAAACAATTCCAATTCATTAAACCAAATCAAACCAGTTCAGCAATATCGAATTCCAAACATTCCTGAACAATCCAACAACTTATGGCAGTTCTAATGTAAAACAGAAACAATAACCAAACAACCAGGACCCTAGATCATCCTCCTCTTCGCAGCCATGATTCCACGATCACACTTTGCATTTACCTGCATCACATGGAAAAACGAGATGCGTGAGTATTATCATAAATACCCAGTGAGACGATCATCCCATTTACGACTGCGCACTCAGGCACGATGGACCGCTCAGGCACACACAAATCACACAGCACAAGAAACAGCTCAACACAGCTCATTCAGTCGTGTGATGATCGACACTACCACTTGGTGTTGATCGACACACTAGTCTAGTGTCGATCGACACACCTCAATGGTGTCGATCGACACTCCACAGACCGGCGCCTGTGTCGCTCGACACAACCACTAGGTGTCGGGCGACACACACAACCTCGTATTGGTGTGTCGATCGACACACCTCATGAGTGTCGATCGACACATCCGGCAGAATCATGGGAACCGATTGTAATCCTCTCTGATCGATTCTTCACCTGCTCGAATACGCGAAACCTGCACAAACATCAATAATCACACAACAACAAGCATTCACAGCCACAATTCGATCACCACAAGATCAATATATACACACAAACCTATCACCACGAATCTCTAACGATCCATCGACCCAGAAGCCATGGTCACGTACTCACCTTAGATTTTGGATATAAACTGATGGAATTGAGATTAGAATCAATATCAACTACAACCACCACGAAATTCCACTCCAAAACACCTAAGAACGAAACCTTTCTCACAAAAACTCACATGAAACAAGATAAACTCTCTGGACCCTTTTTCATTGATTCTGGCTTTTCCTTTCGTTCATAATACAGCCAAACAGGCTTAAATATGGAGCCCTAGGTTCTTCAAACTGATATGACTCAAACGGTCGATTAAATATGAAACATAAAACCGCTCACTAAAACTGTGTCGATCGACACACCTCACCTGTATCTGTGTGTCGATCGACACCTACTCAAAACAAACCGGCTTCAAGCTGAAACGCATGTGTTGATCGACACACCCTTCCAATTCTCAAAACTGGTTCGCAGGTGTTACAATCCAGATCAGCCGATAAGATGTATAAAAAAAAAACGTATTATGGAAGATAAATGATAAAAATAAGGCAAGATTTGAAATCGGTAGATCATAGATCAACGATTTATATTTTCTTTTCATCAAGTCGGGTTGGCTTATTGGTTCTTACTTGAGTGGTTGTCGGATTTATTAAATGTTTCTTAGAAGTATTGGTGTCACTCTCAAACGTACGTGCTCCCAACCTTTTAAATTATGAGAATATACAGAAATAATACATATTGTATCCTAATTGCTCACAAGCATACGAATATACCCAAACGTTTGTAAGACCAAAATACATAGAGAGTGGTAAAACTCGCGCTCATAAAGAAACTATATATTAGATGAAAGACCCAAAATAAGCAATACACCATGAATTTCAATTTCGTTAATCTACCAACTCACACAATAGGAAATCACCGCTGCAAAAATTTATATATGTGACTAATTTTCGAAAGTATGTAAACAAAATCAATGTCAAATATAATAAAAAATGGTGCGCAAATATGTATTGTGACTTCTCTGACTCGTAAGTATTAAATGTACTTTTTAAAATCACCATTATGTTATGAAATGGAGAGCATTACGATATTGAAATAAGAAATGAAAAGTATTTAGAAATAGATATCTTATTTAACCATATATTTTTCCGATGATTCAAAGCAAATTGTTATGTCTAGTTGTGACACATAGAACAAACACACCATGTTATATATCCGAGTCAAAACCCAAAATGATCTAGTCCACGAGAGCGACCTCGGCAAATTTTTCATATTTTTAATGCTAGTAAACCCAAGTAGAAGGTCGCTAGCTAGCCCAACCAACTACTTCTTTCATAAACAATAATTTTGGTTTAGATAACAAAGGGGAAAAAAGAAGCTTTTTAGTGTCTTTAGTTCAAACAGCATGTGAAGAATTGCAGACAAAACTGCTGTATAATGTTTTTTTCCAAAGGTTCATGAACTGTCCAAATCACATCAACTTATTGAATAAATACAAATAAAAATACTAACAAAAACCGGATAAAATATTGCGTATTCCGAAAAAAGCCAGTGCATGTGGTGCTAATTATAGAGTATAGTAATAGTATGAATAATTGAATTGATCCGTTGATCCTAGGACTTGTTGGAGTCGAAGGGAGAGAGATTCGTACACCAAAGTGAGTCCTTCCTCGAGAGCTAGTAGTATTGAGTTTTTGCACACTACTAGGACCCACTAAGTCACATGATCTAACGTGGAGATTGTTGGACACGTGTTTGATTCTGATTCGTTTGAGTTTAGAAATATTCATTTGTCAGGAGTAGAGAACCGATCCCGAGGCAAAACCACGTGATTGCTGAATGACATATCATTTTTTTCCTAATCCTTATTAAAGAATAATACGATCTATAAACAAACTAAATTTGTATAATCTTGGAAGAAAATGCTCGTGGGGCCAATCCTAATCGTATCTTGTCACGTATTTTAGACAATAAGGTGGGTCCTAATGAAAACATGGGCTCTTACTTGCTCGCAAGTCACCCGCGCCTCACCTCTTGTCTCTGTGCACATGCTATTCCCTCCACCGACTAGATACGCATACGGTCTCATCTCGTATTTTTATACATTATCATATACGGTCAACCGTACAAAAATGTTTTAATTTACTACATTACTAGCTACTTCGCCAACATTTATGTATCATTATCACTAGGGAGGTCTAATCACGATTAACCGATTCAAACCAAACCAAAATCATTGATCCAAAAATCCAAATCGAATACAAACCGAACTGAAATCTGAAAACTCGTAATGGCTACTACATCCCACTTATATTTTACTATAAAGTATTAACGTGTATGTGTCACGGATTTGTATTAGTCTTGTGATAGAGGTGGCAATTTCTTTCATTTATCATATTTTTATATATGCGATATATATGGACACATCTAAGTGTAACTTTATTTAGTCAGGTACTTATTGAGATCATAGAAAGAAATCTTTTGAGAAGTTAAGCTTTTTCTAATACAAAGCGTGTAATTATGCTTATATAGTTTAAGATTTTAAATTTTCCAATAAATTTGGAATTGACATTTTTCGTTTTTATATGATAAATATATTTCTAGTTTTAAGCAGAAGTCTTACCACACTCGTATATGGCGTTTCGTAAACCACTAATTACCTAATATCTACATACGTTTGAGCTATCTATTGGAATTAAAACTTACTTGGTTAGAGAAACTAACCTTTTCTAGACAAATCTACTCGTTTTAATCAATATTTGTTGAAACGTCTTAATCAATTTTAAGATTAATGATCGATCATAAATAAGAGAAAGCTTTTTCTTTTTATGCCGGAAGTTATACAAACATTTTGGTCCCAACCATATAGGCCTGAGTTTCAAACTTTTCGATGGCATAATATGCATGAATTTGAATAAATAAAATATGTTTTTATGATGTATGAAGTGATCTCAACATACAACCATTGACTAGATGCGATATATGTATATATTGTACATGTCTTAGTATGTATAGCATTACATATATCTAAATTTTAAAATAATACCTAGATATAGCTTTTATCATTTGAAGAGTAATGGAGAGAAGTCTTTTAGAAGAAAGTGATCGTGTATGGAGTGAACTCCAAGTTAGTTACTGCAAATGCGAACTAAAAAAGAAGAAGAAGAAAAAGAAAGTGGAAAAGTAGAGCCTTAGAAAATCAGCATTAAATTAAATTGGTAGATCATGTTGTTTTTTTATTTATAATTTTGTTATTTCTTTAGAAAAGAGTGTACTTGAAGTAAGGAAGCCAAGAGTATAGTTGAAGTTAGCTTAATAAATTGGAGATAATCTCAAAGAAAAACTCATTGGATATGGTCTAAGAATGTGGAATTCTTTGGCTTTGAATTCATTGTGTCTTTGATTTTTGGTGACTCCATACAGTGTTCTCCACACACTGTTATATTAAGTTTTTGAGCCTATCCGCTCATTTTATAATTTGTTGTATCATCATTGTTGAGTAAGACTAGAAACTTAAAACAAAATTCTTATGATGATATCTACCAAATGAAAATGATTAGATCATCTTATTGATGTTCAAGACATCTTAACAACACAAATGATCAACATTTCATTTATTTGATTTACTTTGGGGGCATGTATACACTGCTTGCCTTTTTGAGCTAACTAATGAAAAAAAGTAAGATATCCAACTGAAATTTGTAAAAACGTCAAATTAGGAAATGTTTTAAGGATTCATATTTTTTCTTTGGGACTTGAGCATGAAAACACAGAGGGCAAACTCAAGAAGAGTTTTTGTTGGTTTTAAACTCAAAAGGAAATATTTGTTGATGGATTTTACATGTTTTCAAAAGAAAAGGAATGCTACATTTTACAACATATATAAACACTAGTGTTTATCATTATCACTTTGATTAAAAACAAAACGTAGAAGCTTTAATTTTCGTAGTGAAAAATGACGAAAAAAGTTGAGCCATGTTTCCTAAAGGCTAAAGCCTATAATACGTATTTTGACTAAAAGAAAAAACTGAAATACGTATGTAGAAAAAGTCTCTTCTTTTACTTTGCAACACGTAGTTTGTGGCAATAACAACGGGGAGAAAATTGATAAAAACAGATAATTTTTGTAATATAAAATTTGGAATTACATGTACGCGTAAACGTCGTATTTGATATTTCCTTCGTGCCATTTCACCTTCCCATTATCTCATTGACTTTTCTTATGTGTATATACTACACCGGTTAGGACCAAAACCATGACTATATTATACGCGTCTTTAATTCTTGAATTTAACTCTTTAATCTAAAACTAAAAAAATCAATACTAATCACTTCATTAATGTATCTTCTAATTACGCTAACGCTTTACTCTTTACTTAAATGACAATATAAACCTAAAATATTTATCTTGCTTTACAAAAACACAAATTAAAAGCTTTGTTGAAAACATAAAAATCCCTTAAGGTGTAACTTTAATTTAAACAATTTTTACTTAAGGAGAACCATTGCTTTTTGAAGAACAAATACAACTTTTGAACAGCTAAGCAAGGTTATGTGAATAAATCATCTTTGGTAAAGTCTGAAATGGAACCCACATGAGAGGTGTGAGGAGATTATGATATTTTAAATTTATGAAAAAAATGTTTAGAGAGAGAGAGAGAGAGGAAAGAGACTTCCACATGAAGACAGGGTAAGGAATGGTAAAATACAGCTAGCAAAAGAGAGAGAGAGAAGTGTGGTTTCTCTCACACCTAACTCTCTTTATAATAATAAGAGAGAAGCTATTGCTCTCCATTACTCACCCATTTCATTTTTTCTTCTATCAATCAATCACTCTTCACTTCTCCCAACTCCTACTCCTTTCTCTTCTCTCTCTCTCTCTCTCTCTCTTCTTCTTGTTATATTCTCTTTCTCTCTCTCTTACGATCTGCAAAGCACTACTACGAACACAGAGGTTTGAATTTTCCCCTCTCTTATGACTCTGTTTCAGTTTCACTCCCAATTCTTGCTTTTGGTTCTTGCTTGTCTTGGCAATTCTTGAATTGGGGTTTTAGGAATATGTTCAAAGTTTGAGTTTTTGTAGTGTCGGTGGGGAAATTTTTCATGTTTTGGGTTTGTTTTGTTCGTTAAACACAAGAATTCTAGAAGAAAGAGATAATCAAGAAATGCTTAGTTCAAGATAATCAAGAAAATGCTTAGTTCAAGATAATCAAGAAATGCTTAATTAAGGGTTTCTTTTGACTTTTAGAGGCACACTAATCTATTACAATTGAATTTGTGCTCATAGAGAATAGAATGGTCCTCATTATTACGTTACCTAGAAAGAAATAAAATTCAAAAAAGGTGGGCCAAAGTACATGTTTATTTTCAAAATTTTGATTTTTTAAGGTGGTTCCAAAATTTAGTTCAAATTTTTTCTAAAAACTTTTCAAGAAACTTCCTCTGTTCATACACTTGTCATTTTCCTCTATACATCAATCATTTATTCATATATTAGACCATTTCTCATTCTTGTTCTAATTATCAATTTTTTTTTTATCTCCAGCTTAAAGATGATTGGACAAAGCTTCCCTGAAGATCTTGATTGTGGAAACTTCTTTGACAACATGGATGATCTGATTGATTTTCCCGGTGGTGATATGGACGTCGGTTTCGGTATCGGTGACTCTGACTCTTTCCCTAACATCTGGACCTCTCATCACGACACGTGGACCGCCCCTGCTTCAGACCCTCTCTTCTCTTCGAACACCAACTCTGACTCTTCCCCTGAGCTCTATCTTCCGGTCAGTTCTTGTGCTAACATACGCCTTCTTTTATGTGCATTTTAACAATCACACATTTGATATAATAAGTGAAACAATGTGAATTATGTTACTTTGGGTGGTTTAAACTTAAATTAAGTTTTGTTTTTTTCCCGCTTATTATTTGTTTAACAATGTTTGGTTTGGGTTGTTTTCTGCTAACGTGCGCACTATTACTTGTTCTGGCCTTTGTTGTTGTGTAGTGTGTCATTAACAAATTTGTTGGTGGGTGATTGCAGTTTGAAGATATTGTTAAGGTGGAGAGACCACCGAGTTTTGTAGAGGAATCCTTGGTTGAGAAGAAAGAAGATTCGTTTTCCACAAATACGGATTCTTCTTCTTCTCATAGCCAATTCAGGAGCTCAAGTCCAGTGTCGGTTCTCGAAAGCAGCTCATCCTCGTCTCAAACGATCAACACAATTACCTCTCTTGTTCTCCCGGGAAAGCACGGTCGTCCACGTACAAAGCGCCCTCGTCCACCTGTCCAGGAGAAAGATAGAGTGTGTGGGGCGGATTCGCGCCTCATTATCAGAATACCAAAGCACTTTCTATCTGACCACAGCAAGATGATCACTAAGAAGAAGAAGAAGAAGGCGAAGATTACTTCGTCCTCTTCTTCGTCCGGGGTTGATTTTGAAGTGAATGGAAACAACAATGTTGATTCATATTCTTCAGAGCAAAATCCGGTTAGGAAATGTATGCACTGTGAGGTCACTAAGACCCCACAGTGGAGGCTTGGACCTATGGGACCAAAGACGCTTTGCAATGCGTGCGGCGTGCGTTACAAATCGGGAAGGCTTTTCCCGGAGTATCGTCCAGCTAATAGTCCAACATTCACTCCAGCTCTTCACTCAAACTCCCACAAGAAGGTGGCTGAAATGAGAAACAAGAGATGCAGCGATGGTGGTGAAGAGAATGATATGCATGAGCTGATTCCGAACCATGCCTACATTGGCGTAGACTAAAAACCGAGAAAGATGATTTCGGTTTCCGAGTGTTTGAAGTGATTAGAGTTGAGAGGAGTAGGAAAAGAGTCAGTGAGCAGAAAAGTTTTTTTAGCATTAGAAGAGATGAATGAAGAAGGAGCAATCAATTGGGAGGATCAAAAGTTAGATGAGAATTGATTGTATTTGTATTTTGTATTTGTAGTGTGAATGGGCAAAAACTCTTGAAACAGAGGAAGAGCAGAAGATTTTGAAGACATTAGAAAAAAAAAAGAAGTTAGGTGTTCGAGTTTTACATTAAAAATCTTCCTCTTCTTTTGTTCTTTCAATTCTTTGTATTTTTAATGTGAGGATTCTTTTTTCTTTTTGTAGTTGATTTGTTTAGCTAAAGGATTACTTTTTGTTTATGTTATAAATTGTTAATTATTAGATGGTTTTTATGCCCTTGAAACTACATTTTACCATACAAAGCTAAATACATGTTGATCAATTATAGAAATTACTTGATGATTCAAGTCTAGAGTAGATTATATATTTATATGAATGTGTATGGTTAAGTTAGTGTTGCGTTTAAATCAGTGGTAGATATGATGTAAAACTAAATATAAATGAGAGATAGAGACTTAAGAGTAACAATCAATATCTTTTTATAACAAAGACTTCATAGACTTAGCTTTAATGTTAATCCATCTATATATGATGGCTATTTAAGTTTGAGTGTTTCTTAATTTACTAACCTACTTTCAAAACTTAAATCATTTCATTTTCCACTCTCTTGTACTTTCATAATTATTGAAAATGATTATTTTCAACATATTTAGTTTGGTGATTATGGTTATAAATGAGTGACTGATTTTGGTTTCGTCCCGATATTTTTACATTCAAAACCGTAATGAGGACTTTAGAATCGTCTGATAAGTAGTGGACAAAAGAAGAGATACTTTTTGTATTCGCCGATGCACAAATAACCAACTCGATTAGACAACATATTATCCTTCATTCACCATTTTAATGATATCACCCAAACATTTTGCTTTCTTTCTCTTTTGTCTTTTAATTGCTTTTTATAGTTCTGTGATGGTCTTTTACTGAGCATGTTCAATGGTCGAGTTGGCCTTGGCCTAACACATTACATATGTTTATTGTAGACTTATGGCTTATTTGTTAATCAAGTGTTACTTTAGTCTATCTCTTCTATGTTTTGAGTTTAAATCCTTTGATTTTTGATGGTTACTCACATAACCGACATGAAAAATCTGATGAAGCTCGAGGATACCAAGAGCTACTCCAACTCAACCCTAAACTCGATGATATTATTGTAGAAGGCGAAGCAGATTTTTTATTTGATTTTATAAACCCTATCGGCTAATCCGGAAAGCCCCGGTAGGAACACACCGAAGTGCTACAGAGTGGACTTCTCTCCGAAGAGCTACCACACTACCTATCCCCAGTTTAAATACTTTCCGACTAATACATGGAGGTAGTCGGATCGCCTGTTACCGGATTACCAGGTAAACTGCCTGGGCCTATGGCCCAAGCCCAGATTTCCCACATGAATCACTAAAAATTTGAGAAATATTCATCCATGATGCCGAAATGATGCATGAAGATACTGCAATAGAATTAGAATCATACTTGTATTTTCAAGGACCAAAAATTGGTCGTTTAGTCCAAAATGGTGCATCGAAAGACAAATGTCAAAAAAAAAATTCGTTAATTTGTTGAGTTGTTAAATTTAATCTGTTGGATGATGCTAGAATATACTACCGTAGGTCTCACGCTAGTCTACCAAATATACTAGTTAGAGACCTACTGTGTCATTGCCAGTGCCGTGCCTACACTTTGAGGGGCCTAAGGCAAATTTAGAAAATATTTATTCAAAAAAATAAAAAATAAAAAAATAAAATGATTTAATTATATTTATATGAAAATATGAACATACAACTTATTTAGTTACATTTTAATGTTTTAAATATTATATTTTTAAGATAAAAGACATTAAACAACAATATATATATTGTTTTTTTCTTGTAAAAGTCATTATCCACTAGTTTTCTTAAATAATTTTACTTCTTTTACATTCTATTAATAGTTATTATTATATGTATAAAGCTTAACTAACGTAAAACTAATTGCCATGTCGACTAAGGAAATTAGTAATATGGAACGAAAACATTCTATAACTATTTGGAAAAATCAACATGCAATACAAGGTAACAAAATTATAGTTAGAACTAAATGTGAATATATATTGATTTGATGGAAATTTTCCTAATTAGGGGCCCTAATATTTAATGATAATTGGGGGACCCAAGGCGAGTGCCTTAAATTTTGTACACTAAGCACGGCTCTGGTCATTGCAATTGTTACCGGCGATAAAATCATTGTTAAAGTTAATAAGAGAAAAATAAAGAGATATATTATAAACTGTTGTAGTAAAGAAGAGAAAGAGAGAATTGTGTTGTGTATTATTCCATGAGAAATATAAAGTATATATAGGGATACAATACTTGGAGAGGAACTAGGGTTTAGGGATATTCTAGAACATGGGCCTCTAATGGACATCCACTAAATGGGTTTATAACACTCCCCCTTGGATGCCATTAGAGTAAAAATAATCCTAATACGCATAAGATGTTGCCTCATTAAAACCTTACTAGGAAAACCCAATTGGGACAAAACCATGGTTAAAGGAAAAAGAGTGCAACGCGTTTTTACTCCCCCTGATGAGTGCATAACTTGAGATCTTCTTGATGCTGCAAACTTGTTTCTTGAAAGTAGTAGTTGGAAGTGTCTTGAAAATAAATCCGCCAAAGTTTCGCTTGAACAATCTCTAGAACATGCACATCATCATTCTTCTGCAACTCATCAGTCTTCTAGATGATTCATCTGGATCATTCTCTTTATTTATCTCAATATCATTAATGTATGATATTCTTATGGGAGATTGATAGACTTTTATAACTCACTATAATCATAACATTCCTCTATAAGTGTCTATCATTTGCGTGTTCTTTGATGTCTCGTTAAAAACCTTTCATAGAAAAACCCAATGGGATAAAAACTATGATAAGGGAAAAAGAGTACATCCACGCACATCATTATATTTCTCCCCCTCGGAAACATCTTCTTCAAGAGATGAATTCCGATCATATATGCTATCTCTTTTGAATTATTATAAGAATAGCATTAATGAACAAACTCATATGATATCTCATATCATTGGACTTCTGGTCCATAACATCCTTTCCTTATAGAAGATCATATTTTGATCTATTTGGACTTAAGGCCTAAATTTCATATATGTACAATTTTCTAAACATTTCTCTTGTACATAATATTCATGCTCTTCTTGTAAAAGCTATTATATTTGACTTTCCTTTATGTCAAATACGTATTTCAATCATGAAATAAATCATTGAATTGCTCTAATCTCATTTTATGTATAGTACTTCAAGACCAAATATATATGAGCATTTTTCTGTAATATCCTTAAAGGATCTTTGAACATAACATCTTTTCGCTAGATGATTAATTTGGGATATCTGAAAATAATTTTATCTTTCCAAATCATTTCTTCAGATTTTTCATTGTATATAGATCTCTTCAGGAGTTCTAATGATGTTCAAATCATCAACATACATTATACAAATCATTTAGCAAATCTCTTTAACAATGTATAAATTGTTAAAATCCAAAAATGAATTTACTTCTAACAATTTAAATCCTTTTGGGACTTTCATATAAATATCACTATCTAGTGATATTTTATCATATATTATATATCATCGTCGTATTACTTATGATAAACTCTGCCGGAGTTTCGATGATCTTCAAATTAAGGATCCATTCGATCCATAATCTTTTGATATATACATGGGTACATTGATTAACCTTATGAAATTCACTTTCAGGTTATACCCCATGTAACATATTTGATTCGATCGAATAACTAAAGTTTCCGATAATAAACTTTTGAAATCATTAATCCTCCATGGATATATCCTTCTAGGATTTTCATATAAATTTAATTATCTAGTGGGACATATCAATAAGATATAAACTATAAATCAAGCCTTTCCATTTCTTGCCAAACTGATAATGAACTTGAAAGTAGTTGCATCCACCACATGAGAGTAAACCTCTTAATAAGCTAAAGTTCAAGATCTTGTGAGATTTTCACTATTCTTTCACATAAAGACTTGTTTATCTTCCACTGATTTTACACTTCAAGTGTATGGACTACTGGTCCAAAATTCTCTACAAGAGATTATAATTATAAGTCTATTTCTTCCTTTCTATGATTGGCCAATCATTACTTTGTGTACACTTTTCAGTAGACTTTCTTGATCCTCATTTTTCATAATATCAACTGCTTTCTCAATGTATGCAAAAATATTACGACGTCGATTTTGCTTTTCGATTCCATTTTATTTATGACATGACATGACATAACTATTTGAGATCTCTTTATTCTCAGGTACCTGAATTTATGTCTATGTCATGTTTCTCTTCAGGAGATCATTCATATATATAAGTGTTTCCTCAATCTAACCATTGTGAATTAAGCTCCTTTTCTTTTTGAGGATTCTTATATTTGGAACCAAATAGGTCTATCACGCTTCATGCGATCTTTAGACTCATTAGCAGTTTGATATTGTCCTTTTGGGACATCAATTATAATTGGAGCATTACAGCTGGTAAGTGACTTTATCACTCTATATGGGTCATAAAAGCATTTGGCAATCAATGTTATAAGCTCTGAAATGAATTATCCTTTGGACTTCTAATTTACATTTTTTTTCGTCCGAGGATCAATGATAATTCATTGCAGCTTATTTTATTTTCCAGCTGTTTATTTTCTCCCCCTAATGTTGGAAAGACTGACTTATTACAGTCTACAAATCAGGCCTTATTTAAATCCTTCAAGGATGGCTCTAGATTATTAATATCAATGGAGATTTATATCCAACATATATTCTCATCTTTATTTAAGGATCCATCTTCAAAATTATGTGGTGGAGCAACTGGAATATATATCGTACATCCAAGATCCTAGATGGAAAATAACTGGTTATGACCCAAAACCAATTATGGTAGGGGACAAATATTGATTATTTATTGGCATGATGCGAATTATGTATGAACATGTGCTACCATATGTTCAACATTTATCCTAATTGATGTTGTAATCATCAAAGGCTCATGAATTCACTAGAGTTATTAAGATGCACGATGGGTGATCAGCCCTGCAACATCTCAACATTCTAGAAAATTCATAGATTCCAATTCTATTAGCCTCATGAAAACCATATATTAATTTATCTTATCAGCAAACATCACATGATAAATCATTACGAAGAATCTTCTAGTTCTTCAATGATTGTCTACTTATATTACTTTTCGCATCACTATTGAATCGTAATGGTCTAACCGATTCATGCCAAATAAAAATATATTTCATAAACTTCTGATTTACTATATCTTTTCATCTCCATTCTACAAATCGTTGTGTAGTACAAAATACAAGTAGTTTCACAAAAATACTTTTGCTCTTGGGAAATACTAAGGTATTTACATTTCCTTTACTTGTTGTCTCAAGATGATTTTTTCTAAAAATCTCATAAATTTATGTTATGAAAGATTCGTATGAACATAGTCTTATGAATCTTCTGGATTTATGTGAACATAATCTTCTGCATGTTTCACTTATTATGGTATGTGAGATTCTTTAACTCTCCTCCTCGAGATGATAACACTGATTTTATCAATCTTAAATTGAATCCCTTTTTAGAATCAATAACATATCCTGCTCGGGACATGTATTATACCTTAAATCCTTCTAACTTTTGAGACTTATGAGAATCAATGCATAAATATACCAACTACATTCCCATATGCAATAGTATCAATGTGCTCTTCTGGAGCATTTATATATATGCTCTGGTTGAGCATTCAATAAGCCATGTACTACCTTGTATTGTACTCTCAATAAATTTGTTCATTTTCGAAATGATTCACATATCTTTGACTTATCACCATCTCAATTTTCTCACTTCTGGTGAAAATATGAGTTCCCGATAGAGACTTTTCGATTTTGGATCTCGATCTTGACCATGACCACATTCATATTCACTTTCACATTATGACCTGTTCCATAGCAATTTCTTCAACAAATACTATTGGTATTGCCATTTTCTTCTTTAGTATATGATATCACATTCGCTTCAGGGAATGGTGCTTAACAACAAATACATCATATGTTTAGTCTCAATGAGATAAGATATAAGTTCTGAAAAACTCTTTAAATCTCTTTTCACAAATTGTTGTCCACACGACAACATTACTTACATGAAATTAAATTTAAGTATGTCTCGATAAGAGATATCAAATTGCAAGTAATTCTGAACATATGCGAATTAAATTCACTTAAAGACTTCAAGTCTTGTAGGTAATATCAACCAATCATTTTAGGCTTTAGGAAATATCACATTCTGGTGATCATACCTTTCCTTTAAGAATTGCTCTGACTAAATCTCTGGTCAAGCAGTGAACACTATCTTATGGATATGTCACATTAGTGAACTTTCGTAATAAAACAATGATCATAATCTTCTGGATATGTCATTTATGGTATGTGAGATTATATTATTCTCTCCATCGATGATGAAACTTTAGGTTCATCCATTAAGACTAAGTAATAGTCTTATTAACAACATTAGTTATCTATCGATTCTCAAGACCTCGACGACAAACATCGTGAAAATAAAAAAATAAAACTAATTAGATCGTTAAGTTTACTTATCTCGATGTGTTTTCGGTACAGAACGGTGACAAAAGCGGAGACATCCAGTAGGCTAAAATTTGGGCGGAAATCTTTACTTCACGAACATATATCAATCTAACAATAAATCAAACCAAACTCAATAACCAATCATACCAAAAATATATGTTCTCGTGTCAATCAATTGTAAAATATGTGTCAGCATGATTTCATTATTCTCGATAACAAACCAAGAGTCAGTTTATAATTATAGCTAGCATGTCTCAATATTATGAATCTATAAAATAATCAATAATAATAAACCATGCATAAAACATTAAGATTTGAGGTAACACTTATCTCGGCCAATAACACAAAACCGGAGAGATAGGAGATGCCATGCCGACCGATACGTTAGGATTGATAGTATTAAGTTATGGCGGAGACAACGTCTTCGTTCAAACGGCTTGATTGAAAACGAATACGGAGGATCTGGAAATATGAATTAGGTTTTATTTAGGTGGTAGAATTTCGTTCTTAGACGGCTAGGGTTTCATGTTTAGACAATTAGGGTTTTCACTCAGACGGCTAGAGTCGTGCTGATAACGTGTTGTAGTAAAGAAGAGAAAGAGAGAATTGTGTTGTGTATTATTCCATGAGAAATATAAAGTATATATAGGGATACAATACTTGGAGAGGAACTAGGGTTTAGGGATATTCTAAAACATGGACCTCTAATGGACATCCACTAAATGAGTTTATAACATAAACATCATTAATTTGTAAGTGCAAGATTATTACATTGTGGAGCCTAATCACTTGGTAATGCTGTGCAGACCCCCTACGAGTGATAAACACTCTCTCCTCGTAACTTTCATTCAAAATTCGATCAACACCATCTTCAACTCATTAATCCTAATTAGGTTTCCTCGAGAACATTGTAACAGATTCAATACGATGTGTGTGTTTCATGGACCCAAAACTTCTGTCTTGGTTGTTTTCAGCTGGGTTATATACTACTAGGCCTAGTATCAGCCCATGTAGTGTTTGTTCTTCGTTACTATTTTCCTGATTGTCCATAAACTTGGACAAAGTTACTCTATGTAGATTGTAGAACACATTTTAGTCAAAGCGGAATGGTGTGAAGATTATTGAATTTTTATACAAAAGAGTGTTATATTAATGTAAAGTGCATGCAAATCTATTTGATAATTACTCTCTATCTAGCGGTATCATTGCATCTAAAATCACGAAACACACTCAAGTATAGATCCAGTAGTATAGCAATAGGCTTACAAATTACAAATTTGTTTTTTTGGAATGAAAAGTTTGGCTACAGCCTACAAGTTACAAATGAGATTCTAAGAACTTACCTCGTAGTGTTTTACTTTACGAACAATTTTTGGATAATTCAAAATCAAAAGGGGGTTTTTAAAAAAATTGATTACTTTTTTTTGCTTACGGGAAAGAAAAGCGTGAAACATAGTGCGCAACTGAGCATTCACGGGAACAGATCCAATACCTTTTTTAAAATGTACTTCCTAGTAGGAATGATTCTGAATACCACACTGGTAAATTGGTTAAACAAACAATCCAAAAGAAAGAAACAAAGAAAACTAAGTTAGTTGTGGTGCTCACAAGTCTATTTGCAAGTGGATGGGAAAACTACAGAAGTTCACTATCACGAAAGTTAAAGTGAAATAGTTCATAGAGTAAAATAGGAAAAAGAAAAGAGTGAGTTCAAAAAAATAAAAGAGTGGCTAAAGTGAAATAGTTCATAATTTTCCCTTAAGAAAATGGCAATGGAGAAAGCTAAAATTATTCAAATTGGCAAATAAGTGACATTTAACTATCCAACATAGTGGTTATCTTTTCCGATTGCTTTTCATCTATTTTACATGGGATCTGTGATTTTTTTTCCGTAGCATGTTATACCTTTTCATGTAAACGTCTAGTTTATAAGACGCCAACTTTAAAACTTACCAAGCTATAAAAAATGTTACGGAAAAACCCACCTATTTAGTAACATTAATCCATAACATTTTATCATTATCATTTTCTTAACTTCCATCCTCTCTAATGTTTAGTTTTGCAAATTACTTAAAATAAAAACGACTAAAATGTGAAGAACAAATTAAACCTAAAAATTTGTTTGGAAGAAGAAAAAAACACATAAAATCATTAGAACGAAAAACAAAACAAGGCAAAGCAGCAAAGTCAAGTTTGGGACGGTGAAAGATAACATCCCACCTTACCCCACTACCGTCCTCACTAGTTTGAACATGTGCATTTTCTTCGTTATTACAATCATTATTTTTCATATACAAATATTTATAATGATCATCATAAGAAAAAAGTAGATGAAATTTGATCCCTAGCCTCAATAAATAAGAAGAATTCTCGACCATTTGAATATTACAGTATATTTCTATTTTAACTTCAAGTGTATGTTACAGTTTTCTTTACCAAGATTTCTAAAAGTTGAAATATTGGAAGAGGGCATGCTAATTTGAATGAACACCCAAATTTTGAAGATTCTAGAAGCTCTTTTTATCTTTGTATATCAACTAAAAAGTCGGCATGAAGTTCTCAAATACTTGGTCCACCTATTTATAGAGTATACCACCTCTTTTTTGGAAACAGCTGATTGGAGAACTCTGTATTAATTAGGGTTTGGTACTATTTACTTTTATTGTGCAACTATCAATTAATAACTGTGTGTTGATAACTCTATAAAAGTGAGTAAACATTTTGTGGCCTCCCATATCTCTTATTGATATATAGTTTGCCGACTCTATAAATCTCATCCATTAAATTTATAAATCATTATAAATATTGTAACTATATATATATATTGTCTCTGCCCATGCTTATATGAATAAACACTTTTCAGTAGGTTATTCGTCCAATTATTGTTATGGATTAAATAATAATTCGATTTGAATATTATATATCATTTCTCATTTTCAGAAAATTCAAGAATTATGTATTTTAACAACGTTCTTTAAATAACACATATTTATAGACTTATGGTATATCTAAAATAATTTTAATTTTATATCTTGAAATTCGGTTAAATAGTCATTTGGATTTTCTATTATAGGGTTTTTTTTTTGGAATAGACGTATAGTGACCAAAGTGTCTATTTTCACAAGAACAAAAAATGTCCCTTTTTACTGCCCCACAATTTTGATTCCATCAGAAAATCTTAATGACATAAACATTCTTGTTGCATGAAATTTAAAACCGTGAAATAAGTAATGAAACTAGTTTCTTACAATGCACCTTTAGCCTAATTCCAATTAGTTTAGAACATCCCAACTCCATCAAGCCAAAAAAAGGAAACAAACTTACAACATCACATGATAGGCATACCAAACTAGCTAGTAATTTTAGATTTTGAATGGTGACTGATACCACAATATTTCTTCTTCGTAAACATTGTTTGTTTGCTCCACGTACTATAAACCAAAACTTATAACTAATAGATAAAGAAATAAAAAAACAGTCTAATCTTTAGCAAGTTAATCAGCTCGGTCGGTTCCTAACATTCCAAAACCTCAATAAAAACGAGTAAAAAATGATCTTAATAACAACAAAAACCAAAGAAAGAAAAAAACAGAGCCCAAAGCCTCTAGTCACTTCTGTCCATAAATACCCTTCACCGACTCACAATCTTACCACATCAACTCTCTCTATCTCTCTTTAGTATATCTAAAATATTACAAAAATCCTCTTTAAGTTTGGTGAAGAAGAAGTAAGAAAGAACAATGACTAAAGAAGTGGTCGGAGAGAATAGATCTTTCTCCGGTAAAGACTATCATGATCCACCCCCTGAGCCTATCTTCGATGCAACTGAGCTTGGAAAGTGGTCTTTTTACAGAGCTCTCATCGCTGAGTTCATAGCCACTCTTCTCTTCCTCTACGTTACTGTTATGACAGTCATTGGTTACAAGAGCCAGACCGATCCAACCCTAAACCCTGACCAGTGTGCTGGTGTTGGTGTCCTCGGTATCGCTTGGGCCTTTGGTGGCATGATTTTTATCCTTGTCTACTGCACTGCCGGAATCTCTGGTTGGTCTCTCTTTTGATCTTTGTCTCTTTTTTTAGTTTCATGGGTTCTTTCTTGTTTTCATTGACTTGCCTCTAAAGTAGAACACTGTTTTTTATTAAGAACATAACTTATGTTGTCTCAACTTGCTTCACAAATACCTGATAATTTTTTTTATATATGCGATCTTTTGCTATCTTGATTGGGAAAAATGTAACAAGAAGTGAGTGAATAACAGAGCAAAGATTCTGTTTGATTTTTACGTATTTCTGATTTTAATTTAGATATGTATTCCGAAACTAGAACAGAATAAAAATATTCAGGTCGGTTTTTTGATAATAGGGATTTGAATATGGACAGTGACGCAACAATTAATAATATTACTACAAGTCACTATACTACATGTTTTGATATATAATAGTTAAATCTAAATATGATAATTTTTAATGAATTTCAATTCTTTCTGGTTCATATTTTAGTCCATTTTTCTTTTGTATATAAACAATATTACTAGTCATTTGTCACAAGTTTCGTTTTAGTTTGGTTTTGTTTTTAATGCTCACATCAATGTTTTTTGGTCCTAACTTATTTATGTTGATGAAATAGGTGGACATATTAACCCGGCGGTAACATTTGGACTGTTCCTGGCTCGTAAAGTGACGTTGTTGAGAGCAGTGATGTACATGGTGGCTCAGTGTCTCGGTGCCATTTGCGGTGTGGCTTTGGTCAAGGCCTTCCAGTCTTCTTACTACACTCGCTACGGCGGCGGGGCCAACGGTCTCGCCCATGGTTACACCATCGGTACCGGAGTAGCCGCCGAGATCATCGGTACATTCGTGTTGGTCTACACCGTCTTCTCAGCCACTGACCCTAAGAGGAGTGCGCGTGACTCTCACGTCCCGGTAAACTTATATTTCATCATGGTTTAATTTAGTTTAGTGAATGTGATTGATGATTATGTTCACTACAAAGAAATAAATTAGTCGCGGTTAGATTATGTCACAACAAAGAAAAATTATTCATATGGTTCTTCACATTTAGACCCAAAAAAAAAAATTATTCATATGGTTTGATAATTTAGAAATGCACCGCATTAATGGAAACAGTAGTATCTCCGTGTTGTATACGGCGTATTATTTATCATGAATACTTTGACGTACAAAGCATTACTGGCCTAGTGGAGAATAAATTATAACTTTCATTTTTATATTTCAATTTTTGTTTCTTAGTTTTCAAATTTTATTAGTTTCTAGTGAATACTATAAGATTTTAGTATTTGTTTTGCTAAATTTGTATAGTTACCTAGATTTTTTTAACAGAACAACTGATGAAACCAAGATATTTTAGTATTTGTATAGTTACCTAGATTTTTTGAACAGAACAACTGATGGAACCAAGATATTCAAGCTTGTAGTTTATAGATTCTCCATAATAATAAACGACAAAAAAGGGACATCGATCATATAAACCTTTTGTCTTTCACGCCTCTCCCCATCATATGTCCTTTATTAGTAAATGGTCCCATCTCCATTTGCAACCACGTATATACTTCTATACTTCTCCAATACATGACTACACTATTTGTCTCGTGATGAACATTATATTTTGCTTTTGTTGTTGGTGTGGTAACTATATTGAAGGTATTGGCTCCATTGCCCATTGGATTTGCGGTATTCATAGTTCACTTAGCTACAATCCCAATCACGGGAACTGGCATCAACCCTGCTCGAAGTCTTGGAGCTGCAATCATCTACAACAAGGACCAAGCTTGGGATCATCATGTATACAACATAGTCTATTTCTCTTTTTCTTCGATATTACATTTCAAAAATGTGTTATTAATGTTTTCTTTATTATTACAGTGGATATTTTGGGTGGGTCCGTTTGCGGGTGCAGCCATTGCGGCTTTCTACCATCAGTTTGTGTTGAGGGCTGGTGCGGTTAAGGCGCTCGGGTCCTTCAGGAGCCAACCTCACGTTTAGCCTTGGTTCTCTCCAATGATCAAAGAGAGCAATGAGAAGATAATAAGGAGATGCTTTATCTATCTATGTAGATGGTTGGAACTAAGTGACGTGTAGTATCTAATTTCTAGCTTTGTGAAGAGAGATTTTGAGTGCGACTTGTGGTCCAACTTTGAATTGCTACTTCTATATTTATATTGACATCTATGTTACTTCTTAACTAAATATTGCTCTATTTATTATTAGTTTGCTAAATTCCTTATGATCAACTTAAGTCCCGAAGGTTTCTTTATATGCGAAAGTAATATTATGTTTGTATTTTGTTATGATGTCTTGGTCATGTTTGTATTCCGTTTTTATGAGTGTGTTTATCTTATGTTGTTCGAGTAAAAAATTCTCAATTAAACTAATAGTTAATATCCAAAAATTCAAACTTAAAAAAAATGTTTTGATGATAAGAATAAAATATGTAGCTTGTCAAGTCTCAACAATTTGAGTAAAAAAAGCACTATTATTGTTTGTAACTTTGTATCACTCCATGTTGTGTTGCCTTGTGTTTTGGAATTTGGAAGGTAATAATCTCATTAGTTAATGTTGTTGGCATAGTGTATTGGATTCGACAATGATGGAAACGACGCATTGAGTGGTCAAATTAAGTTGCCATCAATCATATCGTAGGTTTAGCTTTCCTAACCTTTTTGTCACATACGCATTTTTTAAACGCATGATGATAAATCAAAGGAGAAGCTAATTTCTCTATTCCAACTAACCTCATGTTCAAAAGTAAGATCTTTTGATATGATTACAAAGAAATATAAGAAAGCATCATCATACACATTTTAACTTAGTCATGAAGTTTGTTTTTCGATTGACTAACTCTCACATGAGCAATACCGAATTTCTATATGATATTTCATAAACTTGGGACGGAAACAACGGTATATATTTTGTATCTCAATAATATATTTTGTATCTCAATAATATAGGTGAAGAAGCACATAATATTTACTTAGAGATAATTCTGGCTCAACTATATGGATATTTTACGTGTATATGTGACGATGTGCCATAGTATTTTTTCAAATCCTACTGCATGTGGAATGATACTTGATCCTTGAAACAGTCGTCACCATGTTCCATAATATCCCCAGAGTGAAACCCATAAACTCAGTATTTTGGATTTTCTGCCGATTGCAAAAGCAATTTCACCATAGAGATCCGATGGTTTCCATGTGGTACTAAGAAGCATCTCAATCCTCTCACTGTTGAGACTTTGAATCAAAACCATTTGTAGGAAAAACGATCTATTTCCACACGAGAAGTATGATATCTAAGCATATATTGCCCAAAATATTACCTCTGTCTATTTCTCCACAACTTATGAAATGTGCAAATCTATTTCCCCACCGAATGAATTGTTCATAAACCTATATATCCACAAATCGGATTTGGATTGGTTAATGATGATTTATTATTTTCAAATGACATCTTAACCACAGTAAACCGTATTACGATCCGATTAAAAACCGAAAGACCCGATTACCCACCGTAAACCAATTCCGTAAACCAAAACAACAAAACTTATTATTTTCTCTTCTCTCTCAAATCAAAATCCCAAAATTGACGAACCCTAAAAAAAATTTCTTTAAAATTGACTCAAATTGGTGATGGATTTAGAGACTACGTGTTAAAGAAACTTGTAAACATCGATTGTAACAAATGATAATCGGATCAATGTTCGATACAAACACGAATCCGTACCTTGAAATTGCTAGATTCTTGAGATAAAAATCAAATCTAACAAGAACAAGATCGAAATCACGAATCCAGAGTTTTACAGAGAAAGAAGAAGAAGTTTCAACAACAATTTTTTCGATTATGATTCTGATGAATGAGTTCGTCTGTTATATCTTCTCTTTCTTCCTCCTATCAGTCCCTTAACTCTTCTTCACTTCTCATTTTTGGCCCACAACTTTTACATCTTCACATTACCACCCCCTCAACTCTCATATCTTCACATTTTCTCCTCCACGTGTCTCTGATTTACCAATTCATATTCCCTATAAGAAATCTCCCCTGTTGAGAGAACCTTGACCTCAAGGTTCATGGAAACGTCTTTTCCTGATCATAAAGTAACTCCCAATGTAGCCTTTTCCCATAGGAATCATAGCGTTTCTCTGGCCAATCCTCCAACAAATAGATGATATTTCTGTTTCCTTACTCTAGTCTTTAGAGTACCAAAAAACTCTCGAACATGGGCGACTTTAAGGCCAAAGAGATCACTTATCTTCAGATAGACATGAGGAATCCTGTTTAAATCACTGATGGCATTCACAGCTCTAGCTATGATGTGTTTCTTGTATGTAAACCACACCAATCTTTGCACAACTTCATCTTTTCCGAAACTGAAACCCAAATACCAAATAAATCTTTGCCCAACGTTCTTTTCAATCTCTGAAGTGTTCTTCATTCCATGTTTGTACTTAAAATACCAGTCTTTGTAAAACTTACTCCACCAAGAATTGGTAAGCAAAATGGTTCGATCAAAACAGTGTAGTACATAAACCACCTTCAGCCCACACACATTCTTCATTGTCTTCCCAAATCTGAATTTCTCTATCGTAGCAACTTGAAATTGTTTCGTATCTTCCATGCTGCTTTGATTTTCACAATCTAAAGAATCAAGGATCACTGAAGAAAACCATCCCCTGTTATTGAACTCGAAGCTCCAGGACTTTGAAAGTTTTCTCTGCATAATTTGTTGCTTCCCGCTTCTTTTCATGAACCTTTGAGCAAACCCATGACGAACACAAACTGATGCTAAGTGTAAATCCGTTGTTTCCTGATATGGAGCAAGCTTCACTTTCCCATTGTCAACAGACTCAACACATCTTTTCTGAAAATGTGAGAACAATGACACTTCTAAACTATAAAAACCAAGCCGCAACGTATGAACTCCTTTATTGTGTGCTCTTATCTTTATTCTTTGTATGTGGATCTCTCGTTGCGGTAGTTCTCCGGTTAAGTTAACCACTTCACACAAACCCACCAAGTCTATATAATCTTAATGCATTCGCTCTTTATGTTCCCAACCATACATTTTGAACACCATCTTTGTCTTGTGATCAGAACCAAAATACATGTGCCGCATCTCATGAAGTTGCAGCAATTTCCTTTCTTTGTACTTGAACTTCCATGATTTGGGAAGCTTGTGCGTCTTTAACCGTGGTGCATCCAACATAAACGTTTTCCCACACCTAAACACTTGGCATCGTTGCAGATTGGAAAAACTCAACAACTCTTCCTTTTTGTTCCCATAAACCAAGTTTTCAGCCTTGTTCTTCCTGGTTATTAGTGTATGGTATCCAAATGCTGGCATGCCACTACTTAATTTCCTATATTTAAACTTGAATTTCCAAGATTTAGGAGACAAACGCAGCTTCCTCCTCTGTTGTAATCTGTATTTTCTAAGGAGCATTCTGTCGAACACGTGGTAGGCACTGATTTTGCCAGTTACATATTCAAAACCAGATTGATTCTGAACTAGATTATTACTCACAACTGGAGATGGCATATCCACATAAACTCCTAGTAATTCAATGCAACTTCTACGGCCAGGTTCCAAGAAAGAGAGTACCTGAAAGTGATATGGAAACATTTCACTTTGATGATGAGACACGTTTGGCCTTGAATCCTCATCTGGAGTCGATCCATCCTCTTGCACTATCGATTCATATACATTCATAACCTCTTTCTCACTTAGATCCTCTTCTCCTTGTTGACAAGGACTTATCAACTGAAATTGTGTAATACAAGAAGTTACCGTATGTGAATCAATGGCCTCATGCGATTCCTGCTCGTGAATGGAGACAACATCGTGAATCAACTCTTGTTGTTGAGTTTCTTGAAACGGTGATGCATTAACCGAATCTGGGAGTTTCTCCGTAACTGTTTCTAACACCATCGACTCTTTTTCTTCAACATCAACCATTGAAGCATCCTCAAGGTCCCTCTATACAAGCCGTATACCCTTATGCTTCAAATGATGAGTAGGAGTCTCTCTCTCATCACAAAATATACACAAACAATTGAATCTTCGCTCATTTGCCTCCTCCCATGAATACGCTAGAGGAATCAACTTGCGTTTGCTTGTCGTTAATTTTTTATTTGATGTTAAAGTTTTTTCCAATTCACTAGTCACCGGTTTCTTGAGTGGAGATTGAGATCTAATCGCAGCTTTTGATACTCCATCTTCAAGAATAAATGCATTTGCTACTGATTTTCCAGCAAGCCTCAAGCGAACACGCTCGAGCAAATCATCGATTTTCTTGTTAGTAGTACCTCGAGAATCTTCGATTTCGCAAACAGTGCTTTTGTTCCTCCATGATTGAAATCGTGCTTCTGCCATTGATTCCGAGGAAAGTGTAGCGTCTGATACCTTTGTTAAAGAAACTTGTAAACATCGATTGTAACAAATGATAATCGGATCAATGTTCGATACAAACACGAATTCGTACCTTGAAATTGCTAGATTCTTGAGCTAAGAATCAAATCTAACAAGAACAAGATCGAAATCACGAATCCAGAGTTTTACAGAGAAAGAAGAAGAAGTTTCAACAACAATTTTTTCGATTATGATTCTGATGAATGAGTTCGTCTAATATATCTTCTCTTTCTTCCTCCTATCTGTCCCTTAACTCTTCTTCACTTCTCATTTCTGGCCCACAACTTTTACATCTTCGCATTACCACCCCTCAACTCTCATATCTTCACATTTTCTCCTCCACGTGTCTCTGATTTACCAATTCATATTCCCTATAACACTACGGTGATAGATTCGGACACGCCAGCTACTGTAACACTAATTAAGGAAGATGCGACGGCTATCGTAACTGTGAATGGTGAAAAAGAGAACAACGGGTATGACGAAGAAGCATAGAAACGCGATGACATAAGCTACTACGAAGAAGCAGAGCAACGAGAAGAGTTTCACATCGAGCAGTTGTTAGAAGAGTATGAGGATGAAGCACCAATCCGCCACGATATTATGCCCGATAGTGACAGCGATGATGAAGAAGATGACAAGGTTAGAGAGATAGTTCGTACATACATCAGTCGGGGTGATGGTAGCTTGTATAAGAAGCAGAAATTCATCAATGGAGTGGCCTTTAAAGAGACAGTTCTGGACTATGCTCTAAGAACAGGCCGAAACCTATGGCAATACATGTATGATATGTTGAAACTTGGGTTTAAATGCGCTGGTGGTAGTGATAAAGAGGGTGAAGTATGCAAATGGCAAGTCTATGCATCACTTCTTCCTAAAAATTCGAAGTGGAAGTTTATCAAGTTTATAGATAAGCATACATGTATCCATAATGGTGAGTGTCAACTGCTTAGGGAACCTGTGATAAGTAGGTTGTTCCTTGATAAGATTATAGAGGAGCCGGACTACTATATGCCTAAGAAGATAGAAGAAATAATCTTGGAAAGGTGGGGAATCACTGTGACTAGGCATCAATGTCAGAATGCTAGGGGTGCAGCACTGAGGTGGATCGCAAAGGAGTATGATCAGCAATTTGCTCGCCTTCAAGACTATGCGGCTGAGATCCTAGTTGCAAATCCTTGTTCAAGTGTTTCGCTAGAGACTGTGAAGAATGATGCAGGTGAAGACGTATTCAACAGATTCTATGTCTGCTTGGATGTCTTAAGAACAACATGGAAACAAACCTGTATGCCATTAATAGGATTATATGGTACATTCATGAAGCATAAGATCAAGGGACAAGTCTTGGTGGCTATGGGTAGAGATGCGGATAATGTTATCTACCCAATATCATGGGCTGTTGTACATGTGGAGAACAAAGATAACTGGATATGGTTTGTGGAGAAGTTGAAAACTGACTTGGGACTAGATGATGGTTTAGGGTATATCATGATCTCAGACCGTCAAAAGGTAAGACTCGCTGATCCTATTTTAGTTTTACAAACATGTAATAATAGAAAATGTGACTTTGTTGTTACCGTTTTTTCTGTGTTTTCCAGGGACTGGTGCTAGCTGTAAAGCAGGTATTACGTGAGATTGAACATAGAAAATGTGTTAAACACATATATGAGAATCTCAAGAAGAAGCATCCTGGAAAAAAGCGGATGAAGCCACTGTTATGGAGCTTGGCATGGAGTTATAACGAAGCATATTTTGATGTAAACCTGGACAAGATTAGGTCCTTTGATGTTAGAGTGCATGAAGATGTTTTGAAGACAAAGCTAAAGACATGGTCTAGAGCCTACTTCGAGCTTGGGAATTTCTGCGAAGATGTTGATAATAATTCAACTGAGTCCTTCAACAACACTATCAACAAGGCAAGAGATATGCCTTTTGTGCCTATGCTTACCATGATAAGCCGGCTTGCAATGGCTTGGATAGCTAGAAGATCTGCTAAATCTTACAGTCATAGTGGTAAATTGTAGTTGTGTTTCTCTTCTAATTATGTGTTTTTCTTTACCTCTTAGTTACACAATCTGTTTTTGGATCAGGTAGATGTACACCATACGTGTCTAAATACCTTCTCAAGGAATACGAAGATGCAAAAAGTTGCAAGGTTACCAGAAGCACAAATGGAGTCTATGAATCTAAGCTCAGTGGATGTGGTCACCGAGTGAACTTGGAGAGGTACACTTGTACGTGTATGAAGTGGGAAGTCCCTGGAATTCCATGTGAGCATGCATATGGAGTGATTCTTACAAAGAAACTACAAGTTGAGGACTATGTCTGCCAGTGGTTTCGGACTGCTATGTGGAGGAGAAACTACACAGATGGGATTGCTCCAACAAGAGGTAAACCATTCTGGCCAAAGACAAAAGAGCCTAATGTCCATGCACCTCTTGAACCAGAAGAAACAGGGAGAAACATGATCACTAAGGCTGACAAGAAGAGGAAGAAAGGTGCGACTGAATCTCCAACCAAAACTCAGCAAAAAGACAAGAAAAGGGTCATGCATTGTAGTGTTTGCAAATCTTCTGAGCACAATTGCAGGTTTCATAAAAAGGTATGTGTTGTGTACTTTAGGATCATGCATTGTGGTGTTCCATGTATCTTATCTCTTGCTTTATTATCTTGTAGAACAAACAAGGCAATGGTAAGGTTTCTCAAGGCTCTCAAGATGAATCTTCTCAAGGAATAGTCACTCAACCTTCTCAAGGAACTCAGTGAAGATGAAACTATAATCGGATTTGTTATCTCTGTTTTAGTACTTTAAGATCATGTAGTAACCTAATCTTTGTTTTGGGAAACATGTAATAGCCTAATCTATGTTTTGTGAACTAATTGGCTTTGTTTCTCGGATGACAATACTACTCTTTTGTTTCGGATAATAGCCTAATCTATCCTTTTTTTTATGTTACATTTGTCTTTGTTTTGGTTCTTTAAAACACGAGAATCGTTTTACTACAAAAGAAAAACAAAAAACAAGAACTAAAACACAAGAACAAATGTAATCGTTTGTACTCAGAAACACCATTGTACTCATAAACACCATAATCGTTTTACAACACAAGAAGAACAAAAAACAAGAAGTAAAACACAAGAACATGATTTAAGACTAAAACACCATCTGCTCAAACTCACAAGACCACACACATACGTTACAAGAATCATCATAGTAGTTTACTAAACCCAATCATGATCATGCACCCAATGAGTACAAGAATCATCATTTTCTTCATGTTACATGATGACTCCATCAAGACAGCTTCGACCTTCTCAAAAACCTCTTTCTCAAGTTTCATAAGGACATTCTCAAACACCATATGCTCAAACTGTTTCTTCTCTCTTGAAACCTCTTTGAGCTCTTTCTCAAATCTCACATTTTTCACTTTCAAAGACTCAATCTCATCTACTAAAGCCGCATTTACCCACTTGAATGTGTGCTCATCATTGATAAGCTACCAAATCACAACATTACAAACATTACAAATCTAAATCGAAACACAAACATACAAACATTCAAAAATATATAAGGATTGGTGTCAGATTATGTACCTTCTGAGCTGCAGCGTATCTACATTGATAGTATCGACGGAAAGGATTTGGGTCGGATTTAGAAATCAATTCTACCATCGTGATTCCACACCAACATCTCTTAGGTATTCTCACAACTCTTCCTCTCACACGGCGACTTGATGTTGAAGACGAAGACCCAAAATTATTCATCTCTCACGGTGTATGTGTCGGAATTGGGAACCAATTTCACAAAATCTCGAGTTTTTGGATTTAGGGTTCTAAGTTTCTTCAATTTGGGAATTTAGGTATATAATACCGTTGGAAGAAGGTTTGGATGAGTTGGGTCGGGTTACAAAGACTCAGGTTTCGTTTTTAATCGGATTGGATTCTGGGTTCGTCGACATTCGGTTATTTTGGTTTGGTCTCCAATTTCCATCATTAACTAATCCAAATCCGATTTGTGGATATATAGGTTTATGAACAATTCATTCGGTGGGGAAATAGATTTGCACATTTCATAAGTTGTGGAGAAATAGACATAGGTAATATTTTGGGCAGTATATGCTTAGATATCATATTTTTCGTGGGGAAATAGATCGTTTTTCCCCATTTGTATCCTACGTAACACATTACCCGATATGCTGAGCCTCAGAATCCAAGAAAAAGCAATTCAAAGCAACGTAGTGACATTTCGGGTTTGGCGGCCTCCGTGGTAGGAGTGATAATAATAGTAGAGATGGTAAGAGAGGAGTAGGACGTGAGAAAGCATGATAGCCATGAAGACTATTGACTCTTCAAAGCCTTTTATGCTTAAGCAAAACTATTTCTTATCAAATGTTATATCTATCACTCATACAAAGAGCCTTTTTTGTATTCAAATTTTCTGAAATTTTGTATTCAAAGGAAATTAATTATGGATTCTTCAAAGTCGAGCAAGAGTTGGACTAAAAAGACGTTAGATTCACTATAAGAAAAAAGGTGTATTGTTACAAAACAATTCTTCACAATACAAAAAATTACGTAGCAATAAAAATATTGTGACAACTTTATGACATTTTGTAAACAGTTACAATAACTTCGTTGCAAATGTTTAGGAGTAACAAAAATGTTACAACAATTGTGACGAAGCTATTTAGTATATATTATCTCACAAACTTCAACGAGATAAAGTAGTGACAAAATTGTAATAACTAGAGACTAAAAATATTGTCACAACAATTGTTGTAATTTGTGACGTTTTTAATGTCTCGATTCCATCTTTAATTTACAGGAAAAGTATAGTTTTAAACCGTCATAGAAAACAACAACAAAAATGTTGTAAGTCTATCACACTTACTAACTAAAACAAAGTTTTAAATCGTCTTTTTGTGATTATTTAGCTAGTATTTTAACGTCTCAATACAAATGATTTTTCAATTAACATTTCATTTTACGTATTTATTGACAAATTAATTATAAAATTCAATTCCTCCTAAAATTAAAAAATATTGTGACAAAAAATACAACTAATGGTAAAAATTACAAACTAAAAACATATAACTACAAAAATCTATAGCACATATATAATTAAAACACATAGTTGGAAGTGCAAAACTTAAACAACAACAAAATAATGTGCTTAGTCGGAGGCCTTCTATCGACTGTCATGGAGGTAGACATTTTGCTCTTCCTATAAAACTCTTGAAATCCCCCTTGTATTAAAACTTTAAATCTATTTCCAACGAACCTCTTTACTTCATCTGCCACTTAAATTCTGCAAGACAAAAAATAAATAATTTAAATCTTATCGCTTAGAAGAACTTGTTCCAATGCTCTGAAATAAACCAAAATTTGATCACTTAGAAACTGAAATTTATAAAAGCAAAATATGAACAATTGCATAGACATATATAATTTAGGACTTTATAAATCAAAGAAGGAGGAAGTTAGTACATGAGAATTTTCAAAAAAAAAAAAAAGTTAGTACATGAGAAATGACAAAGATACAGAGAAGCAAACATGAGATTTGAAAATAGAAAGGAGAAAAACAAAATTTAAAGAAAATACCATGAACTATATAAAGATTTGAATCGGTGAGATTTAAGATGAGATTGATGAGAAGTGTGTAAACGTCATGAAGTTAATGGGAATCCTCTTATTGTTCATCAATGGTGGATTTGAGTATAGAAAAAATGAGAGAGAGGGAAAACGAAAACAAGGTAAGTTGATCTTTAAGAAAATGAGATGGTTTATTTTGTTTCATTTTAAATTAGACTTAACAGTTGTAGAATAAGGTGTTGTAGAAGTTAGAACGTGATTAGAGGGAGAGATTTTCTGGATTTTAGTTGTTAATCATTAACAAACTAGTTTAGCAACAAAACAAAAAAAATCATTAATTAACAATATATATTCCATACGCCATTTGATTTTTACTATTTGTTTCAATAATTGATTTAAGTTGAAATCAGTAACATTTTCATCATCGATAACTAAAAAATAAATTAATATGTCGATATTTTAATTGATGTAAACTGGGTTAATTAGTGTCAAATGTTTTAACCGATACAAGTTAGTATCAATTTTATCCAACATATGTAAAATGAGTAAATAATTACATCATTTTTAGAAATTGAAGCTAAGTTACACAATTAGTATCGTTTTTAATTGATGCAAAATTTCTATCATTTTTTAAAATGGTTTTAACAAAAAATAGTGAATACATCAATTACCTAATTGATGTAAATTCATATATTTGTGTACATTCTTTAAAAGTGATGTAAACTAATCTATAATTGTATCAAATGTAAAGAAGTCAAAAATTATATCAATTATTATAATTGATGTTAAACCACAAAATTTATATCATTTATTAATTGGTAATTTAAAACACACAACATCATTTAATTTTGTGATACTATTTATGTGATGCAATATATATTTTTTTGTAGTGCAATGACGACCGCGTGTGTCGACAAAGGGGAAGAAGATGAGGTTACAGTGGATTTGCATCAGAGGCAAAAACGTATAATAGTAGTTTTGATAGAAAGATGTATAGTCTAAGATAATGAAATAATATATAACATGAAATAATATTCAAGTAATTATTCTTATTCTATACACATCCGATGTATTTTTTGTTATCAATTTTGTTTGTCACAAAAATGTCAAAAATTTGGACGTAGTTTTAGTAGTCATTCTGTATAAAAATACGACAAGATAAGACGTTGTACATCAGTCTTAAGTTGCATCAAAATTACTATACTTTTCGTTATAATTTATAACGATAATTTTTTAGTCACTAATTAGTATTATATAGTTACTGATGCTTAATAACAATCTCGTCATAAACAGTGGCGAATCCAGAAAATAATTTTAGGTGGGTCAATATCTATGAAAATGACAAAAAAAAACATTTATATGTTCAATGGAAAGGATTTGATCTCGGTTGGGAGGTGCAACTCTAAGCAATTTGACCATTTGAGCTACCATTTTCTTCATGTACCCTAGATCAGTTGACCCACCTTTTATATATGTAGATTCACCATTGGTCATAAACTAGTACTTACAAGTTTATCATTAATTCGTTAAAAATAGTGACAACGCATATTGTATTAATACCGTCATCGTTGTCACCGTCATGTTTGAGCTTTTCTTTTTTTTGTAGTGATTGCTTCTACGAGAAATACTTCAAATTTCTCAAATAAAATTCTTTTTTAATATAAATAAAAAAAGTCAAATGAACTACGAAATCATTGTCTCAACTTTACTTTTCATGGCCAAAATAATATGAAAAGCTCAAACATGTGGAATTGATTCAATCTTCCCTGCTATGCCGGAAGATTTAGATATGCTATGGGTTTGAGTGTCACTTCGATTTTGATCTCTAGGCACTCTGGTTCAGTGAAAATTTCTTGAAGAACCCTTTGAACCCCAACAATGACTCTTCCAGTAATCAACTCTATATATACAAGAAATGTATGATTCATGATAGGTCAAAAACAAATTATAACTCAAGAGTTCAGTTTTACCATTGTACACATCGAGGTTATGTCGCCTCTCTTCATATGTTGTAGCCTCAGTGAGATATGTCGTCAGGCCAACAACAAAAGGCTTTCTGCATTGGAACTCGTACAACGCAACATATTGCGGCCCATACGAAACACACATTGTTAGGTCTGGGAACCACGATCTAATTGTAAAGAACTGTTCGTAATCGCCGACGGTGGACCGCTGTTCAGAATCGGCACCGCCACCAACTCTGGGGTTAGTTCTGGCGTTCTGTATATCAGCGCCAACGGAGTAGTTGTTTCCAGCAAATACCTTCTCCTGAAGTGGTCAATAAGTGATTCCATGCCGTCACTGTTACCAACGTTAACCGAGAACCTTAGATCGGAAGTTTCACTACAAAATTCTCAACGGCCGTACGATGTGATTATCCAATCTCCTCTTAGTAACCGTACTAAGCTACTCATTTGTGGAGATGATAAGAAAATCATTAGATTCGCAGGTACAGAACATAAATGGAGAATTAAATTGTCTAAAAGTTTTGATTTTAAGGATTAAATACTACGAAAGAGAAAGAACATGTTAAATGTTCTTCGAATGTTTATAGAGTAAAGTGAGAGCTTTGGGTTTTTGCTATTTATGATGTCTAACTTGAAAGGCAAAGACTGTGGTCCTACCTTGACGATGATCTTATAAAGATTTCTTTACGGATTGTGTTAGTTGTCAACGAAATAAGATTTTAAAGATTAAATGCTAAGGAAGCTTTGTTGTACTGAAGATGGTGCAAAGCTTTATCCGTCGGTTATATCCTTATATAGAGAAATATTAGGGTTACGACTATATACACAAAAGTTACATATACTTGTATGGCACTTCTCGAGGTTAAGGGTATTGAGAACGCGCCTCCTGACACATCCAAAATTTGTCGTTTCCAGATATTTGTCAGGGATGCTATAAAAAGTAATGAGTACCCTACATATTTCCACTAAAACCTATAGATTTACGAAATCTCCATTATGAAAGTGGTAAAGATATTTTGTGGGTGTTTTCGTCATTTCATATTAAGCTGGAGATAATCATAACAATTTTCCGATTGTTTACACTCTCATGCAAATTAAATATCTTTCTATCTTTTTCTAGCTAGTTATCCTTTTTTTTCTTATATATATGAATGATAACGAGTCATACCCTAATTGAAAAAGCATTTAGAGCATGTGCATTGGAGACATTTATGATAGATGTCTAAAATATTTTATAATTAAATTTTATTAAATTTTATTTTTAAGACATTTATGATTAATGATCCCTCTATTGTAAACATCTAATGTTGAGGGTGTAAAATAAAAATATATTTATAATTCATTTAGAAGAACCATCTCATGGAGCAACGACAAAAACATTTCACATTCTGCACTCACAAAAGCAATTACAGGTTATTACAATAGTAAGAAAAACAAGAAGAGAAAAGAATCAAAAACATGTAAGGCTTAAGAATGATATTTACATTCCCAGAAGCTCAAATTTCTCATCCACAGATGGAGCACTGAACTTACGAACAAACTCGATTATGTCACGCTTCAGCCGTAGTCCTCTATTGTCAACCAAGTGTTAGTAAGCACACACAATAAAACAGAACCAATAAAAAAGTATACCAAGAGGTGCCACTAAGTCAAACATTTGCATGGAAAATCAGAGCTAGCAAATTTGGCATGGTTATTATCTCTGCTAGGTTATTAGGGTCCTGAATCTGATTTTGCAGTTATTAACCATCTGTGCTACACAGGTTACCCTGAGCTGAGATTCATACCTGGGATTGAAAGTGAACTTCTGCCAATGAGTTAGTAGTGGTTTGTCCAACCTGTTTCCCTGAAAATAACACAGAAAATTCAATTCAAATCCTCAGCGTTCTCGATATAAAGCATCAATCATATGATGCAGAAAACAGTTTGTTCTTGATATTAACTATTAAATTCATACTGCAACATTGTTGAAGAACAGGACTGAGTTGGTTTTTAAAAGGATCATTCAATTAGATTATTATATAGCTGAACTACGATTCATATGCAAAAGCTGTATATGGCAGATTCAAAGATATCGAACAAGAACTAAAGCTTAGAATGTTTTTTCTTCTTTCTAAGTCTTTGGTGAATTAAGAAATGAGTAAGCATTTAGAACAAATACAATAGTAAGCAAAAGTCTTAATGGGATCGTTGGTGACAAAAACCATACCAGTTTAGTAAGGAAGGCTTGCTCAAAGCAATTAGCTTCTCCTTTTGGGCAAATTTTCTCATAAATTACCAACGACAAGTTTTTATGACGACATAAACTTCATAATTCAGAATCACAAGAGAAAGAAATTTACCTTCAACATCCAGATCACCACATCCAACAACTCAGAGGTCTTCCTCTTATTACTTGATTGCACTCACCACCCAAAGTCAGCAATTTTCAACCTTCCATGCATATATATGACAATATTAATGACATAAATCCTAAGCTTTCGATGCGCAAACTATAACCATACATACATATATACCTCACAATCGAGTAAAAGGCTACGAAAACCATAACTATACAATACATACCTCATGATCGAGCAACAAGTTTTCAGGTTTGATATCTCTATGAATCACACATTTTCCATGACAATAAGCCAACGCCTGACTTAGACTCGAAATGTACTGAAAAAAATCGAGTAAACCCGTCAAGAATAAGCCATCGATTTCTCCACAAGAAGCAAGTTTATCAGTAAGTCAAAACATTTTTTGCACAGTTTTCAAGCAAATACGCTTGATAAGTTACATCATTTGAGAAGCATACACAATCAACATTGCAACAAAACCATTCAAGCGAAGTGAGCGCGAGAAAGACTCACTTTCAACGCAACAATGAATTTACTCTACACAAACACAGAAACAGTTAAATTCATAAATTAGATCTCACATAAACAAAGATCTCTACACTAATCGGATAATACCAGAAGAAAATTTGATAAATAGTGAAGAGAATCGAAGTACCTTGACTTCACGAGCGAGATAGACTCTACCGAATTTGCCTTTACCTAGCGGTCTTCCGATTTCGAAATCTGCCATTGACCATGGCTTGTTCGGATCTCTAGCGTAAGATTCCAGCGATTTGGACTCCATTTTTCCTGAAGAAAGAGAGAGGAAGAGGAAAAGTGGATCTGCGGTACAAACACGAAACCCTGATTTTTTCCTCTCTGATTATTTTCTTCCAGCCAATCCGGATTAGCCACGTTAGCGTCTCTAATTAAACAAAATGGATTATATATTAGACACTTTTAATGGGTTTTAGACCCAATAATATGAGTTTAATAAGTATTTATGTTTTAGATCCAATAATAAGATCTTATTGGGTTTGCAATGCAGATGCTCTTATTGTTTGTATCAAACTACTTCATGTTGTGTTGCCTTGTTTTTTGGAATTTGGAAGATAATAATCTCATTAATTGAATAACGTTGTTGGCATAGTGTATTGGATTGGACAATGATGGAAACGAGTGGTCAAATTAAGTTGCCGTCAATCATATCGTATAGATTTAGCTTATCAACTTTTTGTTCCCTGTACATTTTTGAAACACATAACGAAGAATCTCTCTATTCCAACTAACTTCATGTTCAAAAGTATTAGAGCGTCCACAACAATGAAAAATAGTAATTCAAACGCTAAAAGAAACGTCTCAACCAATTTAGATATTTGAGACTTTCATTTGTCTCTCTCCTCCTTTATCTATTATTTATTAATTATTTAACATATGAAACCAACTAAAAACTGATTGTTGTGGATGCTCTTAGAGCATCAGTAACGGTGAATCACTCACCAAAGCTTGTTACAAATATTATATTAATACTTTTTATATATATTTAAATTAAATAAATAACAAAAAAATGATGAGTCAATCAAAATAAAACATTTGGATGAAGAGTCTTGTTCTAATTTATTTGAGTCTCTCTCTTCCGAGACTTTCTACTTTTCTTTCTTCCTTTTGTTATTTTTCTCATTTATTTTTATTAATTTAAATGATTTGATACTCACTAAATTTCATGGTTAAAGATGCCCTTAGAACATCCTTAATGGTGATTTATTTAGGATGTCTTCAATTAAACAAATAATAAATATAAAGAAACTTGAGAAAGAGAAACATCATTTGGTTCTTTGCATAGAAACTAAAGAAATATTTTTCCAAAGTTATTCCCAAATTCTTGTTTTTTATTAGTCTTTTTTTCATTTTCAATTTAATCTTTAATTTTTTATTTGTTTAGAACCTTTTACCCCATATCACTAAGAAATACAAGGAAGCATCATCGTAAACGTTTCCAACTTCGTCATAAAATTTGTGGGCCTATCGCTCAATGGATCTAAGCCTACTAGTGTTCGTCACATAGGCCCAATAGTTTTACTTGACCATAACGAAAACTAGTGTGATTAAAAACAAAATTATAAGGTTTCCTCTCTCTCTCTCGCAACTAGTCGCCGAAGAAGAAAGAGGTAGCATCAATGGCAGCTAGGTTTCAGAGTTTGAGACGGGCTTTGTCTCTCTACCGCAGTATCCAACAACCTCGGATTCCTTTGTCTCAAGGTATCATCTTGCTCTTCTCAACTCTCGGAATCTTCCCAAATCTTTTTTCCCGATTTAGCCGCGGGAATCATAATTTTTTGATTTTTGCTCTGTTTCGAATGTGTTTTCGAGTTATTGAACAGAATACGATAGTGTTTCAATGAGCAGTAATACTTGTTGATGTGGAAATGTATTATTCTTTGTCCTCCTTGTGAAAATTAGAGTATGATATAATATAAAAATTTGAGCTTTAGAGTTTTTCCAAGCTCGATTTTCAATCGAAAGTAACAGGTAGCTTAAAATTGTAGGAGTTGTAATTTATACTTGCGTTGATGTTTTTGGGTAAACAAAATTGGTGAATTTAGTTGAGAATCATGATGAAGTTGTGGTTTTTAGTTTCCTATGGAATGCCAACATGATTAGCAGAGATGTGTAGAAGAGGAGAAAGAAAAAGGGTCTTGGGTTTTGATGTTTGATTCTACACTATAATGAGATTGTATAAATACACTAAACAGGGAGGTTGGGTAATAGTTTTGTGGGAGATTTTGGTATTGGGTTGTTTTGGTAGCCTTAAGGCTTTTGGGAACATTTGTGATGATGAATGCGCCTTTGCTTTGTTACTTTTTTGAGCTAGAGAAAGCCAATGAAACTGAAGTAACGAGTGCGCTTTTGAGTTCATTGTCTTACAACATATCTAGGCTTTTTAGCAGGACACTGGTTAAGTTTTTGAGTTTGGTTTATTTCGTCCTTGGCTAAGATTTGATGGCATGGATTAAGTTAGTATTCAAATAATCATTGTTTGCATCTCTGTCTGGTCATTCTTCTCTTGATTTGAGCTTTTATGCAAACACTCAATTTGTGAATTGTGACCGCTCTTCCCTTGCTGCTTCGAAACTGCAAATCCATGTGTCACCAATACTTACATCTATGGTCTATTCAAAATGAAGTTGAGTTATAAGATATATAATTGGTGCAACAAACAATATTCGAGAAGGGTCCAATGATGCCTTGTTATGGTACTGACTGTAATATATCGTCAAACATTTAATGGGTCTTTCTCAGTTTTCATTTTTGAAAATATTCTCAACAGATAAGTTGTGGCAATCAAAGTCTTTCTTCAGCAGAGAGAATAGATATGGGAGCTTACTTCAGAGACAATTCTGTGTATCCCGTGAGGTTCTTGAAGCTTCCGTGACCAATGGCTGCAACTCTTCAAACTGTGCTACTGAATTGGCCAAAGCTCCCTCCCCTGTAACAGCCTCTGAGGATATGATTGTGAAGTACAAGTCCCAGTTGAAAATAAACCCGAGGCATGACTTCATGATGGTCTTTACTTGCAAGGTCTGTGAGACGAGATCTATGAAGATGGCAAGCCGAGAATCATATGAGAACGGCGTTGTGGTGGTACGATGTGGAGGGTGTGATAATCTACATTTGATTGCAGACCGTCGTGGTTGGTTTGGAGAACCGGGAAGCGTGGAGGACTTTCTAGCTGCTCAAGGGGAAGAATTCAAGAAAGAATCCATGGATTCTCTTAACCTTACATTTGAAGATTTAGCTGGAGAGAAAATGTCCAAAGAATAGAGAGAGAGAGAGATAGAGAGCTCTTTCTTTGCTTATGCTAATGTAACCACTATGTAACAAACCTTCACATTATGCCCAAGTATCTTTTTTTCTGATGGTTCACTGTTTGGTATAATCAAAATGCAGAAAAGTGTGTTTGGAATGTTTCATATAGAATAAAATGTCCATTGATTTAGGACAAAAACAAAATCACATAAGAAACCAAATGGTCTATAAATAGTTGTCTTTTGTTTTTGTTCTAATGACAATTTTAGGAGCTTAACTTCTCAATGATCATTGCAAGAGCTGAATATGTGCCAATAACTGAACATACTGCTCCTACTGTCATAATGAAGACACATATCACCACCTGCAAACACACCACAAATATTATCAAGAAAGGATATGCATAATAAGCACCAAATAGACATCAAAGATTTAGAGTGGACATTTGGTTCTTCAGTTTTTCCGGTTTAGAGAGATATATACCAAAGTTGTCTTCAACATCAATTTTGTTCTGTTATCACAAGTGAAGAACGTATACCTGTGTAGGAGTTACATTCCTCCTTAAGATGCTCAAGAAACAAGCTGGGGGTAGTATCAACGTCTGTGTCCAGAAACACAAATATCATAAGAAAAATGTAAATATGAATTTGCTTGTTGCATAACCAGAAAACAATATGTATAACTTACAATGAGCATTGTCAAGAATGATCCAATCAATGACATGACAAGGCCTGCAAGAATTCTTGAGTGTCAATAATCATCATAGAAAGTATGTATAATTGCAAAAGAAGTAACACTTTTTAGATTTTTTGAGTGTGCTTACCGAAGAAGGGAATCGCAAGACCAACCAGTAGAGTAGATATGGCCAATGCGCTTCTAATGGCGATTGAATACAACCGTGACTTCCCATGGTTTGATGGTAGTAACTCCTCAAGACTCATTGCAACTGGAGATAATGTCAAAGCATATGTGCTTTCTTTCTATTAAGGTCACACAATTTCGCAGTTTTCGTAGATAAGAACATATATAAGCTTATGGAAAATTAAAGTGAATAGTTTCTTTGAAAAGGATATTTGGTAAATGGATTGACTACCTGCAAAATGGTTTAAAGAAACGTCAATAAATAAGCAAATGTTATGGTCTTGTGCTATGCGATCAATGATAAATTCTCTAACAATGATAGATATGCTTATTGTAGAGTATTTTAGAGCTTAAAACTTACAAATAAAGCTAGCAAAACTAGTCTAAATATTAGAGCTTCCTATAAAGTTCAATGAAAAAAGCTTACCGTTGTCCACAAAGCAATCTTAGATGCAACCAATTCTTGAGGCAGGTTAAGAGTAAACTGTGATTTTGTTGATTCTCCAAACATGCTATATCCCATAACAGCAACACCGGCATACATCACAGTACAAATTCCGAAACTACAAAAACATCGAAAAATCTTTGAAAAATGTAACGTAGAGTTTTCAAAGTATTTGTAATGTCTTTATAAGCTTACCATGTCAAAAGAACAGTAGTAAACTGAGAGGGTTTGGCCATTGAAGTATAAATGTTTGGGAAAACACCATGTCCTGAGTAACAATAACCATAGAGTCCTACAGAAACCGGTAATGTTGCTAGGTTTAGAGGAGTTCCTTTGCTATGAATCCCAACATCATCAACCAAACCAAGCCAAAACAAGGAAAAAACCACCATCACTGATGCAATCACTCCTCCAGCTGCAAAATTAAGGATATTATCAATTATAACCGAAACTGAACCATAACATTCTTCTTTTATACTGACCCAAAACCGAATAAACTGAAATTCATTTTTTTAAAAATTTACAAATCAAAATTCATTAAAAATTATATTTTTAATTAAATGAGATACCAAAAAATGTTTTTGAGTAGACAATATATAATGTCAATAAAAATTAGGATTTTTAATGAAAAAACCCTTCAAATATAGTTTGATCCATTTTAAACCCCTCAAGTATTAAATTAATGATAAAACTCCTCATGTATTAGTCTGTTAATGAATAATCCCCTCCGTCTACCCACACGTTAAAACCTTGAACTACCGGACATTAAAATATAACTCTACGTTTTGTCTCTAAAAACACGACATAATGTTTGCACAAAATCCCAAATTTAAGAGTTCTTCCCATCGATGGACTTAAGTTCTAAAATACTTAGGAAGTATTGGACCATTAACAATTATGTTGAGCCCTGCAGAAAATTTTAGTTTCAGAGACAAGATATGCTGCTTTGGTTGCAGTTTTAGAGAGAAGAAAAAAATAGTTGCAACATGAAATTCTCAAAACAATAACATTGTGTAAAATCTAATTTAAGTTTAGTTTAGAATAGAAAGCGTAAATATGAATAATGTATTACCTCGTCATCTTGCAAGGTAAAGACGAATTATATCTTCTTAAGCAAATTGCAGTTTGCTCGATTTTGGTTTTAATCTGAACAATCAAATCTTTTTTAATCTCTCTTAATCGACCTTTGCCATTTAGGGTTTATTGCGTGTCGATTTTTAGAGCCAAAACGTAGAATTATAATTTAATATCAGGTGGTTTAAAGTCTTAACGTCAGTGTAGACGGAGGGGGTTATTTATTAACAGACTAATACATGAGGGGTTTTATCATTAATCTTATATTTGAGGGGTTTAAAATGGATCAAACTACACTTGAGGGTTTTTTTCATTAAAAACCCTAAAAATTACTTAAATTATTTACAATACCTGAAATGTAACTTAGTACACTAAGATCTCGAAGCCAAACGGTTGGGAGAACAGCGAGGATGGTAAGCAGAGAAAATAGATGAGGTGCATCTAAGTGAAACCCTCCAATATTGAGACCAGCATTTGGAAATAGTGAAGAAAGATTATCACTTTCCAATATTATGTATTCAACACTCATAGCCTGCAAAGAGAGAACATAGAAGAAACATATCAAATCTGTAACTTTATCATATCAATAGGAACATTCATATATAATTCCTCTCAGGACAACTTTTTTTGTCTTATATTTGCAGTAACATTTCAGTATTATGTGGTTGATTATTTTCAATATACTCAAAAACCAAATATATGAAACAAAAGAGAGGGAGACACTATGGACCCTGGGCAAAGGTCTTGTCTACTACTCCATGTGGTCCCTTAAAAACGGATTTTGACTTGAGATCAATTTTATATACTTATCTTGAATACACAAAAATGTATTTTGTCTTCATTTGTATAATATAGAGTAAACTATTGGAGGAATTGCAAGTTGTACTTACATATAGCTCCATATAGAGTATTATCTGCAATCAAAATTAAAAAAGAGGAATATAGTTATAAAATATGACATTATTAATGATAATAAACCTCAAATGTACAATGTATAGGTAAAATTTCCCTACTTACAGAGACAAGGATCCGGCCAGTGGTACCAAAAGCGGCGTGGCCAATATCCGGATAGGTTTGGAGGTCGGGGTGGCTATCGAGGCAGTAACGCAAAAGCAATCCAGTGTAAAAACAAAGAATACCAAATGCAAATAGAATGAGAAGTCCCAACCATCCTCCTTCCTTCACAGCATATGGTGTTGACAATATTCCAACCCCACATAGAACATTCACTCCTGCAGATAATGATCTTATGTCGTCACTCAGGGTTGAATGGTGACAACGGATTAGTCAGACGGTTTTTTTGGTTCACCATTCACAAGTTTTTGATAGTATTGTCTATAGTGGACATGTTCAATATTATAAAAACGGACTAGAGTATTCTATTTTCTAGACGTACATAAAAAAACAGAACGGACTACTATTTTTTCTTTTGTCCCGAAAGATTTTGTTTGTTTTTGCATATCGGATCATAATTAACGAATGGTAACTAAAAAAAACATTCTTCCACCATTAACATTTTTAACCAAGAACTCACCATTAAGAACAGCTTGTCCAAATGAGCTATCATTGGAGATTCCCATTTCATGATGCCCCGTGAATGATGGTTTCGAAGGAAGCAGCGAATGCGAGCTATGTTTATGCTTCGGTGGTGCTTCTTCATCTCTGTGTGGTGATGATACTAACAGAGGGTTTGTAACAGAATGAGTAGGTAATGTCTCTGGAGTATGTCTTCTTGTTAGTGTTGAGGACATGAAAGAGCTTCCTAATCTTGACATTGGAGAAGTACCAAGAAAACCCAAATTGGGAGATGGTATTGGTACACTTCCAAACATATCAATGGATTGCCTAAAACATTAATTAATGGTTAGGATCCAAATCCAAAAATGTTTGTAAATTTTGAGAAGTGCTTATATTAGATTATACTATACATGTACATACCTGTAACTCTTTGGCCATGCCGTTGAGTATGAGCTTGGCTTAGACTGGTTATGGTTTTGATTGTGAGCGTCAGAACAATCAGAAATGGTACCATCATCATCTTCTTCGTACAAGTTTTTTCTCTCGTCATCTTCCTCATCACTCTCAATGTAAAGGCTCTGATTCGAAGCAGAGTTATTCATTTTCTTTGAGAGAAAAAAAGAAAGAAAGCTATTCAGATTTCAAAGAGACCTTAAATCACAAAAGAAAACAAAAACTGAAGCAGAAAGGGCAAACGAATAACCGGTCGAGGACAACGATAGGTGTAAAGAGCCGATAAAACTTGAGCCATTTGACTCTTTCAATATATATCAAAGTTAACCATGGTTAAGTCAAGTTCGTTAACTATAGTTGATGTGTTTAGGAATATTTGGATGCATGCATATGTTACCATTATACAATCATAATCGACGCATTATCCTTTTACAAACTAATTTGATATGTTAAAACAGTCGAGATTTTCATGTGTTACAATGTATTATTTTTAAATTTTACATATATGATATCATAAACAGAAACAATGAATTTTCATTTTGTTCTATATGTGAAAACCACAAGTGGTGATGATTGAAATTACCCAAATATCCTCTTAAATAATTTATTTTTAAATAAAACTAAAATTCACTTAATGAATATTCTATTCTTGTTATATAAAAACGTCGCAATTAACATAATCGTGACATGGGTTAATTAACATAATCAAATAAGTCTTATTAAAGAAGCAGACTTATTATTTGTTTCTTATTTGATTTTGCCACATGTCAAATAAGTCTTCATTTAAATAAAAAAGTTTTACAATTTTTGATGCATTAAACTTTATAAAATAGGATGAGAGATCACTAAGAATGTATATATGTATAAGATAATAATTTTTCTTTTTTGTGGTATGAAAATATAGAGTCTTTTATATTATTTGTATAACACCAAAACAAATTGCGAAGAAAATTCTATTGGCAAGTGTAGAACCACGTCCACAAGGTGTGCATGTGTATCTGTTTGTGTTTTATTTGGAAAATTCTTTATGTTAGAACGGCAATGATTCAACCGTATCTCGAAACCACAACTCAAGAACATGACCATATTTTGTTATCAAAAGCAAAAAAGAACATGCCCACATTTAATCTCTTTTTATTCGCCGCTTCCAACTATATATATCCTCGCAACCTTAGTACTGTTTGGGATTATATTCAATTATTTTCCAAGTATATAGATTTAGCACGTGCTTAGATTTTTGGGATTTACTCATTGGATATGATTCATGATGGGCTCATGTTTATCTGTGCAGTATGCAAAAGAAGTTTGACATGCAAGCATGAAGCACCCATCACCAAATTATTTTTATGGAGTCTAGTGTCTGATTATTCGTAGGTAAAACTTATAATAAAACTGATGTAAATAAGATGACAAAAAAAAAAAAACTTCACTAGTTCTGGACCTTCCGGTGGTAAGAGCATCTTCAACGGTATCTCATCAAATATAATATTAAATTTCAAAATTTATTTATTTTGTGTATATAATTAAATTTTAGTCACTAAAAATATTCCAATCAATCATATGATGACATTTGCGGAAAAACTTCCCCTCAAAGTTTTTCAATTGGGAATCCCATTTTATCATCTTTCTTAATTTATTTTGGTGAGAAATTCTCTTAAAACCCTCCCCCAATTAGGGGTGCTCTATCCCAATGTTTGCTGGAAATTATTTTCACATGAATAGTCTATTATTAGATCTAGTTTTTTTTTTTTTTTGATAAACAAGTCTATTAGGTCTAGTTCTAACGATGAATAAAACTCTAGCTCTCAAATATGACAAACACATAACTAATATTTTGATCAGAGACTAATTCGTTTCCTTAATTTAATTATTTTTATCATTTTTAGTCAGAAAAACATGAAATATAGATTGTGAAAAATTGGGGAATCTCGAAAGATTGATGTTAGTGGAATGAGTTTTGAATCGTTCATGTAATTTGTCTTTGTTCGACCATTTTATAAAAGGGAATGATTTGTGTTTCAATTCTTTCGTTGAGGTTTGTAGATTCAGATGTCAAGCTAGCTTTGTGACAAAAAAAGAGGATGTCAAGCTAGCTTGATTCAGTACTCGAAAGTCGGAAAATTGCTTTGTAGGAGGGTTATATCAAAGAGATTGAAGATCATCAGACTATACAAAGAATTTGAATGTTACAAGTACGAATGATTTAATGAGAAAATGTAATGAATCCATAGTGATTTTAAAGATTTCAATTTAATTGGTGCTTTATAATCTTTTACCGCAAAAATTCTCAAGAAAATATCACATATACATTCGTCAAGTCCTATGTATATTGTATATAAATTCTTCTCCCAAGTTGTAAAAACTAGATTTCGTTACACTTGTTTACTAGTAAAAACAACCGATGCAATTTGATTTAAAGGTTATATAAAGTTTTAATCATGTAGATACAAATTTTGTTGGAACGTTTTTATTAAAATATAAGGCCTTTAGGCTTTATTAAAAATATCTTGTTGAAGAGAAATATGTATTAAGTCTGTGGACTAAATAAAAAATTAGAGTAAATAAAAGAGATGTGTATAAATTTGATCCACATCTCTTATGCGTAAAATATTAATCTAATATATAATAGAGGAAGCTCATGTTATAGTTTAAAACATGAAGCTTGGGTGGAGATAAAACTCACGCGAGCCAAACCGGACTGAACCGAATCTAACCGGGAATGAGCGTGGGCGTGCTGTGTCCATCAATACTGACCATTATTTCACCTATTAACTCATAAAACGTTACAAACGTTTAGAATTCGAAATCACTCCTTAGGTTATAAATATGACATCTCTGATTCTCATTCTACTAACTCAGAAACGAAAAAAAAAAAAGCTATCCAGCAATCTCACTCAAAAGTAAGTTTGTATCTTGAGAGTATCGTAGGTGTTCAGTTCGTTAGAACCGTGATTTGAGTGGTTGCAAATACGGTTGATTTGTGGTTGTATCATGGGATCTTTGAATCAGTCATCTCGTCGCACTACCGGATGATTCAAAGAGTTAATGAAAGAGATTCGTCTCGCCTCCGCAACTCTCTTCTTCTCTTAAACGTTTTTCTTATCATAGTTTATCACTGATTCGTAGTGTTCCATAATTTTGGTCATACAAATTTGAAATAGATTTTTTCTCGAGCAAAATATCTCAAAAGCTTGTAAGCGAGACATGGGACAAGTGGCAGTAAGGACAACTCGTTCATCTAACCGGTAAGCGGACCAACATTAGACATGAGATTATGATTTACAATCTTTGACATGTCAGCATTCAGCCACATGGTGTTCTCTTATTGGTTTACATGGCTACATCTCAGATTATGTAGTTGTAGTGCCAGAGAGAAGATCTAATACTTTAGATTGGCCTTTAAGATCGAATTAGGTGTACAATTAGATTCTCCCAATCTCTTCCCATTTTCTGTCCGTAGTTTCATTGTATATCCACGTTGGAGATACAAAAATTCCCGGTTATAAAAAGCAAAATGTTATCTTCCCTAATTATGCATTGACTAACTATTGTATATTCTAAGTTTCTGTTTGAGTAAGTAGTCTTGCAAACTAAACCATCTCTAGTTTCGGGTATTTATTTTTTAATGTATATTTTTTGTTAACTTTTTATGTAATAGTCTACGTATTTCTTTGACCAAAAAAAAGTCTACGTATTTCTTTATGTCATTTTTTCCTTTTAAAAAAATCGAATAGGCTGGAAAAATCAAATAGTGACGTGGAATTTTGGCTTGGGAAATCAAAGTGTAAGAGAAGGTTTGGAGTAATGAGAAGCACGAGCATTATGAAAAAGTGTTCTTTATGAGTTGTTCTATTTCAACGTCGACCACGCAAGGATACACATACGTATCTTGGTCAATGCAAACACCACAACCAAACACACACACACACATGATAGACATATATATATATATATATCTTCCTCATCAAGCATAAAGAATACAAGAAATTATAGAGCAAAGGTTGATAGCTAAATCCAGCAAATGCCGAGTCACATTTCCTTCGCCGTGTTGTTCTATATCTTTATTTTCTTCTTTTCTCCCCAAACAATCTTTGTCCGTGCATCAAGGCCCTTATTGGAGTCCAACAAGCCGGGCCAACCAAGCTTCAATACAGTTTACACAAGCGGTACCAAACAAGGTGCATTTCGTGGTGGAGCGATAACCGATTGCCTCCCAAAGGGAGTTCGCTTCAATTCGGCTCCTAGCCGCTATATAAACAACCATGCTTTAGGTTCAACCCTTTGTTCTACAACAGAGAAAGTCATTCCTAAACCATAAAGTAATGAACTCCTCTAACATCTCATGTGTTTGTATGCATGTATTTGTATATTTCACATATTTATTTTCTCTCTATGCTTGGGTTGTTTCTTGAAAAACCCATGTGTGTATTCGTTAATTAATTGTGTTTGTATCCTTTTGTTTTATACATAAGATTGTGTTTGTATTCTTGTGTGTAATATTTTAGCAAGATATATCATATATGAAAGAAAGAAAACAAAAGTGAATCTATACTATATATGTAGTTGTTGTTTAGAGAATTAATCATCAAACTCGGATTCTTTTTTTTGGTTGCTAAAAATCAAACTCGGATTCTTACGATTTCTATTCCTTTTAGCATTTACATGCATGTAAATATGCTTTAAGGAAACTTTAAAAGAGAAACAACATATAACATTAGATATCAAAAAAAAAAAAAAAAACATATAACATTTTTCATTTCTCACAACAAAACTCGAGTTTATTGAACTTGGTCCCAATTTTTGGATTACCGCAAACGGTCCCATCAGAATCATGGCTGCACAACCACACAAAGACACAAATTTTCTTCAATCATCATGTTAATCATCCATATATCCGGAAGCGCACACATATCGCTATAATGTAAAAGTGTTTTATATTTTGCTCCTAATTGCAATGGATAAGTGTGAGATGTTTACAATAAGTTTCAGAGCAAAAATCAACTTGATATTTTCATTTTTTTTGTCGAAAGTTACTACTTCATCAATTGAAAAATTAAGCAATAATGATTTATCGTGTACAACGGACGAATATAAGTAGTTACATGCAACTCAAAAAACCTCTACGGACCACACGAATAACATTATCTCTTGCAACACATAAACACAATATATTTTACTTGAATGGTCCTCACAATAGAATCCACTATAGAAATTTTACTTGAATGATGCTCACAATAGATAACTCTATTAATACATAGAATGATGATGAATTTTTTTATTTGAAATGCGTCTGATAATATTTTTTTTATAAAAAAAAAATGTATTTGATTGGAAATCAAACCACTAATCATTTGATCAACCAATTAGATCAATTGTATCTTAATTAATAATATTCATTATTGCTCAATAATTTACATTATTATTCACTAATAAATTTTTGTCAATTATTTTTCTGTTTTTTAAATGCAATATTCTTAAAAAAATGTTTATAACTTTTTGGAAAAAACCCATATATAAAAAAAGTGTTTGGAAATTGGTTATGACTTGATAAAAAAAAAAAGAACGTTTAAAATATACAAAAACTCAATAATCGTTGGGAAAGTCAAGGACGATCACAATCATCGACTCGAAAATTTCTTCTTCTTCTAGCGACGCCTAAAAACTTGGATACGATCTCTCTGAGCTGCAAATTTCTATAATCTCATCACTTTTCATATTTAGGGATAAGCTATGGGATGTGCTGCTTCTCTTCCAGGCAAGTTTTCTTTACATTTCCATTTCTCTGTTTGTTGAATTGATTCTCAGTGATGGAATCAAAAGTGAGTCTTTATTCGTAATACCCTCGAAAAATCTCATCACCAATTTCAATATCGAAATCATTAGGGTTTGAATTTAAAGGTTCTCGAAATTGGGGATTTTTGATGATTGGGGTTAGGGTTTCCGTGTAAAGAAATCATTTTTATTGAGATTATGTGTGTTTGTGTTGCAGATAGAAACTCTGGAACGTTAAGTGGTCTTAACAGTTCAGAGAATGCAGTTCCTTCAGATGCCAAAAATCTACGCGTAAAGGTGCCATTTTTGTGTTTTTTTTGTTTTAGCTCTCGTTTGAAGAATGTTGAATCTCATTGTGATAGCTTAGAAAGTTCATGTTTTTGTGATCTATATGATCTTGCTTTACATTTGATTGTTCACATCTCTGAAAGTATAATTTTTTTTATCATGGGTCTTAAACTATGCATGTTGTAAGATGTGGAAAAGCCTAGTGAAGCTTTTAGTGGAGCCTGGAAGTTTTGCTTAGTATAAGAACATATAAATGATACGTTTTGCTTTATATTAATTAGAACTACTTTTGAAACTTTTTATGCTACTGAAAGGAGTTGATTTCGATTATTTCACCTCTCTTTTTGTTGCCCAACATTATTTTCAGCTGTGTAGTATAGTTGGTGTCAACTTTGAGCAAGATAATCCGCTCTAACTTTTGGTTTTACTTGAATGCAGTTAGTTCTATTAGGAGATTCTGGTGTAGGTAAAAGCTGTATTGTCCTTCGATTTGTTCGTGGTCAGTTTGATGCAACATCTAAGGTACGTAAAACCTGGCTATCTAATCGTAGCGTATTCTTATCTGCTATTGAATCTCAAAACTATTAGTTATGTATCAGGTAACTGTTGGAGCTTCGTTCTTGTCCCAAACAATAGCCTTGCAAGACTCTACCACAGTGAAGTTTGAAATATGGGATACTGCAGGGCAGGAGAGGTGTTAAACCCTTCATATGATTTGTGTTACTTAGTTTATTAAATAAACACTTTGCATGCTCGCTAGAGCTTAATCTGTATTCACTTGTTATGTTAGGTATTCTGCTCTTGCACCACTATACTACCGTGGAGCTGGAGTTGCTGTTATTGTGTATGATATAACAAGCCCTGAATCCTTCAAGAAAGCACAATATTGGGTCAAGGTATGTTTTCAAGTGGCTCACAGGGTTCCATTTCCTAAATTTTTTAGGGATTCATGCAATAGCTTCCAAACTATATGATTTTTATTACTGAAAACTGGCTTGCAGAAAGTCCTATATAATAATAGTTAGAGCGTTAAACTATTTGATTTCTCCTTGGACCCATAGGATATATATGACTGAAACATTGAATCTTAGAAAGTCCTATATCACCATAGAAGAGCAGAACCACTCTACCAGTTTAGATTGGACCCAACTGTTAGGAACCACAAACTCCATGATATTCTGCTAGTTTCTGAAATGTCTTCTCTCACCCTCCAACTTGGGAATCATCTTGTAGTCATTAAAATTGGGATGCATCAGTTGCTGAAGAATCATACTTGATTAAAAAAAGTGGCTGTCACAACGGATAGAAAGTCACTCTACTGTATTAGCAATGTCATCAGAGGAAAGAAAGTATCCAAATTCTGTGGAAAATAACCCATAACCCAGTTTTCTAACTCAAACATATAAAACACTAGGATACCGGAATATGCTTGTTGAGCAACTTGCTGCTTCTCTGACATTCTTGTAATCATATGGTACAATTCCGTGTAGGAAAGATATTAACATTGCATTAAATCTTGTGCGGTTGTTTTACCCCTGCCCTTAAATCTAACAGGAACTTCAAAAGCATGGAAGCCCAGATATTGTTATGGCTTTGGTTGGTAACAAAGCTGATCTACACGAAAAAAGAGAAGTAGCAACCGAGGTGGGTTTGCAAAAACCTCTTCAATCCATAAACCTTTTGTGTCATTTGCACTGTGCTTGCTTCTTCATTGCATATAACATTTTCAAAATTTTAACAGGATGGGATGGAGCTCGCGGAGAAGAACGGCATGTTCTTTATTGAGACATCAGCCAAGACAGCAGATAACATAAATCAACTGTTTGAGGTGTGCATTTCTTTACCTCCTATGGATTATGGTATCGATTTTCTTTTCATTTACGTTTATTGAGCTCTTCTGATCCGTTGTTGGATCTTGTTTTTATATCCGTTTCTCTACTTATGGGCTTCCAGTTTAAAAGGTTCATTGTTGAACTGTGTACATTTTCCTTGATAGGAAATTGGCAAAAGACTACCTCGTCCTCCTTCTTCATGATTTGGAGTGTTGAACCATCTTCAGAGAAAGCAAAAGTAATATGATTCGAATGACTAATATTTCGTACTTTAATGTAATATGATTTAAAGGTATTTGTTAAGTGTGTTGTATAATGTCAAGATCTCTCAGGTTGGAACTGAAATGTGGAAACCCAAAGTTTATTTAAGCAATGATGGGGATTATTATCAGCCACACCTACTTGACAAAATCGAATCTATTTCAAGAAATAATTTGTCAACTTCAAAAAGGCTATATAATAGGTAGAGAAATCCTTTACATAAACTCTTCTTGCACATGGCATGATCATCTATCCTGTTCACCATAGGTTTTTTTTTTTTTTTTTTTTTGGATCAAATTTCACCATAGGTTAGGTAGACTTTTTTTCTTACAATTCAGCGTTTGCGTTCACAAACGTAAACATAAAACTAAACGCAAATTGATGCTTAAATAAATGTGATTTGGTTTGAAAATGGACAAAATGTGGCTTTTCATGTCCGAATATGAGACAAAACATAAGACTTGGTGATTATTGTGTCACGTTGGTAAGAGACTTATTCTTCAAAAGGATCAAAGCGATAAATAGTTGTATTTGTATGTGTATTGGCTTAAAGGCTTAACTTTTGTCTCTTCTTCTTCGTTTTCTAAAAACCCCTTTGGTTCTAAGTAGCAAAAGAATCCAAGAATGGGATTATCGAATTGTTCTCACGAGGAGCTAATGAGTCGACTCGTTGACTCTGTCAAAGAGATTTCTGGGTTTTCTGCTTCTAAAGGTTTCTTTGGGAAGATCCAAGGCGATCTTGTTCGTAGGATCACGCTTCTTAGCCCTTTCTTTGAGGAATTGATTGATGTTAATGTTGAATTGAATGATGAACAGATTCCTGGGTTTGAGGTTATGAGAATCGCTCTTGATTCAAGTTTAGAGCTTTTTCGATCTGTTGATAGAGGAAGCAAACTTTTTCAGGTTACTACTCATTACTTCTTTCTTTCCGTATGATTCTCTTTGGTAGTTGGAAAAATGTGTGATTCTGTTCCTCTGTTTTCTATTCGAGGGTTTTAAGATTTTGTGTGTTTAGGGTTTTGCTTTTGTCTGATTTTGTGATGAGTCTGATGACCCTAGATTGAACTGAGTCTGTCATGAGAGGAGAAACATCAAAAGCTATGTCATTTCTTGATTAGTTGGGAAAGTTTATATTTTTGATATGTCTTTGTGATCAAGATTTCAGATTTCACAAGCATTTACTCTTATTGGCTTTTATGTTGTGTAATATATGTCATCATAGTTACTAACCATTGTTGCTTTGATGATTGATGAGTTATGTAAAATTTGTATTTTGTGTAATGTTTGATCAAGAGGTTAAAACTTTTTCGTGTATGTTTTGTTTGTGGTCTCTCTGATGGCAGATTCTCCATAGGGATTCGGTTGTGCAGAAGTTTCACGACGTGACAGTAGAGATAGAAGCAGCGTTAAGTCAGATTCCGTATGATAAGATCGAAGTTTCAGACGAAATCAGAGAACAGGTACTTCGGAAGGCATTAGATTCTGTGGTTTAAAGACAATAATTTGCAAATGATTTTTTTGAAAACCTAAAGGATTTATTCTGTGAATTGAAGTTTGATGATATGCTCTTTGAATTTGTAGGTACAACTTCTGCATTTTCAGTTCAAAAGAGCGATAGAGAAACGGGAGGTGTCTGATCTGCAGCTTCGACTTGATCTAGCTATGGCGGAGAATGTGATGGATCCTGACCCAATAATCATCAGAAGACTGTCACAAGAGCTCCAACTCAGTACCATTGATGAGCTGAAGAAAGAATCACATGCAATACATGAATACTTTATTTCGTATGATGGGGATCCTGACGACTGTTTTGAGAGGATGTCCACACTTCTTAAAAAGCTCGTAGACTCTGCAACAATGGAAAGTTCAGAACCCGATACATCCACCGGAAACAGAATCGTTTCAAGACATCGTTCTCCTGTTATACCAGATGATTTCCGGTGTCCCATTTCACTTGAACTGATGAAAGATCCTGTTATTGTCTCTACTGGACAGGTTTGCTTTTGCAAGTTCCTTGTGCATTGTCTTGAGATTGATTATTATACTTGTAGTGTATATGTTGTTTTAGCTGATTTTTTTTACCTTGCAGACATATGAAAGATCATCTATCCAGAAGTGGCTTGATGCTGGTCATAAGACCTGTCCAAAATCTCAGCAGACACTTTTGCATTCTGGATTAACTCCTAATTACGTGTTAAAGAGTCTCATTGCTCTTTGGTGTGAGAGCAACGGTATTGAGCTTCCGCAAAACCAAGGAAGCTGCAGAACCACAAAACTAGGAGGAAGCAGCTCTTCAGATTGTGATCGAGCATTTGTCCAGTCCTTGTTAGAGAAATTAGACAACGGTTCTACAGAACAACAAAGAGCTGCAGCTGGAGAATTGAGGTTACTAGCCAAGAGGAACGCAGATAACAGAGTTTGTATCGCTGAGGCTGGAGCCATACCACGCCTTGTAGAGCTTCTATCCTCGCCGGATCCTCGGACTCAAGAACATTCTGTGACGGCTCTTCTCAATCTTTCCATAAATGAAGGTAACAAAGGACTCATTGTTGATGCAGGAGCCATAACAGATATCGTAGAGGTGCTAAAAAATGGAAGCATGGAAGCTAGAGAGAACGCAGCTGCCACCCTTTTCAGTCTATCTGTTATAGATGAAAACAAAGTGGCTATAGGTGCTGCTGGAGCTATCCAAGCCCTTATAAGCTTGCTTGAAGAAGGAACCCGAAGAGGAAAAAAAGACGCTGCAACAGCGATTTTCAATCTATGCATATACCAAGGAAATAAATCAAGGGCGGTCAAAGGTGGTATTGTCGATCCTCTGACAAGATTACTGAAAGATGCAGGTGGAGGAATGGTAGATGAGGCTTTGGCGATTCTGGCCATTCTTTCGACAAACCAAGAAGGGAAAACAGCGATAGCTGAAGCAGAATCGATCCCGGTTTTAGTTGAGATTATAAAGACAGGGTCACCGAGGAACCGGGAAAATGCTGCAGCAATACTTTGGTATCTATGTATTGGGAATATGGAGAGGTTGAATGTAGCTAGAGAAGTTGGTGCAGATATTGCTTTGAAGGAACTTACTGAGAATGGAACCGATAGAGCAAAGAGGAAAGCTGGGAGCTTGTTGGAGCTCATTCAACAAATTGAAGGTGTTGTAGTACCTATTGTTCCATGAAAATTACTATTGTGGAATGTTATCTGTTTCAGTGTAGATTATATATATGTATAGGAAACTTTTGAATTGACTCTGACTAAAAAATCTTATGTAATGATGTTTATGTGTAATTTTAAACTCAGTTTTGTGTATACAGTATAAAACTTCTTCGAATGAATAAACATGATAAATGTCTTCTCTGTACTGTTATTTTGAACATATAACAAATGCAAACAATCATAGCCATAATTGGAGTTCTGTGTTGTTTACTTCAATTTGGGAGAAGCAAAGCCAAATTCAAGTTGCAGAAGTTGAAAAGAAATGCATCGAAAAACATTGTTGACTTTGTATATAATATCACGCTGAATCTGATCAAAGAAATACATTACAATATTCGAGTACCATATTCACTCTGCAACCAAAATGACCCAGAAGAAGAGAAACAAAGACATACAACAAATAAATAAATAAACATCACACGAGCAAACTCGAAAAGAAAAGTTGGAATATAAACGGTTTGTTACGGATCAGCCTAGTTTTTCCATGAATGTTTCTATCAATGTTGAGCCATTGACGATTTTTGTTGTGGCAATGATCACATCATAAGCCATTCCTTCCTGAAAATGAAGCGATTGGAGGAGGATTCAGGAACAATAAGCGAACAAAGAGAGTGTCTCTGATAATAGAAACTCTTGAAGTTTGCATACTACCTTAGAGGCGAGATACCGTAAAGCAGAGATTTCAGCAAATGTTACACCTCCAATGAAGACAACAAGAACAATTGAGCGTCTTCCATCAGCAACCCTGTAATGATGTCTCACATAAAACCTCTTGCATATTCCAATAGCTCAATTCTTTATCGCTTTGAGGAAACTACTTTTGCGGTAGCAAACTAATTGTTAATGAAGAACTTACCCATTTGAAGCTCCATGCAATGAATCAACTGATGGATTACTTGGGAATCCACTCTGCACAGAGATGGTATATATTGATGTATTTGCAATCGAAAATAGTCGAAAAGAGAAGATACAATAGCAGAAAAGAAAATGGAAGTTTTTTTTATCTATCAAATTGGGAAGAGGAGAAAGTGAGTACTGACTCTTTTAGTTTCTAGATGAGGTCCTGGTAACAGCTTCAAAATGTCTTCCATAGGACGCCTGTAAGGTAGATCGAGTCATCAAATAAAGCACACCACTCTTTTAAAATTCATATATGGACTAGTAAAAGAAATCGAAAGGAAAGCCAACGTGTTTCTTTAACAGGCTACATAGGAAAAAAGTTTTGCATAGAAGAATGCAAGAACATACTAACCATCCAGAATCAATAGCTTGTTGGACAAGACGAATGCTAAGAGGAGCATATCCAGAATAGACATAAGCGATATCCTCAGGCCTGCACAAGAAATTTATCTCTCACAACTCAAACAACTCTAAGCACTTGGCTTTGTGATTAGAAAAGTTGGTGCAAGGCCTAGCCAATATATTGAAACACGAAAGCGCTGTATGAAAAAGAGACATATGTTACATCATGAAATACTGAAATCGAGAAAGAGCTATCATGTCGAACCTAAAGATAACCAGAAGTATTCTTAATAATGAAATATTCAGCCAACACAGTCGTTAGATCATGCATTACAGATAACGAGAGGCATTTTCTAATATAGTAGTTGAAAAAGTGCTTTCAAGTCGCAAACTTTGTACAAGATCACGTTTGTATATATCTAGACTAGACATCTGGACCAAATTCATAAGCTTAATCACATTAACAAAATCATGTATTCAGTGAGAGACAACATGAGTAAAATAATTTACCTTGACGTATCAGTATCTTCAACTATAAGTTTCAATGTACGTTTTATGGTCTGCCAGTTGCTTTTAAACTCCTGCAGGAACCAAATGAAGGTACAACAAGCCATTAGAATGTCCAGACTTACCTTACCCAAGAATAACCAAGAAAATAATTCATTCCATTCCACAAGGAAGCGAAGAACCAAACCTGCTTCTTCAACAATCCTGCTTTTTCTAGGTTGTTCAATGCGGCCACATGCTCAAACCCATAGCTGTGGAGTAGTTCCGTTCTGGAAGTTGAAACCCGAAGACAACGATTAAAAACCAGAAAAGTAAAAAATATATTACAGAATGGCTGATGGAAGCTTAGCTTGCCTTATATAATCAAATTGTTTTTTAGGTAACCCTGAGTTTGTAACAGAAAATAGGACTAATAGACGTAGAACATTAGTGAGAGGCTCCTGTTTAAGAATCATCTCTTCTATGTACTCAAAACATCTGCATTTACAAACTAGAGTTAGTAATAAGTAATCATATCATAGATTTAAATATCCATTATGCCATCAACTAATATAATTTTCACATCACTTGTAACAGAAAGAACCATGAAATCTTCTTAAAATGGAAGTATTGAATACAATTGAAGTGTTTATTTAAAAAGAAACTTACATGTCATAACTTTCTGCTTCAACTAGTGTCTGTTCCATATCAAGTTTCGAAAGAAATGACTGCTTGGATGTGAACGTCGTCAGGTGTTGGGCAAGATGTATGTGCCTCTGAGAAAGAAAAAATCATAACCAATTAAAGTATATGAAACTAATTGTGGTCTGAACTATCTGCGAGCTAAAAGGAAAGTACATAAAGAAAACAGGAAAATACTTACTGTCATCTCTGGTAATGAGTTAAGCTTCTTGACAAAATCCTTTAGCTCAGAAACTGTCTGGGTCTGTGCATATATTACGATACCCCCATTAAAATCCCAGTCCAACTAATAATCTAAGTGGATAATTAATGAATAGGCTTCTGATAGCTCCTAAAGCATAATATGGTCTATATTATTATGGTAACTATTAATGTGCCAAAGAACACTCCTGCTCGATGGCTAAGAGATTTGAACACATATATGTATGTACCACAGCCTCTACCATGAAAACAAGTCTACCTAAAGGAAGAGAGCGACAAACGTACAGAATTAATTTCAGTGTAATCTTCCTTCATGGTTGTTGCCTTCTGCCTTAGAACCTGCAATCATACTGCGTTTGGAAGATGAGAAAACAGAATCCCATGTCACAAAGAATGAAAGCCAACAGGACAAAGGACAACCTGTACAACGACTTCAAAGTTGAGATCCCTTGTCTCCTTGAACAATTTATCACTGTAAATTTAAACATTCAAGAAATAAAGTTAACATTCGAACATGTCCTACGACTGGAGGGGTTATGGAAGACTTCTCGAACTTTTTCATATATACTTGCAAAAGTTATGGAAGACTTAGATAGATACACAGCGTTCAGCTTTAAGTCTAATGTAGCTACCAGTTTAGGAAACTCTTTTGTGTCCATAACTAATTAATACACAAGAATAGTAGACAGTGTGCTTATCCAATCCAAGAAAATCATAATTTCTATCTGTTTTCTCTGCAATCACAAGCTCTATTCATGCATAAAAGTACTCACATAAATCATATAGCAGTGCAGCAGAGGATTGTCTCAGTGAGAATTGATATATGATGCAAGCAACCAACCTTGAATTAAGGGGAACTTTCATCTTTTTTCCCTCCTGCTGAGAACCCATCACAGATGAGTCGATCTCGACAGCTCCATTACTGATATGCAAAAACTTTAAATAAAGGTTGGAGTTAGCTCACAGAAACCCAAATTGACCAGCTTAATTTCAATCCAAATTGTGTGGTTGTTGGCTATCATTGCGACCGATAAAACTAAATAGTCTACACCAATGTTTGACCTTATCAGGATTCCAGAAAAGTACATAAACTCAGCAGAATAATAGAAAAGCCTGTGGAAATTCATTTGGCTCTCACACTTGTGTAAGACTTTATTATGAGAAGAGAAAGCGAAATCACTCAACATATTTCAAATTACTAGTAAGACTATGATACATGAAATCAGTATCCCTCCCTCAGAGGGTTAAAAGTCCACCAGTTGCCCTGCCGAAAATATCTACTCAAGCTAATTCTATTCAAAACTGCAGTATTCAATTTTTGTGACTTTACCTCATCTATCAGTCCTTCATAAGTTAACTGGGAACACATTGGCGTAACCATGTCCACCTGAAACAGAAAATTGAAAGTTTAAGCTGGTATCGCCATGTGAATACATCTATTTACAAGTATGCATTATAAAGGTACACATGGTGTTTAGTTTGAAAAAGGACCTAGGTTCAGAGAGATCATAAAGTCATATTGCGGCACAGCCTCTATTTTTATCTAATAGGTGCATGCTTTAGCTTCATAAAGCCAAAAATCAATAACCTTTTACTTAGCAAATATCATGCCATTCTAAATTACTGCAATTTGCTTGCCGTCATAATCCTTAATAGTGAGTGACTAAATAAACCACTTTAATTTCAAAAAAGCCAACACTTATGAGGTCTGGGTGTAGAGTTCGCCCCAGAAAGCTAGCCATAGCCTTACATGGCATCAGCCAGTCCAAATTCCAGATTAAGTGGGATCGTAACAAGTTTCTCAAACTCTTAACCTTTATATGCAGATTGACAAATCCATTATTTGCATCATATAAATATATATTTTCAACTTCCAATGTTTCCATACATAACTCTTTAACATTCAATTCTTGAAGGACTTCTTTGTTTTCTAGGATATCAGGGGAAACACATGATAACTGTACCTCTCTATCCAATAGAATGAGTGTATCCACTTCCGGTCTTCCCACCTGAAATAGAACAAACATCATTTAAAAAATGATGAAAGGAAACAAAACAATTTGCTACAATATACGATTGCCAAGTCACTGAATAGTATAACACTCAAAATGTTGCAGGCAAATTTTACATCATTCGAATTGACAGGTTCCTCTACTTGCATGCGGTTAAGTATATCTGCAACACGAACTGATGCTTTGCCCTTTGCCCTCACTTTTGATATAACTCCAAAAGAAAACTATGATAAGAGTCAGTCATGTGATAGCATTGTGTGGGTCATAATGTAAAGAATAACAAAAGATTCAAACCTCGAGCTCATGTATGGCTTTTGCGACATGCCAAAGTGAGCTCACATCACCATCCACAAGGCAATCCTGTAATTCAAAACCAAGTAAATCAAACAAATAGGAAGGCGTAATTTTAAAAGCTTCAAGGAAAAAGGCACATGAAGTTATAAGAAAGAATTGGACCCATGAGAGTTCTACACACTTTTTCAGAGAGCTCAAGTTCAAATGATATCACATCCTCATCCAGTGGAACCATATACAGGGGAAACTCCTTTACGGTAACCAGGTTATGCACTTTCTCTTGCTCGAGAATCTGAGAATCAAAATATTTATTCAAAAGGTGGTACATCAAGAAAACTGAAGCACGAATAGTATTAGAAGATGGCAATAATCACATACCTTCTCACACGCAACTGACCTACGAGGAACAAAGTAAACGTAGTAGTCTCTCTGAATCGCTTTTGAAACATCATTCTGAATGTGAGAAGCTATGAATTTCATAAAACTGAGTTGAGAGCGAACGAGATAAACCACTTTCGTGCATTCAGTCTGAACTGGTTCTGCAGAAAGATGCCGTAATTCCAAACCAAGTTCCTATTAAGCGGGCAAAAAAAAACAATCACCACCTCAACCATAAAAAGAAGAAAGTAAACTCTATCAAATCTTCCCTTCCTCCACAGATAATTGATTCAAAGCTAACTATAACATTAAAGCCTGGGAATTTACCTTGAGAGCAGACGTCTGGATGATCAATGAGACAGAACCACTAAGCTTTGGATCAATAACTAGACACTTATTTCCACGAATCTACAATCAAAGGCACCAAAGACTGTTATAAAAATTTATTCTTTGAGGAATCGGTAAATCATCTCCAGAGTACATTCATCGATCATGCAACATTGGTTCAGACAAGAAATTGATAATTCTCGACAACGAAACAGGACATTCGGGATCATATATAAAGAGAGTAACGAGGCTTACGTCTTTAAGCAAGTTTACGAGCTCCCTCTGAGACTTTTCCCTGAAAAAAGTAGAATTGAGAAAAAAAACGAGAAAAGGGATAAATTTGAAGTCTTAAAGTAAGAGAATTGAGTCACCTGATGGATTTGAGATTGAGAGGAGCATTTTCCAAGTTAGGGATCTGCGCCATGGAAAACGATCAAGAGATGATCGAACCTGCTCGACGTTTCTCCGTTAGTCCACCACCGCAATGGAAGAACACGGTGGAGAAGATAACTAAATGGGTCTCCTTGTCTAATAAATATGGGCTTAATAATTGGGCCTCGATCTTCTTCTACATATTTATTAGTAGCATGTCTGGGGATGCTTAGTAAGATACCTTTTAAGTCTTTAAAAAAATTGAAAGTGTTATAAACCAATTTAGTGAATGTCCATTAGAAACTCATGTTCTACAATATACATAAACCCTACTTCTTCTCCACGTATTGTATCTTATATATTCCTATGATTCTCTATGGAATACAACACCAATTCCTATTCTCTTCTCTTATTTACAACACGTTATCAGCACCATAACCTAACCACTGAGTAAAACCCTAGCCGCGTGAGCACAAAATCCTAGCCACTGAATAAACCCTAGCCATCTCCGATCTCCATCTTTGTCAACGACCGAGCTAAGTTTATCTCTAATTTTAATATCATGCTTAATTATAAGAAACATGAATTCGTATTTACTCATAGAGTAATTGTTTATACATACTTTATTTACATACGAATAAATGGACTATATGAATTTACCCTGATTTGATCTCTTTGTTGTTCTATGGTTTATTTTATAGATCTATAATATCGAGATACATGCTATAGTTATATATACTTCTAGCCGACAACGTCTCCAATTTTTGATGCCGTCTCCGTCTCAATTCGATCATGGAGATAAGTGTTACTAATCCATCATATGATTCAGATTTGATTTTAAAATTCACACATGACATCATTACTAAATCATGCTTGATCGTTACATGCTTAATTAATTAATTCATTAGAGATCGACACATGTTTAATTATGGCTTTGTTGGTTTACCAAAATTGAAAGTTCTTTTAAATGTTTGGTACGTATTCGTCTGGTTTGTTTGATATTGTGATATCATATGGTGTTTTACACAAAACGATGCATGTTTTATTGTAATCAATATGATACAAGCATGGCATAACTATTATACAAGTTTTCAATTACAATCAATATATGATCGGTTTAATGCTTTGGCATACCTATTTTAAACGTGAGTTTCTCTACTTGATGCTACTGGTTTTTCAATTTATTAATGCTACTGTTTAATTAATTTCAAACGTGATGATTTGATAGAGAAACTCATGAATCCTATTTCATTGATTTTGGTCCATTCCCCGAAGTGAATGTGACATATTATATAAGAAAAGAAAAGAGCACACTAAGCCAAAGAAGTGGCTATAGAAATTATCTTGAATAGTCAAGAATGAGGTCAATGAATTTCTTTCGAAAACTTGTATTATCACCTAAAGTGAGAAAAGAAAGATGATAAGAAACATAGAGTGAATTTCTCTGATTTAATGATGAAGTAATATAAAAGTTTATACTCTAGAAGCGCAATAAGAGTATATATTCTCTTAAGCCTAAAAAATTAGAAGGATCAGATCTCATATAAAATACATGACTAAAATTGGGTATATCATTGATTATAATGAGATTCAATTCGAGATAAATGAACCTGAAGTTTCATATCATCTCGAGGGGAAAATTTAGAGAATCTGAGAAGAGAATAAGTGACATATCTAGAAGATCATGTTCACTACTTGATTATTAACATTCACTACGAATGACATATCTAGAAGATTATGTTTAATAAGTTCTTCGAACAATTCTCAAAGAAAAAGTGTGATCACCATAATGTCATATTACCTAAAACTAGCTATGTGATTGGTTAAATCTAGCTATATCTAAGATTACAAGACTTAAAGTCTGTAAGTGAATTAATTCAGCTATGTTCAAAATTACTTGCAAATTGATATTATATTGAGAGAATATCTCTAATGCGGAGTTGGTAAAGCATACATAATAAAATTTCCATGCAAGTAATGTTGTCCTATAGACACAAAGTCATGAACAATATTTTAAGAAATATTATGGATTCTTCTTGGGGCTGAGAAATTATATGAGTTATGAGAAACCTTACTCATATTTGACTAGTTTTGATATATTCCCTGAAGTGAATATAAAATCTTACACATTAGAGAAAGTAGCTACGAAATTTATCGCATCAGTCACCATTTTTTTGGCGACACCCACCATTAGCTTTGGATTTTCCAGGTACTCAATTTCTAAGCTCTTGACCTCATATCATACCTATATGAATTTAGTCAAATTAATATCTAGGATTTTATATATATACTAGATTATATAATTTCTATCATGATTATGTTTATTGCTTTATCGGCACATGGTTCACCATCAAATCCATGTTTGATATATTAAAGAAAGCAATTTTAATTATCATATCTCTTGAAGGGGGTAAGTGATAGTGATGAAACGTAAACCATAAGTTTACTAGCTAAGAATGAAATGTAAACCATAAGTTTACTAGCTAGGAATGAAAAGTAAACCAGAAGTTTACTAAGAATTTAAATGTTTGGCTTAACCGGATTGATCATCCTGGTTTAATGATGATGCGAAAAAAATAATTGAGAATTATGTGGACATTAAGTGAAGAACGAGAAGATTCTTTCTAATGATTTATCATATGTTATTTGCTGAAAAGCCATATGATAATATGGGTTTCACCAGTCAAGATGATTTGGACTCTATCAAATTTTCTGAAATATATACAAGGCGATGATTATGGGCTGATCACCCACTTCCTGACATTTAGATGCATCGACTCAATGGACGCATTGACTCGATTGTTGCATCCTAGAATGTCACGTTTATGTTTGTTATAAACCAGCACCCGGGAGTTTGCGAGGTTGCTTTCTTATAAGTTCCAAAATTTATGTTTGAAGCCTAATTATTATATATGTCCATTGGGATATGTGTTGAACATCCGGAAGCTCATGTTCATATACAAAATTTTAGTAGCATTGATTCGCATCAAGCCAATGAATAACTAATTGTTCTCCCCATCATTATTGGTTCAGGGTTAGAAACCAAATAGTTTCCATCTGAACGATATTCGAATGAAAGATCTATGAATGTGAAAAGTGCTCCACCACAGCGCTTGATGATGGAACCTCAAAAGAGGATAAAAATATATTATGGATATGAAAGATAATTAAGAGTCATCCCAGAAGAATTTATATAAGGCTCAATTTATATACTTTCATTTTAATGAGTCAACTTTTCCAACATTAGGGGGAGAAATTAAACAGCTGGAGAAAGATATAAGTAACTATGGATTATCATTGATCCTCGGACCAAAAGAATTTATATGAGAAGTCCAAAAAGATAACTCATAAGAAGAACTTAGCGTATTAATTGCCATACGCATTTACTAACCCAAAATAGAGTGATGAAGTCACCTACCCCAGCTGTATATGCTCCAATTAAAATTGATGTCCCAGAAGGACTATATCAAACTGCTAGTGAGTCTAAAGATCGCATGAAGCGTGATAGACCTATTTGGTTCCAAATATAATTATCCTCGAAAAAGAAAAAGAGCAATAATTAAGAATGACCAAATCGAGGAAAGAAAGATTTTGAAAAATCTCCAAAAGAGATTGGATGATCTCTAGAAGAGACATAAACATGACAAATGAAAAAAATTCAAGTACTTGAAAATGAAGAGATATAGCTAGCTATGTCATGTGTGGAATAAGATGGAACCATAAAGCAAACCGACGTCGTAATATTTTTGCATGCAATAAGCAATTGATATTATGGATAAAAAGAGAGGATCATGAAAGAAAGTCTATTGAAAAGTGTATACAAAATAATGATTGGAAGAAATAGACTTATATAATCTCTTGTAGAGAAATATATGGACCAGTAGTCCTTGCACTTAAAGTGTAAAACCAGTGTCATATAAATTAGTCTTTTGTATGAAAGAATAGTAAATATAGTGAAATTCACAAAGATAAAGAATGTTTTATGAAGAGATATCTCTTGTGGTGACAATTATTTTTGATATCTTACAAGTTTGGTAGTAAGAGATGAAACAATGGATAAAGAAATTTATATGCAATCTTTGAAGGATATATATGTGAAGGATACAATCCCTAAAGGATTAATGATATTAGAATTATATTCCCAGGAATTCTACTCGATAATCAATCGAATGAAAAGAAAGTATGTAGCATGGGGTATAATCATGTAAATACTCATGTAAACTTATCAAAATATTTTGATAAAGTGATTCTTCATTTGAACATCATCGAAACTCCGGCAGAGTTATTACAAGTTATGCTATAAGTAACCACTGTATAATGATATTTATATACTCCAAGAAGCATGTACACTGCAAGAATCTTCTTAGTGAGTATCTGCTAAGAGAAAGGCAATGAAAAAGATGATATTAGTCTATGCATATTTATAAGAAGATTTAGAAAATGATTTGTTATAATTGCAGTATATATTTGATTATTTGAACATCATATAACTCCTGAAGAGATTTATATACAGTGGAATATCAAAAAAAAAAGTTTGAGATCAAAGATCTTGAAAAGACAAAACTGTCTCAAAATGTCTCAGATTAAACATTTAGCGAAAATATGTTATGAATCAGAAGTTCAATAGTATAAAATATCATATGGCAACCATACGAGTTTGTTCGTTAATTTTATGCTTATAATAGTTCCAAAAGAGATATTATATATGATCATAATTCATCTACTGAAGAAGATGTTTATGAGAGGGAGAAATATAATGATATGCGTGGATGTACTATTTTTCCCTTATCATAGTTTTTATCCTATACGGTTTTTCTATGAAAAAGGTTTTTAACGAGACATAAAAAAACACGCAAATGATAGACACTTATAGAGGAATGTTATCATCATAATGATATATGAAAGTCTATCAATCTCCCAAAAGAATATCATACACTAATGATAATGAGAGAAACAAAGAAAATGATCCAGATGGATCATCTAGAAGACTGATGAGTTGCAGAAGAATGGTGATGTACATGTTCTAGAGGTTGTTCAAGAGAAACTTTGGCGGACTTATTTTTCAAGACATTTCCAACTACTACTTTTAAGAAATAAGTTTGGAACATCAAGAAGATCTCAAGTTATGCACTCATCATGGGGAGTAAAAGCGCGTTGCACTCTTTTTCCTTAACCATGGTTTTGTCCCAATTGGGTTTTCCTGGTAAGGTTTTAATGAGGCAGCATCTTATGCGTATTAAAATTATTTTTACTCTAATGGCATCCAAGGGGGAGTGTTATAAACCCATTTAGTGGATGCCCATTAGAAGCCCATGTTCTAGAATATACCTAAACCCTACTTCTTCTCCACGTATTGTATCTTATATATTCCTATGATTCTCTATGGAATACAACACCAATTGTTATTCTCTTCTCTTATTTACAACAGAAAGCTTTTAAAGACATGTTTTTACCATGCATGATTTATTGTCTTAAAAGATTTTAAAGTCTTCACAGCCTTTCTTTTATTTTTTTGTCTTTCATTCCTACTTTTTTCTAGCCTCGTTGGAATGACTTTAACTTAAAAATAAATAGTTTTAAATGTTTTATTCTCTATTTTTTTTCCAAAAATCATTTAAACTCTTTTAAAAATTATAAATAACTTTAAAATTCAAAAACATTGATTGACTAATTATTATCTCTTTTTTCTATTCTTTTGAGATCCACTTTTATATAAATCAATAAATTATCAAAATTTTGCAAAATGATGAAAATAAAAAAAATTGCAAATTGAATGAAAAAAAATCTAAAAATGTATTTATTCATATATTTTTCTCAGATTTATGTGATAAATTATTTTTATTTACAATTTTTTTATAAATAATTATTAAATTAACAGTCACAGCTTCGAAAGATTATATATTACCAAACAGACTTTTATTAAAATTTAAGATAACAGTCAAAGTACTAATAACCAAAATCTACGAAGCCAAAAGTTTACAGCAAAATATAAAATAAAAACCATTACCAAGCGCCCCCTAAGTTTGGTCATAGTTATCCGCGGGTTAGTCCAAATAACTAACCCGCAAAAAAAGTTTGTCAGAGAATCAACTATCGTTAAAAAACCGTATATTTTTGTGTTGAAGATGGTCACAAAGACAAGGCGGATTTAAACTAGACATTTGTAAAACTGAGATGACACCTTATGAAATCCAGAAAGATACATAATTTGACAAATAAATTAGAATGATTCCTACATTATATAAAGAAATTTTGATATATTTCGTATTTTGATGATCGACCTTACCTAAAATACTTTGAACATAGTAGTGAATATAAAAATCATATGATAAACATACAAATCGCACCACAAATGGGATATATTATCGTTTTGATTTTTGACTTCATCTCTAAACATAGTTATTGTGGATAAGTTCATTGAGTTAGCTTGCAATAACTACGAAGTATGAGGTGAAACTATAGCAGATTTTTTTTTATGAATAATCAGCAAACTCTTGAAAACATTTAAGATAGTCACAAAGACAAGTCATACCACTCCAAAAATTCCTTAGAATCAACTTGATAGTAACAAGACGATAGAGGAACATGTCATGTGCCAAACCTATTCGAGTTTATGTCGACAAGATCACATTTTGCCAATCTTGGACAAATCATTATACAATGTTATAAAAATCGAAACTTTACCAAACCAAATCACTAATCCACCAACGCGGGAACCATTTTGTCTCTCTCTCTCACAATCGTGCCTCCCTCTCTCTCTCTTCTCTTCTCCTTCCACTTCCCCACGAAAGTTTCAAATTCCCAATCTTTGAAACTCTCTCTCTCTTCACTTTTGTCTCTTACTCTCTTCTCGTTGTGCCCTTTCGTGCTTACTACTAACCATGACTTCTTCAAATCCCTCCACCGTGAGATCATCAGCGAAACACGCGGCGGCTGAACGGATTCAGCAGCATTTACCACCAAGCAATCACACAGCATCTCTCTCTTCTTCTTCCTTGAATTTACCTGCGAGGACTTCTATCATCGCTGCACCGTCAAGTCTCCACTCTTCTCGTCTTAAAGATCGACCCACCTCCACCGTCTCCTCCTCCTCTGCTTCCGCCGTCTCTGCTTCTTCTCCTGCGACACGCCGCTCTGGTACTCCTGTTCGACGAACTCAGTCTAAAGACTTCGATGACGATAATGGTATTGTACATTTTAAAGATTGAGTTTTTTTGTTTGTTTGTTTGGTTTAAAGTCTGAGACTTTAGCTTTAGGGTAAATGCTACAGTTGATAATTGATGGTTTGATTTGATCTGAAATTGAAATTTGATCAATATTCATACAAAACAAGAAAAGATGTTAACTTTTTAGTTATAAATTTTGATACTTGTTTGTTTGAAGATCCTGGGAGGGTGAGAGTTTCTGTAAGAGTTAGACCTCGGAATGGAGAAGAGCTTATTTCAGATGCTGACTTTTCTGATCTTGTTGAATTACAACCAGAGGTGAGTTAGATTGTAACTAATCATGGCTTCTCTTTTCCAAGTCTATGCTAGTCAAAATTGATGTCAAGAAAGTGTTGATCATGCAGATAAAGAGGCTGAAGTTGAGGAAAAACAATTGGAATTCTGAGTCTTATAGATTTGATGAAGTCTTTACTGACACAGCTTCGCAGAAGCGTGTCTATGAAGGAGTAGCAAAACCTGTGGTTGAGGTTAGAAACATTTCTGATGCAGAAGTTATATTAAGATATTGAGAATTACAGGGTTTTGGTTATTGATATCCACTACATTGAATTTGCAGGGTGTTTTGAATGGATATAATGGTACAATTATGGCTTATGGTCAAACTGGTACCGGTAAGACTTACACGGTAGGGAAAATTGGTAAAGACGATGCGGCCGAGCGTGGTATTATGGTTAGAGCTCTAGAGGACATACTTGTGAACGCATCTTCTGCTTCTGTTTCCGTGGAGATCTCTTATTTGCAGGTGTGATATTTCATATTTCCATGGGGATTCTCTTATTCATGTTTCACTAAATAGAATTGTATATTTGTATAGTGTCACTACAATGCTTAGATGCTAGTCTTCTTGTTGAACATTCACAGGCATAAGACGGAAACCTTGTGAACTTTGAAATGATTTTAGAGTTTTTATCTAGGGTCCATTTCTAATACAATATCTATATTTCTTCTTGTAATGCACAGCTATATATGGAAACTATACAAGATCTTCTTGCACCTGAGAAAAACAACATTTCGATCAATGAGGATGCAAAGACTGGGGAAGTGTCAGTACCGGGTGCTACAGTAGTTCATATTCAAGACTTAGACCATTTCTTGCAAGTTTTACAAGTTGGCGAGACAAACCGTCATGCAGCAAATACAAAGATGAATACAGAATCCTCACGTAGTCATGCAATTCTTACGGTGTGCTTTTGTAGAATATTTGTTCTATATGGTTTCTTGTTCATCAACAGAATCCGTGTTTTGTGTCTGCCGATTAAAGTACTGTATCTTTCTTGCAGGTTCACGTTAGGCGAGCTATGAATGAAAAGGCTGAAACTGGAACAAAATCTTTGGGAGATAAAGGCATTCCTAAAGTTAGAAAGAGCAAACTTCTAATTGTCGATCTTGCTGGTTCAGAAAGAATAAATAAATCTGGTTTGAAATGCTTCACTGTTCATATAACCATTCGTGTTATATCAAGTAGTTTATAATGAGTTATATCTTGTGTTTATGTAGGCACTGATGGTCACTTGATTGAAGAGGCAAAATTCATTAATCTTTCACTGACATCCCTGGGAAAATGCATAAATGCATTAGCTGAAGGAAGTTCGCATATACCGACGAGAGATTCTAAACTAACAAGGCTTCTTCGTGATTCTTTCGGAGGTTAGTTTACCAAAAAATTTCTTCAGCCATGTGTAAAAATAATTCAATGTCTATGTATGTATAGAACTCATACGCGTGACTCGCTTCTGTGTCTTATACATTTTTCATATCTTGCTATTTTGAAATTGGTGGCTCTGAACATATAGGTTCTGCGAGGACTTCACTTATCATAACAATTGGGCCATCTGCACGGTATCACGCAGAAACCACTAGCACTATCATGTTCGGACAACGGGTCAGTTTTCATATCTCGTTTTCTTTTCTCAGAAAATGCGTTGTTGTTCCATGGCACTAGTTGCTTAGCTATTTTGAAGTTTCTGTTCTCTACAGAATCTCTTATATATAAGGTTTAGCAAAATCATAAACTGAGAAAGACACAATTTTCTAATATTTAACAGTTATTTCTTTTAGAGAAATTTATAGAAATGCCTTCTTGGTCATGTCATTGTTTTACAGGCAATGAAAATAGTAAACATGGTAAAGCTTAAAGAAGAATTTGATTATGAAAGTTTGTGTCGGAAGCTTGAGACTCAGGTGGACCATCTTACTGCAGAAGTTGAAAGACAAAACAAACTAAGAAACAGCGAGAAACATGAGTTGGAGAAAAGATTGAAAGAATGTGAAATCTCTTTCGCTATAGCAGAAAAGAATACTGTTACAAGGTCCAAGGTAGTTGTCTCTTCCAATGATCGGCTACTCTTCGTTTACATATAATGGTTGATATTCAACTATTTCCTAGTTTCTTCGATATGATGCCTACTTTCTTGTGTTATTATATATGTGGTACTTATACCGTGAGGGGTGAATATGACTTACAGTTACTGGAGAAGGAAAATGCCAGGTTGGAGCTCAGTATGAAAGAACTTTTGAAAGAATTGCAACTGCAGAAAGATCAGTGTGATCTGATGCGTGACAAAGCCACACAGTTAGAGATGAACTTGAAAAATACCAAGGTACACTTTCTCTCATATGTGTTGAATAGTTTTCTCGGTAACTACTTACACTATATTGTCAGATCAATACTTCTCTCTTTTCGTTTGATGAGTTTGATCTTTATTTAGCTATAGCAGTGTATAGTTGATAGGCTCTGACAGTGTCCTTTTAATTGTTAGTAGCAGCAACAGCTGGAAAATTCAGCATATCAAGAAAAACTTGCAGATGCTAGTCAAGTATATGAGAAAAAAATTGCCGAGTTGGTTCAACGGGTAGAGGATGAACAAGCTCGGTCAACAAACGCCAAGCACCAACTGAATGAAATGAAAAATGTTTTGAGTAATCAGCAGAAGTCTATTCATGTTAGTTAAAAGCTTAGATTTCCTTTCTCTACTTTTGAATGCTTTCTGTTCAAAGTAAATGGTATTTTTTGGTGTTGATAGGAGCAAGAGAAGGGCAACTATCAATATCAAAGGGAACTTGCAGAAACCACGTACACGTATGAATCTAAAATTGCAGAGCTGCAGAAGAAATTGGAAGATGAGCATTCTCGGTCTAATGCTGCAGAAGAGCAACTTAGACAAATGAAAAGGATTATAAGTGATCGCCAAATTTTATCACAGGTTAGGCATTCAGGCATATTCCTGATATTTTAAACTGGATTTCAATATGCATATGATATTTCAGTATTCATATACTGAAGGTGAGTTTGATTTGCCTTAATTAATTGCAGAACTTTGTGTCTTCAATTGTTTTTTCCGCTTGGTTTTGTGTCCAGGAAAATGAAGAGACCAACGAACTCAAGAAAAAATTAGAAGAACTTTCACAAATGTATGAATCGACAGTAGATGAACTCCAGACAGTGAAATTAGACTATGATGATCTGCTCCACCAAAAGGTATGATGCTTACTTGTTCAGATTTGGTCATATTCAAAACATCCAACTGTTAATTTTGGGGATGAATATTTCTAAAATATACGTATTTTTGTAACGATATTTGTGTTACATAGGATATTCTTGGTGAGGAGGTTTGCGATATGAAGGAAAGGCTCATTTCGGAAGAAAAGCAGAGAAAAGAATTGGAAAGTGAGATTTCCAAGCTAAAGAAGAATCTAAGGGAAAGTGAAAATGTTGAGGTGAATTACAATGAGCTTTTTATACCCTTTTCAAATGTATTGTACTTCATGGTTTTGCTAAGTCACATTTCATTTTACAGGACAAGCGTATGAGGGAAGAACTTCCAAAAGGATCATCAGAATCTGGAGGTCTAACAAGCTCACAGAGATCACAAGGGTTAAAAAAGTCGTTATCTGGTCAGAGAGCTACCATGGCAAGACTTTGTGAAGAAGGCATATAATTATTTCCCAAGTGTTGAAAACATTCTTCTAAATCGTTTCATCGTGGGTTAACCCAATTGACATCTTCTTTCTACTTCGATTTCAGTTGGAGTTCAGAAGATACTACACCTAATTAAGTCTGAAGACTTGGAAGTTCAAATCCAAGCTGTAAAAGTGGTGGCTAATCTTGCCGCTGAAGGTGTGTGGTTTCATCTCTCTATATATTAGTATGTGTCAGTAGCCTGATATTATTGCAATTTATTGACTTTTGATATTTTATTCAGTTACTAGAGTTCAATGATACAATAGTTTGTTTGTCACGGTACGCAAATGACTTGGATCCTCTGTGTGTATGTATTTAGAATCTAACCAGGTGAAGATAGTGGAAGAAGGTGGTGTAGAAGCTTTGCTTATGCTTGTGCAGTCATCTCAAAATTCAACAATTCTTAGAGTAGCTTCTGGTGCAATTGCTAATTTGGCAATGAACGGTGAGCATTTCTCTCGGTGGTTCAACTGCTTTTATTATATTGTTGTTCATAAATCACTTAAACTTAGTACTGAGAAGCAGAACCAATTCAGACTTAAATGGTCTCTGTGATTGTGTCATATATTTACAATGCTTGTTTGCTTGAAAGTTAAAATCTGTAATTGCAAGATCATGGAAGCATATCAATAAGTGATGATCCCCTGTGATCTATCAGGTTTTTTCATTACCATTTAGGCTTAGAAGTTATATATGCTAAAAGCACAGTCGTTTCGATAACATGGTTTCTTTCTGGGTTATGTTATTTCAAAAGGATAGAAAAGGTGCTTTCTATTTATTTATATGTTTTCATTGATTTTCTAACTGCAGAGAAGAGTCAAGATCTAATAATGAATAAAGGAGGCGCTCAACTGCTAGCAAAGATGGTGACCAAAACAGATGATCCACAAACTCTAAGAATGGTAGCTGGTGCACTTGCCAATTTATGCGGAAACGGTGAGCATGCCATTAAGAATTGCATGTGTTCATTATTTAGCATATGCAAAAGCAAAGATATTTGACGAAGCTTTGTGTTGGGATGCTAATTAGTATCTAACTTCTATATCTTGATGTGTGTTTGCACAAACAGAGAAGTTTCTTAAGCTTCTGAAAGAAGAGGAAGGCATCAAGGGACTACTCACGATGGCGCAATCCGGAAATATAGATATCATTGCTCAAGTGGCAAGAGGGATGGCAAATTTTGCAAAGTGTGAAACTCGAGAAATTATGCAAGGTTTGTATGTAGTGCTTACAAATATGCCTCATAAAATGCATATCCAAGTCAATCACTATAATACGTTGAGGGATCTTATGCATTGCAGGGCGTAGAAAAGGACGTTCTCTTCTTCTGGAAGAGGGTGCTCTTGAATGGCTGACTTCAAACTCGCATATTGATTCCGCATCAACACAACGTCACATTGAGCTTGCGCTTTGCCATTTAGCTCAAAATGGTAAGCCAATCTTTGTTCGAGTAAAGCTCGTTTCGGATTTCTTTCTCTCAATAGAGCATCCCCAGCTCGTTGTGTATTCTAAACAGTTCTGTTATCAATAGTTTGTGTAGTTCATGACATGACTAATGCAAGTATCTCTTCTTTCTGATGCAGAGGAAAATGCTAGTGATTTCAAAAGAACGGGAAGCGTGACAGAGATTGTAAGAATATCAGTGGAGTCTAGTAGAGATGACATTCGAAGCTTAGCAAAGAAGATACTCAAATCAAATCCTTACTTCTCAAGCTGAACAAGTGGTATAACAGAAGATATGTACATAACATAACTGGTGAGTGGTACAAATTCTTAGCCGAGTTTGTGAGAATGTCATTAGATTGACTTGTGATTGGAATGATATATAAAGATGACGGCAATCATGGAGCGAAGCTGCGATTTTTACAAAAGAAAATGCTAGGAGATTATTTGCTGTGATAGTTTATTCGATGTTGTTAATTGTCTCCGTTGCTAAATTTTGTGAACAGTTTTCTTGGTGTTTCGACACGTTCTTGATCGTGTAACGAATCTGTAGTCGATGCTCCTTTGATTTGAAATTTGAAATTTGAAATTTCATGTGGCCAATTCTCCTATGTAAGATTGATGTTGAGAAACATGGAATACATTATCCAACGACTCTCCTCATTGATGTTGTATTTTGCGATAAAGTAATCAAAAACTTATTTGGAATCCATTTCGTAATTGTTGTTTCTTCTCATATAACAATCATAAAATGTTAAAGATGGAGTATGTGAGTGATCAGAGTCATGCTTCTCAAGAGATATGGATATAACAAAAAGATAGTTCATCATATCTGTAGATGTTTTCACAGCTCCTAATGAGTTTAATTTCACACCATAATTGAATCTCTCCTTTGTTCTTTGTCAATCTAGCTCGTGGCACAGTTAGATTCTTCTAATCGTAAAGGCCTTCGTCGTACCAAATATCGACCAGAAAGTCCACCATCTCCTACATAAAGATCAGATGGGAATGAGAATGATTTTAGCTTCTTCTTTATTAAACTCAAGTAGAAAATGGGATTAAATTAAGCTTACAGGTAAAGGAATCGACTCAGAGAAAGGTTCGTGAGTTGAGAGAAGATCTTCATATGTAGTGGACCAGCTGCAAGAGTTTCAAAATTGGCTTTAGAAAACATTTTTTTTACTGATTCATTAGAATATTGAATGAAGTTAAAAGTTGGATGAAACAAGTACCTTATAATCTGATCTTTTGCAGTTTTTTTTCTTTGTCCAGATTGATCTCCCACCCATTTCTCCCTGTTCTCTTGCCACATTTTTGCACCTGCAATCATGAAAGATACTTATAGATAATGCTTAAGAACATATAATATCGAACCAACTAGTTAGAATTTCTATTGGTTACGCCCAACGAAAAACAGAGGTAAGGTCGAAAAAACAATTTGGATGTAGTTTCTTGTCATAGTTAATAACCAAGATTCAAAACAAAGTTTGGAAATGTACCATGATTTGCAAGTGTAAGGGTGCTTTCGGTGTTCTTTTTAACGGAGCTTTTCTCTTCTTTGACCAATTTTGAAAGCTCAAGAGGTTTGTTTTCGGTGGACAGACAATTTGCAGTAAGAAGCTCCATTTTCATTCAGCAGAATGATCATTCCTTTACGAATAAACACGATTATATACCAATTCAACACCGCATACAAAACATCAAAGGTTTTCCACACAAGCTGCTAGGAAACAACATTAAACCGATTAAAACTCAATCCAAAAACATGAAACTGTTACAAGAATCAGATTAGCGAGAAGAGGTTGGTTTAGTTTTACCTCATTGACATTTCTATCAACCAGCTTGTGGAAAACCTAAAAGATTCAAGAACCAAGAACACCATATTTCTCAGAAAACAAATCTTTAAAAACCAAGAACCAAGAATACATTATGAAGGAAGAAAAATTGACTCCAACAACATTTCTTTGCAAATCATATCCAACACCAAACTCATTGCAACAGACAAGAGAGATATTTTTTTCTATCACATTGTTTTTAAATTCATAAACATATCTTTTTTTCTATAAAGCAACAAAACAAGAAGAGATGTTCAATAACAGAACTTCTTCTACCTCCTTAGATATTGGAACAAATGGCATTTCCAGTAAAGTATTTATTCAAAGAACCAAAATAAACACATCAGATACATTCAAGATCCAAATTTTTTTCTTAGGGAGAAACTAAAATTTGTTTGAGAAAAGAAAAAATTACAAGAAGAAGAATTAGAGGAAAGAGATTTTACCTTAATAAGGAAATATCAGCAGAACTTTTGGTGGGAGGATTGAAACTGCATTTTGTGTTTGCTTTTAGATTTATATGTAAAAGGAAAATATGGATCTTAACTCTTAAGTCAATGGAATTCAACTAAAAATAAACTTTAAAGAAATAAATAAATAATAGCCAAAAATAGAAGAATTAAAAAAATATATTTAAAGGGTTGGTTTACTTGTAGTTGTGGATGAGTAAAAATATGTAACCACTAATATATATTTTTAGATCTATCTTTGGGTCAATGTGTAAGAAAATTGAAGCAAGCCCCACGCGTATGATAAAACAAATAAGTGTAGCACAACTTTCTCTCTCAATCCAACGTGGATGTGATTAGGAAGATGACTTTATCCTTTACTATATAGGTAGAGAAATTATGTTATTTTGTCACATGTTGAATATAACCTTATTATACAACTAGATTAGGATCCCGTATTATACGGGTATTAGATATTAAAACTAATTATTTGTATTGGATTTATCTATCCTAAATTAAAACCCGTTTAATAAGAACTTATGTTAACCATGAGTAAAAAATTAGAAATTAGTTCAAATCATCTATAAATCCAAAAATAATCCATTTAAATGATGAAAAGATTCCAAAAGTATATATGAAATCTTATCTAATTTAAAATTGGATTTATTTGATAATAAAAATCAATTTTGTTCTTTCAATTTTTACATTTTAAATCTTACATAGATTTTCTATTTTCCATTTTTAAAATTTTCTATTTCTAAGTTTCTATTGATCTTATCTTTTTGATTTAATAGTTTCTATTTATTTTTGTCACTAATAGTTTCTATTTTTTTTAGAATAAAAATTATAATTTTTAAACCAATACATAAAAGCGGGTATTAGATATTGAAATTAATTGTTTGTATCAGATTTATAAATCCTAAATTAAAATCCGTTTAATAAAAACTTACAATAATGTTAACCATGAGTAAAAAAATTGAAATTGGTTCAAGTCATCCATAAATCCAAAAATAATCCCTCTAAAAGATGAAAAGATTCCAAAAGTATATATGATATCTTATATAACTTAAAATTGGATATATTTGATAATAAACATCAATCTTATTCTTTCATATTTTACATTTTAAATCTTACCTAGATTTTCTATTTTCTATTTTTAAAATTCCTATTTCTAAGTTTCTATTTATCTAACCTTTTTGATTTAATAGTTTCTATTTTTTGTCACTAATAGTTTCTATTTTTTTAAAAATAAAAATTATACTTTTAAACCAATACATAATCTTATTCTTTCATTTTTTACATTTTAAAATCTTACATAGATTTTCTATTTTTAAAATTTCTGGTTTCTATAATTTTTTCTATAAAATTTAATATTTTTCATTTTTGAAAAATATAAATTATACTTTTTAAATCAATACATAAATATTATTTTTAATGACTCATACATGTCAAAATATAATTAATTAGTTGATACGTGTCACGATCTAATGAGTTACGATCGGGGTGCATCCAACTTTACATAATAAGATTTCTCTCTTTTTATATAATTGAAATTATTTTGTCTACCTTTTTTAAGCTTATATTATTTCTATTTTGGTTCTTTTGCATTTTTATGATTAGTTTACATTGTGGCCATATAGCAATCAAATGGTTTAGTGAACTTACGGCTCGGAATGAACTTCGACCAGTTTCATCATACGTGTCACCGCACCTTTCTTCACACTCGCCAGAGGATCGTACAAGAATTTCGGATCCACCTTACCCAGCTGCAAACATTTACCCACCTCATCTCCATCCACCCCTTCCCTGCCAACCACTTGCTCTTCAACCTCTATAGCCTGCGGAAGCTTACTGTTCAATATTTGCATTCGTTACATGAATCAATTCTGTATGTAAGACGACCTAACCGTACCTCTTTGCCCAGCCCATCACCATCGCCATCATCGCCTGACGGCTCCTGTACATTTACATTTTCCCAGTTAGTTTGGATAGCCCCTATGTGATGTCACCGTACGCGCAGACAAAAATCGTGTACGCAGAATATTGCACGCTTACAAATTACCTGCCCAACTTGACTGACAACCATCTATAGACCCCGATTCACATTATCATCCTCGCCTGTTGGTAGCTCCTCACCTATTTGGTCCTGCACAACGGGACTGCATTATAACTAATTGAACAAAGTAAAATCCCGGTTGACTAGTTCGTTTGCAATTACCGTGGATTGACGTACTTCATCCCGTGTTTCCACTCCTTCGTCAGGGTGATGTGTGTTATCCGGATTACCCTGTACAGTGTTATGATATCATTAGCACCGTACATCTATATATGTTGTACACGTCATTGACAATACAAAATCCAGTTTTTATTGGCATACCGTGTACAGTAATACCACGTCCGTGGTTCCTGCTGTAAAAGTGTGCAGTTCATCACCCGCGGCGTCACTGTGTACATCCTTGATCTCCATATCCTACAATAACCACTGCAATCAGCGTACAGGGTGTGCATGCCAAATACTCATTGAATATCATATCAAACTGTACACCAAACCTTAACAGGCACTACCTTCTCTCTGCCATCAGCAGCAGCAACGCCGTACACACGTTCCACTCCAGAGATATCATTCCCATCTGCGTCATTTTCAATATCAATTTCGTTTCCCTTATTTTCGTCCATGTCACCATCAACATCTTTAACAGACTGTAGTACACTAGCAACACCGTCGTAATCATCAAACATGCGGTTTTCCTCCATCTCTGCGGCGAACGCTGCCTCACCCGCTTTCCCAGTTGCAGAGACATATATATCCCCTGATGGAGAATGAGAAAGGGAAATCAGGGGCCTCTTCGGTATTGATTTCTTTACCCAAGGCTTGGTTGGCTGCTGTGCGAGTGCCAGTTTTTTAAACTCACTACAAAAAAACTCCTGCATCTTGATGACTGCATCCGCGATCGTCATGTCTTGCTGCACAGCTGCAACAACCGCACCAGTTCGTCGCCCCGTAGTCGCAGCTCTGGTTCGGGTTCTCTTTGGCGGATCTTGAAAATCATCGGATTCCACTGAGACGACATCCTCGGCTTGCCTCTTCCTTTTCAACAAATCTGCATCTTTCTTCCTATGTTCAAGGGCAACTTCGTAATCCTTAATGACCGTTTTCTCATACGGAGATAGTACACGCGGACAAGTGAAATCACCTTCAGGCCATTCCGCTTTGGTGAACACGTGCCCACTGTTAATGAGACTCTCCACCAGTTGGATTTTTGGATCATCAACATCATCATCCCATTTAAGAAGTTCCTCGTCGAACTCCTCAGCAGTGGACATGATTGGCTCCACAATTAACTGCGAACAACAAAACAACCCCTGAGAACATGCTTGTACATAAGTACATATCAATATAAGAACTTCTACTCGTACACGACTAGTCATACATGTAAACAAGAACTATTGCTTGTACACGAGTAAAAATAAATGCCAGAACTTGACAGCAATAGAACTCACCTCTTCAGACTGCTCATATATAATAATGTCATCCCCTGCGATAGCTCTTCTTCTCAATTCTTCACCAGGCTCCACATGAATTAAATCCAAACCATAAATGGTTTCAAATGCAACCAGTTGAATAACCAATGGAAATCCATGGAGGGAAATGGACGACTGCTTCAACCTCCCAACCAGATTTCCCAGTGTGTCATCCGATTTGTCCTTAACAATCTCGTCAGGTGTTTGCTTAAATGCATGACGGCCCCAAGGATATTCCATGAATATGTCAACATCACGACACATCTCCACAGTTGCATCGCAGACAACCCCATGCTGTGACTTCACCAAAATAACCTCGTCCACAATGATTATCAACGCAAGTCGGAGCCGCTTCAAATACAGCCACTTCTTATTCTGCTTTAACAACTGCAGTAGCTGTGTGACTTTCACCCCTTTCCGGTTGCCTAATAGCTCTGTTATGAATTTCCCATGTATACCTTCTCCTTTGGGTTTCCCTGTACGGACTTCTTCTTGCGGTAATGAATCTATGTTCAAACCAATAACTATTCCAAATTCTCTAAGGGAAAATCTAATAGGCTGTCCACCAAAAACAAACCACAATTCGTGTGGCTTCGTTGTCCATATCTGGCGGCATAACAGGTTATGAATAATTTTGCCGGAAAACGCCGTCTTCCTTGCCGGGATATCAAACAGCCGGGCGAATTGTGACTTTTGAATAGTCTCAAACTCTTTCGAACCTTCGAGTGTTTGGGCGAGATCAGCTATTAGCCCGACGTTTGAGTATCCATTAACACGAGCTCCGACTGGATAGTAATCCCGTACGAACAACCGGCTGGGCAAATTAGGATTCGCGACCGCTCGTCTGGTGGTTTTGCATGCCTGGTTTTAAGGGCCATAGCCCTCGCTGCATGATTATAAACACACATATAGTTAGATGAGTATAAGGTTGTAAACATCTTAGCGGAAATCTGATACCTAAATTCCTCACCTTGCAAATCGATGAACGCCTGCTCGTCTTCCATCTGTGAACTTGTCCGTCTACAGTGAACTTGTCCGTCTACAGTGAACCCTACTCGTACACAGTCAGAGGAAATCAAAAGCGACGATGAACAATTCAAAAATCGGTCTAGTCCACAATTATCTCTCTCCTTCTTTACTTTACCCTTGTAAGTGGGATCCAGTAACCGCAAAATTTTTGTGTTTCGAGTAGTGCAATCCGACAAAAGCGAGACGTGGGCGCGTAGGGTTATTGTGGTCATTGCACATGTGAAAGTGCTAAATGGGCTACGAAATCTGCGTAATTGCCAAAACCGCATGGCCGTGTATGCAAAAGTGCTATGAAGCCCAATTTGTTCTAGTTTGATTTATAATGAAATTTTATAACACTTCTTGATGTTTTCTCTGACTATTTTGTCAATTTCCATATCTCTAAATCCTTGTGAATTTCTTGATTACCAATGTTTTTCATTCATAAATTTACAACAATCATCCATTTACATTCTTGAATTCAAAACAAAACAATCTATATTTTGTGTTGACAAAAAAAACAATCTATATTTTTTCTTAGCTTAGCTTAGCTTTATTCCTATAGATTTATTGAGTAGCATTTGATCTTTATAGATTCGATCCTCAATATACTACTTCATTATTGCGCACTTAAAGTGATATTTGTAGGGTTACAACTTTTTATATCAAAGATACAAATTTTTTAATGACGACATTATTTTATTTTACAAGACGATAATGGTTTAGTGATGACAATAAGTAAAATTAGATAAACTATGAGAGCTGAAAAAAGACGCAAAATAAAAAAATCACACATCTATTTGATCATGTTTTTTCTCTTAAATTATGCTATAATAGAGAACTATAATATCCAAAAATGTTATTAAACCGTATAACATTTGATCTTTATATATTCGATCTTTAATATACTACTTCGTTATTATGCACTTAAAGTGATGTTTGTAGGGTTACAACTTTGTATATCAAAAATACAAAAAAATTAACGATGACATTATTTTATTTTACAAGACGATAATGGTTTAGTGATGACAATAAGCAAATTGGACAAACCATGAGAGTTGAAAAGGACGCAAAATAAAAAAACACACATCTATTTTATCATGTATTTTCTCTGAAATTATGCTATAATAAAGAACTATAATATCCAAAAATGTTATAAAACCGTATACACCAGAAGTTTAGCCGAAGAGTTTACCGGAGACTAAACCGATTTGATCTAATTTTTTGAACCTAAAAGAAATCCATAAAAATGAAAAAATACAAACGCAAATTACAGTAAAATCAACAAAAAAAAAACCCGCAAACCATTTAACTCTGAGAGCCTAAACTTAAAGAAGACACGACTCATCTATTTGATTGTGTTATGAAAACACAAATGTTTATTCTTTTTTATACTATGATTTGATCCACTTTTAATTTTTAAACTGTTCCATTTCCGTTTAAAGCGATACAAAAACTCTACTTCTTTTATTATCATTATATACCAATCAATAATATAAAAATCTAATACCATACATCTTTTACAATCAAAAATCTTATTTTTCAAGAATATCTTATATAATATTTTAAGGTTTCACTAAGTTAAAGCTTTGACATGTTGTCATGTGTCACTTTTGATGTTGGTGATTAATGTCTACTTTTATATTTAGAACCTAAATTTTACTTAATATTTAGGGGTGGTTTCCAAAATAACCCAAATTTTGAAGTCAATTACAAATCTATACCCCATTTTCTCTCTCATCAAATTGTTTTAAAAAAAAACAAAACATTCAACTTATTTACGGAAATGCCATTATATCTGAATTTTTTTTTTTTTTTTTTGAAAATCAGACATTTGATTTCACAAACAAACACCCAATTATATCAACTTATTTACGAAAATGCCATCGCCATCCAGTTTCACAACCACCATGAACAACCAAATTGAAGCTCTTCAATGCATCTCTATCTGATTTTCGTGCATAAATACATCACAAACCAACTTATAACTTCATCAACTACCATTTCATCTCCAATTTCATCCAAAACACTAAGTAAATGAGCATTTAAAAAATTCTCTCACTCACAATCTCTTGAATTTTCGTGGTTTTTGCTAGATAATGTCTGGGCTTCGTAGTAAACAGTTAGAGTATGGATTTTGTGTGTTTAAACGAGCTAAAAACAAGGATCTACGGCGAAACGGAGCTAAAAACCGTATTTTCCGATCTGGTTCAGAAGAGTAGACTTCGTCGGACGTCTGCTGGTCAACGAGAGGTTAGATTTGCAATTGACTTTTTTCAGATTTTTTACGTAGACTTCTCATAGAAGTCTGCTTGTGCTCCTTTATTCTCCTTTGACAAAAAAAAAAAATCAATAGACTGCACGGGAAGTCTACTTAAAAAATGGGTTAGTTTCGCATTTGACCAAAATGTTGACTTTTTCTAGCAGACTCTGTACGCGATTCTACTAGCAGACTTCCCTCAGAGTCTGCTCGACTACGTTTAGGTTATTTTTTGCAATTGACTTTTTGTTGACTTTTTTGAGTAGACGCTATTTAAAGTCTACTCTATACGGTGAGGTTAGTTTTGCGATTGACCAAAATTTCGAACATTGACTTTTTGAAAATATTTAGAGTAGACTTCCCCAGAAGTCTGCTACAAATTGAAATTTCAGCAGACATCTAGGGAAGTCTACTCGTTAAATAATTCGATATTAATTCGATTTTTGGTCAAATACAAAACTAACCTGTTTTTTAAGTAGACTTCTTTTAGAGTCTACTCAAAAAGTCAAACATAAGTCAATTGCAAATGTAACCTCTACTGTTCCAGTAGACTTCAACCGGCAGTCTACTAATGTGCGTAGACTTCCGTTGGATGTCTGCTAGATATTTATGGTAATAGAAGTCTACCGCGGAAGTCTACTGAAAATTCAAATTGCAAATATAACCTATTTTTACAGCAGACTTCTGGAGAAGTCTACTACTAAAAGTCAACATTTTGGTCAAATGCAAAAATAACCTCGGTAGACTTCAATTAGGGTCTACTACGCAAGAAGACTTCCGTTAGAAGTCTACTGCGTTTTGCCGTGATTGAAAAACTAACCCATTGGATAGACTTCTACGGAAGTCTACTAGTGAACGTTAAACGCAGTCTTCTGACGCAGACTGCTGGTGAAGTCTGCGTTTTTACATTTTTTTAAAACGAATTTATAGCTTATATATAATACATTTTCAAGATTTTCTTGCTCTCACATGTGTGTTTTCTAATATGTGATCTTCTGTATGGGTTTGAGATATTTAAATGCAATATTTATGGTGTAAATCAATTTTCTTGTTTAAGTAGTAATTAGCTTTTCACGGTAGACTTCTTCAAGAGTGTACTAGTAGACGGCATGGGAAGTCTGTATTTATGTTTTTAGTAAAACATTATTTTAAAATTATGTATAACGAAATTTTAAGATTTTATTGGTTTCAAATGTGTGTTATATTATTGGTGTTTTTATATACTAGTTTGACATCTTCAACTGTAATGAAACCATTTATTTCTGATTAATTAGTTTTTTCACAGTTTAGTAGACTACCGTTGAAGTCTATGAGTAGATTGCTTGTGAAGTCTGTATTTTTAAGTTTTTTAGAAATGCATTTAAAACATATTTATGATGGTTTTTTTGTATTTTCTTAATCTCACAGGTGTGTTATCCAATGTGTATTTTTCTGAATGAATTTGTCATATTTAGGTGTAATATTTATGGTATAAATCAATTTTTTTGTTTGAGTAGTACTTAGCCTTTCAAAGTAGATTGCTTATGAAGTCTATTCGCAGACTACTAGTGAAGTTTATATTTCAAATTTGATTTAAAATATGTTCAAGTACATGTCTAAAGTTCAATATCTATTTTCTAAAATTTTACTCACATCACATCATTTATAAAATTCTAAGAACCTTATTTTGTCTTACTTTTAGTTTCAAGTATAGGATTTAGTTTATCGAGTTTTACTTTTAGTTTCAAGTATAAGATTTGGTTTATCGAGTCCGAGTGATGTTTTGCTGAATGATGTTTCTTAAAGTAGTGAAGTGAAGTTGTTGAGGTTCCAAAAAAATAGTAGTGAAGTTGTCATGCATATTTTTATTTACTTTCCATACCACGAGTCCTACTATTAAGACGACGAGTATTGAGTTTTTGATATGATGAATTTTTCATCAAATTGAATCACAATAGGTTTGAGGAAAAACACAATGGTTGGATTATAACAAAACAAAATCTCATTCTTATTTCCCAACAAATGGAAGAGATTGAAGTAGCTAACAAGACAATAAACATTTAGCCTTTTGGTAAAGAACAACAAGGTTTCTATCGTCAAATGGAGATTACACTACACGACCATGACCATATAAATCTTAGTTTTGCTAACCAAGACCTGCTGCATGTTGAACAATAAGGAAGCAGCACAATCCACAATCTGCAATAAGAAAAGATAGCCATTAAACATTAAAATGAGGTACCACTCAACACCATCCATACATGATGAAAGAGAAGTAATTGGACCATTATCTTAATGGAGAATCTGATATTAATCTAATCATTAAAACACAAGTAAGAAAGACGAAAAAGTACCGATTTTGATTGAATTAACACGAAGACCACAAGCTTTAAGAAGAACACCAATACCACTTGCTGTTACTCCTTTACCTAAGCCACTCACAACGCCACCTGTTACAAGCACATACTTCATCATTGGTCCAACAAGTAAGGATTCTAGCAAAAGCTACTACATTTTCATTTCAATCAAACCCAAGAAGCGGAATAAACATACAAAAGTCAAACTTAATGCACTAACCAAAATCAGTCACTATGTAACAATCATAAGAAAAATTAACAAACCATTGGATACTTATAATGGATGAGAGGTTTAAAAGTACTAGCACCACCAGAAAGAGCTACCTTTGGCTTGTGAAGTGTAACCAAGTAAGTTCCTAAAGGAGACCATTGTACAAAGCTCTCCGTCCAATTCTGCAAAATTGAATCTCATATAATCAAACCATCATAGCCTTACATGTAACCGATATAAATCATATATATACACATTTTAATTTACTTGAAGCTTATCAACAGATTCAGACTTCAAATGCTTTGTATCATTCCATAAAACCTCAAATGTTTTGTATCATTCAGATCCATCAAACAAACGACATTTAGAGTTCATTCAATGGCTGCGTTTTTTGGCAGGAAACATCGACTTCAATTAACACACTCAAAGTGTGTGTTCACACATGGAACATATCAAAACATTGTATGCTAATCTATAAAGGACGAAAACAATGAGGTCTCAACAAGTACTAGATTAAACATTGACTAATCCAAACTCTTTCTATATCGACACCAAAAATCAGTGGCTTAAGACTCCAAATAATGATCTCACGTAGGAGACACGCAGAGATCAAAGAATGAAAAAGGAAACTATACTTAGTAGACTTCTTATAAAGTCTACTCTACTTAGTAGACCTCTGATAAGGTCTACTAAGTAGACCTCTGATGAAGTCTACTTAGTAGACCTCTGATGAAGTCTACTTTCCGAAAATTTAGATATCTACTAAACATGCTCACCCGGTTTCGATTTCGATCATAGCCATAGCCTAGGGTTTTCGATTTCGATCTGAATCGAATATGTAGAGAGAGAGAGAGAGAGAGAGAAATAGATGAAAGAAGAAAACAAGATCTGTTCAATAATAGAGGAAGATCGTACCTTGTAGAAAATCAAACCACCATATCTCACTGTAAATCTCTGCAATTTTTTAAAAAGAGACAGATTAGAGGAAAAAATACATACAAAGAGAAAGAGAGAAAGAGATGTCGGTGGCTAACCACGGTGGAGGCAGCGATGAGATGGCGGTCAGTGAGATCGGGGGAGGCATAAACTGGTTTCGAACGGTGGTCATGTGTAGATCTGAGAGAGAGAGAGATTTCTAGAATAAGAAAAAAGAGAGGAGGCGGCCGTAAGTTTCTAGCAAAAAAATTAGGGCTTCCAAATGTAATTTTCGTTTATATAGGAAGATACTCAAATCCGGTTTGGTTAAAAATCTGGTTAGGTTAAAAATACGGTTAGGTTAAAGATCCGGTTAGGTAGACTTCGTCTGCAGTCTGCTAAACCCTAAACTTTCCACGAAACCCTAAATTTAAAGTAGACTCTATCAGAAGTCTACTTATTTGAGTAGACAACTAATGAAGTCTACTATAATTTCAACGAAATCCTAAACTCGAAGTAGACTCTATCAGAAGTCTACTAGTTTGAGTAGACTACTAATGAAGTCTACTATCCGATAACGTAAATTGACTATTTTCAATGATTATTCAAAAGTCCAAATAAAAACTTATACAAAACGGTCAAAAAGTTTAATATATTCACAAGTTAACACTTTTATGCAAATTTGACATTTTAAAGATAAAAATGATAAACCCTAAATCTAACCCTAAGTGTAAAAACATGTTTGCAACTTATAAATGTCACATTGTTACCCATATTTCATACTCGTAACTCGGCCAATTACACCAAATGATGAAAACCTTGTCAAAATTTTACATCATCTTATAGTTAATTCAACTTAAAAAGTCAAACCCTACACTACGGGTTATAAAACGAAACCCTAAACGATTCAAACACTAAACCCTAAACCCTAAACCATAAATAATAATCTAATTCCTAAAACTAAACCACTACAACCGTAAATAAACTCATAAAACCTATAAATATCAAATATTGAACTACCAACATATAACCACATCAATATTTAAACAAATGGCTATGAAGTACCTTGTTTGGTAACTCTTTGTTTAGTATAGTATGTATTCATTCATAACCAAATTTGTCTTTGTAAGTTTAATTTGTGAAATTTTATGAAATTTTATTTTTCATACTTCACAATTATTTATAGTTTGGTCATCAACCAAATTTTTTTATCAAAATATTTTTTGTTAATTTATAAATTTAAATTTGAAATAGAATTATATAGTAGACTTCTATAGAAGTCTACTATACCACAAAGTAGACATAATTTGTCTTTGTAGGTTTAATTTGTGAATTTTTATGTAATTTTATTTTTCATACTTCACAATTATTTATAGTTTGGTCATCAACCATAATTGTTTATCAAAATATTTTTTGTTAATTTATAAATTTAAATTTGAAATATAATTATAGAGTAGACTTTCCAAAGAAGTCTACTGAACCCTAAAGTAGACTTTACATAGAGTCTACGCGTTGGATTTCATGTGGAAGTACATTACGTAGCAGACTTCTCTAGGGGTAAAATAGTCATTATGACCTGCGGGTTTTTTTTGGTCATAAAGGTTGTAGTTGTAATTTCACTACCCCTTTGGGTTAGTTTTCACAAACATGAGATATGTGGGTTACCCATGTAGTTAAAATCAAATTATGGGTCAAACCAAGCAATTCCCCCTTATAACATTTGCCTTTCTAGAATTTAGAATTACTGTATTGATTTTTTTGAAAGAAAAATGTGATATTTTTAATTTAAAATAAACATTTAATATCAAATTATCTTCATGAATTACTGAAAATATGTAAAGCCATATTCTAATAGATATTTCGTTTTTTTACAATATCTCTTCACAAATAAGTTAAATTATTTTTATTATTCTATAATAAGATAAAAAAGAATTATAAGATGTTCTAATATGTTTCTATTCACGATATGTGTCATAATATCACTATGTAGTTTTTTTTATCATATTTAATACATCAATATTTTAATAATATGATAGATTTTTATAGATTTTAAAATAATTTACATAAAATAGTTTTAAAACTGTTGTTTAATTTTTAATCTTAACTTCACTAAAATTATAAATTGTGAGCATAAATTTAAAACATCACTTAATTAGCTATATTACCGTTTATATACAGAGGAACAATGTTCCATACATTTTAATAGATATTTTGTCATAATATATTTCAACAATGTTCCATCAAAATTTGTTTTTTACAAATAACATTGTATATATCTAATAATTTACTACAAATATTTAGTCTATCAATCTAGATAATTATTTACTATAAATAGTCAATAAATTAATAATTATTATATATTATACCATATTAAATTTTAAATCCAAGCAACGCTTGGACATACCCTAGTTAGATATAAAGACGTTTGTTTCTCATGCAGTGGCCTCTTTAATAAGACAAGAAAAATGCTCATTCTTAGCACACGATAAACGCTATAATAGGTGATTAATAGCGATTTTGTAAACGCTATGTCTACCCCAGCTATAATAGGGTCACCTCATATAATAGCGTTTTTCGGTATGCTATTATAAATCGTTCTATCATAACACTATTAAAATGCTTTAATATATGTTTTTATAGCTCATTTTTTGTGACGTAAAATGTTATGTTGTAGCATTTTGTCAGTGCTATTTTTCCAATTACATTTTACCTATTTTGGATTATATATTTATATATATTATTTGTATATAAATTTAATTTGGTCAAAACATTATATATTTAAATATTTTTATTTCATAGAAAATCCATACAAAAAGTATTACAAGTCTTACAAACTTCTAATCTAAACAAAAATATCAAGTACTACTCTTACACAACAAGAGACAAGAGTGATAAGGGTTTATGAGATCAACGACAAAGAGAAACAAACTTCGTCCTCGGTTTACTTGCACTTCTAAGCTTGCCCTTCTATATTGTGGCTTCAGCTGATTTAAAAGCTTAATAACCTAAAACAGAGATGGAGACTAGAGACAATTTATCACATTCTTCGCAATACCAATAAGCCATGTAAAATCTTTTTGATAAAATCTAAGAAGCAGCTCAACCTAACAAATAAACAATTCAGATTTTTAATATCATAATACATATAAACCAGGATTGAGTAATGAAGGTATTCTACAAGGATATAACACTTACTTTTGGTATGTGGTGGAATGGAATGAAATTGAAATATTTCATAAGTAAAACCCAAAAAAAAATATTAGAGCAAAAGTAAATCAAACTCTAACCGGTGGAGATGCACGCACTTGTCTCTTTAGAGAAAAACTTGATAAGTTATGATCCTGAAACTATATCATTGATCAGTAATGATGACAAGTGTAAGATATATATTTCATAGAAGAAAGACCCCACAAAAGAGTCCTCTTCTTACGTGTTAACTCATTGCAATTTATAGAATTAAACTATCACCTTACTAGAACGTTTAACCATGATATTTCCCAGATACCTCAACATGTATGTGCGCATAAAGCATATGCTCATCAAAGCAGCAATAAAAAATTAGAGTAAGGTAAAGAAGCATCTTCTTACATAGCCATTGCATTGCTGCTCAGCTGCCTCAACTAACGCAAAGCGAACAGTGCAAGTTCTCTTCTCTCCATTGTCATAATGCAATTTCAAAACCCTTGAGGAATCATAGCTAAAAACAAAAAAAAACAAAAAATCCAATTGCTAATCAATCTAAGCAAATACAAACATAAAGAATGAAACAAAATATGAAAAAAGTCTGTCACCTTCACCAATCTTTAGAGTCACATTTCACCCTTATCTCTTGTAAAATAGAAGATTTTTCCCATCAAGCAAAGTACCAACGTAGCGAACTGTACTCGTGCCATCAAAATTAAACACCGTAGAGATCTTAAGCATCTAGCCATCAACAATGTAAATGCGTTAAGTATTATAAGCAAAGATTGGTTCAAGCTTACAACACTATCAAAGGCTGAGAACAACACTAAGGCCTTTTTCCAGAGATGAGTCCATCTTGAACCCGGAATCTGAAAAGGCCTCAACATTTAGCAAATTCTTCATACTTCAACTTGAGCTCATTGTGTCGAATCGCAACAATACAAAGAGAAGCCGAAGAGTTGCGACGCGAGCCGGAGGCGTGGAGGAAGGAATCCGAGATTCGAAAGAAGATAATATGAGATTGAAGAAGACAATGAATAGAAGATGGAGGTTGAATTCCATGGTCATAAAGCTTGGAGAAATCAAAAGTCAAGGTTAATTTTTTCTAGAAAGGGATTTAGGTTAAAGGTGGAGAAAGACGGTGAGGAGAAGAGGAGATTCAAAGTCTAGAAAGGGATTTAGGTTAAAGAGAAGAAGCTGAATCACGATTTAGGTTTTGTGCTTTTTTATTTGATTTTTTTTGTGTGGCTAAGTTATTGTTTGTCCCAAACTTATGCGCTAAATGAAAAAATAATCATGACCAAGTGTTGTAAGTTTTCGATTTGGTTAACTGTTGAGCGGTAATTATAAAATTTTAGCTAAATGTTGGCGCTTTAATCTGATTTTAGCTTCCCGCTTAGCTATTATTGAGCTTAGCGTTTTGTAAATGCTATGATATAGTTACCAAATCTTGAATACCACCTTTAATAGCATTTGTAAAATCCGTGCTATTATAATGTGCTATCAATGCACACTTTTTTTTGTAGTGCCTCCTTTATAGTAAGTAACGTTCACAAAAAGTTTCTTACACATTTTACAACAAAAAATATGGATTCTGCTCGGAGCCTTGAGTACGTGCTCTCCATGCAAGGCGGCGAGGATGACGTAAGCTACGCCAAAAACAGCTACGGTGCGGCCGCAGCGTTAGCATCGAGCAAACCACTTCTGACGTCAGCCATCTACTCCATAAAGCTCACCAAAGGATGCTCCTCTCGCTTAAAGATAGCCGATCTAGGCTGCGGAGTCGGTGACAACACGTTTTGCGCGGTGGACACGGTCGTTGAGGTGTTACGGCGGAAGCTAGCCGTGATTGAGCCAGAGTTGGAGTTAGAGGTTTTCTTCTCCGACTTGCCTTCCAACGACTTCAACACGTTGTTTCGATCGTTGGAAGAGAAAGTTAACGGCTCAAGCCAGAAGTACTTTGCCGCTGGCGTTCCCGGCTCGTTCTACAGGAGGCTGTTTCCCAAAGGAGAGCTCCATGTCGTTGTGACCATGAGCGCCTTACAGTGGCTCTCTCAGGTATATGTACCTTTTGAGTTAGTTTACTGATGAATACAAAGGCCATGAACAAATATTTCGGTACATTACATATATATATTATGGCTAAGAAAACGAAGATTAAGATTGCTTACTATAGATAGGAAATATACATAAAAATCTAGTTGAAACTGTATATAAACCAAGTGGTTGGTGGCCTCGAACTCTACTAGGGAGGAGTAGGCCTAGGGAGGAGAGGTGATTTACGCTAGCAAACGTGGTATTATCAACAGCTGGCCTCTGGCACACAAGGAGATTATGGATCAAAGATCCGGAATTCCCACGATTTATCCAAAAAAAAAACTATATGTAAAAAAAATTTCAAATGTTAATGAACAGTATATCAAAAACAACAATCTATAAAGTCCTGTTATGATGTCCCAACCATCTTATATTCTGTAACGGATTTTACTTGTTTTCAAACTGTCTATGTGGATGGAATAAGTGTATCATTATTTGATTTTTGGATAGGATAGATACCGGAAAAAGTGATGGAGAAAGGATCGAAGACATGGAACAAGGGAAGGGTGTGGATTCAAGGAGCAGAGAAAGAAGTTGTGGAGGCATACGCGGAGCAGTCAGACAAGGACTTAGACGAGTTCTTGAAATGTCGGAAAGAAGAAATTGTGGAAGGAGGAGTGTTGTTTATGTTGATGGGTGGTCGACCTTCTGGCTTAGTGAGCCAAGTCACTGATCATGACTCCCGTCACAAGCTCCTTTTCACAACTTTGATGGATCAAGCTTGGCAAGATCTAGTAGATGAGGTAATACGAGCCCATCATAACACCAGCTTGTTTTTACTTTATGAACCGTTTTCTATGTTCCTTCCATCACAACAAAATATATGACTTTTTTGGTGAGTTTGTAAAAGGGTTTAATAGAAGAGGAGAAAAGAGATGGTTTCAACATTCCGATCTACCTGAGAAGCACAGAGGAGATAGCGGCTGCGATTGACCGTTGTGGTGGTTTCAAGATTGAGAAGATGGAGGTGTTGAAAATAGCTGACCCCATGAATGCTAAGCAGCAAGAATTGATGAAAGATCCGGAGTCTTACGGTCAAGCCATGGCTAACTTGGCTCAAGGCGGTCTAAAGCCAATGGTTGAGGCCTATCTCGGTCCTGACCTGACCCGCAAGCTCTTCAAATGGTATGCAACTCGAGCTGCTGATGGTAACAAAGAATTTCTCAAGAAGAATTATTTTTATTATATGATCGTTGTTTCAGCGTTTCGGGTTTAATGTACGGTACACTATGTACGTATCGTATCTACAGGCGCACGCCCAATGCTTTTAATTCATAAGTTTACATCAATCATCCATTTACATTCAAAACAAAACAACTTACATTTTTTTCATAGCTTAGCTTTATTCTCATAGATTTATTGAGTAACACTTGATATATGTGGATTCCATGCCTAATAACTACTACTTCTTTGTTGTACTCTTACGATGGTATTTTTAAGATTAAAACTATGTGTATCTTTGATTACTAAGATTACGATGGTAACGGTGAACTATAAAAAAACACATCTATTTGATTATGTTTTTTTCTCTGAAATTATGTTATAATATCCAAAAATGTTACAAAACCGTATATTGTTGTTGTACAAGCATGAGAAAGAGCTCGTTATATAAATCTTGTTTCTAGTGGATTGCGGGACAACATTCCCAGCAAGATTATGGTTCGACATAGGAGCCTGAACACGTTTAAATCTTGATATTGCACACATACTAATTCAAGTAAATCTTGTTTCAATTTCAAATAAGCAAGGTTTAATGTAAACTAGGATCGGATAGTAAAAGCTAACCACATTTGGGGTTCGTAAACCGGTTCAATCACTTAGAATTCAAGCTTAACCGATCATCAAGACAAAGTACAGGTTTCACAATCTGTCTTTCATTACACAGAGTTTTGATACACATATAGCTCATAGGATATATTACTACTTTTTTTACATTCAGTTGAAAGGGATAACAATGTCGCCAATGTTCTTGTGCCATGGATCAGCCAAGTGAGTAGCCAAGTTCTCCAATGGTCCAGTCCCGGGGTAAGCCGACTGTTGCACACAAAACCCTACAAACGCCAACAACGCAAGCCGCCCTGACATACACACCACAAAAACACAACATTAGATTTACATTTTTGTATATAAACTTGATCAAGAAAGATAAGATATCTGTGTGTGTATTTACCGTTCTTGATCTCCTTAACTTTCAACTCCTCGAGCTTCTTAGGGTCTTTAGAGTATCCAAGAGGATCAAATGCGCCTCCCGGGTACTTCTTTTTCTCAGGGTCTTTCTCCATACTTCTCTGGTGCTCAACAAATGCAATAGCTAAGAACTCAATAGCCAATATTGTCGGCAAAGTACCCCACGGTACAGGGTTTCCCAAGTATGTGGCTTGTCCTCCTGGTACTGCTGCCCATTCTTGAGCCTTAACCCAGTTTCCATATCCCAAAGCTTCTGGTACCAAAATCCCTGGCTACATTCCACACCAATCCATAAACCATTAGATCAAAACTTAAAAAAGACTAAAGCCCTTTGATTGGATACTGAAGTAACTGTTGGGAACTTACAACAGCGAGCATAGCCCATCTACAGTGAATGAGCTCTGACTCTTTGTATCTCTCAAGATTCGCTGGAACCTCTCCAAGTCCAAGTGGGTCAAACCCAAAGTCACTGCACATTTTTGTACCCAATATAGCATAAAAATCCAAGCTTTTTAAACAGCTATACACACACATCTAAGGCGTTTCAGATTCAGCAAGAAACAAACTAAAAAGAGACGAATTTGTGTATCATGAATCATGCAATGTATACCCACTAACTTAAAAATCCAAGCTTTAAATATAAATCTAACAAATAGAGAAACATAAGTAAAAGAAAGAAACAGAGTTTTAAAGAGATGAAGGATTTGTCGTACCCAGGAGCAGAACCGTCGAGGTAAGCTGGTCGTGGCTCACCAGGCATCCAGTGAGCAGCCATTCTGATACGGCCAAAGTTACCGGCACTAGGTAACGAAGCTCCGGAGGAAGCAAATTTAGACTTGGAAGAAGACAGAAGCGAAGGGTACACGGCGGCGATACCGCAGCTCATCAAGGAGTTAGTCGCCATTGTTTCTCTTCTCTCTGATCTGTCTCTCTCTACCACAGAGATGAAGATGTGAACGAGAGGTGTTTGGAAGTGATGGTGTTGAAGAGTGATCGTATAAGTAAGGTTTTGTAGGATGCGAATCTAATCGCAGATTGCAATTGGCTAAACAGAGCTTGCGTGGCTTTCTCATTGGGCCACGTGGCAATTGAAATCATGTTCTTCTCTATCTGCTCTTTGTGGTTGAGATTAAGAACGAATCTATGTTATTACAGTTTTGCCATTTTATCATATCAACTGGCCAAAAGATAAATCTTCAGTGAGAGCCAATAATGGGTATACAAATTATCAGAGGAAATCTGTATCAGATTTGAATATTACCTGATAATCTGCGAGTATATTGTATCATAAATGGATGATTTTGAATAAAACTAGACTAATTTTTTTACAAAGATTGATCCTTTGTTTATGAACATTTCAACAATACAAAAAAGGGCAGACCAAACCTTTGTTGTTCAGAAACTCCTCACTCAAAATTCAACTGCAACTAGACCTAGTACAACTATGCATTTCCCTAGATGGATTTGGTTCTTACATGACTCTTGATGAATGTGGTAAGTTTTTTTCACTTCTTCTGATATATTTTCTTTTGCTACTATGATGACTTAATGGTACTGTATTACAAACTATGGACCAGTTGCATTTCTTGGTCAAGTGGAGAATTGTTTCTAGATAAGCACACACCAACAACTATGCAGGAAACATTGTCTCAGTGAAAATAGTTCTGAAGAATCCTTGAACTAAACCTCTTAAATTTCATTTCTCAAGAATGAACAAAACAACCCATGACTTTAGCCAAAGACAAACTTCTAATACTCAGAAAGATACTAAACATACTTGATCTTTGCACATAAACATCTCAACAACAACACAAAAAAGGACAGACCAAACATACAAGAAAAAGACACTTATCAAATCCATAAGGAGATTCAAGATTGTAAATGTATAGATTTTCAAGCACATGGTACTGTTCTATAGCTAAATCCATCATCTTACAAAATATGTCTCTTATGTTACATCCATAAACCCTGAGACATCATCATTCATGACAAAGATAGATCAATACCAACAATCAAAATCAATACAAGTATTGATCAGCTTTCAAGAACAAATAGCTCTTTCAACAACTTCCTGCAACTCACCACTCTGAAAAGCCTCAATAGTAATATCACAACCACCAAAAAACTCACCACCAATATAAAGCTGAGGAAAAGTAGGCCAATTCGAATACTCTTTAAGCCCTTGCCTAAGCAACTCATTCTCCAATATGTTCACATCTTCAAAAGGCACGTTTAAATTCTTCAAGATCTGAACCACCGTGTTAGAGAATCCACACATCGGAAAATCTCTAGTCCCTTTCATAAAAAGTACAACTTTCTTCGAATTCACAAGCTTTTCCAACGTATCTTTTAGCTGCGGCGTAAGGGACGAAGCAGAGCAACGGAATTTCGACGCCGGAGAAATGGGTTTGAGGCTGAGATTCCAACGGAGGCTGTAGAACGACGGGTGGTGATTGTTGACGGAGACTCTGAAAGGTTGAAGCTTGTTGATGGTGGAGGAGGAAGCGACGGTGGTCGGAGTTATTAAAGTCGGTGTTTTGAGAGATCGGAGAGCCATTTTTCAGGAGATTTTTTGAGATTTGGAATTGGGAACTTTGTCAAGGTTGAAGATTTATGAGCCACAAATATAATAGTGGGAAAGAGAATAGAGTTAACCCTATTGCCAAACAACACAAAGCCACTAGTGCTTCTTTGTATAAAGTAGGCCTGGGCATAAAAATCGGAACCCAAATACCTGAACCTGTAACCGGCTTAAAAAACACGAACATGTACTCGATCCGAAACTTAATAAATACATATATGGGTATAAAATTTATAGACCCGATAGAATCTGTATCCGAAACAATCCGATCCGAACCTGTACCGTAAGTCAATGCTTACATATATTTTGTCACATTTCTAAATAGTTAGAAATTTAGATTTAGTTTTTTTTTTTTTGGGCAACAAGAAACTTCATTAACCTTACTCAAACGATTCGGTTACAAACGGCATAAAAGCCTTCATGAAACGAAAATTACAACAAGAGAAGATAGATTCATGGCATAATCCATGTAGTTTGAGAACTATAGAGCCAAAGTAATTGGCTCGTACCAAATGAAAGGATTCGGATCCTACCGAAATTGTCCTTTTAACTTCTTTTATAGCCACTCGGGCTGCACTTCGAGTTACCATTAAAACATAGTTTCTGGATTTATACTCATGATCTAGAAGCCGCAAATTGGTTCTAGTCGCAATTCCTATTGCTAGTGATGTTCCGGTATAGTCAAATACACTCAAATCTTCTCCTAGACTACTAACAGGTTTAAATTCTACTACAATAATCTTAAGTTCATGGGCCAAATCAAGGCCCAATAAACCAAGTCCAAAGAGTGAAAAACTTACGGAAGAAGATCGGAGCTTAGGATCCAGGTTCGTCGGAAAGCTTGACGTCGTTTTGGACCACCACCGTGGTTGTGGTGGATGCACGACCAGCTTGGACCCAGACGAAAGAGGCTTGGATAAACCAATAGCCATTCCTTGGAGTGTTTGGCATGGAGATGGGTTAAGTCGGTGGTTGAGGACGAGATCGCGGTGGTGGTGAATTGGTGAGGCAGAGATCGGAGAGACCGAGATTAGATCCGGTGGATCCGGCGGTTTTGGTGGAGGGTTCAGATAGCTTGGAGACGTCGATCCAGAGGTGAGATCCACCATCGTCGTTGCTCCAGAGACTCCATTCGTGAAGGGCTTCTTCACCACCGGCTCCAGAGATGCGCGATTTGCCAAGACAAAGATCGAAAGCCGACTCGAGTCTTCACGCGGTCTCTTGGTCTCACCGGAAATATCCAAGCGACGGAGAGATGATAGCACGGTGGACTTCGTGGGAGAGGACATGCATATAGGCGATAAGCCAGCGGCGGAGATCAGCAAACGGTGGTGGAGATCCATGCTTGACGGCGGTTGAGGACTGCCTCGGGCCTTGTGCCCGAGAGAGAATTAGGGCGACAAACTCTAAATATTTTTATTCTTTATATAATATATTTAGATTTAGTTTATTTTGTCACATTTTTAAATAGTTTGATACTTAGATTTGGTATTTTAAATATTTTGTGTTGTTTTTGGTTCAAATATTTTTCATATTACATGTTATTTTTGTAAGTTTTGGGAAAAAAAGAGTTTAAAGCACAGTTAAAACTAAAAAAACAAGAACAACCTGAATTTGTACCCGACCCAAATTTTTATAGATACTTGTAGAGGTATAAAATTTAAACTTTAAAGACCACTTTATCAATGGGTAACATTTTCTGAATTTGAGAATAATAACTTATCATATAACTTAGCTACAGACTACAGAATTTGTTTTTTCAGTGGCAAACATACAGATTACAGAGTACAGCTGTAGTCGAAAACAAGTTTTTGGAGTTGAAGACAAACCATACGAGTTCAAGTACATAGAAGAATTGAAGAACAAGCCTGATATTGATGATCAAATACTCTCAGAATCAAAGATGAGTTGGCATGTTGTTGAAGCTCTAGAAGAAAGTTCCAACTCCTCTATCATCTCAGATTTTGGAAAATAAATTTCAATAAACGTGATTTTTGCAATCTTCAAGTGAACCGCATTTTCCAAGATATAAAAAACAACATCACTCTCTCCCGGTTCTCCGTCGTAATCAGTCATGTAAAGAGCTTGTAGACTCGACAAAATACATTCAGGAACAGTACTTGGTTGATTCTAGTAAAAAATAACATCATCAAAGTAATGTTCCTGAGATCAAAGAGAAGAATTAGCTAAAACCATTGTTCATCAGACAAAAATAAATTGTTAACAAAACAAACTTACCTTCATAACTAAAAGGTCAAGTACTTGTAAGTTGGAAGAATCTTTGAGTAGCTTGACAAGTAAATTCGTTGAATGCTCTTTGCATCTACATAGCTCCAGATGTTCAAGTTGGTTGAACACAAAACCTTCATCATACATACCCTGCCCATAAGAATAATGTTTATTAACAAATGATTACATAAATGAGTTGATAAATAGTCTATTACCTCTGAACATATTGAGAGATGCTTGACAGATGTGATTGATTCAATAAGACTCTTGATGTTAGGTGAATAAACATCAACATAAGCCTCGATCAGCTTAGGCATATTCTCAATCAAATAGTAATGATTCTTCTCACTATGATCTTGAAGTTTAAGTTTCTTTATAGAAGGAGTAACTATCACAATCCCTTCGATATCATGATCATAAGGTATATAGAGTGATAAACTCTGCAAAGATGGGACATCAACAGTTAACTTTCGCGTCATGTCATCATACACAGGCAAATACACCGATAGATTTTCAAGAATTGGGCAATTAGATAGAAGCCGTTGAAGAGATTTCTCATTGGAGTAGCTCACATTTTGAAGTTTCAAAGTTTTCAAAGAGGGAAGAAAAACCACTCGAGGAATATCCACGAGAATTTCGCCACGGAGTTTCAAGACCACGAGCGATTTGCAGGTGTACAAGTTACTCGGAAATATGCTTTGCTTATTTGAACCATAACCATTAATAATATCCAGCTTACGCACGTAGTGAGAAACAGCTAGGGGTGGGCAAATTGCCCGTAATCGAATTACCGAACCGAAACCGATTCAAATTACCCGATCCGAACCCGACCCGAATTTATAAAATACCCGATCGGGTTCTATGTTTCTAAACCCGAAAACCCGAATCCGAACCCGGACCGAACCGATAACCGATAGGGTATCCGAACTAACACAAATATAAATTAAACCAAAGATAATTGGATGTAAAGTTAGATATGTTCATGTATTTTAGATAATTTCTATAACTTTTGGTTCATTTGAATAGTATGGATTATATTCGGATAAAAATAACTAAATTATCAAACACTATTTGAATTTTTAAAATTTTGTTTTTGATATTTTCTCAGGTATTTTTGGATAATTCATGTAAAAACTAATAAAACCGAATTTCTTTTTCGATATCTATGTTCATTTAAATTTTTGTTTTAAAGTTTTTGATCAATTTAGGTTCTGTTCAAATTCATATTTGAAGTATATTTTTAAATAGATTGCACATCGGATATAACCGAACCCGAACCGAATCCGAAGTCATTTTATCCGAACCCGACCTGAATTTATAAAATACCCGATAGGGTACTAAACCGCATTACCGAAGTACCCGAAAAACCGAAATACCCGACCCGATCGGATATCCGAATGCCCAGCCCTAGAAACAGCTATTACAACCCACAGCTTGATATCCTCAGGTTTAAACTCTGAACAAGTTAACTCAAGACTAAAGCTTTCTAGAACCGGAGCTCTATGCAATGGCAGATTTTTATTAAGAAAACACTCTAAACTCTCCCATTCAGAATCTGAATAACATCTATCACCATACTCAAGTTTAGGCAACCACATCCAAAGAAACTCCCATCTTTTGGACAAAACGCTAGTGGATACAGCAACTTTGGTAGGAACCAACAATAATATCTTAACAAGCAATTCATCTGGTAAGCCACTGATTCTATCCATATCTTTTTTTTAAACCCTAGAGAAGTTGGATTTTGTTGTCTTTGTCTTTCCGACACTGATAAGAAGAAAGAAAACATCTTTTAAGACTAAAAAAAACCCCAACCAAACGAATTGGTAACAAGTGAAACACACAGACACAAAGAGGAACGGGAAAAACCTGGATTGTTAGGTGATGAGTGTTTTTCCGGTGAGTTCTAGTGTTGGAGGCTCGGGAACCAGAATCAGAAGATACCCCAAAAGTGTCCGAAGAACTGAGAAAGCATTTATAGACACTAAATACCCATTTCAAGTCTAGTAGTCTGAGCTAGGAATAGAGAAAGGGTAAACTGAAAATGAAAGCTTGAATCGAAAAGCCAGGAAAAGGTAGATGAAGAACATCCCAACATATAGACAAAAGTTAAAGAACGTTCCTGGGCCTGTTATGGGCCCAAAAAGTTCATTAACAAAACCTATATTAGCCTCTTGTTTCAGGGTAAAGGCAGAGAGAAAGAGAGCAGATTCTACTTCTTCTTCATAACCCCTTACATCTCTCAACCAACATTCTTCTTCTGAAACTCTCAACACACTAATGCTCTACAACCTCACCAGCGAAATCAACTCAATAATCCGCCACTAAGGATGCTTCCTCTTCCTCTCTCTCTTCTTCACACTCCACGAAGCTACTAAACCCCTCCTTAACTTGATGAAGAATATTACACGTTACTGTAATTTCAATTTTTACTAGTGATCCATATATCAAGGATAACCCAAAATATTGTTCTCCACACAAACCTACTTCTTTTTCTTTCAATCACAAGGTCTCGCCATCTCGGTATTAAACTATTAAACCTTAGCTCCAGAAACATAAATTGTTTTTTCAGTAGATAACATATAGACACAAGTTTGTTGTCGAAAACAAGATTTCAGAGTTGAAGACAAACCATACGAGCTCACGTACATAGAAGAACTAAAGAACAGGCCTGATTTTGATGACCAACTACTCAATGATGAGGTTGCATGTTGTTGAAGCTCTCGAAAAAAATGCTAATTCCTCCAGCATCTCAAATTTTGGAACACCCCGTTCAAGAAACGTGATTCTTGCAGTCATCAAGTGAACAGCATTTCCCAAGATATAAGCCGCAAGATCTCTCTCTCCTAGATCACCTGTGTACGCCGACCACCTCAGAGTTTGTAGACTCGACAACATACATTTTGGAACAGTGCTTGGCTGATTCCAGTTAGCCACACAGACAGGCTCATGATACTGAGAGATCAAACAGAAGAATTAGACTCAAACCATTTTGCGCATCGGACAATAAAAAACTGTTTAAACGAACAAACTTACATCCATAAAAAAAAGGTCTAGTATTTGTAAGTTAGAAGAATCATTGAGAAGCTTGACAAGTAGATTCGACGTATGCTCTTTGCATCTACATACCTCCAGATGTTCAAGTTGGTTGAACACAGAATCTTCATCATACGTAGCCTGCACATAATAATAAGATTTATTAACAAACGGAAAATGATTACACAAATGAGTTGATGAATGGAAAATGATTACCTTTGAACATATTGTGAGACGCTTGACATGTGTGATTGATCTAATAAGACTATTGATGTTAGGTAAAGCAACATCTATATATGCCTCAATCAGGTTAGGCATAATCTCAATCAAAAAGCAGTGATTCTTATAAACTTGAAGTTCAAGATTTGTTAAAGCAGGAGTAACTATCACAACCTCTTCAATATCATGATTATAGGGTATACAGAGTGATAATCTCAGCAAAGATGGGACAGCAACAGTTAACTTTCTCGTGACGTCTTTCTCACGAAAATCCACCAATAGACCTTCAAGAATTGGGCAATTAGACAGAAGCCGTTGAAGAGATTCTTCATTGAAGTATATAACACTTCGAAGTTCCAAAGTTTTCAGAGAGGGAAGATAAACCATTCTAGGAACATCCAAGAGAATTTTGCCTTGGAGTTTCAAGATCACGAGTGATTCGCAGGTATACAAGTTTCTCGGCAATATGTTAAGCCTCTCAAAATAAGAAGAGGATATAAACTCCAGCTCACGTACGCAGTGAAACACAGCTATTAAAATCCACAGCTTGGTATCCTCAGGTTTAAAAATTCCACTAGTTAAGTCAAGACTGAAGCTTTCTAAAACCGGAGCTCTATGTAATGGCAGATTTTGGTTAAGAAAAAACTGTAAACTCTCGCATTCAGAGAAAGAAGAATCCTTATGACCGTACTTAAGTTTAGGCAACCACGTCCAAAGATACTCCCATCGTTTGGACAAAACACTAGTGGATACAGCAACTTTTGTAGGAACAAACAATAATATCTTAACAAGCAATTCATCTGATAACCCACTTATTCTATCCATATCTTCTAACCCAAGATACTGACTATATTTAGAGTTACCGTTAGAGAGAGTGTTGGGAGTTGTTGTCTTCCTCTTTCCAACTCTGAAGAGAGCAAGAAAACATCTTTTAAGACTCACAAAAGCCAACCAAACTAATTAGTAACAAAATGAAACACAGGGACACAAAGAGAAACGAGACAAAACCTGGATTGTTGAGTGATGAGTGTTTCTCTCGTGAATTTCAGTGTTGGAGGCTCGAGAACAGCGAAATCATTTGTACCAATTTCAATTCTTGTTGTCTAAGTTAAGAATCAAGAAAGGGTAAATGAAAGGACAAAGCTTGAATCGAGGAAGAGAGATGAAGCTAAGCAAATCGGAACGATTAAAGCTTCGTCCTCGCCGTTAGTTGATACACAATCGGCACTCATCAAAACCCTTCGGCTCCCATTTAGTTAATTTGGGTTTAATTCTAAAGAATATGAATTGGGCCAGGCCCAATAAGAATATAAGACCCAAAAGTCAAATCAACCGCCAAAACGTAAGTGAAGTTGCACAAACGAAGTGAGGTTTTTACAAGGATAGGGCAATACAGGAAAATGGACAATACAGCTTTTTTTGGCTTCTTCAGAGTCTGGTTCTTATGTTTACTTTCGTCGTATACAGATTTATTCTTCAAATAAGTTGCAAATGTGAACAAATAATCAGTCGATCTAAAGAAACTTTATTATTTTATTACTAAAGATATTTGATTATTGAATAGAAACACTTTTTGTTGACGAAACGGGTTTTTATTGTGCACAGGCAGCACAGCTACTACTCCTTCCTCTCCTTGTATTCATACTTCCCGACAAACAAATCACAAAACCTGTCTTGTTGATTCCTTTCGATTTTGTTAATGGAGGCTGTTGTTACGAGCATGATCCAAACGGACCATGATCCGCACAACAACAACAACAACGGATCTTACACTGTTTCCGCTTCTGCCGTCCTTAGCAAGATTGAGTTTCATCTCGCAAGGAAACCCTTTTACGGATTCTCCAAAGGACGTTCTGATTTCAAGATTGAGACTTTGAATCCCAAGCGACCCTTTTCTTCTTCTTCATCGCCTGTTGAGAAGCCAGACGCCTCCTCCGATATGCTGGAACATGGGTTGGATCATGAGCTTAGTGTCGGCATCACTTTTCGCAAAATCGTGAGTTTCTTCAGTTTTGTGTAAAGCCAGATTCCTTTTGTTTATATTTGGATGGTTTTGGGTGATTTTGCAGGGTGCAGGTTTGCAGAATCTCGGCAATGCATGTTTTCTCAATTCGGTATTGCAATGTTTGACCTATACCGAGCCATTTGCTGCTTATCTGCATAAAGCCGCGCATCAGCAACGTTGTAAGTTGCTTTAGATACTCCTTCTTGCTGGTTGGGTGTGTTTGTTGATATCAAATGTTTTTGTAGGTCATGTGGCTGGGTTTTGTGCTTTATGTGCGGTGCAGAAACATGTCAGGAATGCCCGTCAAGCTACTGGCAAAATATTAGTACCTAATAATTTGGTTTCAAACTTGCAATGTAAGCGTCCCACGACTTGTTTGCTTGCACTGATGTGTGTCATTTGTTTGGATTACTTAACCAGATTTATGAGAATTTTCAAATTTAGTTTGATAGGCGTATCCCGAAACTTCAGAAATCATCGACAAGAGGATGCGCATGAATACATGATCAATTTGCTTGAATGCATGCACAAGTGTTCCCTGCCTTCTGGTGTACCAACTGAATCCTCTGATGCTTACAGGACTAGCTTGGTACACAGAATTTTTGGCGGTAGCCTCCGTAGTCAGGTAAACTGACTTTGCTTTCTTATGGAGAATTTATTTTACCTATGTGTAGAAGAGCTCTGTGGCCTAACCCTGCTCTAATATTTATAATTCAGGAGCAATGTTTCCATTGTTCAGACAGGTATGATCCATTTCTTGACCTAAGTCTAGACATTTCAAAGGCAGATTCATTGCAGAGAGCACTTTCACGTTTTACTGCTGTTGAGCATTTAGACGATGGTAGAAAGGTTTACCAATGTGAAAAGTGCAAGCAGAAAGTTAAAGCTATAGAACAGCTAACTGTTTTTAAAGCACCTGATGTTCTTACTGTACATCTTAAACGATTTGAAGCACATAGATCCGAAAAGATTGATCGGAAAGTCGAGTTTTCCTCTGCAATTGACATGAAACCTTTTGTCAGTGGACGCAATGTAAGTGGGTTTCCTTTTGTGCTCTATTTTTACATGTTCTTACAATTGTTTAGATGATCTCTTCCTTTATCTTTTCGCTTCATAATTTCCTTTATAACATTAAGGTACTTGTGTTGTACAGTAAGGTAATTTGAAGTACACTCTCTATGGCGTATTAGTTCATTACGGTCGGAGCACACATTCTGGTCACTATGCCTGCTTTGTTCGCACTTCAACTGGCATGTGGTATTCCCTTGATGATAATAGGGTAAGCAGCAGTGTTGTACATTCACTCGGTTGCAAAGTTTTGTGTTGATAGCTGTTAGTAGTTTATTTACTTACTTAGCTCACTGTTGATGTGGCACGCTTATAATTGCTAAATGATGCGGAAACAATTAAGAAAAAGAGGATCAAGTTTGGCTAGTAGTAAGCTCTTTACATTGTTGTTGTAGGTTCTCCAAGTTGGTGAGAAGACTGTGTTTAATCAGAAGGCGTATATGTTATTCTATGTTCGTAATAGACAAAATGCTACCTTAAAGAATGCGGTTACTGTGATTAACAAAGAGGTTCCCAAAGAGAGCCTTGCCACTTCTTTGATCAAACCTTCTAACTTAATAGTGCAAGTGAATGGCTCAACAATCCTCAAAGCATGTGGTTTAAATGCTCTCGTTGCCAATGGTTCAGCGTCAGCACCTTTAAAATCATGTGATCTTGGTGCTCCTGCAGTCTTAACTCAGGAAAATTCAAATGCCAAAGAGACTCAGAAATATCCCCTACCCAGTGTGGAGGCAAATGAGATCCTTAAGGGGGATACTGGCTCAGCACCCTTGAAATCATGTGAGCTAGGTGCTTCTGCTGTCTTATCTCAGAATGACTTAAATACCAAAGAGAACCTTTCGAAGGAAGTGCCACTTCCACTGGGTAATGGGGAAGGATATATGTTAAAAGAGAAATCAAAGGGAGCATGTTCAATATTACCAGGGAAGGCGCTTCCTCACCTTAATGGTAGCACAAACACTCAAACATTTGTGAACTTGCCTACTGCTAGACCTAAAGTTGAAATTAGTCTAGACGAGAAGAGTTATGCCAACAATTTCAATGAGCCTAAAACTCACTGAAGGTAACTGTTCATTATACCATCATAAGTCAGCATTTTGTTTCTTATTGGCACATTTTATTCAATGGGATTGAGTGTTTCTAACTTGCATGCCACTACTGACCTCCAGGTTGAAAGTGTATCCATTGGTGATTCATCTATTGTTCAACACCACTCGAAAGAATCTGCCACTTCAACGGAGTCAGTAAAGGCGATTTCTGATGAGGAGACTCTCACCATATCAAGAAGGATTCGCAAGCATGACGCGAAAACCCTGCAGGTGGGGTTAAAGTTTTTTAAGCTGAACCTGGGCTTACGGAAAAGAAAGAAACAGAAAAGGGGAATATCAAGTACTGTAGATGTTAAGACTTGTACAGGTCAAGAGCATTCCACTTCACAGATAGCTAGTGAAGTTGCTTCTGGCTTTGCTTGCTTGCTTGGAAAAGAATCAAAGATAATAGTGCCAGTGTCGATAGTAAAAGGATAAGTAGTAGTAATGGAAATATGTTGCTTGGCTCTCCCTTGAGTAGTTCCGTAGCAAGACAAAATGCCAAAAGAAAGAGGGAGGACTTCTCAAAAGAAGAACAAAAAGAATCTGAGACCATTCTCACTCGGGGTTTGACAGAGACAGTGGGTAGGTTTTCCGTTTTCTTAAACTCTCGTGATGATTGTTTTTGAACTGTGTTTGATGGGTTTTAATCTTATCAGTTGCCAAGTGGGATGAGAACGTATCACTGTATCAGCATCTCGGAGGATGAGATCAAAGAATGAAGGCAAAAGCATCGGTTATGTAGCAGATGAGTGGTAAGTGTTGGGGTATCTGTCTGCTGCGGTATTGGTTACATAATTGGGCATTTAACTAACACATTGAATTGTATGGCAGGGATGAGGAATATGACAGAGGAAAAAAGAAGAAGATAAAGATTAAAGCGGAGACCTATCAAGGACCACGAAACCGAACAGATTTTGTTTCATGTTATTATCTTGGATATTACTTTACAGAAGAACCAAAGCTATTTTTTAGTTTTTGACGCATGGAGTTTAGTTCAGATAAAGAACCAAAGTTCAAGACGAGAGAAAGAAGCTTCAAATAAAGAGCAACAATACAAGGAAACAGAGCAACAAATAAATAGGTTAGAGAATATAGGATATGAATATCTTTAGTAAAAAATGTCGATTACTCAATGTAATTGATCATAAATTAAACGTATTCAATATTTACTTGCCATAAATAAATATACCAAGGATAAGCCAAAAGATTGTTTTCAACACAAAGCTAGTTTTTCTTTTCTTCATTCACAAGGCATAATTTTCTGTATATCCATCAACTATTAAAACTTAGCTCCAGAAACAACATTTTTTTTCGGTAGACAACATTCAGAAAAAAATTTGTCATCAGAAACAAGTTTTCAGAGCTGAAGACAAACCATACGAGTCTAAATATATAGAACAACTGAAGAACAAGCCTGATTTTGATTATCAAATACTATCAATCAAAGATGAGTTGACATGTTGTCGAAGCTCTAGGAGAAAGTGCTAACTTCTTTAGCATCTCATATTTTGGAAACCCTTCAATAGGCTCGATTGTTGCAATCTTCAAGTGTGCAGCATTTTGCAAGATATCAAACAACAAAATCTCTCTCTCCCGGCTCTCCATCATATTCCAACAAGTTGAAAGTTTGTAGACTCGACAAAACAAATTTAGGAACTCTACTTGGTTGTTTCCAGTAAAATATATCATCATCAAAATGATGATACTGAGATAAAACAGACCAATTAGCTAAAACCATTGTGCATTAGACACACACAAAATTGTTTACCAAAACAAACTTACCTCCATAACGATAAGGTCTAGCACTTGTAAGTTAGGAGAATCTTTGAGCAGCGGGACAAGTAGATTCGATGACGAATGCTCTTTGCATCTACATAGCTCCAGATGTTCAAGTTGGTTGAAAATAAAACCTTTACCATACACAGCCTGCACACAATATTAAAATTTATTAACAAATGATTATATAAATGAATTGCTAAATGGAAAATGATTACCTTTGAACATATTGTGAGATGCTCAACAGATGTGATAGATCCAATAAGACTCTTGATGTTGCGTAAATTAACATCTACATATGCGTAGACAGGTTAGGCATATGATCAACCATATAGTAATGATTCTTCTCCCTATAATCTTCAAGTTCAAGATACTTTAAAGGAGTTTTTATCACAATCCCATCTATATCATGACGATCGCGTAGAAAGAGTGATAAACTCTGCAAAGATGGGACAACAACAGTTAACTTTCTCGTGATGTCATACTCATTTAAATCCACCGATAAATATTCAAGAATTGGACACTTAGATAGAAGCCTTTGAAGAGATTCTTGATTGAAATATCTCACTCTTTTTAGTTTCAAAGTTTTCAGAGAGGGAAGAAAAACCATTCGAGGAACATCCAAGAGAAACTCGCCTTCGAGTTTCAAGATAACAAGCGATTTGCAGGTATACAAGTTATTTGGCAAAATAATCTCCAACTCACGTACGCAGTGAGAGATAGCTATTACAACCCACAGCTGGATATCCTCAGGTTTAAAATGTGAAGTACTTAAGTTAAGACTCAAGGTTTCTATAACCGGAGCTCTATGTAATGGCAGATTTTTGTAAAGAAAACAACGTAACCTCTTTCATTCAGAATCTGAATAACATCTATCACCGTACTCAAGTTTAGGCAACCACATCCAAAGAAACTCCCATCGTTTAGACAAAAGGCTAGTGGATACAGCAACTTTTGTAGGAACAAACAATAGTATCTTAATAAGCAATTCATCTGATAACTCACTTATTCTATCCATATCTTTTTGAAAAAAAAAACAATAGTTACCGTCAGAGAGAAGTTGGATTTTGTTGTACTCCTCTTTCCGACACTGATAAGAAGAAATAAAAACACAAGATTACATATTTTAAGACTTAAACAAGCAATAAACGAATTAGGTAATAAGTGAAAACAACACAGACATTAACGAGAAACGGGACAAAACCTTAGAAATGTGGATTTCAGGCTCTGGAACTAGACTCAGAAGATAAACCAAAAGTGTTCGAGTTCTTCGAAAGCATTTACTGTATAGCCGTTTCTGTTCTGGTTTTCTGAGCTTGAATAGTTGAAAAGGAGATAAACGTCGCTTAAAATCGAAACGTTTAAGCTTCCTCGTCAAACCATTCGGCTTCCAATTGGGGTTAGCGAATTGACTGGGCCTCTAGGCCCAATTCAAACACGGCCATGCTTAGCAACACCAAAACTAGAGTTTGAAATGTTGAATGAATTATCAATGCTATCTATACTATTAGGAAATTGACTTTGACTATGACTATGCAAGCTAAGGAATAAAATTGCAAAAAGAAAAAGTTTGAGGAAATTGTTGTTGGGTCTTTTAGCAAAATAACAAAAAAAGTAAAATTAATTTGTCTAATAGCTATGTAATAATTATAATTAGAAGACTAGCAATAGGACAAAAATTGCAGTGGTGTTTTTACATTTTTTAACCCCAAATCCCAAACTCAAATCATACCCCTAAAACTATAACCTAAACCCCAAACCCAAATCCTACCCCCTAAAACTATACCATAATTTTAGAATAGTTAACCCAAACCCAAAACCCAAACCCTACCCCCTAAAACTATACCCTAATTTTGGAATAGTTAACCCAAACCCAAAAATTTCACATTCAAAACTAAACCCTAAACCCCAAACCCAAACCCTACCCCCTAAAACTATACCCTAATTTTGGAATAGTTAACCCAAACCCAAAAATTTCACATTCAAAACTAAACCCTAAACCCCAAACCCAAACCCTACCCCCTAAAACTATACCCTAATTTTGGAATAGTTAACCCAAACTCTAAAATTTAACATTAAAAACTAAACCCTAAACCCTAAACCCAAACCCTACCCCCTAAAGCTGAACCTGACAGTAAGGGTAAAATTGTCCATATACATATTATATACAGACACTGTTACAGTAATTTGTGTTAGTAATTTAATTATTAAATTTTTTTTGGTTATATAGTCATATATCCCATCTATCATTAAACTATATTTTAGTTTTTTTTTTTTTTTTTTGTCATTAAACTATATTTTAGTTATTTGACGACAAAAAAAAGAGAAGATGTAAGTTACTTTTTACATTTTTTTGAATCTATTAGTGCAAGTGAAATTGTCATCTCTGCATGCATTTTTGAACAAAGGAATGTGAAAATGTCCAATGGTCTATGTTCTGGCTGACAAAAATAATAGTAACACACTTATTACATTATTTTAGTGCTAAATTTCCCCAACAAGACTTTTAAGCACCCAAAACTCATGAGAGACCGGGAGAAGAAGACCCCAAACCATTTAGTAGTTGTAACAGCAAAAAGCTCATAGTTGAGCTTTAATTTGTATTGGTAATTTCCCTAATGAAAGCATTCATGTTAGCATCAGAGGAACCTCCTTCCTCAACAGCTCTTCGACATGTCTCACTAAGATCACAAGCTCTTCTTCTCATCTCCTTTCCTTCCTCACTCTCTTTATCCATAAACCTCTTCACTACTTCCTTAATCTCATCCCTCCCTATCAACAACTCTGTTTTCTTCCGCTCAATTCTCATTCCAACCCTCCAGTCATCAACAATCATCTTCCTATTTAGAAACTGATCCCAAAACAACGGAAACACCAACATTGCTACTCCCGAATATATCCCTTCCATTGTCGAATTAAACCCGCTATGCGTCCAAAACCCGCCTATCGCTGGGTGACATAGCACGCGCAGCTGATCGCACCAGCTCACTACTACACCCGAGCTACCTTCAAGAGCCTTCTTCAGTTTCAACTCCCCTCCTCGAGCCACCCAAAGAAACCGGACTCCGCTCTCTCTCACTCCTCCCACTATTTCATCCATTTGGGCTTCCGAGAAAGAAAGAAAACTCCCTTGAGAAATGTAAAGCACAGAGCTTTCCAGTTGGTCGTCTAGCCACCGTAGGTAATCAAGATCGCGAACATATTTATTTTCGCCGTTTCCGGTCGAGAGCTCTTCAATGGGTATTAACGGACCGGTGGCATAGACAGGGATATCAAGCTTGGAAGTGAAAAATTCTACGGCTTTAGGTTCGAGCTCATAAACAAATGTGAAGAGAAGATACTTAGCTCTTGAAATCTCATCGAAACAAGGCTTGAACTTATCAAAGACTTGTTCGTGTCCGTTGAACGGTAGATCACCAGTTCTCGTTGGAGGTAAACAAGGGATGTAGTCAACAATCTCATCTTCTTTTGATCCTGAAACAAACCCATATTCAAAGAGTACTATAATTACATAGTTTGATTCTAATATATATGCGCATACTACAGGAAAAATGAGTATTTTGTAGCCTGATAATAGGATATCAAATATATATTTGCTATTTATGCGCAGTATCAAATACTCCTATTTTTTTTTATGTTTATTAAGAAATCATTTAATTTTCTATTTAAAAAAAAAATGATTTATCATCAATTGCAAAATAATTAAACTAATAAAAATTTAATCTCTAGAATTTGAATAGTCAAAAACAATAAAACACAATTAATTTTGAATTGGAAACTTGAAAAAATCAATCCTAACTGAAACAAAAAAATATGTCTAAAACATTAAATAAAATATAACGGAGCTAGTATTTGCTATTTTTGTAATTGGTAGTACCGGATGGTTCGACTGGAAAATGGCCGTGACTTGCGAGTAAGTCAGAGTGAAGGAAGAGGGAGAGAATAGTAGCCGACATGGTCCATAGAGAAGCCACCGGAATATTCCTTCGGACACCGACATGTACCGCCCAAACAAGGTACGTGTCAGCGATAATCACTGCGGGAAGTGGTGCATTAAGCCTATCAAGTAGCTTCTCGAACGGCTCCTCAAGCTTAGTGAAAACTGCGTCTAGGAAGCCGATGTATTCGTTGGCCCGAACGAGCTCGGATGGGATGACGTTTGGGAGAGTGGCGAACCGGATCCGGTCAGGTTTCGGGTCGGATCCGATGAAGCCGAGCCATTCCTCTGTTAGGACAAAGGTGACTTGGAGGTTAGGGTGTCGGTGGAGGAGGCGTTTGCAGAGATTCATCATTGGGTTGATGTGACCTCTACCAGGAAAAGGCATTGCTACCACGTGGCAGATCTTGAATAGCTCCATGGAATGATTATGGTTAGGAAGATCAAGCTGAAAGAGAGAGTCTGAATGTGAATGTTAACTCTTGAACTTAGTTTTTATTATCTGTTCCAAAATAATTACGAGAATCTGAATCTGAATGTTTACTCTTGTGCCACTTGTTCGTTTTATGCGTTTGTGAATATGTGTGTAATGATTTGGTTTTTTTTGTTTTGTTTTTAATTCATTCTTTATTGAAAAGGCATGAATACTAAACAAAAACACTACAATACTATTATCATATTTTTGGACTATTGTTCCACCATCCAACTATTTTATGGACCCTTTTCCCACCAAAACATACACCTAACTTGAAGAAGACATAAGAAGATCTCTAACCATTCGTTCTAATATAACAATTTGCCAAGCAATTAAAAATCACGTACTATTGACCGTTTAATACGTAACTGTAGTAATCTCCCTAACGAAAGCATCCATGTTAACATTGACGAACCATTTTCCGCAACCATTCATCGACTGAAATCTCACTCATGTGACAAGCTCTTCTTCTCATCTCCTTCCCTTCTTCACTCTCTTTATCCATGAATATTTTCACTACTTGCTTGATCTCCTCTCATCCTATCAACTTCTTCTTCATCTCAATCCTCATTCCGATCCTCCACTCTTCAACAATCTCCTTCGCATTCAGGATAGCATCGGTACTCCCAAATATATCCCTTCTAGTGTCGAGTTAAACCCGCAATGCGTCTAAAATCCGCCTACTGCTGCGTGACACAGCACACGAATCTGATCACACCAGCTCACCACTATACCCGAGCTACCATCAAGAGCCTTCTTCAGCTTCGCCTCCACGAGCCACCCAAAGAAACCGGGCTCCCCACTCTCTAACTCCTCCTACTATTTCCTCCATCTCCAAGAGAGTGAGAAAGAGAAAGAAAAAAAAAACTTTCCTTTGATAGAGTGTCAATGAATCCCTCTTAGCTAGCTTTAGAAATATAAGTCGATTAATTTTATGCAATTTGACTTCCAGTGGACAACAAGTTTATAGAATAGAAATTTATAATAAAAAATTCTCGTTGAAGACAAACCATACGAATACGAACACAACACTATTTATTTTTTCAGTGGCCAACATAAAAAACAAGTTTTCAGAATTGAAGACAGAAGCGCACATAAACGAATTGAAGATCAAGAAGAAATACTCTCAATCAAACATGAGTTGGCATGTTGTTGAAGCTCTAGAAGCAGCGACTAACTCTTTTATAATCTCAGATTTTGGAACATCATCACCTCCAGACACCTTGATTCTGGCAGTCTTCAAGTGAACAGCATTTTGCAAGATATAAACAACAATATCTCTCAATCCATATTTTCCTTTGTAATCAGACAACTTGAGAGTTCGTAGACTAGACAAAATACATTCAGGAACAAAACTTGGTTGATTCCAGTGAAACTCAACATTCTTAAGGTAATGATTCTGAAATCAAAATGAAGAATTAGACTAAAACCATTGTGCATCAGACCAAAAGAAATTTTGTTTAACGAAACAAACTTACCTTCATAACGAAAAGGTCTAGTAGTTGTAAGTTAGAAGAATCTTTGAGCAACTTGACCAGTAGATTCGAGAAGTCCTTTTTGCATCTACATAGCTCTAGATGTTCAAGTTGGTTGAACACAACACCTTTAACATACGTAGCCTACACATAATAATGAAGCGAGTTAACAAATGACTACGTAAATGAGTTGAAAGATGGAAAATTACTACCTTTGAACATATTGTGAGATGTTTGACAGATGTGATTGATTCAATAAGACTCTTGATGTTACCTAAAGTAACATCTACATATGCCTTGATCAGATTAGGCATATTCTCAGTCAAATAGTAGTGTTTCATATCACTATGATCTTTAAGTTCAAGATTCTTTAAAGAAGGAGTAACTATCACAATCCCTTCAATATGACGATTATTGGGTATGCAGAGTGATAAACTCTGCAAAGATGGGACAACAACACTTAGCGTTCTCGTGTTATCTTCCCCACACAAAGACAGAGATAGATCTTCAAGAATTGGACACTTAGATAGAAGTCGTTCCAGAGATTCTTGATTAAAATATCTCACACTTTGAAGTTTCGAAGTTTTAAAAGAGGGAAGAAAAACCATTCGAGGAACATCCAAGAGAAACGAATCGCCTTCGAGTTTTAAAATCTCGAGCGATTTGCAAGTAAACAACTTCCTCGTCAATATGTTTGGCATATTCCGACCATAACCATAAACAATCTCCAGCTCACGTAGGCAGTGAGATAAAGGTACTGCAAGCCACATCTTGATATGATCAGGTATAAGACGTGAACAACGATCTAGGTCAAAACTGAAGCTTTCTATAACCGGAGCTCTATGCAATGGCAGTCTTTTGTTAAGAAAACACTGTAACCTCTTCCATTCAGCAGGATCTGAACGATGGTTACGACCATAGAAAAGTGTAGGCAACAATTGTAACCTCTCGCCTTCAGAGGCTGAAGAATCTGTAAGACCATACTTAAGTTTAGGCAACCACATCCAAAGATGCTCCCATCGTTTGGACAAAAGGCTAGTTGATATAGCAACTTTTGTCGGAATCAACAATAATATCTTAACAAGCAAGTCATCTGGTAACTCACTGATTTTGTCCATATCTTTTGAGAAAAACCCTAAGATACTATTTCGCAAAGCAGAATAAGAAGATAAACAGAATTGAGTTGCAAAGTGAATATCCTTATATATATACTACTCACAAAAGACAAAACCGATGTGTGGAAATACGAACTGGGCCTCTAGGCCCAATAAAAATACGGCATTTGCTTAGCCTTCAGCTTCTCCAAAGAATTGTGACAATGACGTCCAATGGTGGTCTATGGTCTGGTTGACAAAAACAATGGCTTTGAACGGTAACATTATAATTTTTGTACTCATGTTTTACAAATTTGTACTCTCTGTTACTTAACTAATCAATAAAGTATTATTACTATTTTTTTTTATTGTACTTTCATATCTAGTCATTACGTAATGCTTGCAACTGTACTGTTATCTTTGTATTGTTATTTGTACTCTCAAAAAATTTGTATTTCCTCGTATTACCAATCAGACTCAATAACTTGACTAAGACTAGATAAGAAGATCCCTAACCATTCGTTGCAAGTTGTAACAACAAAAAAAGCTCGTATTATTGCCCCTTTAAAACGTAACTTTAGTAATCTCCCTAACGAAAGCATCATGTCTTGAAGCATCTCCAATGATATTACACTATTTTTACAATAAATAGTGTAACATTAAAATAGTGTTTGAGTTTTACTCCAATGTATTATACTATTTTTCACACCAAAAGAAAATATTCCAAGCATATACTTTTTTTTAAATTCTTTATTAATTGCTAATTAGAACACCATATTTTTAAAATCTATGGACTGATCCTAACTATTTTACTTTTCTTAAAATTTACAAAAGTAAAAAAATATTACATCATATAAAATAACAAAACATGATAGATTTTGGTTTAATATCACCACTTATATATTTTTCCTACACGTGGTCAATTAACGCATTCTGAAATGAAAAATGACCGTCTTTATTTTTGTTTTTTTTAAACGAGCAAGGAATTCTTGAAACCGGATATTATAATATTTTGAGTTTTGGAGGTGGTGTTCTCTTCCAATTTAAAATGGTGCATTGAGATCAGTGGCGAATCTAGGACCCTGGTTTTTGGTAATTCAGTAAGCAAATAACTACCAGCTAGAGAATCTTTTGAAATTTACATGTATTAAATAAAATTTAAAAGGTTTACCCAGGTCAGGTGACCCACCTTTTCTCCTTCTAGGTTCGCCACTGATTGAGATCACGCTTATCTTTGATGATCATGTTAAAATTTATGTTCTTTTACAATTTAAATTTCAAAATTTTAAAAGTGTATTTAATTTATGTCTTTGTACATAAATTTTATTATCTATAAACTGTGTTTATTTTTATAATGATCAGTTTTAAAACAATTTGATATTTGAAGGATTATTTTCTAAATAAAAATTTCAACACTAATAGTAGTGTGAACACATTTTTTACACCAAATATCTTATTATATAAAGGAGAGTTTGTCAAAATTGTAACTCACGAGATCGCGACATGTGTCTATTATCGATCAAGATGATGACACATGTAAAAATATTTTATTTAAAATAAAGCAATTAGAAAATAAAGATATCATTATGTTAAACCAATACAATAATGACACATTAACATTTTTCTTATTGTTTCATTAACATATTTCTAAAAGCTAAACCAAATCTTATGTAAGTCGTTAAAAAGAAAAGCAAAATATAAATACTATTATGTTAAACAAAATAAATGTTACATCACAAAAATGAAACTTTATATATAAAAATAAAACAAATGTTAAACCATACATTATTTAAAAAAAAAGTAAACATACGTTCAACTTTCAAAAAATGTTATTACTTCAAAAAAGGCAAATTTAAAAACTATATAATAACACATACCTCCCATTAGTTAGTGTACTAATTGTATTTATGTTACCTATTTTCAGTATATTTTGTTAGTGTATGTAATTGTATTTTCTAAAATTCATGTTGTAATGTAAAGATCCATGTTTAAATTTTCGTAACTGGATCTTTATTTAAAAATTATCAAATATGTAAAGAAATTCATTTAAAAAAATTACTTAAAAAAGATAATTGATGTTTATTTATATTATAGATTCAGTTTCAAAGTATATAAGATTTCAAATATGATTTAAAACCTCATTATTCATTTAGATGAATTCTTTTTATAATTTTTTGAAGATTTAAACTCATTATTGATTTTCTTACCCACAGCTAACAAAACTTAATTTATGATTATATTAACGAGTTTTAATTTAGAATATAATTATACGGGTATAACTACATAAATGATCAATTTTAATATTTAATACCCGCATATTATGCGAGTCCTAATCTATCTTATTATATAAAGGAGAGTTGTCAAAATTGTAACTCACGAGATCGTGACATGTGTCTATTATGGATCAAGATGATGACACATGTAAAAATATTTTATTTAAAATAAAGCAATTGGAAAAATAAAGATATCATTATGTTAAACCAATACAATAAAGACACATTAACATTTTTCTTATTGTTTCATTAACATATTTCTAAAAGCTAAACAAAATCTTATGTAAGTCGTTAAAAAGAAAAGCAAAATATAAATACTATTATGTTAAACAAAATAAATGTTACATCACAAAAATGAAACTTTATATATAAAAATAAAATAAATGTTAAACCATACATTATTTTAAAAGAAAAAGTAAACATACGTTCAACTTTCAAAAAATGTTATTACTTTAGAAAAGACAAATTTAAAAACGATATAATAACACATACCTCCCATTAGTTAGTGTACTAGTTGTATTTATGTTACCTATTTTCAGTATATTTTGTTAGTGTATGTAATTGTATTTTCTAAAATTCATGTTGTAATGTAAAGATTCATGTTTAAATTTTCGTAACTGGATCTTTATTTAAAAATTATCAAATATGTAAAGAAATTCATTTAAAAAAATTACTTAAAAAAGATAATTGATGTTTATTTATATTATAGATTCAATTTCAAAGTATATAAGATTTCAAATATGATTTAAAACCTCATTATTCATTTAGATGAATTATTTTTATAATTTTTTGAAGATTTAAACTCATTATTGATTTTCTTACGCACAGTTAACAAAACGTAATTTATGATTATATTAACGGGTTTTAATTTAGAATATAATTATATGGGTATAACTACATAAATGATCAATTTTAATATTTAATATCCGCATATTATGCGGGTCCTAATCTAGTAGTGTATAAAATAGTGTTATACTATTTTAGTGTAAGAAATAGTATTAGGTTGGAGAAGGGTTTACCCAAATATAGTGTAAAAAGTAATTTGGTGTAAATTATAGTGTTAGGTTGGAGATGCTTGACGAACCATTTTCCGCAACCGCTCCTCAACTGATCTCACTAAGGTCACAAGCTCTTCTTCTCATCTCCTTCCCCTTCTTCACTCTCTTTATCCACAAACCCATTCACTACTTGCTTGATCTCCTCTCTTCCTATCAACAACTTCTTCTTCTTCTTGATCCTCATTCCAATCCTCCACTCTTCAACAATCTCCTTTGCATTCAAGATTTGATCCCATTGCAAAGGAAGCACTAGCAACGGTACTCCTGGATATATTCCTTCTAGTGTCGAGTTAAACCCACAATGCGTCCAAAACCCGCCTACTGCTGCGTGACACAACACACGAAGCTGATCACACCAGCTCACCACTACACCCAAGCTACCTTCAAGAGCCTTCTTCAGCTTCAACTCGCATCCACGAGCCACCCAAAGAAACCGCACTCCGCTCTCTCTGACTCCTTCCACTATTTCTTCCATTTGCGCTTCTGAGGCAGAAAGATAACTCTCTTGAGATATGTAAAGCACTGAGCTTTCCGGTTGCTCATAAAGCTACCGTATGTAATCCGGTTCACTACCATCATTTCCGCCACGGAGTTCGTCGAAAGGTATTAAAGGACCAATGGTGTAAATCGGTAAATCAAACTTGGAGGTGAAGAAGTCTAAAGCTTTCGAATCAAGCTCATAGGCGGTGGTGAAGAGAAGACACTTAGCTTAAAAGAGCTCATGGAAACACATCTTAGCTATCTTAAAAACTCGGTGGTTGTAACCGTCGAATACTGGTGGCAAATCACTGAGTTTAGTTGGAGATAAACCGGGAATGTAGTCTACTGTTAGGAATATAGATGCAGCTCAATCAAAAGAAAGAGAAGAAGTTGTTTTATTAGAAAGAAGTGTAGTACAAATACAAAGTATGTGTAATACAAAAGACGAACTTCACGGTTTCTCTCTCGATCACAAAACGATAACTTGTAGATGATAGAGGCTTGCTTGTGGCAATCTCCTAAGACATAATTTCGTCCCTACCGGTGTAAGTAGTTTCGCGGACGTCTATCTTGCAGGATACAACTATTGAACTCCGAACAAAACACCGTTCGTAATTCCTTACAAACTATACTTTGTGTTTCTTAGAAAGTTTTTAGAGAGATGAAAGAGAAGGAGTAAATGGAATGAATTTGTTATCCTTGAATCACTTCTCATGATCTCTTTATATAATACTCCAAAGGATATGCTAATCAAGGGGGTGCTATGTGAACGGATGTGTCCGTACGTTAAATACATGTCTAGAACCAATGTATTCATCATGTCTCCAACCAACACAAAGGTTAAGAGAAGAGATGTACCCTTTCTCCAAAATTAACCAACAATACCCCACATTTTCTATTCAAACTCAAGAATACCCCACATTTGAATAGAAAATAAGTTCCAATAACTTTCTAAGAAAATAGAATCAATATGCATCGGAAGAAGGTGTCTTTTGGACTTGAACCTTTCCTAGTTACAGCTTATCGGATTTACTTTGTGGGTAATGAACTTTAGTCTTGAATTAACTACGTTTGATAGTAAATCTAGACAATAAGTGAAACACATATTTCATCTTCACATTTCTAGTTTATACGGTTGTGTTCGTTTTGGTCCTGAACATATCCCGTCTTCATGAGAGCTCTAGAGAATTTAGTCATCTCAATTCTCATAGATGCGACCCGACATCACTCTCACATAGGTAATGTTAACTAAAGATAGTCCGTTCTATCCCGATTTTACAAAAGCTATTAACGTTATTAAGAATAAAATATTCAGCCCTTAAACATCAACGGAAACATACTTTACCTTCATAGGAATGAGAAATGTATGTTATTCTTGTGTGAGTCTTCCTCAACCAGTTTGCCTACTGAACCTAAACCATGGGATCTCCAATGTTGCTAGGTTAGGTTTCCATCAAGTGGTGACTCATTATATCGGCTTAAGACCCATTCCCCTCGAAGTGAATACGACTTGCTCTTTTGGTAGCCCTTTAGTCAAAGGATCAGCCAAGTTTTCCTTTGATATAATATAATCCAATGCTATCACCCCATTGGAAAGCAATTGTCGTATTGTGGCATGTCTTCGTCTAATATGCCTAGATTTTCCATTGTATATTGCATTTTTACCTCTATGTAAAGCAGCCATATTATCATAATGGATACACGGAGCCGTTATCGGCTTCGGCCACAATGGAATATCTTCAATAAAGTTTCTAAGCCATTCGGCTTCTTCTGCAACTTTATCTAATGCGATAAATTCAGATTCCATTGTTGAACGTGCAATACACGTTTGTTTAGATTATCTCCAAGACACAGCCCCACTACCAAGTGTAAACACGTAACCACTTGTGGATTTACTATCCGTACTTCCAGAGATCCAATTCGCATCACTTCATCCTTCTAAAAACAGGAGGATATTTGGTGTAATGCAGACCATAATTAATTGTATGCTTTAAGTATCTCAATACTCTAATTAAAGCATGCCAATGTTCTCCATTTGGATTACTTGAATATCGACTTAATCGACTTAATGAGTAAGCCAAATCTGGTCTTGTACAATTTGTAATGTACATAAGGCTCCCAACTATTTGTGTGTATTCTAACTGAGACACACTTTCACCTTCATTCTTTGAAAGTTTGCACGTTGGATCAAACGGAGTAACAACTGGTCTATCATCAAAGTGACCAAATTTTTTTAAGACTTTCTCCACATAATGAGATTGATTAAGTGAGTAACCATTGGTATCTCGTTTAATTCGAATTCCTAGAATCAAATCAGCCAATCCCAAGTCTTTCATTTCAAAATTATCACTCAACATCTTTTTTGTGGTGTTAATAATGTCTTTACTTGTTCCCATTATTAACATGTCATCCACATAGAGACATAAAATGATTATAGCATTTTTGGTTTGCTTAATGTAAACACATTTGTCACATTCGTTTAAGGTAAAACCATAAGATTTCATTGTATGGTCAAACTTCTCATGCCATTGTTTTGGTGCTTGTTTGAGTCCGTACAATGATTTTACAAGTTTACAAACCTTCTTTTCTTGACCCTTGACTATAAATCCCTCGAGTTGTTCCATATATATTTCTTCATCTAATTCACCATTTAAAAATGCCGTTTTGACATCCATTTGATGAATTTCTAAATCATATATGGCAGCGATTGCTACTAGCAATCTTATAGAAGTAATTCTCGTGACCGGCGAATACGTATCAAAGAAATCAAGACCTTCCTTTTGGCGAAATCCCTTTGCCACAAGTCTTGCTTTATACTTATTAATCGATCCATCTGATCTTAACTTCTTTGTGAAAATCCATCTATATCCAATTGGTTTATTTCCAGGTGGTAAATCAACCAATTCCCATGTATGGCTATTCATAATGGATTCCTTTTCGCTTTGAATCGCTTCATTCCAATAAAGTGCTTCTGGAGATTCCATTGCAGCCTTATACGTTTGCAGTTCATATTCACTTAAGTACGTCATAAAATCAGTACCAAAGTCTTTGGCAACTCTTGCCCTTTTACTTCTTCTTAGTTCATTTTCTTCTTCTTGAACCTTTGAAGAAATATTTTCAACTTCTCGTACTCGTTTAGTACCCGTGACTCTTGGCTCTTTGTAAGGAAAAATATGTTCAAAGAACTCAGCCTCATTTGATTCAATGATGGTATTTACCTTTACCTCCGCATTTTCAGATTTATGGACTAAAAATCTATATGCGGCACTGTTTTCCGCAGGACCGATGTAAACACAATCCACCGTTTTTAGTCCGATAACAGTTTTTTTTGGTAAAGGTACTTGAACCTTTGCGAGACAACCCCACACTTTCACATTTTCATATGAAGGGTTTTTATTTTTCCACATCTCATATGGGGTTTTATCACTGTTCTTATGGGGAATCTTATTCAATAATGAATTTTGCCGTAAGAATCGCTTCGCCCCATAAGCTAAGTGGTGCTCCCGAATTGTTTAATATGGAATTCATCATTTCCTTAAGCGTCCTATTTTTCCTTTCGGCAACTCCATTTTGCATTGGAGTATAAGGAGCTGTAGTTTGATGAATGATTCCATGTGTAGAACAAAATTCTGAGAATTCATTTGATTTGTATTCTCCACCACGATCTGATCTGAGAATTTTTATTCTCTTATCTAATTGATTTTCTACTTCTGCTTTGAATTTCTTAAACATATTCAAAGCCTCATCTTTAGTATCACTCAAATAGATATAACAAAACTTGCTATAATCATCGATAAAAGAGATATAACAATTCTTTCTTCCACGACTTGGCGTTGATTGAAAATCACATAGATCACTATGTATTAAACCAAGTAACTCATTTGACTTCTCCACAGATTTGTAAGGATGCCTTGAATATTTTGATTCAACACAAACCTCACATTTATGTATGTTTATTTTTATCATTAGGATTGCACTTTGGTAACATTCCCAAATTTATCATTCTATACAATGAACGATAATTGACATGACCTAATCTTTCATGCCATAAGTTACTTGACTCAAGAAAGTAAACAAATGCAGTGCCTTTGCCTGCATTTTTATTATTATCGATCATTACAACATTCAGTTTGATTAGACCATCACAAGAATAACCTTTTCCTACATACATCCCACCTTTGGTGAGTACAACCTTATCAGATTCAAATACAATCTTGAAGCCTTTGTTACTCAAAAGAGAACCAGAAATCAGATTCTTACGAATCTCGGGCACATGAAACACGTTTGTGAGTGCAAGTTCTTTCCCCGAAGTGAGTTTGAGAACCACTTTGCCTTTTCCTTCAATCGTAGCGGTGCTAGCGTTTCCCATGTAAAGCTTTTCTCCACTACAACCTTTCTCATATGTGGAAAACGAACTTAAATCGGAGCAAACATGTTTCGTTGCACCCGTATCGATCCACCAATCATTTGAGTTGGTCATCATATTTGCTTCGGAAACAACCGCAACAAACTGATTTTCTGTAAGGTTAACGTTGTTAGCGTCTCCAACCGATTTGCCTTCCTTTTTATGGCGACAATCCTTAGCCCTATGACCCGGCTTTCCACAAACCCAACAAGCACCTTGTGGCTTCTTCTTGAAGTTGGTGCCCTTTGGTGGAATGGACGTATTCTTCACGTTCTTGTTCTTCTTATAGCCCTTGAATTTGGAGTTGTTTCCCTCAATTACATTGGCACTTACTTCTGTAGAAAGAAATTCTGATTTCTCATTCTTACGATTTTCCTCTTCGACTCGTAACTTGAGAATGATTTGCTCGAGACTCATGTCTTCATGTAAGTGCTTCAAATAAATTTTGAAGTCTTTCAAGTAGGAGGCAACTTTTCAATGATCGAAGCAACGAAAAACACATCATTTAGCCCCATACCCTCATCTTTCAATTCATGAGCAATAATCTGAAGTTCCTCCACTTTTTTCACCACGGAATTGGTGTCACTCATCTTGAAATTTAAAAAATTTCCAACGATAAACTTCTTGGCGCTTGCGACTTCGGACTTATACTTCTTCTCTAGTGAGGCCCACAATTGTTTCGGAGTTTGAAACATTTGATAGACATCATAGAGAGAGTCATCCAAGGCATTAAGAATGTAATTCTTACACAAAAACTCGTTTTGTCTCCATGCCTCCGCTGCCTTGATAACTTCATCCGAAATATCCCCTTCAACGGGTAAATCCAGTCCATCAGAAGTTAAGCATTGAGCCAAATTCAAAGTGGTGAGATAGAACACCATCTTTTGTTGCCATCTTTTGAAATCCGTTCCCCGGAATACAAAAGGCTTCTCACTGTGACTTTTCACATTCGCACTTGTTGATGATTGATCCATCTATCAATTCCAAAACAAGAAATAAATTTATGTCTTAGATTGTTAGGAATATAGATGCAGATCAATCAAAAGAAAGAGAAGAAGTTATTTTATTAGAAAGAAGTGTAGTACAAATACAAAGTATGTGTAATACAAAAGACGAACTTCACGGTTTCTCTCTCGATCACAAAACGATAACTTGTAGATGATAGAGGCTTGCTTGTGGCAATCTCCTAAGACATAATTTCGTCCCTACCGGTGTAAGTAGTTTCGCGGACGTCTATCTTGCAGGATACAACTATCGAACTCCGAACAAAACACCGTTCGTAATTCCTTGCAAATTCTACTTTGTGTTTCTTAGAATTTTTTTAGAGAGATAAAAGAGAAGGAGTAAATGGAATGAATTTGTTATCCTTGAATCACTTCTCGTGATCTCTTTATATAATACTCCAAAAGATATGCTAATCAAGGGGGTGCTATGTGAACGGATGTGTCCGTACGTTAAATACATGTCTAGAACCAATGTATTCATCATGTCTCCAACAAACACAAAGGTTAAGAGAAGAGATGTACCCTTTCTCCAAAATTAACCTACAATTTTCGCGGACGTCTATCTTGCAGGATACAACTATCGAACTCCGAACAAAACACCGTTCGTAATTCCTTGCAAACTCTACTTTGTGTTTCTTATAAAGTTTTTAGAGAGATGAAAGAGAAGGAGTAAATGGAATGAATTTGTTATCCTTGAATCACTTCTCATGATCTCTTTATATAATACTCCAAAGGATATGCTAATCAAGGGGTGCTATGTGAACGGATGTGTCCGTAAGTTAAATACATATCTAGAACCAATGTATTCATCATGTCTCCAACCAACACAAAGGTTAAGAGAAGAGATGTACCCTTTCTCCAAAATTAACCAACATCTACAACTACGTCTTCTTTTGATTCTACAAACAAACCACAATTTCAACAATTAAGCAAAATTACATTAAAGAAAAGATAAACTTTTTTGCAATTTGAAATGACGAACCTGATGGTTGGAACAGAGCATGGCCGTGAGTTATGACTTATGAGTAGATCGGAGTGAAGGAAGAAGGAGAGGATCGTGGCTGACATAGTCCATAAAGAAACGACCGGAATATTTCTTCGCGCTCGGACATGTTCTGCCCACACGATGTGAGTGTCAGCGATGAGCAAGTAAAACTTACGTTGTTAGTGTTTATATTTACTTTCATTGTATGATTGATTACAATATTAAACGTTAATCTCAATTTTTACTTGTCAACCATTATATATTAAACAGGATAAGCCAAAAGATGTCTTTTCTTCATTCACAAGGCATTTCCGTTATATCACTTCTGAAACTTATCATACAACTTTTTTTTTCAGTGGCCAACATACAGACAACAGTTTGATGTCGAAAACAAGTTTTCAGAGTTGAAGAGAAAAGCATACGAGTTCGAGCACATAGACGAATTGAGGAACAATATCAAATACTCTCAATCAAAGATGAGTTGGCATGTTGATGAAGCTCTAGAAGAAAGTGTTAACTCGTTTATCATCTCAGATTTTTGAACTATATATTCAGCAAACGTGATTCTTGCAGTTTTCAGGTGAACGGCATTTTGCAAGATATAAACCGCAAGATCTCTCTCACCCGGTCTTCCTTCGTAATCCAACAAGTTGAGAGTTTGTAGACTCGACAAAATACATCTAGGAACACCACTTGGTTGATACAAGTAAGCCATACCATTAGGATCATGACCCTGAGTTCAAATTCAAGAATTAAGACTAAAACTATTTAGTGCATCGGACAAAACAAACTTGTTTAACGAACAAACTTACATCCATAATGGAAAGGTCTAGCATTTGTAAGTTAGAAGAATCTTTGAGCAGCTTGACAAGTAGATTCGATGAATACTCTTTGCATCTACATAGCTCCAGATGTTCAACAGAACTTTCATCATACGTAGCCTGTGCACAATACTAAATTTTATTATAAAATGATTTCATTAAATCAATTGATAAATGGAAAATAGTAACCTCTGAACATATTGCAAGACGCTTGACAAATGTGATTGATTCAATAACACTCTTTGATGTTAGGTGAATAAACTTCTACATATGCCTCGATCAGCTTAGGCATATTCTCAATCAAATAGTAGTGATTGTTCTCACTATGATCTTGGAGTTTAAGTTTCTGTAAAGAAGGAGTAACTATCACAATCCCTTCAATACCATGATCATCAGGTATATAGAGTGCAAAACTCTGCAACGATGGGATATCAACAGTTAACTTTCCCGTGATGTCTCTGTCACAAAAATCCACCGATAGATTTTCAAGAATTGGACAATTAGATAGAAGCCGTTGAAGATTTTGTATATTGTAACATCTCACATTCTCAAGTTCCAAAGTTTTCAGTGAGGGAAGAGAAACCATTCGAGGAACATCCAAAAGAAAGCCGCATGAAGTTTCAAGATCACGAGCGATTTCCAGGTAAACAAATTACTCGGCAAAATATCTGGCATCTTCCGAGTACCTCTGGAGTGAGGGGATTGCACAATCTTCAGCTCACGTACGCACAAACTTCACAATCAACATCAACACACGTGATTCTTACAGTCGTCAGGTGAACGGCATTTTGCAAGATATAAACCGCAAGATCTCCTTCTCCCGGTTCTCCTGTGTATTCCGACCAGTTGAGAGTTTGTAGATTCGACAAAATACATCTTGGAACACTACTTTGGTTGATTCCAGTAAAACATAACACCATCATCAAGGTAATGATCCTGATTAAACAGAAAATTAGGTGAATTAGAATATGCAGATTTTTAGTAGTACTTTGTCGATTAATTTATGTAGTTGATTATAAATTAAACGTTGTTTTCAATTTTTACTTGTCATCGTCAATATATCAAGAATAAGCCAAAAGAATATTTTTAACACAAACCTACTTCTCTTTTCTTCAACCACAAGGCATCTCCGTTCTTCTATCACGAAGAATCTCCTGTATTAAACCATTGGGATGACTGCCTAAAATCACCCTATCAAATTAGTATTTACACCTAAACTACTTACCTCTTTATTAATCCCCCCTAAACTCACGATTATATACCTTAACCTACCCAATATATATTACTCTATTTAATTCCACCTCTCTAATTAACAATACACTAATTTATGTTTCATAGTTAAAAACACGTTTAGTAAATAGCAATTGCCCATAAACCCCACATTTCGGATCCAACCCGATTGAACATACAAATAGTTACGATAAGTAAATTATCAAAATCAAATCAGGAAAAAGAAGAGTTAAGGTTCATCGATTTTTACTCTTTACTTCGTCGGATTGAAAGACGAGAGATTGATGTTAGTTATTACTTATTACGCAATGGAAAATGATCAAGCAGCACTTCTCAGGTACAAATGAGATTTTGATTTCGGTTTTCATTTCAGGTACTTCTCATGTACGAAGAAGCAAAAGAAGATTTGCTAGAATCAAAGGTAAAAACGAGTCACCGAAGAAGAAGAAGCATGTAGAAAAACTAAGAAGGGACTGGTCGCATTGTTCACTTTTCTAATCGTGGTGCAGCAGCCACAATGCGGCTGGTTGTAAAATACATCTAAAAAAGAAGATGGAAGACATTTGAGGAGGTATGATCTTTGATGTCGATTTTTCAGTTTAGTTTGAGTTTGGTTTATGAATCACGTATGGAGGGTAATATTACTAATATTCATGAAGCAAGTGATGGTTTTCAGTTCTGTTTGTGTTCATGATTGATATTGATGTCTGAACAACTTGAATCATGTAAATATGTTCGGTTTGTTTTAGTTTGACTCAAGATTTGGCAATTGTAATATTTTTATGCTTTTCAGGGTGCTTCATAATCTAAAAGACCGGATATGGTCACGCTCACACAACCAACTCAAAGTAGCCAATACATATCTTTGTATTTTGTTACAGACTACTTATTTCGATTCATAATATGTATTCTGTTTCAGATTATTGGTTTATATTTTGTTTAAGACTAAAAGTACGTATTTTGTTTCAAATTTAATCGTTTGTTTCAGAGTAAGTATAGATGCAACTTGTTTGAACAACAAAGGCAACTTTTTCTTCTAACACACGACCATTCTAAATAAGAATCACTTAGCACCATCACAAATTTCCAAACATTATTCAAGCTAAAACAGATCCAATCAATACAGAACACAATTACAACAAAAAAGATTTCAAACATAACACCACCACTAATTTTGAGGGCTTGACACCATCTTTGCTCAGCTGCAATATTCAACACCGTGAGTCTTGAGAGCTTCATCTGCTACTTCTTTCGATGAGATGACAACCACATAGACGAAACCGAAACGGAGAAGCATCACTTGTTTGTACTTTTTGGATAGATTTCGAAAACATTTGTGAGGTATTTCTTTGAGGTTGAACAAAATTTTTTAGTCAATCAAAGATCAACACAAGGCTTCTCCAGATACATAAGTTTTTTTTGGTAGACAACATATAGAACAAAAATTTCTAGTCAATCAAAGATCAAATTCTCTCAATCGAAGATGAGTTGGAATGTTGTTGAAGCTCTAGATGAAAGGTCTAACTCATTAAGAATCTCAGATTTTGGAACTTCACAATCAAGATCAACACACGTGATTCTTGCAGTCTTCAGGTGAACGGCATTTTGCAAGATATAAACCGCAAGATCTCTCTCTCCTGGTTCTCCATCGTAATCCAACCAGTTAAAAGTTTGTAAATCGACAACATACATTCAGGAATAGTACTTGGTTGATTCCAGTAAAATTTAACATCATCATCAAAGTCATGATCCTGATACGAAACATAAGAATTAGACTAAAACCATTGTGCATCGGACACACACAAATAGTGGTTTAACAAAACAAACTTACATCCATATAGAAAAGGTCTAGGACTTGTAAGTTAGAAGAATCTTTGAGAAGCTTGACAAGTAGATCCGACGAATGCTCTTTGCATCTACATAGCTCAAGATGTTCAAGTTGGTTGAAGAGGAAACCTCCATCATACATAGCCTGCGCATAATAATAAAAATTAGTAACAATTGATTTACAAAAATGAGTTGATAAATAGAAAATGATTACCCCAGAACATATTGTGAGATGCTTGGCATGTGTGATTGATCCAATAAGACTCGTGATGTTAGATATATCTACACCTATGTATGCCTCGATCAGGTTAGGCATATTCTCAATCAAACAGTAGTGATTCTCATCATTATAATATTCAAGTTTAAGAAACTCTAAAGAAGGAGTATTTATGGCAATCTCATCTATAGTATGATGACTAGGTATACAGAGTGATAAACTCTTCAAAGATGGGACATCAACAGTTAACTTTCCCGTCTTGGCATAATCATTCAAATACACCGATAGATCTTCAAGAAGTGGGCAATTAGACAGAAGCCGTTGAAGAGATTCTTCATTGGAGAAGAATCTTACCCAATGAAGTATCAAAGTTTTCAGAGCAGGAAGAAAAACCATTCGAGGAACATCCAAGATTAACCCACCATAGAGTTTCAAGATCACGAGCGATTTGCAGGTATACAAAATACTTGGCAATATATCTCGCTTTCTCCTGTTAGTTTATTATTGAGTTTGGTTAGTATGTTATATCAAAAGGTATTTGATATAAACCGTAACTTTAGAGATTAAGTTGTGTTGTTTGGTTTTAGAGTTACAAGTAGGAAGAGACACAACTTATTGTATTGAAGAGACACAACTCTTCACTTGTGTCTCTTAGTTTTGTATATATATGTTTGTAATGTGTTCATGTAAAATTGTCGAGAGTAAATAGAAATTTCCAGATTTGAGTTTTGTTTTTTTTATTCTCTTCCAAGATGGTATCATGAGCCTTGTTGATTCAAAAGGCCATTAATTCCGCAAATTCAAGCAAAAAAACAGAGATCACGGCAACAATGTCACGATTGATTCTCATGGTTGATGAAGAGAGGTTTTTTGGTGTATTAAGATGAAAGTCATCTAAAAGACGCAAGAATGGTGGGCAGTAGTGGAAACGGTTCCGATCCAACCGACACCAAAGAAGAGACACTTGAAAAGGATAATCAGTGAAAGACAACATCAATGATGGAGATCATCACTACATTGTTCGTGAGAGAGTTGATAGGAAAACTTCCCGCACTTGAAGATCGTGTGGCTTATGAGAATAAAACACATGAAGATGTGTTTGATGCTTGATCGAAAGAGGAGATTCTGGTTTCAAATCAGAAAATGCAAAAAGTGGTGTGGTGTTGGTAAGAAACACAATCATCACATGGAAATTGCTTGTTTGAAAGAAAAAAAACAGAGTAAGGATTGGTGATCCATAGAAGACACCGAGAAAAGGAGGCTGCTTACCTTAAAGGAAGCAGAAGTCGATTACGGAGATAATCGGAGAAGACGTGAAAAAGAGATTCACGCACCAAGCCGGTTACGGAGATAATCGAAAAAGACGTGAAGAAGAGATTCACGCAGCGAGCCGGTTACAGCGATAATCGGAGAAGATGTGGAGAGGAGATTCACACAAAGAGTCGGTTTCACGGGTAACCGAAGAAGACGTGGAGAAAAGATTCACGTAAAGGCGGTTATAGAGATAACCGAAAAAGATGTGGAGAGGTTTCACGTATGCAACGTCAAAGAGACGCAAAGAAGACGTGAAGAAGTTTCACGAATGAGACGACAAGGTGATGTGAGGAAAGCTCACTAGAGACTTGATGGAGACATGCATAAAGCTCACGGGTAAAAGAGGACCCAAGAGTTCCAATGTCTGTAAAAGAAACAATTGGATGTGAAGAAGAGATTCACACAACCACATGGATTCGTAGTTCAAGATGAAGACAAAGTTCTAAAGGTGCAAAAGGAGATGCACGGTTTAATGCAAAACATTTGGTTACTTCTTGCAACATATTTTTAAAAGGATCAAGAGTGATGTAGTCTTGTACGTGAAGAAGGAAGACCAAGATGTTAGCACTTCAAAAGAAGACATGAAGTTGGAGTTAAACCGAAACTCAATCAAGGGGGAGTGTTAGTTTATTATTGAGTTTGGTTAGTATGTTATATCAAAAGGTATTTGATATAAACCGTAACTTTAGAGATTAAGTTGTGTTGTTTGGTTTTAGAGTTACAAGTAGGAAGAGACACAACTTATTGTATTGAAGAGACACAACTCTTCACTTGTGTCTCTTAGTTTTGTATATATATGTTTGTAATGTGTTCATGTAAAATTGTCGAGAGTAAATAGAAATTTCCAGATTTGAGTTTTGTTTTTTTTATTCTCTTCCAAGATCTCCGACCCCAATCATAAGCATAAATAATCCCCAGCTCACGTACGCTGTGAGAAACAGCTATTGTAACCCATAGCTTGATATCCTCAGGTGTAAATAGTGAACTAGATACGTTAAGACTGAAGCTTTCAATAACCCGAGCTCTATGCGATGACATATTTTTGTTAAGAAAACACTGTAAACTCTCGCATGCAGAGGCTAAAGAATTGCTGGGAACGTAATTAAGTTTAGGCAACCACATCCAAAGATACTCCCATCGTTTAGACAAAACGCTAGTTGATACAGCAAGTTTTGTAGGAACTTGTAACAATATCTTAACAAGCAAGTCATCTGGTAACTCACTGATTATATCCATATCTTTTTAGAAAAACCCTAAGATAACCAAACGAATAAGTAAACAAGTGAAAAACAAACACAAGACACAGAAAGAGGAACGGGGCTCGCGAACGAGAATCGGATGATAAACAGAGAATCTGAGTTGCAAAGTGAAACCCTATTATTTACACTAAATAATAAAACTCAAAGAGTACAAACTGGGCCTAAAGGCCCAATAAAAACACGGCCTTGCTTATCAAGTCAATGTTCCCAATAGTCTAACCAATCTCCTCCATTACCAGAGGACACAAATCCACAAAGAGAGCAGAGAGCTGAAGCAGAGAGAGAGAGAAACAAAGAAGAGAGTTTCTCAACCTTCTTCTTCTTCCTTCTTCAAAGCTCTCTCTCTCAAGTGGATTCCAAATCCATCTTCTCTCACATTTCTCAACCAACATTCTTCTTCTGACACTTACAAACACTAAATGCTCTGTAACCTCACCGGCGAAATCAACTCATAAAATCCACCATTAAAGATGCTTCCTCCTCACTTCTCCACCACCATTCTCCTCCTCCTCATCTCTCTCTTCTTCTTCACACTCAACGAAGCTACTAAACCCCTAAATCTCACTCTCCTCCCTCACCAACACCCTTCTCCTGACTCCGTCTCTCTCCATGTCTTAAGGTAAACTCCTTTTCTCAAATTCCCACATTTTCCCGAGAAAAAAAACTCAAACTTTATTTTCTTCTCTCACAGGAGTGTCAATGCATCTCTCTCAAGAAGACAACTCAGTTCTTCATCTTCCACTTGCCGTACAGGGAACCCAATCGACGATTGTTGGAAATGCGATTCCACAGACTGGTCATCAAACCGACAAAGACTCGCCGACTGTTCAATCGGGTTCGGTCGTGGTACACTAGGAGGCAAAAACGGCAAGATCTACGTAGTCACAGACTCATCAGACAACAATCCAGCAAACCCATCACCAGGAACACTCCGTTACGGAGTAATCCAAGAAGAGCCACTCTGGATCGTCTTCTCAACAAACATGTACATCAAACTAAAACAAGAACTTATCATCAACAGTTACAAAACCTTAGACGGTCGTGGCTCAGCAGTACACATAACTGGAAACGGATGTTTAACAATCCAATACGTACAACATATAATCATCCACAACATTCATATCTACGATTGTAAACCTTCAGGTGGAGCAATCATTGCTGCTTCACCGACTAAAACTGGTAAAAGAGGTAGATCTGATGGTGATGGGATCTCTATCTTTGGATCTTCTAGGATCTGGATTGATCATTGTACGATGAGTCATTGTACTGATGGGCTTATTGATGCTGTGATGGGTTCAACGGCGATAACTATATCCAACAATTACTTTAGTCATCACGATGAGGTTATGCTATTGGGTCATGATGATAGTTATGCGCAGGATGATGGGATGCAAGTGACGATTGCGTTTAATCATTTTGGACAAGGGCTTGTTCAGAGGATGCCTAGATGTAGGAGAGGGTATATTCATGTTGTGAATAATGATTTTACTTCTTGGAAAATGTATGCTATTGGTGGTAGTGGTAATCCTACTATTAACAGTCAAGGGAATCGTTACTCTGCTCCTTCTGATCCTAGTGCTAAAGAGGTAATTAATCTTTTGGTTTTTATTACTAATTTTGATTTACCCATTTCGAAAAAACCTTCCTTTTTTGGTTTGATTGTATCAAAACTTTTTAGGGTTTAGTTAGGTTTGGGCATAGAGTGACTAATTCACTTTGGTTTGAGTAAATTGGCTATAATGAGGAGTTTTGATTTGTGGATTTTGGATAGTAAAGTGTAAAGATATGGTCCTATGATGAATCCAGTTCATCTTCTCACATGGACAGTTGTTAAATCTTTTGCTAGTAGCTAGATAATAATATTTGGAGATACAATGTTTGTGTGTACACATAGTAAAAGAATCTTATTTGAATAAGAATTGGGTCTAGGAAGAGTGAGACAGTGATGGGTAATGTGTATAGTATAGTGCATTACAGCCATGTGAGCTGCTTGCTTCTCTCTGTCCACTCACTTTTTTCTTTTTAACACCACGCGCGACACGGTGGCGCGTGAACACTACGGAGTTTGTGATTGGTTGAGTTTTTGTTGTTGTTGTGAATATAAGCAGGTGACAAAGAGAGTGGACACGAGGGACGATGGTGAGTGGTCGAATTGGAATTGGAGAAGTGAAGGAGATTTGATGGAGAATGGAGCTTTCTTTGTGTCTTCTGGTGAAGGAATGAGCTCAATGTACTCTAAAGCTTCGAGTATGGGCCCTAAAGCTGCTTCGAGCGTAGACCAGCTCACTCAAAACGCTGGCGTTTTTGGCGGTCCCAGGTACTTTTTACTTTTTTTTACCTCTTTTTGTGTTGGTTTTTCCCTATTCTTCGCCATATTAAAATGATGCATGATTTTGCATTTCGATGTTTAATGAATATAGTAATTAGATTAGCTGTGAAAGCGCGTGATTAGCGTATGATTTGCTACTGTTAGTCAAGTGAAATAATTAAGAATAGTGTAGTTTGTTTTACTACTAGAATTGTTGTGTTTAAGTCTAGTCACAAATTTGTAATTTCGTTTTTAGGGAAACCGTTCTACTAGTTTATTAAGTCTACTAAAGTGGGACTAAAATCGGTTCTTTCTTGTTTAAGGTTCTACATTACATTAGATATTCTGTTATTCCTCATATAGTAGTAATTAATGAATATAGTTGATCACTATGGTAAAGTGTCAATAATTTTGAACTTGTTAATAAATCATTTTAAGTAATTTTAAATATACGAAAGTAAGTCATTGAGAATATCAGGCGTTAGGATTTTGGCAGTATTCCATAATTCAAGTAGACGCACGTGATTGTCTAGTAAACAGAACCGACCAACTTGACTAGTGTCTGAATTTAAAAACCCCACTTGCTATTTTTCATACTTTAATTTCTTTTTTAATACTACAATACTCTTCAAGTTTCTTCTAGAGTACTCCTTCCGTTCTTTAAAGACTGTTCTAAAAAAAAATTTCTTGTACAAAAATTGATTTTTTACATTTTCTATGAAATAATAATTATAAATTATAGATTTCAAAACATATTAATTGATTTTATTGGATTGTTATTGGGTCAAACTTATGAAAAATTGTTTAGTACAAAAACCAATACATTTCTAATCAAACATTAATTTGTTTTTTTAATATGTGTGAAAATTCTAGAAAATCAAGATAGTATTTTTTTGGTTTTGTCCCTTTGGGGGAATATGGGCAGTTGAAATGTTTGTATGTCATAATTCTAATTAAGATAATTCATGATGCAACTACATTTTGATACATCATATGTTAAATTTTTTGTTTGTCTCCTAGTCAATTTATCATTTATAATGCGGAAAAAGTCAAATAAATTTTTGGGAGTTAATGATGCATTAATTATGATGGAAAATGTGGTTAAGGCTGGGATTGGGACCCCCTTTAAGTAGAAAGATGATTCCTTTTTCTTTGGACCCATTATATTCTTTTATTCGCATTAATAATGTATAATGCTTGGATTGTAGCATATATGGTTGAGTAACTTGAGTTTATAAGTAGCATAAACTTATTCTAATGAAATATGGTTTTTTGAGGAGTAGGGATGATGAAGGTCAGAGTGGTGACTCATATTCTCCGTATGAAGGCGGCAGCGACGGTGGCGGTAGCATTGGAGGGACAGGCGATATGGGCGGTGGTACGACTAGAGGAAGCAGTAGTAGCAGCGGCGACGGCAATTTCTTTGACATGGTGTTTGGAAGCAATGCACCACCTCGGCTACGTTTAACATTATTGTTTACTTTGTTAATGATTTGTGTTTTGTCATTATCATCAACTCTATTATTGTGGTAGACCGCAAGGATAACAAATAGGATTTGGACCGTTAAATATTATTTCAATTGATTGGTTTTTTTGGTGTCAAGTGACTCCATTATTTTCTTTTCAATTTTTGGACAATACAAAAACCAAACTTAAATGGTAAGTGTGAAGGCAACGTCAAAGACTATACAAACTTTGTCTCATCAAATCAAATGTAATGGTTCACCAAGATGTCAACTTCTAAAGAAACTTGTATATTGCATATAGTTACTACCAAGTTTTGCAGAAGCTACAAAGATCATTAGCTCTAAATTTATCATCTATGTTATGATATGCTCGACGACTTGCGGATTCATATTCCCGGTCGCCGCCATTTACAAGGGATCAAAAAGATAAAAGAACAAACAAATAAATAAATTATTAGAGAGTTTCTAAAGTCATTACTCTTGAAAAAGGAAGATAGCTAAGGAGCGCATTCATCAATGGGGGTGTTTAGTTTGCAGCTAATGAAGCAGCTTGTTCGAGTTTCTTCCATGTTAATTCTCTTTGTTCCAACAACTCGTATGCCTTTGCTTCGTTCTCCGGATGTTGTTTCTCGCACTCTTCAAAGAGCTCAGTGTCCATTTCCATAAACATTCTTCTCACGTTCTCAGAGAGACCGTGCACTGCTTGGTTCCAATGTCCTTTCATGTTCCTCTCCAATGCTTCAAAGATTATCGGGAAAATCACGTCTTTGTTCTGAGCAATCAGGCCTACGATATGTTCATTGTTCCACAAGAAAAGAGCTCTCTCGGCTACCTGCACTCTTCACATCTCTCTATCAACAATTACACTCCATAACTCAAATCACTTTCTAAGTCTTGTTGTATCATTGTCAATTACGTGGGAATCGAATCTAAAGTTACAAAACTCAAAAAGAAAACATACGAAGTTGAGAAATGGACCTGGAAGTGTGCACTATTAAGACATTTCCCAATCTGTGTAAACAGAGGAACAACACAATGCTGAAACTCTGAGGACTCTGTAGCATCCAAGACCTCTTCCAACTCTCCCAAGAACAAAACCTCCTTCTGACAATTCGTAAGCGGCCAATACTTCAACAACCCACGGATCACGGTATCAGCCAATTTGTAATCTTTTTCCACAAACTGCGTCACGCAATACGACAACTGCTGGTGGTAAATCGAGATACCCTTAGACTTGTGTAGTGGCAAAATAGCTTTCACAAGATACAACCTATGCTCCTCTCTCATTGGTACTGTAAATCCATTAATCACACTTCCAAGAATCTCCAATAACTCTCCTATACCAATGCATCTCTCAGTCTCATACAAGAACTTGTAGAAAATGTTATAAATCGAGCACCTAATAAACGGGCGGTGAAATATAAACTTCCCATAGATCCTATGCAGAACAGTTTTCAAATACTCCCTCTCCCTAGGATCCTCTGAGTCAAACAAATCGAGTAACCTCGACACAAAGGTGTGATTGATGAATATTTTCGCGGTTTTAGGCTCGATTTCAGAAGACACAACATACCGCAAAAGAAGCTCGTAAACGAGCTGCAAATGAGGCCACCATGGCTCAAGATAAGGCTCTTCCTCTTCAGGATCATTCCCTTCAGGAGGAGCTCCTGTGTTCTCATAGTGTGCAGGTGGTAAACACCGGAAAATGTTAGCGGAAACCATTCGTATAAGCTCGCTCTGCATCGTCTCATTAACTTTACCTGAAGAAGAGTGAAGGAAATCAACCAATTCAAGAAGCGTTTGCCTCTTGATCTCTTTCTCTCGTGGCATTATCAATGTATCAGAGAAATCACATTGGCAAGAACACATGTGAGCTTTCTTCATGAATAGAAGAGGCCGATCTGAGGAAGATACGTCTTTTAGCAACGGAAGTACTTCAAGGGTCGGTGTAGATGTGAACACTGGGTGAATCGGTGTCTGAGAAGGAGCCGGAGCCGCCGCCTGTGATTCACCGTTAGATGTAGAAGAAGCAGAGACGGTGGTTGTACGGCTACCGCGAACGACGGTGTTCCCGGAGGTGTTATCTTGGTGATGTTGATCAGATTTGTTGAATTTCTTCTGACCCAGTTTCATGATTTTGTTGAACATTTTGATTTTCGTTTAAAAATCCAATCTTTTTTGTTCAAATGGATTGATCAAAACCCTTAGAGAGAAACGAAGGTTCAGTTTTTATTTCGCCATGAATCGAAATACGAAGAGGGTGAAGAAATTTGTTACCTTTGAAGCGATGAGTGGAGGAGGAATCTGAGATCGGAGAAGGAGAAGCATGAGGAAGAAGGAGATGATCAATTTTTGGGGAAGAAGAAGTATTTTTAACCATTTTTTTTTTAAAGGATGATATTTTGTTTAGTATTTGTTTTTGTATCAGAGTTTTTTTATAAATATTATCTTGGATTTTGTTTTTTGTTTTCCATTAGTATTCAGATTTCAGACCTTTGTATTGTAGAATTGTTTGATAGTTGAAATATAAAATACAAAAGCATACATTTTATTTAAATTTTAAAAACAGAAAAAACAATTTGAATCTTCTTTTCTTTGGCATCCATATTTTGTTATACTAGATGGAGAAGTTGAAATTTTTAATTAAAATGTTGCAACATTCCATGCAGAAATCCACGTTTTTCATTGAATTGGTTCCATTAATAATGGAAAAATACACCTGTATATAGAAAGAGAGGTTATCATTAATTAAAGATTAGTTTACAGTATTTCAGTGAGTTTCATTATAATTTTTATAAAGATTTTGTTATGTAAAGACTACGTACGGATTGGATCTCTATAGAGCTAAGCTAAGAGCGACAACGCGTAATGTGACACTACCCTAAAATCTAAACCGAAATTATTTTTTCTATCCCACACATTTACAATTCAAGCATTAATTAACGCAATGTCGGTACAAAAATATCAAAGACGATCCTCGGAGGAAGTGATTTCAAAGGTATTTTGAGCTCGTACGTTTTGTTCTTCCTTTGATGTGTTTTACAGGTCATGAGGTTCTGAGATTGCCTGCCTTGCTTGCCGTTTTATTTCTTTAAAGGTTGCAGAGTTTCCCTGGGTTTGAGTGGTTTTGTCGTAGCTCGGGTATAGTTTTGTTCATTTGTATTAAGCTTGATGTTCTAGTGTATCCTGTAAAGTTTGGGGTCTTTGCTTCCGATGTCTTTCTTGTTGACATCGGCTTCGTATTCTACCCGGTATTTCACCCATGTATTCCAAAAACGCATCCCAAAAACGCATCCCAAAAACGCATTCGGCCTTGTTCTAATATAATATTTTCAGATGTCAAAAAAAAAATATCAAAGACGATCAAGAGAGAGATAAATACGTGTCATGCAGCATCATTGTGTAACTCTACATGCAAATATCCCACGTGTCTCATATCTGCATGTAACTCCAACACTTTTGTTACCTCAAACTCATATAATCATCATCCATCTATATATATATACATGCATACAGACACAAAGCCATCGACTCTCTTCGACTAAAGCCGCCTCAGAAGTCAGAGCAAGACCCATCGATACAGAGCGATCATGGTGGCTAAAACCTTAGCACTATTGATAACATGCACCCACTTCTTCTTCTGCCACGTGACTGGTTCCCTAGAGGACCTCACCATACGCCAAGTCACAGACGACCGGCAACGAGTACTCCCCAATCTCCTGGGGACCCATACGGAGACCAAATTCCGGGTCTTCATGTCCGACTACGGCAAAAGCTACTCTACGAGGGAGGAGTACGTCCACCGCCTCGGGATATTCGCTAGAAACGTCCTCAAGGCGGCGGAGCACCAGATGATGGATCCAACGGCCGTCCACGGTGTCACGCGGTTCTCTGATCTCACGGAAAAGGAGTTCAAGAAGATGTACACCGGGGTCGCCGATGTTAGCCATGGCGGTGGGGTTGGAGCGGTGAGGATGGAGGCTCCCATGTTGGAGGTTGAGGGATTGCCCGAAGATTTTGACTGGAGGGAGAAAGGTGCAGTTACTGAGATCAAGGATCAAGTATGTTTACTCTATCTATCTTAAGCTATGAATATGATTTCTTGATTTTTTGAGTAAAAAACAGAAGCAAAGGGATTACGTTATTTTATTTTGTAATAATGAAGTACGTAATATAAGTGATAATATTAGCCGCGTATTCTACTAGTAATTGATATTAGATCGATTAGTAATACACTTATTAGTATAATTTTATAAAGAAGCATCTTAATATTTAGGATAGTGTATGTCATATTACCTTTTGGGTCTAATTGTTCGGGAAGTGCCGAAGTGGGTATACGTAGATTAGGTTGTACTTGATCCATTTTGATATAAATCTTAACATTAAAACCAAAAAGAAGACTTAAATGAGGAATTAACTATGGATGTGAAGGGCAAATGCGGATCGTGCTGGGCTTTTAGCACAACAGGAGCAGTTGAAGGAGCCCATTTTGTCTCCACCGGGGAGCTTGTTAGCCTTAGTGAACAACAACTTGTGGACTGTGATAAAGCGGTATGTGTTAATCCTTTCATTTCATTATTACTGACTTAGATTGATCCTAATTTGTTCGAGCTACAATAAACATATCTTTGGTATGTACATGAGTATAGTGCGATCCGAAGGACAAGAAAGCGTGCGACGATGGATGTGGTGGGGGACTGATGACAAATGCCTACGAGTATTTGATGGAGGCAGGAGGCTTAGAAGAAGAAAAATCATACCCTTACACCGGTAAACGAGGCCACTGCAAGTTCGATCCTAATGAGATTGCGGTGAAAGTAGTGAACTTCACCAATATACCATTGGATGAGAACCAAATCACAGCGAATTTAGTACAACATGGTCCCTTAGCAGGTGATTTCACTAACATGTTTGTTGTGTTTTGAAGTGTTGAATTGGGTCAACAACCCTCTAATGCTTTGTTATTGTTGTGTTGAACACAGTGGGAGTAAACGCGGTGTTCATGCAAACCTATATAGGAGGAGTGTCGTGCCCGCTTATATGCAGCAAGAGAAAGGTGAACCACGGGGTACTTCTTGTTGGGTACGGATCAAAAGGGTTTTCACTTTTAAGGCTTAGTAATAAACCGTATTGGATAATCAAGAACTCGTGGGGGAAGAAGTGGGGAGAGAATGGGTACTATAAGCTTTGCCGTGGCCACGATATGTGCGGGATTAACTCTATGGTTTCTGCAGTGGCTACAAAAGTTTCGTCCTAGATGGGTCTTGCCTAATAATAGGAAATTCCTCTTGTAACTCTCTTGGTTTAGGAGTTAAGTTGGGGTTTTGGATATTGGATGTTTTTGGCGTCTTGTAGTAACAATGGATGATTTATATTTCTTACTAGTCTCCAACTAAAATGTTATGCAAAAGATGGAAAAAATTGAAGACATATATGCCCAATTTGGGAACAAGTAAAAGAAATAGACATGGCCGATTTAATTCTGCGTCTTTGGAATCTTTTGGCAGAATAACCTTTTTGTGAACCAAATTTTACAAACTCCGTTGTGGTTTCTAGCAAAGCACTTCCCTGAAATATAAGGATTTCTCACTCTATGTTTAACTTGACTCGTACCTTTCGAAATTCGTAACTGTGGGCCTGTGGCATTCATTCATGTTTATTTTCTGAATAATTCGAAGATAGTAAAAAATTGTAACGACAAATTTGATCATACACTTTGAATCTATCGCATATCATTAGCATATACCAACAAAAATAATATATATTTTATTTTAGATATCATTATTTATGAACTGTTTTTTTTTTTTGGAAAAACGTAACTGAAATCCTAAATTCCGAATCAAACATCATTAACCATTTTTAGTTATAAAATAATATTTTCTATAGAAGCTCCATTGACCCAGTAGTTTACCAAATGTTTAGTTAAGTTTCTATACCCAGAAAATTGGGATTCGATTTTCAGATTAATGGATGCAAGCTTACATGAGAATCTTTAGCGTAGCGCAATTAGAACCGTTCGTCATGATTTTACGCAGTAAAGGTAGAAGGTTTTCATCACGAGTATGGAGTAGAAAGTATCATTTGTCATAAATCTATAAGGGTCGGACAATTTTGTCCGTGGTAAAACCGTCTTTATAACAATTTTCACAATTTACAATAAAATAATAAATCAATACAAACGTTAAAAAAACATTTCCTAATTTATTTGATTCCTAAATATATTAAAACGCATTACACAAGGGAAGTCATCTAGTATACCAGTAAATATAATGTAGAGTTTTGACAAATACTAAAGTGGGTCAGAAAACAAATTGGACTTTTAAGAGTTTCGATAAATCATCAATGGATTTCTATCACTTGCTCAAGGGCTCTCTTCTTGAGCTTTAAGGCTTCTTTTTATAAGTGGGCTACTTCTATGACTTCTGGATAGGTCTTCTATTGGTTTAACTTCCAGCAAAGCTTCTAGTGATCTGATAAGTAATACAAACATTTATAAAATATTTTAAAATGTTAGTGGATGCACCTACATCCAATTTTTCATCTGATTTTAGGCGCTAATCGTGCATTTGAATGTGGTATAGTGGTTAACCAATTAAACAAAGATTATTTGGGATTAAAGAGGATATTTTTTCCGTATTGTCGTATGTTTATAAATTTAGAAGAATGTATTCAATTTAACATTTGAAATGATTTATCCTAGAATCATAAATCTCATGTTATTCATTCATTACAATTTAGATTGTTATATAATTTTTTTATTATTTATAAATAGCTTTTAAATGTTTATTTTTGAGCTCTTTTGCTTTCACTATTTATTATTGGGTTATATGTATATATCTAAGTTACTTGGGCTGGTAAAGCCCAATAATACAATTCACATAAGGCTTGAAATATGACAAGAATCTTCCAAAAACACATAAACATCTATCTATAATATGAAAGCACTATGGCTCTCTCAGTGATATGCCACATCAGCACATGAAAGGAAGACACGTAGACAACTTCAAGTAAATATTGACTAGCTTATGATTCTTCAGTTTCCATAGCTATTTGTCTTCCTTTTTAGGGTTTAAACATCTTTCGGTTCACTGAGCAATATTAATGTGGAGAACAAACGCCTCAACTTTACTTATGCTTCTCACTTCTACCGTCATTATTCAACTGTTTTGGTAAGAATGGAATAAATCGTGTGATGAAAAAAATAAATTGGATAAAGATTTTCTATATTGTTCTTTATGGCCGGATAAAAATTTCGTATATAACATTAAAATATGAGCAATCATAATTTTAAAACTCCCCTAAAGTGAATATAATAAATACTAAATTTCATGCTAAGAATCTAGTAATCTAAATAAATAAAATAAACACTAAAAAGAAAAGAAGAAGTGAGGAAATCTACTCTTTCGTTTATAACACACAAGAAAAGGAAAAAGAGAAGAAGAACGCACTTTGGCTACTGTGCGTGTTCTGGTACTGTTACCGGCGATAGCCTGTGGTAGGAAACCGGAGAAGAAGGCAACGGACGAAGGAGAATGATCTGGTGACGGGCAACCACCGGTTGATCTCAAGACACTACGATGGTTACGTGAGTGTTGGGGCCACAACAAAAGAAGCAGAGGTCAGTCTTCTATTTTATTGGTTGCATGCATTAAGGAAGAGTTAAGCTCATTACCAATAACACCTTCTTCAATAAGGTCAGCCGTTGGAATCGAAATAGGCGGAACGATCAACAAAGATATGGAGGAACGGAGGTGATCAACAAAGATATGGAGGAACAAAGGACTGGTGGAGTAAAAGTAAATGGATTTATAATCACATTCAATGTCATCAACAACTGAATTAATTTTAATGGGTGAAACGTTGCAGTGAGTGTAGCGTGTAAGAGATTGCAACATGTGTTTTCGAGAGAGATGTTTCAACTGAAGCACTTGCGATTCATCTTCCTCTTTGTTGGGTATGAAGAAAGTTGGAGTCTTGTGCAGACCAACTCAAAAAAGAGAATACATTTTAAAAACACAAGAATGTTTTAAAATGATGCCAACTTAAGCTTAACATGTTTGGAAGATGTCTTTGAAGCCTTTGGATAGTTCTTAGAACACCATGTAATGAGTAACTCATAGTACAAATAAAAAACCAAGCGTAAATCACGTAAGTAATTTGAAGATCTTACTTGGCGCTTGTTTGGTTTAAAGTCTCTGAGAAGCTTTATTTCATTTCATATTTCATCAAATTTTTTGCCAGTGAATAAAGCACCGCTTCGAAGATCTCATCCGCTTTGAAGAAGTGGATGGAGAGAAAGGGCTTTTTCCGTCTCGTCCACATAAAGGTCGTCATTCTCCTGATGGATTAGGGCTATCGACCTAGATCATCCGAGCGGATCCATGACATGCTAAAAGCCTAAAAGGAGAGGTTGGATCGAGTTAAATATCTGAGATTTATAGAGGAAACCTGAAGCAACATTTATGACGATCATGCACTGAGTGGTTGAGTTAACTCAATAAGAGACATCTAAGAACAACTTCTGAGCTATAAACTATTTGTGCTTAATAAGGAGACAGAGATGCTTAACCGAAAGTTGAAGTACGATTTGACGGATTGTCTCCTATCCATGAACTCCTATACTTTGAGATGATCGTTGGATCGGTGTATATGGTTCCTTAAACAGCCTTCATATCTTCTCCAAGACACAAAAACCGGTAGATCTGCTACTCATTGACGTCAAACCTGGATTAAATGAAAGACGGAGACAATTTGAGATTCCGCTTTATTCGATCACTAAGAGAGAGAGTGATCACCATTGAATGAAAATTTCCGGCAGTTGTTTGGTGTAGCCTGGTTTGCGCGAGACCACGAATCGATCCCTCTCCAAATGAATCTCTCGAGAAGGCCATAAAGAACAATATAGAAAATCTTTATCCAATTTATTTTTTTCATCACACGATTTATTCCATTCTTACCAAAACAGTTGAATAATGACGGTAGAAGTGAGAAGCATAAGTAAAGTTGAGGCGTTTGTTCTCCACATTAATATTGCTCAGTGAACCGAAAGATGTTTAAACCCTAAAAAGGAAGACAAATAGCTATGGAAACTGAAGAATCATAAGCTAGTCAATATTTACTTGAAGTTGTCTACGTGTCTTCCTTTCATGTGCTGATGTGGCATCTCATTGAGAGAGCCATAGTGCTTTCATATTATAGATTCTCTTTTTTGATCTTTTAGTCGTCTTCCTTTACAGAGTTTTCAACTTAAAGAGCTGAGAAAACCGGGAAGAAAAACATTTAACCCGAAGAAGATTTTATTCATCTAAGAGAAGAGCTATAAGAGGAGAAAGGCAATCTTTACTCTCTTATCTAAGTTTCCATAGTCTATCCGACCACAGACAAGTACATTGGTATGATGGTATCCTCCTTTTACGCATTGAACAACCTCAAAACTATACTATAGGTTATTTCGCTTTTTGTTTATATATATTATCAATAGGCAGTCGCTACACTAAATTTACTTATACCTCGCTTATTGGGATTACTTTAGCCATGGTTTTGATTATAGTAGACTGCCTCTTACAAAAAGTTGTATTTTGGAAGTTTGGACTCTTCGGAGTTTTCTTCTCTTTGTGATAGTGGTGAAAAAGCTTTACAACTTTTTTTTTTTCAGAATGAAAAACAAAGTTAATAAGAAAGACTCCAATAGGGATGGGTACGTTGTTGTTAGATTTTGAGATGTTGTCATGCGCTTCCTAACTTTTCTTTAGATGCTTTCAAGTAGAGATTTATAAAGCACATTTTCGTTTGGATTTGTTGGCTTCTCCTGCAGTTTGTAAAAACACATATTATGGCGTTAATTAAGAGTACCTCAAACCCTTAATTTTTCCAACTTTAAGCATTTTTTCCACGTGTATTTTTTAGCAGTTTTGATGGAGTAATTTTTCTCAGTTTAAGGCTTAAACTTTAAGCATTTTGATTGCAACTTTCCCAAGTGAAGACACTGATTTCTTATCAATGAAATTTTTTTGTTTGTGATGATATCTTTTAAAAACGATCATGTATGTTGTTAATAAATTAGATATTTATTTACCAACCTCAAGTTTTGCTTCATATTATGTAGCTAATGATAATAAATATATTCTCTTACCTAATATTCATATTGTGCAGCTTCTACAAATTGTATATGCATCACCCGATGCGATTCTCGCTTACGTAGGTAAGGCAAGACATCTCCAGCAAAAAAGCTACAGCGTGTGAGCTCTTACTCTCTCTCACTATTGAGTTCTCTCAAAATCTAAACTTTGTATATTTCACGATACAATTTAATACAAAAACGACTTTTGGTTTTTAACTAAAAATTTCAGGTTAGTAGCTCCAACTCTGTATATTTTCATTGTCTCTACACTACATGTAATTACATTCGGTGATCAGTTAAGTAGAGAGACATGTGCTCTGTATATTTTCATGTGATTGTATTGCAATAGATACATATTGCATCTTATTGATCCCATTATTCATCTGTTTCTTCAGCTTTGTAGATAAAAGTATGTGGTGTGTATGTCAACTGCGCCAATTGCTCTTACCGAATTGACAACAGCAATGTTAGTGAATCACAATCCCTCTTCTGTTTTGTCTGAAACAAACGACCTTTCTTACACTATGTTCTGTGTATTGTTGGTATCAGGTATTAATTTCATGGTCTGGCACCTAAAGGTGTGAAGTTTGAGCAAATTGATGAAGACATCATCGGGTTTTTGGAAGCTAAAAGTGGAATTGGTGGCGCACAATCGCACATGCTTATCGAAGAGTTTAATAGTTTATTCGTCCAGTCACTGAAGATGTTGGTATAGTTACACTCACCCTCAAAACCTTCCTGCTAAATGATAAAATTCCACCGTTGGATTTCCAACCTAGTCATTATAGGCCTTTAGTTAAGCGGATGATTGTTGTTTCTCAGTTCAAACTAAATTTTAATTGATTCATGTGATCTTTCGACTTTTTTTTCTTAGGTGCGAACAAAGATGGAGTGAGTGTATTCTTCTTTCAAAATGGTGAAAGTATACGAAACATGATAAAGGAAATACAGAAAGATCACACCGACATGCCTAAACAAGGAACCAGTTAGCTTGCACAAGATAAACCGAACCAAATGGCTAATTGGGTATTCTCCAGACCTGACGAGATTGTGGTTTTCTCTTCTTAAGTTGATTAATCTCATCACTAAACCTTTGTTTTCCGAAAGACATAGCTCATCTTTATGCGGAAGTTGTATGTTAGTCTTCATGTATTAGTTGTGCACCTCCGATAGATTTTTAGATATATGAACGATGGAAATTAGACTTCTTGAAATGGCTAATTGGATGCTTTCCTAAGATATATGAAGTTCAGTTTCATCTTCCGCTTTTTGGTCAAGAACTCAAGATTCTAGCAATGTCATTTATTATTTAGGTTTTACTCACTTCATCTGACTTCTTAGGATTTAAGACTGTGAACAATGGTGTTTCAAATGATGGTGAGCGGATTGTGATTAGCTTATCACTATCTGGAATGGAGTAGGAAACAAATTACTGCACATTCCATACTTTTGGACAATGTTAAACACTTCAGAACCTGATGCAAGTACGCTTGTTAGCCAGTAGATAAATTTGTGTGCTTAACAATGGATTATGTTCTACATATAATTTTGTCTGTTAATTTTCAGTATTTAAAAACTCTCATAATTGCATGGCTGCATCTTTTGGTTTTCTTCAGGATGATTTTTCCACAAGAGTTGAGCTGTGTCGGAGAACAAATAAACAAGATATGGTTATGAAGAATCAATGTCTAAGAAGCCAAAGTGTGTTCAGGTTGAGAAGTCAGTACTTTCTCATGTAAGCTTATAATCTTCATCGTATTCTTAAGTTTTCTCATACTCTCGTCCTGTTTTCTTCCTTCGTAAATTTTAAGTTCCATTCATTGTATCCTAAGGATGATAAGCTTTGTGTTCAAAGCAGGAATGGTTTTATCCAAAATATTTGAACTTTCTTTACCAACCAAATTTTATTTTCTTCACAAGAAAACTGAAGGCAAGAAGCACAAACAAGCTTTCATACAATTTCCAAGCTAAAGTTGTTGAGTGAAGCCACCGACTTCTACCGTACGTCTTTCTTCATCCTCATAATAGTTTTTAAAACATCATACTCCTAAACGAGAAGGCTCAAACGGGAATTGTTATTGCTTTCCTAATGAGTTGACGAGACAATTGTAGAGTAAATATGAGACTTTGTTATTTTACCAGTCCTTTTCTCTATACTTTTTTAGTTCCATAGTTTTTAATCTTACGCATTTGGTTCTCTTAATTGTTTCGTGGATGATTCCTTTGACTAAAACTAAATATTTCGGTTATGTTTTTACTACCATCTTGGTGTATCCAAAACATGGACTAACAAACTTGGAGAACCAAATACAATCATGTGGGAATTAATTTGCATATTTAATTTAAATTTATATTGTGTATGAAACTATAGTAACTTGGTCTAAAAATCAAACACTACAACAAAAAAATATAATGAACAGCGTTTACAAACAAATTATATAGATTATTTTTGAAATACTAACCCTCCCGTAGCGAGGATAATCACCTAGTGATTATAATGCATTAAAGTTAGAAGAATTCTATCCCTCTAAGAATACATAATCGGGTTGTTATATCACATAATTATGTTGTTCACTACGTATCGAATGCGGGTATTAATCTAACTATCTAATCGTTTTAATTAATAATTTTCACATGTGACATACTGAATTAACAAGTACGATAGATAACTCACACAAACAACTATCACAATTTATGATCAAATCACTTCATATTCAAACTGCAAATAATCTCACAGCCAAAACCATTTTTTGTAAAAACAAATTATGTTTGGTTTACTTTCCCAAATTAAACTTTAAAGTTCGATCATCCTGCAAATTACACTGTAACAAGCATAGGTTAGATTAGTGTTCGTTCATTCCTAAACTAAGCAGATAATCTTACAAATATTTTCATTACTTATGCTTTACCATAAAACAAATAAAAATGCATATTCTTTTAGGGCGTGAAGCTTATGCTCTTTTTCCACTTGTTTGTATGAGAATGTTATCATTATTCCTCATCGGAAGTTGAGAGATTTATGTAGTAATAGTAATATAGATTAGTCATTCATTGCCAATTAGTTTTGAGGGCTACTCGTGGATATACATTTCCGCAAATTTCTCGTCTCATATGTCTAGTTTTAGATGTAAAGAACCTTCTTTGTATATACATTGTCTAACATCAGAAATTGAAAAGTTTGTGGAATAATATATATGATTTATAGGTCAATCCACTTGATAGATTTTGAGTTGAAACTCACGATTCATAAAAACATTGCTTTATTTTGTTTTGTTTTCCAATTTTTTTACGTATATGAATAAATAATATATAACTGAAAAAGGAGAATTTACAAATATGGTTAAGAAATTGACCAAGTCAGATTGCCATATTTTGATAAATGTAGTTGTCGTATACTGAAATGAGACGTGAGAGTTGTGTCCCACGATGCCTGTCCGGTGCTAGGCAAGAGTATCCCACTACAAAGATCTTCTACTACTAACCCCTCTTCCTCTTCTCTTCTCTTCTTTTTGCTTTTCCTTTTTTCCTTTTTAGTGAAAATCTCAAAATTTTCAACCCCTCAAAAGACAAACGATAAAGTTTATTGAATAAGAAAGAAACATAGAGTGCGAACTCGAAACCCACTTTGTTTAAAAAGCTTCACTTTCGGCGTTTTTGGATGTGATCAATAGAAGTAGACAAAAGCTTAAACCATTTTTGTGAAAATATAACTATTGTCTCTTTTTTTTTGGTGTAATGCTATATTATGTAGTTTTTTTTTCTTTTAGTAAAATATATTATGTAGTTGATATATCACTTCATACATGTTAACCCGTTTCTCGCAATCTAAAGGCGGTCGATTTATATGGGTTGAGGGAAATTTTGTAAATATTGTCGGATTTGAATTCGGATACAACATTATATATGTGTGGAGAAGTGAAACATAATCAAACATTCGTTATTAATTCCAAAAAATTGTACGGATTTTTTTTTTTTTAAACTTCACAATTTAGTTTAAGAAGATCATGTTACCTACCTAGCTTAGCTTAAGTAACTCTTCGAACAAAAAATAAAAGCTTAAGTAACTCAATTGGATTGACAACGAAAATTTGAATTTTTCTTCAAATTTTCAAATATCGACAATAAATAATAGACAAGATAAACTTATTCCCTTTGTAATGCCGAAAGTTTATGGATTTAAAGAACGAAATTTTTTATTTGTTCATAAATGATTACCCTAAAAACACCATTCGTTCTAACTCCTAAAATATAACCAAGCTTACCAACTCAAGCATTTGGACCAAATGATTTGGTCAACTAACTAAACCAAACGAACCAAGAAAATCTATTTTTACTTTCGTGAGCTTTTAATTTTTGTTAACCAACCAAACCAAGATAAGACTAATAGAAAAGAAAAAGAAACCAAAACATCCAAAACTAGATGTTACTATCACAAAATATTTTAAATAAACAAACTAAACCAACCCGAATCTACACATTGACTTTGATACGTTTCTTTCAAACTAAAACAACCCGAACTTGACTTCAATTCGAACTCGAATTCGAACCCATAACTTTCTAATTCTATACTAAAACTATAGTTTAGAGCATAGACAAACAATTTCGGATAATTGTTCCTATGAGAAAAATGACATCACGTAAAGAAGCAACAAAACTAAAGATGAAATTTGCTACTAGACATATTTGGACCGACGCATAATTGAATTGAAATGAAAAGATCCTTTCAATTTAAAATATCAAAAGTTTGTAAAAAAATGAAAATATTCTGTTTCGAGTGTCGGTGGATGAGACCGAACCGACAATCAAAGACGTGGGTCTACTCACAAAATTATATGACGTTTCTCGCACCGTCCTCTCCTTCAACGCACGCACACGCGCATGAACGCAACGATAACATTTGTTTTTCAATTTTGGAATTTTTTATAAGAATTCCTAACCAAATTTAATAATAAATGAAGATAACGAGTTTTTTTGATAAACCCTTCACTGATGTGATCGTATAATAAATTTCTTGATACGTTCTTGTCATTATAAGCTCCCCAAAGTTCACATTATTGTGAAACTCACATGAAATTAAATCAATCAACCAAATATATTTTTTACACATTAGAAGAGAATAGTAGAAGCTACAATCGAATGTTAATGATACCATACGAAGTTGCGACTCTTTGTTTTTTATATATTTTGTCATTGTCACTAATAGTGTCGTGTCTCAAGCTCCAAGAGACTTTTAATTATTGGATTACGTGCACATATTAAAGAATTTGATTAGTTACTTTTAAAACAGTGGAATAGTAGAACAATCTTGTGATGTTGCCGGTTTTTATCAACCAAATCTTTTATGGAAGTACGTTTTAAATTCATTTATCCTACTACCATTCCCATGATTAGTGACATATATACATTTTGTCGCGTAATTATTGGTCATGGTGAGGAACAAAGCAAATAAAAGAAAACATTTTTAGAACGGGAATATCAAAGAAGAAACCAATGATGATTATAGGAAAAACAAAGACAAAATCGAAATTACAAGAATCATATTGTTTGAGCTCTTTTTTGCAAGATGATAATAGATGTTTCCTATTTTCTCCTCTTGTATCGGAACTCAAAACACAAACTCAAATCTATACAACAAATCATAACCTGGGAAGAAAGAAAACCTTATCCTAAAAATTATACCTAAACAAACCAAAAAGAGAACAACAACAAACAAGCTTTTCTTGTTAATCATCGTTCTCTTGCGGTCACACCAATATCCTTGTCCCTTGTCTTCTGATCTGGCCTATGGACGGATTGCTTGAACGCTACGGTTGGAGCGATTCGGCAATTTCGCCTTTGATGCTCAAGAACAAGTTCCCCGGCTAACCAGTCAAGCTTCTCGAAATTGCTTTGTTCATTGATTCTTTTACCTCCAAACAAAACCGATTCTACATTCTTTTGTTTTAGCATCTCCTCCGCGACTCCAACCAGCATATTCACATTGCTCCCACTCGGGTCCGTGTCTATGTTTGGCCTGCAAGGTCCTAAACTCGACCCATTCGCCTGCAACAAAACAAAACCCATCAATTAGTCACTAAATTATACTCCCTCCGTTGCAAAATAGTTGTCATTCTAAGTGATTTCAAGTGTATTAAGAAAACATATTAAAATTTCTATATTACCCTTAAAAATGAATTTGACTCTTGCTATTCTTCATAAGACTTAGATTAAATCTGATATTTAAAGCCAAAATATGCATTGAAAATGTAAAGCGACAACTAATTTGATACAAAAGAAAAAACGTAGAACGACAACTGATATAAAACGGAGGGAGTAACCCAAATCCACTCCACGGATCGCTTTTAAAGCATCTACACTAATCACAAATACCACTAAATCGATTCGAAAATATGCTAATGTGCTAGTGTCCTTAAGGAAAACAACTTATTTTCCGCGATTTCGCAAATCAAAAACCACGTCAATTGGATCACAAGCACGAATACCAAACAGCTAACCACTTGAGCATTATTTTTTCAAAAATACCTGAATCCGGACATAGTTACTACTGTGGCAATGACCAAAAGCCATTGCCACAGCTTGATCAACGGTGTCGGCAGCACCGTCATTCGAAATACGAGCGGCCGGTCGAGCCCAATGCTTAGCCTTCCACTTGATAACCCGTTCATACTCATAGCTAACATCAAGCAACTGACCCATACCAAGAGACAAAACAAGCAAATCCTCAACTCCTCGCACAAACGGAAACTCCTGCTTGTTATGCAACACGTGCGTGATCGCAGCAGCCGTTGGATTACTCATAGCTAATCCTCCACCAACCGCAACACACTTGGTCCGACCATCAACAGATTTCATCTCCACCGGCTCAAACACTCCTGGCTCAGCCCAAGTCGCTCTACAAACCTCCCATAAACGAAAATCATAACCATCAGTCTCAAGCGCATCTGCTCGTGAGAAGAGAAACGGAGCCGAGCTTTTAAGGTCGTAACAAGGTATCAACACCGGTTTAAGTGTATCCTTCAACGTTAACTCCGAGAAGCACTCTCTCATCACTCTCTCTAACTTACCCGTCCCGGAACAACCCGACCCGGTTCTCATAACCCGTTTCATCAACGAAGAAGACCCGTAAAGACCCTTTGCGTTTTTCGTTAAGAACTGCCACGTGTCCTCTGCTCTAAAGATCGGACGGTTACCATCTCTCGACCCGAATAACATCGCCGTGAAAATCCCTCCTATACCCGACCCGGCGGCTACGTCGAAGTAATCAGCGATACGGGCATTCGGGTCACCCGATTTCGATTTCAGAGCTTGTTCTAAATAAGCCAAAGCCTTCCCTGCTAAAACCCCTCTCATTCCACCTCCATCGATGCTTAGAATACAGATTTTACCTCTCTGGTTCTTAATCGACCCGTCAACCGCACCACCCGAAATAACCGGTTCGGGTTTCGGGTCGTTGTCGTACCCGAAAAGAAACTTGCTTTCGAGGATAGAGAAAATCTCGTAGCTGAGTTTATCAGTATCGATGCTTGGTTCCTGCATATCATTCAAGAGAGAATTATCATTCTCCATAGCCACCGTGTCTCCACCGTCTCCTCCTCCTCCTCCTCTCTGTTTAATTAAACGTTTAACGGAAGCAGTCGTTGCTCCTTTGTTGCGTACTCTTTGCATGATGATTATTTGAGAGAAATCAAATCTCTTTTGTATACCATATACAAGAAGAGAAGAAGAAACAGATCAAAACCCAAAGTCTGTGTTTGGTCAACAAATAAACAGGTTTAGACTTTAGACTTTTCTCTTCTTTTTTTGTGGAGAGAATTTTATATATTTGAATCAGCTTTAAAGGTTGAATCTTTTTTATGCAACAAGAAGATTTAAAGAAGAATAGGGCAAGAAGACAGGAGTTACAGAGGATGTCTGTTATTTTTTTGTTAAGATATCGCACGCTTTACTTAAAAACCCTCACCAAACCCAGATTGAAGAGAAAGGAGAAGGCAGACAAAAGCAAATATTAAAATTATAAAAAGAGAAAAGAAACTATAAATATTTGGGGTTATCAACAAATATTAAAAGCTAAAATTTGGTCACCCAGAGACTTATACAGAGATTAATTTTCTATATAGTTATGTTTTATTAAATGCTGATATGTTGGCAAAACAAAAATAGATTTAAATGCTCAAATTTTCCATATTTGATATGGAGAAAGAACTTTTTTCTATAATGAATTCTCACTCACTCCAATAATAAAGTTTTATATTTAACCTTATACTCCTAAAGACATTTAAAGGCAATAAGCATTTGTTTATGTTTTACCAGTGAATTATATATAAGATTGGAAAGAAAAGAAAAGAAATTTTTGTAGAGTATCTAAAATGGTTTAAAAAAATTGAGGCGTTACTTAAATTTGGAAAAGAAAGGTACTTGCAAGTATCACCTAATCTTACTCTGCATCTCTGACTTTTCTTATATTATTGTATGTACCAAATGTAAGTAACGCTACTAGAAATATTAATGTAGAGTTTCAAATAGTTTGTTTTTTACCAATACTTTTACCAAATGTAGATGATTATGCAATCAAGAGAAATGAAATGATAATGTTAATGTGTATATATATTTTGACCTTTAAGGAAAAGAGAAGTCTAATATATTTCTTATATGTGAAAACTAATAATTCAGAAACGTGGGTGGGAGGAACTCTGGAAATTTTTTATTTAATTTTTCAGATGATATTATTATATATTCTTTTTTTTTTTTTTTTTTTTTTGAATTACCAGGAGGTTCGGGCCCGAAGCCCGTAATCCCCCAGGCCCGAAACCACAGCATGTAATATTAGTTTCGTCCCAAGCACCACTCGAACCAGCGACCTCTAGGCTTTGCCTGAGATCTTTACCAGTTGAGCTATCGGCTCTTGGTTATTATATATTCTTTTATATATAAGGTGATGCATGTACAGATGACAAGTCAAAGTTCTATCGTGTTCTCTAATCTTTTCAAGACGGGATTTTAATAGAGAATTTTACTTCCAAACATACTTTTTCACAAAGTTATAACACATATAGGTACTTTAGCATGATGCTATACTTTCTATCTGATTATTCTCTTATGTGCCCTTCAAACACACTAACTCTCGTTACATTACCCAACTAAACACAAAACTTGTGGCTCCTCTCTCTCTTTCTTCTTATTATTTTATGACCTTTCTCTTTCTCTAGTTTTTTTTCCTTTTCTCCTTTACTCTTGTCTTCATCGTTAAAATTATCTTTATTCTCTCTGATTTCTTAAAAGATCAATTCAATTCAATAACTCTGCCTCTTTCTTCTCAATATCTCTCGCGTTTGGGGTAAATAGTAACCCACCAGCTTTGAAATCAGCGATGGAGTCTTCCAAGAGTCGATATCTCACTTAAGCGCCAAAGAAAGAAGCAATTGCCTCGGTGTCGTCGCCGACCAAGCCATTGATCTCCTCTTTTTATGATTTTGTAAACTGATTTTTGTTTCTTTTTTTTGGGGTTGATGTTCTTCTCCTTCTTTGCTTGGTTGCTTTAGAAATAATACTAGCAGTTATTGGATTTAGGTTTCTTATTTAGATTTGATTCTCTTTCCATATCATCTAGATTTTTTCTAGGTTTTGTTGTAATGTTTTCTCCCGTTGATGGATTCTCTTGTTTATAGATTTATGATATGGAATTGGATAATTGGGTCTCACTCTAGTGATTCACATCTCAAACGATTCCAAACAGCATTTTGTGTTGAACAACTTGATAATACTATGGTTAGTTCCTCGTGGTCATTTTTTCGTGGTCATGTATTTTATCCGTTCATGTATTTTATGGTAGTAATTTATCATAAGCAAATGTATTTTATGTCCATTTGATTTCATTGATTGTCCCGACTCTCTGCTTTTTTTGTCTCTAACCTCTTTGTTATTGGTTTGGCTTTTCTGTAATCATACTCTCTATAAGATCTCTTGGCGTTTCTAATGAAATTATCTTAAACTGATGAGTCTTGAGCAATGGGTTGTTTCTACAGTTTGATCGTTTGTATTCATGCTCTATTTTGTGTCTTTAGCTTATGGATTTGTTGTTGTTGTTATAATTTGTTAGGAAATGTGTTGCTTTTGGGTTAAAACGGCAATGCTAGTCTTAGATTAGTGACCAAAAATAAACCTTTATGGTGATATAAATGGTCACGTATGAATGGTCACGTAACGATGGTCACGTATGAATGATCATGTGTTGATGGTCAAGTATGAGTGGTCATATATCAATGGTAGTTGCACCTCCTCATGTATTGAAGAATAAACAATCCTTTTGTTTTTCAGAATGATGAGCTCTTGAAGTACAAAAAGAAATTCACTTAGCCTACATAAACAACTTTGTGTGGACAAATCATAATTTGTTTACAAGGTATCTCTAACTCAAGTATTGTGACGACCTAAGCCACATCAAGTCACGTTGGAGACAGTGGCTTCTATATAATTTTGGAGCCATATCCTAACCAATTATTATAGTTTTACATGGTTATGCATTGTCCCTATTATAATTTGGAATATGCAAGATTCATGTAAACATGTTATAACAATGCCTGTATTGTCCATATTATATTGCTTACGTGGATACACAATTTAGGAACATACAAGTTAAACATGGAATATAAGAGATTTATGTGAATAACACAATTAGCATGAGATCGTGGATAAAATAATGTGGACAAAGTACTGTGGACAATCTGATTATCATCATGGAAGGATTAGCTAGTGTGAATCCAGTACATACAAATTAAAACCAAGAAAGACACATGGATCCACTACATCAAAATTGTGCATAATGGAATGATCATTGAGGGGGAGAAGACCAAGTCTTGAATCAAAAGCTAAAATCAATATACTACAATCGACCATTATAATACATCCACCCAAATTTATCCGTGGAACATTGTAAATTACATTCTCTCATCATGTACGGTTTTACCTTTGTGATTGTGCCTATTAACATTTATGAACAGTTTAATTCCAATCATGCTACTTAAGATGACAAAATTAGATTCATACCAAAATCCAAATACAATCAAGAGAAGAGATTGAAATGCTCGAGCTCTGATTCCATGGCTGTTTTGACACCTACAACAAACGATCCCACGACAACCGCTGAGTCATCACATATTACCATGTTCTCATAAAAGTGACAAATCAACACTGACCATAATTAGTTATCCACAAAGACGAATCCAATACTTTATGTAATCGACTATGAATAAATGGTGGTTAAATCCTTCTGCAAAACAAAGACACATCCAATACTTTTGAAATTCTCTGGCATCAAAATCACCGGCCACATCGCATCTCTAGAGACGAGACGGAAGAAACGAAGGCTATCGGTGGTGATTGAGAAAGATAGAAACGTGACGGATCAACCATTAAATTATAAGCGTTTAAAGCGGTTGCGAATCATTCTCAAATTATAATAAACGCTAAAGATCACATTCTTCTTTCAAGAGGATGCAAAAAACGAAGGTTTCGATGTTGGAAAACTTCAACCCCAAACTGTTTCGTCGACAAGGACGGATTTTGCAGATTCACAAATTTGAGTTGATGGGTCATTTAGATTTTGAGTGTTTCAATTTTAAGAAACTTAATGAAGGGAGACTTAAACAATTATAAGATCAAATTGGCTCACCATTTGATTTGGCATAAGCATACGAAGAAGAAAAAGAGGAGAGAGAAGGAGTCAATGAAAGAAAATCAGATCTGGTTTTATTTTACTTGTTTTTTCTAAACCACAAGATCTTTATCCCTTTTTATTTATAAACGGGTCAGATCAGTTCTCGTGTAGTTAGATATTTTATTTCTAACTAAACCGTCCCCTCTCTTTTGAGGGTAATATCGTATTGATAAAAATCTTTTAGTGGAATAAGTACACCATCGGTAGAAAGTATGTATTATGAAAGGAAACTTTTAGAAAGTATCTCTAAGAGTAAGAAGCCCATTTTAATATATGTTTGCTATGTCGCATTTTGTAAGAAGGTTTGTCTAAATATATGTTATATTAGTTTTAATCTGTCATCCAATCCTGATTATCATAAGAAAATTAAATATTCAATTAAAAAATTAAAAGAACATTTACATTCTCTTATATATACATACAATTATATAGATATAAATGGAATAACTATTATGTATATATAAATTTTTAATAATTTATATTTTTAATTATTAATTTTTGTAAAGTATGTTTATATGACATATATCGAATGCTCAATTAAATATCTGGATTTTAGCACATATTTGAATATTATATATTTGTTTAGCTGAAAAGAATATGAAATATCGATTTAAATCGAAACCACTCACAAATACCATAACAACAATCATAATTATTTACTATGCATCTATGCTTAGAGCATCTCCAATAGTTTACACTATTTTGATGTAAAAAATAGTATAAACCAAAATGGTGTTGGGTTTTACTCCAATAGTTTATACCATTTTTTACACTAAAAAATAATATTTTAAATATATTATCTTTTCCATTTTTTTTTGTTAATTGTTAATAGTACATCATATTTTTTAAATTTGCAAATTGGTCTTTCTATTTTATTTTTATTAAAATCTAAAATATAAAATTATATAAATTAAACATTTATTATATTAAAACAAATTACATTACAGTATATAAAATAACAAAACATAATAACTTTTTTGCTTATTCATCACCATTTGAATATTTTTCCCATAAATGATCAACTAACACATTTCGAAGTGAAAAATGAGCGTCTTTATGTTTGACTCTTTTAAACCGAGCAAAAAATTCTTAGAACCGGAGATTATCATCCTTCACTACTTCGACTTCGGGAGTTGACGTTTATCTTCCAACTTCAATTGGTACATTGAGATTTCGTTTTAATTTATAATAATGTATAAAATATTTCTTTCTTACGTATGTTAAATAACTTTATTTTGTAAATTGTATGTAGTTCAATCAAGCAAAAGAAATGCTCAAAGAAGATCCAAATTTTAAGACGGGTTGGAAATTCGATCATGTTTGGGAAATCATTAAGAACTTCGAAAAGTTTCAAGATTGTGCTGCCTCTACTATCGGCGTATCAAACCCTAGTGGTTTCATATCTTCAGAGATGGAAATTCGTAACAATGGTCTTGCTACAGAAGCATCTCAAAGTTTGTCTTCATTTTCTCCGAACATCGATAATGGAATTATTAGCCGATCTCCTTCTCAACGACCAATCAGGATAAAAAAAGTCCAAGATGAAAAGAAAAATTGATGATGGAGCATCAAATGTTATTAATACTTTAGAAGAAGGCAATAAACAACTTTTGGAGCGGACCTGATGGGCTTACAGTAAGTTTCTACAAAGATCACTAGACCACAATTAAGTCTTCTGTGCTAAGTTTTATTCACCATTTCTTTGAAACCTCGGAATTAGATCCCTCTTTAAATCATACTCATATATGTCTGATTCCAAAAATTGAAAACCCCATTGAGGTGAAAGATTTTAGACCAATCAGCTTAAGTAATGTAGCATACAAGCTTTTATCTAAAGTCTTAGCTGAAAGGCTTAAACCTCTGCTTCATCATAGTATATCTGATATGCAATCTGCTTTTATCCCAAGTAGATTAATCACTGATAATGTGCTAATAGCTCAAGAAATGCTGCATTCCCTGCGTACCAGGAGACTTAAAGCATCCCACATGGCTGTGAAACTGGATATTAGCAAGGCTTTTGACAAAGTGGAATGGGATTTTCTTGATACAATAATGAGAAGATTAGGATTTGCTGATCAATGGTGCAAATGGATCATGGAGTGTGTTACCTCCGTAACATATTCTGTTCTTATCAACGGCAATCCAACGGAAGCTCTAACACCTTCTCGCGGTATCCGACAAGGTGACCCCTTGTCACCTTATCTCTACCTACTTTGTACAGAGGCATTCTCTTTCTTGATTTCCCAAGCGCATGTTAATGGACAGCTTTTGGATTTCAAGTTTATCAAAATGGCCCTATCATCACCCACTTATTGTTTGCACATGATTCACTCTTCTTTTGTAAAGCCTCAACACAAGAATGCAGCAATCTATTAAATGTTCTAAAAGCTTATAAGGATTTTTCAGGACAAGAGGTCAACTTCTCTAAATATGCAATTACGTTCTCCAAAGGTATTGATCCTAACTTGAAGCAATCTATTCTACAAGCTACACATATACAAAAAGTAGAGGGTTTCGGTAAATATTTAGGATTACCAGAGTATGTTGGAAGAAATAAGACCGATATCTTCTCTTATATAGTTCAAAGAGTAGTTCAAAAGGTAGAGAGTTGGTACTCTACACTTCTTTCCCCTGCTGGTAAAGAGACACTTATTAAGGCAAGTATCACAACTTTACCTACATACTCTATGTCATGTTTTATGATGCCTAAAAGGCTACTGGAACGTATTAATGTTGCAGTGAGGAAATTTTTTTGGTCTTCTTCCCAGGATATGGCACAGATTAGCTGGATTGCCTAGGATAAGCTAGCAAATTCCAAGCAGCAAAGAGGGCTTGTGATATATCATGGTTTTTACCATCTTTTGGCCATGATTTAACCCAGTTTTATCAAGTCATTTTGGTATTTTTCTAGTGTTTTAGAGTCTTTGCAGGTTTGTACGTGTGGACCTTAATTGGTGATTATGGAGCATTTTGGAGCATCAAGGAAAGAGGAGCTGAAGTCGCGAGGACAAATGTTCAATTGTCGTCAGATTGGCGCGTCGATCGACGTCAGGCCTTGAGCGTCGATCGACGGAAGATGTTAAGTCGCGAAGGACTCAGATTTTCCAATTCTGAAGATTTCCTTTTCACCATAGAAGTTCCAGAAGTTAACAAATAAAGCTCAGCCCGAATTCTAGCCTATAAATACTCAATTTTCTTTTAGTTTTCATTAGGCTTTCTTTTATTCAAAGACTTAGGGATTCAGAGAGATTTTGAGAGTTAGGGAGACAAGTTTTCAGACGTTTCAGATTTCTTCGAACCCTTCTATATCTCTTTCTCTATCTTTATTTAATGCAGTATTATTCAGTCATCATGTTTTCTGCATCCATGTCTGAGTAATCTACTTGTTAGGTTTAGGGTTTTTCAAAGGAATTAAGATGAATTGTTAGAATTGAATTCATGTTAGGATTATCTTATGGTTCTTCATCTAGATTGCATTAATTCTGATTTAGGATTGATCACCCTTAATTAGACATCTTAGGTTGATTAATTAGAAGCGGAAACATCAATTGATAACCTGACCATAATCTTAGATGAGCAAAATCACCTATTCTCAAATGAATTTGGTTTAGGGATTTTGTGAACAATTGAAACCTGAACTTTAATGCTTGCATAAATTGATTGACTTTACAAAGGAATTTGGATTTCTAGGGTTTATGCATAGATAATTAATTCAACGGAAGTCGTTTAATTTTACATTAGAGTTTCAAGTTCGAGAATGAATCTTCATTAAAATCCTGATAGTTTCATAATTCTGCAATTTATCTATTCCTACGAATTTCTCGAAAGCCTAACTCATTGTCTAATTGAAGTTTAAATCACAATTCACTTTCAAGTTTATTTACTTGTTTTTCTGCATTCATACACTCTTGCTTAGCTTAATTCGAAGTCAAAATTCCATCGTGTGATTACGATTCTCAGTGATTCGACCCCTAAGTATTACAATTGATCTCTTAATTTGAGAGAGTAGCTCAGGGTAAATTTGAGCATATCAACTTGGCATTCGTGATCTAAAAGATTTCAATACTGCCCTATTAGCCAAGCAAAGTTGGAGACTTCTTCAACAACCTCATTCTCTAGTAGCCAGAGTTTACAAAGCCAAATACTTCCCTAAAACATCTTTACTAGAGGCAACCCAAAAGTGGTCCTCAAGTTATGATTGGCGAAGTATACTTCAAGGCAACAAAATGTTAAAACAGGGAATTAGGTGGAATATTGGTACATGAGATCAAGTATATGTATGGAGGGACCAATGGTTACCGACTATACCATCAACCCCGCCAGCCCCTTTAGAAGCCATTGCAAATCCTGAGCTCAGAGTCAAGGATTTGTTTGTTCAAGGTACAACATCTTGGGATTTGCATTTGATGTCTTCTATAATCCATCCATTAGACATACCATTGATTGCGCAGTTGAGGACCTCAATCACAGGCAACAAAGATACAATTACTTGGCTCCATACTGCCCATGGAGGCTACACAGTAAAATCTGGGTATAATCTTTTACGAGCCAATCAAGGTCAGAGCTCCTCAACTCCTATTGCTTTGTTTAAGAACTTATGGAAACTTAACCTTCCACCAAAAATTAAGCATTTCTGGTGGAGAGCGTTGCATAATGCTCTTCCAGTAGCTGCTCAACTTAAACAGAAGAGAATCCTACAAACTAACTTATGCTCAGTATGTGGTGAGGCGGAAGAAACTATAGCTCACATGCTATTTCACTATCGAATCAGTAGAGAGATCTGGGAGCTAGCCCCAATCCCTGCTCCATTATATACAACTGAGCAATCACAAGACTTGCAAGAGAATTACATGACTTTTGTAAATGCAGGTCACTACTCAATAGAGCAAATTTTATTGGCTCATTTCCTAGGATGGAGACTTTGGAAACAACGCAATGAAGTTATCTTCAATAACATGAGATGGCTGTTACCTGTTACTATCAACAAAGCGATCCAAGATTTTCACTCGTGGATGGATGCTTCTACCCTTATTCAACGGGATCATCATAGATGTCAAATTAGCACACTAGTAAAACCTGCCCACACTCCTCAAACTCTGGAGCAGTTAACTCATCAAGGACAGAGATTTAGTTGTCTAGTGGATGCGTCTTGGACCTCACCGCACCAAAACATAGGCATTGGATGGAGTCTACATGACCACAGTCACAAACAAGTTCTTACGGGCTCGGGGTCTTTCCCTCCTACACCATTTTCAGCTTATGCGGAAGTGGAAGCTTTGAGAATGACAGTGGTGGAAATGCATCGGTTGGGCTATCGTGATCTCACTTTTGGTGGAGATTTCCAACAACTCTACACCTTGCTCCAACATCCCGCTTTAGATTGGGAATCTCCGCACATTGCGCACCTCTCATATATTACACAACTACGAGACATCCGCACGATCGCAAACAGATGTAATTTTACCTTCCAACAAATTGGTAGAAATGCTAATACTGAAGCTGATCACTTAGCAAAAGTGGCTAGGATTGGTAATCAACATTATATTGTAAGATGGTCATTGTAACATTTTCTCCTATGAATGAAGTCCTTTGACGACAACAAAAAAAACAACTTTTGGAGCAATTGAAGAAGTCAAGTGCACAAAGACAACAACAAATGGAGATTCAAAATAAGAACTTCGCCTTTAAAGAATTTAAAGAAGACAACAAAGTTTTGTCACAAGACGTGAACTCTATACAAAATCCATATAGTCGTGCACACATTCATGCTGAACAAATGCGGCTTTTACAGAAAAGGTACGAACAACAACAATATCAACAAGCTCCGTCTCAAGTTGCTTCATTTGGACAATATTTTGATGATCGTAGTGGATCCGGAAGCGATTTACCGAAGTATTAAGTTAGAAAGTCAATAATAATTATTGTTGTTTATTTCTAATAATTTATTTGATGTTTTTATCTTTAATTTCAGTATTCTATGTATTTTTACATTAAAGTTCATGAATTAAACAATCATATTTTATATTAAAGTTTATGTATTTTAATAATTTAAATTTTAAGTATTTGTTATCTTTTTTTTTTGGTCAAAGAAATTTGAAGTATATACAACAAAAAAAATTATGATTTATATAAAGTTTTGAAATAATCATAAATTTAATAGTTTATATAATTTAAATATATATATCCAAATTTTTTATTTATTAATTGTGTTTTGTTTTTATAAATAAAACAATCTTTTTAAAAACAACTTAAAAGATAAAAGACCTTTTTATAAATTAAAAAGTTCAACATCATTTTGGTGTTGGGTTGGAGAGAATTTTATACCAAAAGGTGATTTGGTGTAGAATTTGGTGTGAGGTTGGAGATGCTCTTAGTTACAGTCTATCATTGAAAATACAAATATTAATAATTTTCTTTATTTGTACTAGGCGTGGGCATCCGGGTACCCAATCGGGTTTCGGGTTGGGTACTTCGGGTATCGGGTTTTCGGATTTTTGAATACAAAACCCATACGGGTTATATAAAAATACGGGTTGGGTACGGGTTGGGTATTTTTGGGTTCGGGCGGGTTTCGGGTTTGTCATCAAAAACCGAAATTAACTCAATCAAACCTGTAAATTCAAAAGCAATGTGGCAATTAACTCTAAGTTACAAATTGACAAACAAGATAATGTCTAAAACAACGTTTAAATCAAACCAAGACTTCAAATCTATACATAAACAACCACATAAACAAAAGCAACGTAATGTCTAACACCAAATCAAGACTTCAAATATATAATGAAACTAAAATGCAAACTGGAATTTTAAAAGATAACTTTCTCTTGTGATTCTCCATCCTCCCTTGTCCATTCTTGATTCCTCCTATGATAAGTAAAAATCAAATAACAAATAGAGATTAGATAATGATTATACAAGTTCATGTTTATAAATCCAAAGCATATTAAATGATTATTGTATTAGCAAGTGGTAATATTAATAATCAATCAATTTGGATAACATGCCTTTTTAAAAAAAAGTATTGATCTTTTTACTAAAATTACTAAACAAATATATTGTGAAAAGTTTACGGTTTATCATCACCATCACTATCTTATAGAAGATAAACAAATGATTACTTAAGTAAAAAATTTTTTGTTCCAAACATCAAACTAGGACCTCTATAATGCTATCCTCTTGTTATAAAACAATTCATCAGAATTGGAAAATTTGACCAAATCGATTTATATAGAATCTAGGGTTTATATATGATCAAATCAAAGAAATCAAACAATCACCAAAGACAAATCGATCCTATACAGAAACTACATTGAATCAAAAACAACAATGTATCAGTCACATACATTCAAATGGTTTATAGACTCCTCTGATGGAGGAGACGAATTCCTTAGAAGATTTGGATTTTCCATCTTGAAAATCAAAAAGGAATTATGTGGATTTATAGCGTATATCGATAAATGGGGATTACTGGAAACTGAACATGCTAATACCGGTAAGTGTATATTTGTATACATATGTGTTCTTTGGGTAGTTTGGGTAACCGTTTTATTTTCGGGTAACCCTAACCCGAACCCGAACCCGAAATATTAAATTATAAAACCCATTCGGGTTATTAGGACTACCCGTACCCGTTCCAAACCCTGTTTTTCGGGTCGGGTTCGGGTTCGGTTTTCGGGTTCGGGATATATGCCCAGGCCTACCTAGAGTGAACTAACCTCATTCACCCCCTCCTCATTAGCCAATTATAATTAAGTATCTAACTAAAATAAAACAATTAATATTAATCAATTAAAACAATTAGATTAAGTCACTAAATCCATAAAATCTAAATCCTAAATTCCAAATACGAAACCCTAAACCCTTAATCATAAACCCTAAACCCTAATATTATTTAGGGTTTCGTATTTGGGGTTTAGGTTTAGGATTTAATATTTGTGGGTTAGGGTTTATGATTTAGGATTTAGAGTTTAGTATTTGGGGTTTAGGGTTTAATATTTGGTGATAAGGGTTTAATATTTGGGGATTAGAGTTTAGTATTTGTGGTTTAGAGTTTCGTATTTGGGATTTAGGATTTAGTATTTGTGGTTTAGGGTTTCGTATTTGGGGCTTAGGGTTTAGAATTAATATTTGTGGGGTAGAGTTTATGATTTAGGATTTAGAGTTTAATATTTGGGGTTTAAGGTTTAATATTTGAGGATTAGGGTTTAATATTTAGGGATTAGGGTTTAGTATTTGTGGTTTAGGGTTTAGTATTCGGATTTTAGGGTTTATTATTTGGGATTTAGGGTTTAATATTGGGATTTAGGGTTTAATATTTGTGTTTTAGGGTTTAGTATTTGGATTTTTGGGTTTATTATTTGGGATTTAGGGTTTAAAATTGGGGGTTTAGGGTTTAGTATTTGGTTTTTAGGGTTTATTATTTGGGGTTTAATATTTGGGGTTTAGGGTTTAGTATTTATGGTATAGAGTTCATTATTTGGATTTAGGGTGTAGTAATTGGTGATTTAGAGTTTAGGATTTAATGATTTAATTTAATTGTTTTAATTATTAATATTAATTGTTTTATTTTAATTAGATACTTAGTTATGAATTATGATTGTCTAATGAGAAGGGGGTGAATGAGCTTGGTTCACCCTAGGGGTGAACCCAAGAATTGTTCTTTTTTTAATGACAAATATCATGTACATCCTTATGCAATTAGGAAATTTAAAGATGTAATAAATCAAATAAAACAATCTAAATCATATTAAAATTAATTTTAAGGCGTTTACGTGTGATTTAAATAAACCAATACTGTTATTGCACGTCACATTTAATGTTCAATTAATTTTTTATTTATTGTTAATATGAATCTTTTTTATAAAATAACATGTCTCTGTTTAGAATATTAAACATCAAAATAATTTAACTCACAGAAAGAAAAAAAAAGGCTTGAAGAATTCAAAACTTTTAAGAACAAAGAATCTGCCAAAATAAAATGGAAATCAATATTAGATAAATTAAATTAATTAACGAAGAAAAAATTATATATCTTTAGAAAGTAACTTCATATTATGATTAACGTTTTAGGAAATCAAATTTAGATAGTAACACTAACAAAAATCATGAAAAACAATTGTGATGTAAAATGTATAAAGACTCTCAATGAATCGTACATGCCAAAATAAAATACAAAATCAATATCAAAGAACCTTCTGGAAGAAAATTCATTTGAATTTTAGTTTAGGAAAGTTTTCTATTTCTAGAATATTTGTATGAAGTATAAATAACCATCTAAATTTACAACATGTTACACGAGTTAAGAAACCAAATTTGTTATTTGAGAGATACAAAGAGGAAACTTAAACAATGCATATTTCTGGTTGTTTCCTTTGGATCCAGTTACTTTGGTTTTCGACAAATTTATAAAAAGTTTTGCTAGAATTCGTTTACTTCTGGAAACCACAAAACGTTAAAGAAACGTTTACGTATGGGTTTGGGTGCTTCTTATCAACCAACACTCAAAAGATAGTAGCAAATATATTTACTTATCACCAACTAAAAATTTAAGCATCACTTTTCTTTTGTTTTAATACAATTTTTTCAGTCAATAACAATCCAAACCTTCATAGTGCCTAATCGAATAGGCTATTATGAAGCTAATAATATAATGCTATTTCCATAGATTTTAGATTCTAAGTGGTTTGAACAAATGTTAATTAGTGTTACTACGCAAGCAGGGTTATAGTTAAGTTAATTAATGTTTCTATATTACAAGGTTTGGACTTCGGTTCTAAATAATGCGATTTATTACTAATTATGCATATTAACTGCGGTAATATTGTGAGAAATCTCTGTCATGGTGCAAATAGACCCGTACGCCGTGACTTCACGCACTAAATGTAGGAAATGTCCATCATGAACATGGATTATGAAGTGCAATTTGTTGGGGATCTTATAGTTAAACTGAATTTTCCGAGGAGAATCGCATTTGTAATAATTCTCATAATTTATAATAAATACTAAATTTAAAAGCTAAAAATATTATTGATTATTGTTTATAGTATTTGGAGACAAAAAATTTAGAAACTAAAAATGAAAAATAATTACAAGTTATATAGTATATTTAACGTTGAATAATAGACCATATGACATCTAAAAAGCCGAGCGTATACGCTCAAACAATGGTATATGATTCGAAACACTTAAGTTTATATATTCATCGGTTGTTATACTCATTGACAATTATGTTTCTTTGTCTGATTGGACATTAAAACATAATATATTAAGTTACAAATGATCTCAATTGAGCTTTTCCAAGAAATATGATGAGAGAACAATGTTTATAGCCTCGATGAAAAAATTAGAAAATTTAAAGAGGTCTGCCAAGTATATTATTTATATTTTTGAACAATGTTTATAGCCTGGAATAACAACAAGAAAGTGTCAACTAAACAAAAACAAGAGGAAATGATAGGAATAATAGTCGATATACACCCATTAATAGGTGAGTTATACTATTTAAGAATACTAATCAATAAACTAAAAGAAGTAAAAAAATTAACGAAATTATAACAGTTGAAAGTAAAAACCTATCCAAATTTCAAATCAACATGCTATGTTATAGATATACTAGATTATAACATTGAATGGCATGATGCAACTGATGAAGCTATCCGATGGGATATACCTTATCAGCTAGGAAAATTATTTGTCATATTACTAATATATTGTGAAGTAGACAGTCCTCTTAATTTACGAAATCAATCGGTAAGACATGTTTAACAAAAAAAGCAGAATTTTCGATTTTCAAATACGAAATCTAAAAGAATATGAGCTCCAATACTACACTTTGGTTGAGAAAGAGAAGATAGTGCAATAACCTGAACGCTCAAAAGATATGTCATAACAATATCTAAACATGAACATATATATAATTTTCCACACACGTAAAAAAATTACTGATACTATACAGATTAGTATATACGGCAAATAAATTATTTAATTCTCTACGATTGCTTCACTTTCTTATCATTACATTGTTGTATTTGTATATGTTAACGTCTACCTAATTTTAAATTAGTAAGTCCATATATATATATATTAAACTCAACGATAAAACAAACCCACGTGTAGCGTGGGTATAAAATCTAGTCTTATAATATAAATGAGATTTCCTTTGATGAGAGCTTGACACGTAAGTAAAATTGTAACTCACGAGATCACGACATATGTTATTGTTAAATTAGATTGTGACATGTGTCAAATGCAAATTATAATTTTCCTTATCAACATAATTTACTTTTCAAATCAAATTGTAGTATAACTTAAAAGGAAAATAAGAAGTAAAAAAAAGGTAAATAAGAAAAAATATTACTTTATGCAATTCAAAAATGTAAAAGTATCCATTTTAATGCATTTGGATTTATGCAATTGGAAAAAGGTTATTTATACAACTAGAAAAATTCATGAAAAAATGATAATGCAATAGCAAAAATGCAAATAAGTTACTAAATTGTCAATTAAGTTCCTAAATTATATATACATAGATATATTTAGAAGATGCATGTATAGATATATCTATAAGATGCATGCATACGAAACCAAATACAAAACACATACATTTGTAGTCATGGTAATGTATAACGCGGGTATGTGAACATTTTGGATCAAACACATTTTTATGGTGATTTGAACGAATTTATATTTTCTATCTTGCGGATAACAAAATGCAATTTAATGATAAATAAATTGATAATTGTACGGGTTTCAATTGAAAATACAATTATACGGGTTTCAAATCAGAATATACTTATATGGGTTTTAATTTAAAATATAATTATAAGATCATAACTATATAGATGATAATCAATTTCAATATCTAATACCCGCATGTCCTAATCTAGTATATATATATATATATATTAGCAATGTTATTAAGAATTATTTACTGTATTATGTTACTAATTACTTGATTTATTATAGAAATTGCAATGGGCCAAAACATAAATTAAACCCAACTCAAATCTACTATGAAAACAATCAATTGTAATGGAACAAAACAATTGAATAACTCGAAACCTCAACAAACCTTTTGCTTCAGGATTTTTCTTCCCCATACCATTTGTGTGTAAATACCCCTATGGATCCTAAGTCGAAATTGAAATAACCCATAATTAAAATAATTGAACCGAACAAAACCGAACACCTACTATATATATCCAGGACTAATAATGTATAAAATAGATAAATAATGACTAACACAAAACTAACATTTGACAAATCTAGTTTTTCAGATTTAATGTCACTCTTTCCTTTCCACTAAATAACGAAAGTTATTATCCATATATATATATTGGTCCCAGCTAGTAATTTTACGATTTAATTTTTTCCGTAAATTGTTTTGAAAATAGTGACCATAATTTATGATTTTTTTAGTGTAAACGTTGATAAAAACAATTTTCCTATCAAAAGCTGCTAAAAACAACAGCCAAGCTCTACGTACGACGACGGAAAAACGCTCACTTCTCCAAAAACATAAAGAGGCGTCTTCTGCTACAGTAATCTTCATTTTCTTCTCCGATCTTGGTCCGGTGAACGGCGGTTTCCATAGTGTCGGTACCAGACTCTTATTTTCAGGGCCGTGACATAATGGAAAAAATTTAAACATTTGCCTAAGGTATCAACAGAAATTAAGAAAGTTTAAGGGCATCATTTTTGTTTTATTTGTTAAGTTAAGGATTTTTTTTTTCTTATTTGTATTTAGTTACAACATTAATTAGATGTTGATAATTTTGTGGTAAATAAAATGTAAACCGACAATATAAACATGAGTCTTTTAATTGAATAAAAATAGAAACAATGATTTATTATCAAAATAAATAGACAGGGTTGTTTAATCATATGTCATGTTAGATTAAAAAAGGTTAAAACTGAAAGTTTCACACATACACAATTTTTCAGTTCACGTTTCTTAGGATGAATCACCGTCGATGAGGTGAGTTACTCTCTTTTCAGTAAAATCAGTGGATATCTTATCCTTTGAAAAAAGATTAGTTAAAAAGATTAACTTTGGTTAATAATTTGTTTTAAAAGAAAAGATGAGAAAATACTAGTTTAGTTTTTTATTTGTTTTTGCTAGATAACGAGGGAGCTTATTGTAAACAATTTTTTTTATATATAGTTAAAGTTTTTGTTTTTATTCGCTTAGGGCATCTGTCATTATTGTCACGGCTCTACTTATTTTATGCTTTTTGTTTTTTCTTTGGTTTGTTTTAGCTTAGTAGAGGGCTCTAAAGGCTAGACGTGGCTTAGGTTCAGAAGATCTACAAGGTTAAGTGTTGGATTCGAATTGGTTTGGGCTTGGCTGTTGTTTGTGGAGACGCTGCCTCAGAGCTTGATTGGGTGATGGTCTTGTTTGATTCGTCAACGCCAGTTTAGCTGGGTTGAGAGCTAGAAACCAGTTCCCTTTTGGTCTCGCGTTGGTCTTCTTGCAATGGTGTTGGAGGTTAGTCAAGAGTTTTGAGGAGTTTGGATCTCGTGGTTCAGGTTTATTCTCGTCCTTCTCCTGGTTTGTCAGGTGGTTGCTTGTTGAAGTCGTGAGCATTTGATTCGTCCTTTCATTTTGTTATTTGGGTAATTTCGATTCCTCTTTAACTTTGGTTTTGATCTTATGGAATGGCTTGTGCTCTAGTTATGGAGTGTTGTGATATCATCTTGTGTGAGTTAGGGTTCTTTTGATTGAGGAGATGTGTTGGTTGTTGGCTTTAGGCGTTTTTTTGTGGTCTATACATTTGTTTGGTTTCAGAGGTTGGTTTGGTGTTCTCTTATTGACTCGGTGGTCAAGTTATTATTGTCTTGGCGTCGCTGTCTTCTTTGTTTCCGTGGTTTCTATGGTAAGGCTACTCAGATGTTGGTTCTCTGCTTTGCTACCTTTATCTCCCTGCGTTATCCTCGGCCTCCTCTGATTGCTAGTTAAGTTGGTCTTAGAGCCGCTTTGAGTGAATCTCAAGGTTTAGGTTATGTTCTGCTCTTATGATTTTTGGCTCAGATTTGGCTTTTACTTGATTCTTGGTTTAGTGTGTGGGTCTACTATTGGCGTTGTGACTTGAGTTTGGAATGTCAACTTTGCTTTCCTTCTTATTCAAATACCCTCTCTTCTTTGTTTTAGTTTTTATGTTCCGAGGACAAAGATTTGTCTACTTGAAATTTTTTGGTTTCTTAGACATCCTGCTTTATGATTGATGTTGTTGTATCTTCTATGGATTCATATTAGAACATTATATATATCATTAGATTTTTTTTTATAAAAAAGCTGCTAAATGTTATCCTTATATTTATAATCGCAAGTGTAACAAGACAAGAATGTAAGGTTCGGCGTATTGTATAACGATATTTGCAAGTCACCAGTTTATCTTTTCGGCAATGTAATGCTAAGAACAACAACAAAATTTGCATTTGTCACACTGTTAAATTATTATTAATTTGTACATTTGAAATAATAAAGAGTCTAATATTTGACTACATATGTATTTTAAAATCTATAATTCTCTTATACCATCCACAATACGAGAAATCATTATACTATCCATAATACAAGAGCCAAAAAGAAAAAAATGGAATACATATTTTATTCCAAAAATAATCGTAAGATGTTCTTAAATGGATAGCCAACAACAAAACGCTCTTCCTTGCAAGCATCACAACTGAAATTTATTTATTAATCTGTAAAAGCATACAGTTGAAAAGTAATTTATGTTGCAGGTGAAACAAATTGCAAATATAAAACCTCAACATTTAATGTCTTCTCAAAAGTCCAACACAGAGTTTGATAATTCGCTTTCCACTTGCCCATCACTAAAAATGGTTGTGTATTCACTACACATTTGACTTTTAACCCTTGCTAGTTTTTCAAACTTATTTAACTCATGCTTTCAAAATGTATGATATTTTGTTATTAATAAAGACTTACTCACATAGTACTAGTTATTAATAATGCTCAAGTTTCAATGATTATTACATAATCATTACGAGTTTTTAAAGAGACCAATTGTAGTAGTATAAAGTGCAAACCAACACACAAACTCTTACTATTGTTTAGTTTGATGTAAAGTTGTAGTGGCCACTCATCACTCATATTAGCGAGGTTCGACGACCGACATTGTAACATCGGCGGCTCCTGTCCATGTGTTGTCGGATGTCTGACCACTCCACGAAGACGAAGCTCCGCTGTCAACATAACGCCGTCTTTCAACCAAGGGATTTCCGTACCCGTAACCAGGCGGTTTAGGCTGAGGAATGGCTGCTTCGCTATCGAGCATGACCACGACTGTCGGCATCGTTGGTCCATCCTCTGCCCTCTCTTGAACACACAAGAGACCTATATGGAAGCATCTTAATACCTCTTCTGCGTGAGATGCCCAATCTCCAATACAGGAATCTACTATCTCCATTAGACTTCCTTGCTCCATGTTCCTCCATACCTGTTAAAAATTGAATATCCAATTAATAGGGTTAACCAAACAAAACCTAATTAAGAGGATATATTAGCTTACACATGTGAGAAGACTTTTGTCTCCGTTGGAATTTTCGAATCTCCAGTTCCTCTTGCCAGTTAATATCTCAATAAGCAATATGCCAAAGCTGAATACGTCTGATTTTATCGAGAATATCCCGTCCATCATGTATTCAGGAGCCATGTAGCCGCTGGGGAAAACCAAAAAAACTAAACTCAAAAACAACAAAAAGCTTCAGTAAAAAATTGAAGTTGGGGTTTTTTGGATACATACTAAGTTCCAACGAGTCTCTTTGTCTCATCTCCGGTCATGTCGTTTCCAATAAGCCGGGCCATCCCGAAATCCGAGATCTTCGGAATCATCTCTTTATCCAGCAAAATATTGCTAGCCTTCATGTCTCTGTGGATTATCCTAAACCGTGAGTCGGTATGGAGATATTGAAGCCCTCTTGCAATCCCTTTGGCGATTTCGAGCCTTCTCTGACAGTTTAGCTTACAACGTTGTGTTGTGTCTAGGAATGTTGATAACAAAAAGAAAATCATGATTATTAACTCACTTTTTGTGAAAAAAAGCGACAATATATAAAGTCAAATTGATAAGTGACAGACACTAACCACCGAATAGATAAGAAGAGAGGCTTAGATTCTCCATGTACTCTAATATAAGTATATGTTCTTGAGAGTCTTGGCAGTAACCTAGAAGCTGAACTAGGTTTACATGCTGGAGCTTCCCAATCAAATCCACCTCGTTCCCAAATTGAGCCTTCCCATTAGCTGTCAACTCTGCCAGTCTTTTTACCGCTACTTCTTTCCCGTCAAGTAACGTCCCCTGTTAATTAATATTAAATATTATCACATACCTATAAGACAAGTCAAATGAACTTGTGAACATAAAAATGTTATTACAGTACCTTATAAACGACTCCGAAACCACCTTCACCAAGCTTGAACGAATCTGCAAAGTCATTGGTTGCCTTGACTATTTGTTGAAAATCAGTTCTGATGGCGCCGTTGCCTTGATGCAATGGGACCAAATATGTGTTCATTACCCCTTGATGCATTGCTACAAAAACACACACATTTTTTATATTGATAATGTAATGAATCAAATCTTGAGATAGAAATTAAATAAACGTTACCGTTATTACCTCTTGCTCGTTTTTTTTTCTTTGTAGTACTCCACAACCAGATGATGGGAAAACTCATAAACAATACCGTTATTATAACACTAACTCCAATGATAATTTCGTTCCGTTTTTCTCTGGTGTCTTTCCCTTTCTCTGGAACTAAAAAAAAGTATAAAAAAATATGATAAATTAGATTCACTAAATTTCTGATAGATTTTTGATGATTTTTTTGACAAAAAAGTAAATATACTTACGCTCGTCGGAAATCTGTGGAAAAATTTCAACGGATTTAATTTTTATAAATATTACATATGTGAAAATTTTCACCAAAACCAACAGTCGAAAATCATCAAAAATCTGTCAAGGTTTGGTAATTTTTCTTTGTTTTGTAATTTTTACAAGTTTTTCAAGGATTTAGTCATTTAGTGTTTTAGAAATATAATTTGTGTATGTTATGTTTGGAAACAAAATTTTTAAGTGTCGTATTTTAAAGAATATATATATACATGTATAATGTGTAATTGTATTAAAAAACTTTTTTAAATTTTTTTAATTAAATAGATCTAATTTGAAATATGATTTTTGTAAACATTTATACATAGTCGATTAAATTTATATAGAAATGACGAACATTATTAGACGTATATTGTACCTATATCAGCGGCGGCCAATCTAACATAAAGATCTTCGCCCTCGGTAGTGAAGATTCTTAAATCTACTAATAGCCCGGTCCAGAGTAGACAAACCAGCCCGATATTCGAAGTATCCATACTTGCAAATGCTAAGCAGGTGCAATTTTGTTGGCATTTCTTTCTACATTCATTCAATCCGATAAACCTGTGGACAATCGCCGTTCTTGTATCTGGCAGTTTCATTTTTTTCAGTAGGAAAAACTCATCACCTTTACAATTCAGTGGCGTCTTCCTTTGGCATTGAGTTTCATCTTTTCCGACTGGCCATGTCTTGTTCTCAAAACCTTTGTAACATTTGCACGGAAGCTTTCCCACTGATATGTTCATCTCGCAAATGCTGTCGGCCGGACAAATAGCATACATATCACACACGTCCGTGGGTTCGTTCCCTGGGAGGACCCATTCAAATATTTCTGGGAACCATGAAAAGCTTTGTAGAGCTCCACTATGACGCAATATAATTCTGGAGAAAAGCTGGTGCTCTACTAATCCGAAAGAATAGGTTATTTCCTTATCGGTCATAGTAAGGTTGAACATAACTTCAATCTTGTTTTGTGGATTGAAGGAATTGATTCTTAAAATCACTAAGTTTCTCTCCCACAAGTAGAGTTGTGGGAATCCGTTAATATCGATTCGGAGAGAATAGTCTCCGCTTGATGGATCATCTTCGCTCTTCCACAACGTCAGTGCTCTGTTGAGACGGCTTCTCTTATCCCAACCAAGTTTCATCTCCGGAAGTAACGTGTCCGTGGGGTAGTCAAAACTCTGCCATCGAAACACCTCCCCCATGTTTTTGTCCTTTTGTGAGCTTTTCAGCACAAAATTTCCATTAGGAAGAAGCTTCGCCACCATCGGGGACGGAGGAGAAAGGACGCTCGTCACATTCGTTGACCAGACAATGATACCAAACTGATCGCGGAGGACGAGGTTGGCTCCGGAGATTTGCAATGTTCCGGCAGAATTAGACAAAGGCTTGTCTCTATTAGCAATCCATACGTAGTCTCTCATATGGATAGTATTATTCCCCATCCCAGGTTTTTGCCACACCGAAGGTTTGTACCACATCCCAAGATACCAACGCTCATCATCCCCACCGAGCTTGAAGAAACCAATCTCGAATTCCTTATTCTCAGAGACAATTGTTCGATTCGACGTAAGAACATCATTAGATTGTAATGTATGACCCAAAATGGAATCTGATACAAAAGAAACAAGAACAAAACAAGAAAAAAGAAAACAAGAATTTATCATCCCTCCCGTCTACCACTCAATTCATCGAAAACAGAATGGATTATTGGATGACATATAAATTTCTATGCGTTTGAAAAATATAAAAAAATTGGTGTGGCATATGAAATTTTAGTTTGCTGCTTCACTTATTCGAGTATGTCATAATGTGCGGCAAGAAAATCAAGTGATTCTTTGACTTGCGCTACTCAAAACCTGACTTTGGTTTTTACTTTTTTTTTTTGCCATCTAATAATTTATATTGAAAACAAATTGAGCTTACAAACCATACAAACCAAACTCGAATAAAGAGAACGACGCCCAAATAAGGGAAGCGACGCCCAAACAAGGGAAGCAGAAAGATTAACCTATTCCACATCGAAACATAAACAAGACAAAATATCAAATGAAACAACTAAAAGCCTAGAGAAATGCTCAAAAATTACAGATTCTCATCTTTTGGAAAACCTTTGACAAAGGTGATGGCACAACCACCAAAACACCGAGACCTCCTTTAGTGTGTGAGACATACCTTCCAAATCTAGGTTTCTTTAACTTCATAACCCAGCAAGACTACCAAGTTTTTCTAAACTTTCTTCTGGATGCGGCATCGTTGATGAAAGAGTTTAATCGCCTAAGTAGAAGCCAATATGAACGGGCCAGATCTCGATCAAATCTGTTTTGTAAAAACTTTGGTTTTTACTTTATAGTTTCAGCATTTTTTTATTTTGTTTTGGAAAAGAGCCTATTTTATTTTTGTTTCAAAACATGGGTTCGGTAGGTATTGATTGAAAAAGTTATAGGATGACTGGAAACTTATTTGTTGTAAAAATTGTTGCAGCGTCATCATTGAGGAAAACTTAGGAAAAGTTGGTTTGAAACTTTGAGAATAATTACATCAATACAAAAAGGATTATTAAAACGGAAAAAAATAATAAAAAAGAATGGCGGGTTTAACACAAGATAAAAAAATCCCATCTGATAAATAGCATCAAGTTCTTGAATCTTGAATAGACAAATGACGCGAGAAGACAAATACGTTAGGTGAAAAGTACTTCTGTGTCAGACAAAATCCGAAAATCTTGATTTAAACCCAGCTAAAAACAGTGATATACATCATATTTGTACCGATTATTACTATTTTCTGCGTTTTTAATAGATTTATGAAAAAAAATATTTGGTTTCGACATTTTATGGGTTTTAGTGTTTTATAATCTTTACATGAAATTAGAATAATTTTGACTAAAAAAAGATGCAAAACAAATATTTTGAAGATTGGTAAGATTGTAAACATCAAATGTTTCGCATTCAATGGTGATCTTTCCACCATTGGATTGAGGACACACAATATTGCCTGAGGAATTAGTTTCAAATTTTACATAGGTCTGTTCATTTGACAGTTGCAGCGGCTTGCAACTGCGTTATGCGGCCAAATATTGTTTGTTTGCCCGCTGCAGCCTTATGCGGCCAAACACTGCGGCTAGAATTCTGCGACTGCGTCACGAAATTTTAGCCGCATAAATTTTTGCGTCTGCGTTCAAAATTTAGCGTCGCGGTTAAAATTTAGCCGCAACCGCAGACAAACAAACAACGACTAGACGTTGCAACCAGACGTTGCAGCTGACAAACGAATAACAATCGCAATGTCTGGCCGCATGACGCAGCTGTAGCCGCATGCGACAAGCACACGAACATGCTCATAGTATCATGAAAATTCAACGGTGTAATAGCAACAATATAGATTTAAGTGATCTTATACGAGACTAACTCATAGAACTTCTTTGGAAGAAGGTGTCGGTTTTTGCGTGGTCCATTAAGGATATGAAAGGCCGGAATTGATCTATCGATCACATCTCATGAATTGAACGTCGATCCTTCCCAAATATTGATCAAGCAAAAGCGAAGAAAGCTCGGTCCTAAAAGTTCTTGGGCGGTGGATGATGAGGTCAAGCGGCTGCTCGACGGTGGTTCTATTACCGAGGTAAAATATCAAGAGTGGTTAGCAAACCCGGTAGTTGTAAAGAAGAAGAACAGAAAGAGAGTCTGCCTTGATTTTATTGATATCAACAAAGCTTGTCCAAAGGACCACTTTCCATTACTACATATCGACAAACTTGTCGTGGCCACTGACGGAAACACACTCCTCTCTTTCAAGGATGCTTTCTCAGGATACGACTAAATCTTGATGCATCCTAATGACCGTGAAAAGCGGCTTTCATCACCTATAGAGGGATCTTTTGTTATAAGGTAATGACATTTAGATTAAAGAAAGATGGAGTAACTTACTAACGATTGGTAAACAGAATGTTTGCCATACAGCTCAGAAAATCTATGGAAGTCTACATTGATGATATGCTCGTAAAATTAGTGAACGCTGAAGATCATATAGGTCACTAGAGCAAGTGCTTAGAACCCTCAAAACCCATTCGGATAATCTGATAATCAGAAAGTATATATACTAGTTTATACCAAGTAGGGTTTATTCAATGTTGAGTACGGCTTGCATTTTCTCGAGAGATACTGTCGAGATTCTTCCTCTTCTAATTTCGATAACAAATCGAGTTTTTATATCATCATTCATTAGTTCATATCCAAATTAGAAATCTGGAAACACATCAAGTTTATGTATCATCACCACCATCTGCGTCATTGAGAAATCGATCGGAAGTATGAAACTATGAATCTATTTGCTTGTCTCAGATTACTTCTCTCCTCTTTGATTGAATTTCCCTTCAAATTTAAGGTTTGACAAACTTCAAATTTCAGGTTTAGGGGTGTTGTGCTCCAATGGTAAAACTTCAAACTAAACCTAAAAAAATAGTCATTTCTATTAACAAAAATTAATATAGATAATAAAACTTTGGTAAATAGCTTAAAGACACAAATAAATAATACAAAAAACAATAATTGAAAAACAGTTACATTAAAATATAAAATTACACATAAATCATAAAAAAACATACATAATAAAAGACAAATTACAAAATGAAATACTAGATTACTCTTTAAAATTATTTATGTAATTCTCCTGAATATGATCAATCAGTGAATTTCGAAGCGACAAATGAGCTTTTTTATTTTTCTCTCTATTACAAGATAAAAATTATTGAAATCGCGTATTTTCATCACCAAATTCTTATGGGCAATATTTCGATTATCTTGGAGATCCGGGATCAAATTTATATGATTATTAGAGCTATTTTAAACTTTAATTTGTTTAATATTATGGTTAATGTAATTTTATTTTCTAGAGTTATATGCTAAATTTGCTTCATGTGACCACTTTGGAGACAATAGGAATGCAGAAGAAAATGAATCAAAAAATTTATAAGGAACAAAATAAAAATAAAACTTGTAGAAAGGGAATGAAACAAATTTTCATAGTAACAAACATAAGAATACGTACTTCATAATAAAAGGAAAGTTTCATATTAAAAATATATTCATTTTCATTCCTTATCAAATTAGATGGGGAACAATTTTGTTCTATACTCCCTAATATTATAAAGTATGAAGAGGAATGAAAGCCTTATTACATATAAATGGTAAAAAGAGTTTAGGAATGAATGAGAATGTGATGGTCCTCCTCGTTCCTTTTATTCCTTATGGTTACCATTTAGACCGGTATTTTGTTGGTGTGTAAAATTTGCTTCATGTAGTTTGTATTAAATTTCTTTGATGTAATATATGTAATATATTTATGACACATAAATTTATGTGGTTCAAACTGATACAAAAATAAATTAATATAAATATTTAAAGATGAATATAATTGTAGAGACTAAAATACAAAACAAAAGATGAACCTCAAATTTTGAGGTTTTGAATAATGAAACCTCAAATATAAGATGTCACTATTCAAAACCTCAAAATTTAAGGATTTGAAGTTATTGTTAAAGAGGTAAAAACTTCAAATTTAAAGATTTAGAATGGTTGTTAGAGATGCCCTTAGAAATGGGAGAACGCAGTCATATGTAGCACAAAACTATCCCAATTGGCTTTAAATGATTTTTTGAAAGTGAACGAAGCAATGTGAGAGATTTTGTTGGCAGACGATGAGCTAGAGTAATTTTTTTTAGTTTTGTTTTGGTTTTTAATAGATTTCTTGACGGTAAAAAAGACTAAATATCAACTAATATGTTAATATAATATATTTGCAAATTAAGAAAAAATAACAAAGGTATTTTTGTTGTCAATAATATGACTAAAAAGTTAGCAAAAAAAAAATAATGATTAAAAAATCAAAACAAAAACGAAACGAAAAAATATGTTGTCCACAAAATTTCTGTTTTTCTTCTTCTTTAAAACAGTTTTATAGGCATTTTTCACGAATTACCTTCGCCTCTTGTTCTTTTTTTAGAATCATAAACTCCTTATATACTGATCATTTCAAGATAAGATACATAAAATTATTCAATCAATTATTAAAGAGAGAGAAAACACTTAAACAAATATGTCTAAGAGTAAAATTGCAATTCGCTTCACTGTTTTTTTAATGATATTCATGTTCTTGTCAACAGGTAATTTACATTATTCTATATAAAGTAGTATGTTAAAGTTTTAACTGTTTTATGTATATGTTTAATTTTTATGTTTAGCTGTGTATTTTTCTTGATAAAATTTATGATCTTTTTTTTGGTCACGATATATGATCTTTAACATTTAAAATGCTGTATTTTTTAACTGGAAACTCTTAATGCAAATGAAATATTTTTGGCGTTTACAATATACAAGATATATTTTAAAACAATTATCCCAATTTTGTTAATTCTTTGAAAAGATTAACAAAAGTTTTTGAAAAAACACTTTCAATCATTTTTAAAAAACTGTCATGAAGAAATCGAAAGTTAAAAATAAAGAAAACATTTTGTTTTAACGAATATTTTAAGAAAAAGGAAAACTAAAATATGCATTTCAAAACTTATGAATTATATATTGTCGATTCATGATCAATAATTTAATCAGGAAAAACAAGCGCTGATGACTGTCATCACCGTTATTGTCATAAATGTAAAGGAGTGCCAAGCAAGAAAACGCCGGCGGATACATGTCATAAACAAGACGGCCCTTCCACGTGCAACCGTGATTGCGTGGACTCCGGTTACGTATTCGGAATATGTAAAAGCGGCAAATTTTGCAACTGTCACATTGTTAAATGCCCGGGACAGCAGTGACTAAATTAATTAATTTTTTCATTTAATTTAATTATTATTCCCTTCGTTTCCTTTTAATTAATACTAGGTGACTCACCCGCACCATGAATATTATTATAAATATTATTTTGTAACATGTTTAATTTTAATATTGAAGCTATTATAAATTACAAATTATGTAAAACTATCATATACTATGTTAAAAGAGATGCAAAACATTTTATATTATATTAAATAACGAAAAAGACAAACATAATCGGAAAGAAATCACAGAATTACGCGGACGTTGAAAATCCATCACTTGGACCTTGCATAATCTTTCTTTGATTAAAGGTGAGGGCGGCATTCTATTACGCGGTGTCTGTGTCGCCTCTTCTTCCTATACAAACAAAATATACTTCAAATTTGATGATATTTTTGTTACCCTACAATAATCTTCAATTTTTTATATTCAAACAAAATTAAGAAAATATGTCAAAATGGGAAGATTAAAAGAAAAGGTATCTCAAACTTTGTATGAAATTTAAGTTATTGAACAATCCAAACATATTAAACAATAAAACATATTGTATTAGCATAGTATAATGTAGAACAAACAGCATATCACGATTATAACTTGAATATTAAAGAAGGGATTCAAAAATAGAAGAAAATAGAGGAACAAAATTAAAATTATGAAAAATATGGCTAAACAGTGTATTCTCATGAAAATGAAAATATATATATTATTCTTCCAGAGGCAAAAAATCACTAATGTTATTTTTAGATAATTTATTCTCATGATCGCTCAAAACATTAAAATAAACAAATCTTTAATCTTGAAAAATAGTTTTGCAAAGACTTTTGTTTTTGGTCAATAGTTTTGCAAAGAGTATCTAACCATGTGATTATAAATTTGGATAACAAATTGATTTGATACGCAAATCATTCTTACCGGTTGTACCAAAATTAATGATATTTAAAGATTTGTTATTTTTATGGACTTTTGTTGGAATATCTCATTTTGCTCATCAAAAGATTTAGAGGGTGTTATTGGATGAATGATTTGAAATCAATTCCATAAGCTTTAAAATCTTTGAAATTTTAAACTCTGATGGAGTTTATTTGGGTAGATTCTAAAAATCTCTGCAGTATCCTTGAGATTTGATTTTTAAATATTTGTTCACTAAACTCCATCCTCAAGTGATTTCAAATCCATTAAAAAACAAATACTTCCAAAATATTTTAAAGTTGAATAACAGTGGATTTTAATTATAGATTTGAAATCTTCTATTGAATAACAGAAGATTTTAAAATCCTTAAGACATGATTTTACAAATATCATATCCAATAACACCGGATTTTAAAATAAGATTTAAAATCATTGATTGAATAACAGTGGATTTTGGTTAGATTTAAACTCTATCAAAATCCATCATTGAATAACACCCTTTTCACTCTTTTTTTCTTCTGAATTTGCAATAATCAAATTCTAACCCATTTACCCAAAACTATTCATTCAGTTCTTTTTATAGAACTTGAGTTTATAACTTGAATGTAGATTTTATAAGTATATATAAAATAATCCAAGTGATAATAATAAATTTAATGCTATGAAATTGTTCAATAATTCAAAAAAGTATTGATCATAAATTGAAATAGAAATCCTCCAAGATTACATTTCTCATTAAATCATAGATATTTAGATCTACTTACATGTTCATAAGACAAAATATGAAATTTTGTCAGCTATGGTTTGGTCGTATGACACCATGCACCAATGCACATAATACCTTCATATTAAATAAAAATAAGTTAAATATTTTAACATTTTTACAAACTTATTTAAGCGGACATATGTAAAAAAATTGAGATGAGTAATAGGGCCAACACAATTATTGAAACAATAAACGACATATGAAGAAGATGGAGGGTTGAACAAACAAACAAAAAAGATGGAGAAAATTATACTATAGTTTATGTTAATATCTTCATACGAATTCGCCAACCATTAAAGCATATGAAAAAAAAACAAGAGCCTACGTAAAGTTTCATCAAGGCAATGGTCTAATATATATATAGGGATCTCTGTAAAATCGCATATAGTTAGGAGATATTTTGTAAAATAAATGAAAAGATTTTGTTAGATATTGTACATAAGAAGTGGAATATCCGTAGGTTAGTTAGATATTCAAATAGCTAGTTTGTTTGATTAAAAATCATTTTGAAATCGTTTAGCAAAATATAGTTGGTATATATTATAATTAAGCCAAAGTTATTTTAGTTATCCAATGATTTAAGAGATATAAGCCATGTCACAATTTTTGCTGAGACATGTCATCATTTTTTCAATCTATGTCATAGTTTTTAGCCAATGAAATTATAACAATTAATGAAAACAACTAATGTGACTTAACTTTTAATAGGAAGGAGGACTAGGGGCTTCTCCGGGCTACGCCCGGATTTTTTTATGAATTGTAAAACTGTATTATTAAGTATTTTAGTTGTTTTCTTAAAAGACCGATAGTCAAATTTAGTTAGTTTTATAGATTTTCAATTTTTATGTGTAGACTTGTTGAATGATTTTTTTGGTTTCGTTATGATTTTCTTTTGTGAATTAAATATGGCACCAAAATTGATAATCCAATTTAGCAAAAAATATTGGTTATAAAAGAAAATAAGAGTTATGTAATTTTTTTTTTGGTAAACCGGCTCATTGTTTTACACTTTTACTAAAGATTGTGTTAGTATCATTTAATTTTCTAAATATAGATTTGAACCCATAATTATATAATTATAAATTTGTCTGCTATTTTGACTTCATAAAGATAGTATTGTAATAGTTTTTGTGATTTTAAGTATTCAAAATAAAAATATATTAATAAATGATAAGTTTTTATTTTTATTTGTTTAATATTTAGAAATCAATATTTTTTGGTGACATATAATTTATATTACTCCTTAGTTAAATTATCCCCAATATTTTGAAATAAAATAATAGTAGAAATCAATTGAAATATTTTGCATTGATTTCGCATAAAAGCTTTGGTCATTAATTCAAAGATTTGGACCATCTCTGAGTTAACTAACATTTCACTTTTAACCTCGGTAGACACATTTCATTTTTCTTTTATACCCATGTAACTGCGTAGTAATAAGACGCTTTGTTGTGTGAGAAATCAATAAGTTTCACCTTGTAACCTAATCGTAAATGGTAAATACCAAAAAATAACTTCTCCAAATCTGAATATAAATTTCATTTACACGTCCTACTATTAAATGGATCTCCACATATTACGTAGAAGTGATTCATAGTTATGTTATTTCTTCATAAAAATTAATAAAATATGATCCACTTGGGAGATCAGCTAACAATGCATACACATAATTATTATTTTTGATAGTTAGATGGAGAACCTGTAAGCGTACCTGGGTTGCTAGAGCACTCTATTAATCCCAACAAAGTAATGAACATGACTAAACAAAGAAAATTAAAGTCAAGTTGATAGGTCTGGTGATAACATGTTAAAATTAGAAACGCATAGAAAAATTTGTAGAGGAAAGTGTATCATGGGGCTAGATAAATCAATGTGTACCTCGTTTTTCCCCTCTTGGATATAGATAAAACGAACTGAAACATCAATCGAGTTCTGTAAAATTGAGAAACAAAGATCACAAACTTAGTTATAGAGCATGTAAATCAACGAGAAACATTTAAGCATTGAAACTCATGTATCATAAGCATTGAAACATTTAATTTCCTTTTGAATTATGTCATTAGTTTCTTATATCAAGATGCAAACGAAGATAAAAACAAAAAAAACAAAAACGGTTGCTAGACGAAACATCAGCGAGAGCAAAGATACGACAAAGGGGATGCCTCGCCCACCAATTGTGAAATCAACTGAAATATGATTTGAAGTCTTTTACCTTCAAATCTATATTCCATCAAGGATTTCAATATTGTAGCTTATAGTTGATTTCAATATTTAACTTCTAATTTGATTTGCGCTAAAAATATAAACCTAGTTTTTGTTCAAGACATGTAATCTTTTTAAGTTTTTTTTCTTTCCAACTTTAGTCTTTTAGATTGAATAGGTGACATAATGAGAAGGCTTGAAAGACAGTTTTTGTTCAAGACATGTAATCTTTTTGAGTTTTTTTTTTCCAACTTTAGTCTTTTAGATTGAGTAGGTGACATAATGAGAAGTCCTAAAAGACAAAGAAAAATGGAGCTTAGACAACACCTGAAGGATCTTTTAAACCATAAAAGACACTGAAGCAAGAAAGCGTAGTCCTGCTCCTCTTTCCCATCCTAAATGTTCATTAAAAACTTGGAACAGTTATAAGATCTGAAGCTCAAGTAAGCCTCAGCCTAAAACCTATAATTCTAATTTCAATACAAAAAGTTATAGTTCTATTCATGGGTCAATATAAAGCGCAAACCTTGGAAAGAGAAACCAAAGCATTCTCCTCGAGCTCGTGTTTAGGAACAGTCTATCGAGTTGCTTGTTGGCAGTCTGGATTATCATACTAAGAAAAAAAATTGCAATCATAAAATCAATACACATCTCCTAGATTCTTGTAGAACAAAATTAAATAACCTAGCCAATTTGGATCTTACCGTTATGTACTCAACAAATTCTAAATAACCTCCTCACCTTGAAGGCTTACCTTTTCAATGAAAATTTGGCAAATGCTGACTAAGATTGGCACTACCACTGCTTCAGCTGATATATGAACTTTTTTTCACACGCTGATAAATGATCTGGTTGTCCTTTCCGGTGATCTTTACTACCAACTGAAGGTTCATGACACTGATTATGTGGCAAATTAGTTTGACTTATATTGTCATTTTTATTTTGGCAGCAACCAAGAGTAACCTCTATGTAACTTTGATTGCCATTTATCAGACGGGATCCACAGCCAACATGAGAAGGGAGACCTATATATCCACTTGAAGTCTTTAAGTTTCCAGAACTGTGAGAGAAAGAATCTACTATTAGTTGAAAAATCAGTTTCATCGGATTAACAACTATTTTGATGTCACAAAGCAAAAGAATGAATTGCACCTGAAGTACACTTGCTTGACAAGGTCATTGGGACAGAATCCGGTGAGGCTGCCCTGCATTCCATGAGGAGAAATAATCACTGGTGGTAATAACATAAGCATGTGAGAAGTATTCTATCACAGAAAAAATTTACTATCTTTCTTGAAGCATGTGTAAAAGTCATATCAATCATTTCAGGTCTCGATTCAAAAAGTTTGGCTTTTAAGAATTATATAGCATAATTTATTGTCTCCAAACATCTGGAAATAGCTCTATCAACTTCTTTTGATTTATCGTAGACAAATAGTAGAATTTGGAATTCTAGATGATGATAGATATATGATTAACTTGGAAGCCTATAACTGGAGTTTTTCAAACAACTCCTTAACAGTTAATTTTTGAAACCCAAAATCAAAAAAGGGAATCCAAAATTACTTAAATATCATTACTCAGTTCATGCATATACATACCTAAAAAAGCGATGCAGTCCGGAGTATTCATAAAGCTCTGCAAGCATGATCTATTTTTCTCTGTTTCTCCCGTACAATTCTTTGTGCCTCTCTATAAGAAAAGGTTCTATTTGCACATAACCAGTTAGCAAAGCTTACATTATCGCCATAGCCATCTTTCCTTCAAGAACAGCCAGCTTTGCCCGTGTAGGCCGTAACTTATCCGGGCATACATGATCTCATTCCCTTTGAACTCCCCCCAATCATCACTTATCGTTCTCCAAATTCACATAATTCATCTCAATATCTTATCATAAACCAAATGGAAATCACTAATGTACACAGTAGCCTAATGTACACAGTAGCCTCAAAATCATAGCCCGTAAATAATAAAAGAGCTAAAATTAAAGATGAATGAGATAGAACATTGGAAACATACTTGATCATTATCGGGTATGCAAAAGGTCTCAATTTTTCCGAAATCATCTTTTGTGGAGGCTGCAAAAGCCAGATGAGAACGGAATTTAGGAATTGAAGCGACCAAGAAGAGCGATTGAAACGGAGAAGACGACATAGATATTTAAACGATTGTGCGACCTTTGGAGTTTTTTGAAGCAGAACTTAAGAACCTAAGAGAAACAAAAGGGATGAGCACAAAAACCATTTATAGCCGGCAGCCGCATATGGAGTTTTTCAATTATTGAGGAGAAGAATCGATTGAAAATTTGCATTTATTGAATAATATGGATCATTGCCAAAGGTGAAGGGATACGAAGAAGAAGCGTCAGATCATAATTAGTATTTTTCAATAATTGTTGGGTAATTGTAGGAAATGACATGGCGAATTGATTGGCTTAGAAAATTCAACTTTTGGCTGATGTGGATGGCCTTAGAAGCCTTTATTTCTTCCCCTTTTATATAAAAGAGACTAGGGGCTTCCCCGCCCTACGGGCGGGATTTATGGAGAAGTACTAAATTTTTATTTTTGAGTTGTTCTTTTCTTTAAACGTTAATTGTTTTTATTTTATGTCAATAATTTATATTTATATATTTTTTGAATGAAATTTTGAAGGTTCTTCATGATTTGATAAATTTTTTATATTATATATTTTATTTCTTAATTTTTTAGTTGTAAATTTAGATAAAACATTTCTCATGTTATAAGTAATGTAGTTATAGAAATGAACTTGTACGCGATAGTTGATATATTCATTTCGGTCGGAGTTAAAATTGGTGAATTGTATAATTGTTATATGCTTTTTTGTAAGTTTTTTAGTTGTGTTTTTATAGGAGCGGTAGTTAAATTTTGTTGGTTTTATTGGTATTTCAATCATTTATATTTGTATATTTGTTGAATGAACTTTTATTAGTTTCGTTAAATTTTTTTAATTTTTTTTGTGAAACAAACATTAATTAAATATCTCACCATCATAAGTAATCAAATTATGCGGAAACTTGTTTAGAAAAGAAAATTCCAAAAACTGAAACGTGTAGAACAAATTAAACAATCTGCCTTTAAATTATTTGAACAAACATTTAGTTTATTTTGTGTTTTTAGTCAACACAAATTTTTCATTTTATAATTGTTTTTTTTGTAAATCATAAACAATTTGGAATGTGAGAAAAAATCAACACAATTTTTTGTTTCAGCAGATATATATAGAAGCGATGGCGCACCATGCGGTAGTCGGTAGGAGTAATCATCTTGCTTTTCTATAACCTATTAAGTAGGAGTTTGTAGACATAATTCTTGATGAAAGTTTTTCAATTCTTAAAACATGGAAAGATAAACTTAACTTGCTGAAAAATAAAGAATAAAATTGAAAATGCAAGGCCATGGATCTTCATCCGCTGTATGTTTTTCCCATTGATTCTTTGTATTAATAGTAAATTAGAACAACATATTCTGACTTAAAAGACCCATTTGAAGTTATCTAATAGAGACACTTGGTTAGCTAAAAGAGAGTTTATCTAGATCACATTCACAAGTTGGTTAAAGCTACAATGAGTGTGTTACAAAACTAAAACTTACAGGAACCTCAACAAAACATTTGCATCTCTGAAATCGCTAAAACAAATCATTGTACATCTTCGAGTGAGATGAAATCGACTGCTGCATCATACCAAGAGGGGCACCAGTGGAAGCTAATTTATTTCCTTGCATAGAAGAAGGTAAGGGCATAGACGAACGAACATTACTTTGGAGCTATGAGCAATGTCACCAAGTTTGGGAATCTTTGAAGGAGTTTCAATATTATTCTTCGGTGTCGGAACAGCAGAAATTCTCCCTCTATTAGATCTCAGGGGTGAACCATTCTCTCTAGCTTTCTCTTCTTTCAAAACCATCATGATGTTTCTGATAGTTTTTGGGTGCCTTGGTTGAATAATGTCTGGTCGCTGGTCACTCTGTGAAGGCTTTAAAATCCCATGGCTATCCGTTTTTGTTGTTGAAACAATGTGGACATTTTCATTTTCAGCTGGTTGTTGCATATGGTCGAGGATGTCCTCATCATCGACAGAAACTGACTCGGTCTCAGTGGCTTTATAACCATAACTTGGAACCGTATGTCGGATATTATTGTCACCCACGTAGAAATTTTTTTTTTCACTTGAGCTATTGCTGTTCTGGCTTTCAGCCATACTCCTCCGGCCCTCACGAGAATTAAGAGGCTTTTCTGGAGTTATAGATGCAGAAATAGCTGGACGATACTGCTCCACATATGGCTGGAAATAAGGATGCTTCAAAATGTCGGAGGCCTGAACAAAACAAGAAGAAAAATAAATGGTCAGCTAATTTCTTTTCGGAGAGCGAAGGCCCTTAAGCAGACAGTTTTTGGTCCTAGGAAAACCATACGCTAGGCCGATACTCAGGGTTCTTCCTTAACATGCCCTTTATGAGTGATTTTCTGATATATCAAAACAAAACAAAAACAAGAGATTAATTTATGGATGCATTCATCATCATTTTGCTGATTGAAAAATGTTCTGTTTTCTTCAACAAGACTCTAATGGGAATAATTTATCCTACAAACAAATATCGGCATACAGAGTTCTAAAAAAATACCAGCCAAAGCCTATGCATGGTATTTATGGGTAAGTCGTAGTGTAAAATCAAGAAATATAGATGAGTAAATAGGCTTCGGATTAGAAAAAGAATCTTACAAAGATGGTGAATAGCATGAAGGCAACGGACTAATTGAGGAGCGATTAACCTTGCTTATAAGCCCTGCCATATCCTGAAACCATATATAAAACTAAATTAGATGCCATGGGACTTTAATGAGATAGAATGCAGGGGAACCAAGAATGAACCATCCATAATCTTCACTGATACACAAGTCTATATATGGCTCTTAATATTATCTTCTTTTCAAGAGACAGAACCTTCTCTGATCAATCGCCCACCAAACTACAGACTGGAAACATTTAGACTATCTTTTTGCGGGTCACATTAGAGTGAAATAATTAACTTACAAAAGCTTTGAAAGCAGGCCGATACGCAGCCATCTCATATATACATCAGCATGTTCAACACATACAACCTTAGTTTCAGTGGCAATTACAAGATTCTTAAGCGATACAAAGGACAGAGCTACACATACCTAGGGACCAGATATCAGATTTAAAACCATAAGGGATATCAGCAAGCAATTCCGGGCACATGTAATTTGGAGTTCCAACAACCTACAAATAAAATGCTATAAGTTACAGCGTAAACACCAAATATATGACCTTGTTTATGACCTAAACACAAAGAGAGAGAGAGAGAGAGAGAGAGACTTACAACTTCAGGTTCTGATTGAGAAACGATTCGAACTGCATCCTTAACTCGTAGATCTATATTTTTAAACATACCGCTCTACGTCCTATAGAAACAACACGAACCCTAATTTTCTCCCAAAAAAACCACAAACATTTTTTGCCATAGATCTTTTGAGAAAGATGAGAGAAGAATTGGAGATAGGTACAGGAATTTGGTGATGGATTCTTCGCCAGGAAGAGGAATAGAGAGCTTGAGATTATTACTTGAGCTTTTTGCCACAGCAAGAGATCGCAAACCCTGTTCAGGAATCACGCATCCTTCCTAATAAAGTGATTAGGTACCGATCTTTCATAGCTTATTTCTTAAGCAACCCTTGCCATTTCCTTACTTCTTGTTTGTCATTTTACCAAAGAATGACTGTGTCCTGAGCTTCTTTCCTTAGACTTTTAGATGATAAAAACGGCATTGAACTAAAGCACCATTTCATTTTTATCCTCTCTGATCTTGGTAGAGTGACAACACCAAATTCCCAAAGCATGTGCATATAATCACTACATATGAGCAGGCAAACATGGAATATAAAAGAATGTAGCAAGAAGAAATAAGAAAGATCCCACTTCAATTTTTCACTATGTATGGATGCTCTTGAGGACAGGTATAAATTATTTTCGAGGAAAGGTACACAAACCTGAAAACCTGATGTAGAGGTTGCTTTGTTGACCCATAGCCATGAGAATTAAACTTAATATGCAAGCTATAGTGATTAGATGCAAATATTATCTCCAGCTTTTTGGGTCTCTGGAGGTCTTGATGTTTTCTAAATTTATTCTCTGCTACATCCATCGCCTTTTTCTTCTCCCTCAGTCGCATATTACTTATCATTCACTGTCAGCCGGGATCTCCAAGCATGTCAATATGTCATTTAGAAATATAGTGAGGAACTACTAATCCTCTCATAACAAAGATTGGATAATTAAACAAATTTGTTTATTGAATTTAACCATCTGGAAGATCGTTCCTGCCATCAATCCTTTTAGCCTGCAAATCGAGAAGTAAACGTTTTGAGCAACTTTTGATGCTAATTCCAAAGGGTATCTAACATTCTTAGTTACTGATCAAAGAAACCATATATAAACAAAACATAATAATTTAATTAATCACACAACATCGCCCCCTCCGATTCCTAAAACCACTGATAACGGAAACCTCAAACGACGACTTACCACCTCTATAATCATAACTGACTTGCCCGTTCGATTCTCCAAGCAATAAGACCGGGAAATTTCATCACCATCCTTACTTGGGTTAATGGCGGCGGATCTAGTGAGAGCATGGACGTATTTAGTTTTGGAAGAGAAGAAGATTGTATGAACGTTTTGATTATATAAGCGACAGAGGTAAGGTTATGGAGAATGGGAAGTGTGTATTAAGGCCATTGAATTGCAATGAATCAGAGGGTAATAAAGTTGAGGAAGTTGTGAATGGGTAACAGTGGTCAAACGTATGAGAATGAGAAGAGGAATCGGAAGAGTTTGGCGTGAGTTGAGGTAACGAAGAAGACGATCTTTTAGTTTCTATAGTTGGGCTTGGACTTTTAGTATTATATATGATATGATAGACACACGTTTGGGCCTTTGATGAACATTAGTATAATATATGGCATTGGATATTATGAAAGAAATGTAATTCTATTGATATGAAACGAATATATTGTCAATGAATATATTGTTGTATAAAATGACATGGCAGTTTGGTTGGCTAAGGAAATTCAGCTTTTGCCCCATGTGACATGTCTTAGAAGCCTTTATTTCTTTCCCTTTTATATAAAGGAGATTTTGGAAAAAAATTATTTCTAAAAGATTAACTTTTTACATTTTTAATTTATTTTAATAATAAATTGTAAACTTCAAGACATAATAAATGGTTTTATTGCATTACAATTGGTTTAGAGTTATTAAAATTTGTGAAAAACAAAAAACAATACATTTATAGTTAAACGTTTATGTGTTTCTTAATATGAGTGAAGAGTCTAAAACATCAATCAATAAGAAATCAATAACAAACGGAGGGAGTACTTCTTTTTATTTTTGAACGTCTTGTTTTATTAATAAATAAAAGTTTACATGTCGCATACAAAGTTTTTAAATTTGTTTAGGAAACAAACTATTACATAAGGTATATGTGTAACACCCGCATCTCGGAGTAAGAATTCACACTCAAGTGTTAGACAAAAATTGATATCTTCATTACTCTAAAATTTCTTAATACATTGTTCGGTAAATTACAATGCATGGATACTAGATTCACAACGCCTTGGGAAAGTATATCTCCATTCCCTGTTGCTCCCTCCTGCCTTGCCGTCCTACGGTCCACCTGACCGGATGTCCTATCTTGCGTACTGGTAAGGGGGTGAGTATTGGATACTTAGTAGGACAGTCTTCTCCGTCTCACCACCTAACACTACCTAGCTATTCTAAACCCCTACAACCCCCGCACATCACCCTTAGCACTACGTGCCAGGTACTACGTCTCACGGCCAACCCAGTGGCGGTGATACAACTCCTCTACTCTTGCCGGCACACTGGCAGCCTTAACTCAACACCAGCAAGCTGGTAACTACAACTCCTTACCAGTAAACTGGTATGCCTGGCACGCTGGCAGCCACTCCTCCTAGTCGGCCCGTCGGCGGACTTTCATGTTTTGGCCCTCTAGCCCTTCTAGCGGACAACTGAACATTAGGTCTCCGTGCCACTTTTTCAGGCCAAACACAAACAACGGGTCGTATGTATCTACATACGACTGATGCGGTATTTAAAACTATTAGCATTGTGAACCAACTATCCTATCCGGTTTAACATGCTCTAATCTACTAGACTCTCCTAAGGTTAACAATCAAGTTATCTAATCTGGTTAATCCTAATCCTTTATACCTCTACGTTCTCAAGCAATAGTTGAAGCATTTCAATCAATACCTTTGCCCCGTATGGTCGGCCCCAGGTAAGCATGGCTAGCCCAATACGTTACCCATGACACATCTATGGCCATACGGCGACCGTCCCTGCAGAAATACACACATAAAACTATCCGTTAATTGTGGACGACTCACGATCCAGCCTTGACCATTACTGGTCTAAGCGTTCATCTGGCCTTGCCTCTAACCTTGGAGTCGTATGCGGCCGTATGAGTTTTCTAAGCCTCCTTAGCGCTTCTCTTGTTGGCCGAACAACTATCGAGTTGCCCGAACATTATCTGTCTAGCCTACGACATTCTCTAGTAGTCCGCCGAGTCCAACAAACAAGCGAGTCATCGAGTATCATCACTGCTTTGCAGCGGTAACTTTACCATAGCTCTATTTCGTGGTTTAATGATCAGTTAATATCAGAACTTTCAGTCTGCCATGCTAATCCTCACATTTGGCCCACCAGCCCCCTTTTCAGGGTATAGCTGGCCTATGCATAACTCTATCGGATTCCTGAGCAAACTCATTCCTCCTGACTTCCTAAACTACATGCGGTGCGAGTCGGAGCTAGGCATGATCCTACCATGACTAGCTTCCAGTCCGCCAAACAACGAGTCACTCTTGGGCCAGCTTATGCCGAGCCAAGTTTCCTCGAGATACAAGGCTGAGTCCCACGGCCAGTACGCCTATGTCCGTGTACCCTCGCGAAGATCCATTGTGATAGCCGAGTTACTTAGTAAGCTATGTTAGCCTTGTCATGCTCCTCTACTGTCTCACCTACGAGTCCATAGCCAGATTGCCATGATCTGACCGGATGCTTTACCACTTTTGATAAGCCAAGCGTGCTTTTGCTTATCGGGCATGATTCCAAATCGAGGCCATTTCGATCTCTATCGAGGCCTTACCGGTCCGCGGTACAGTGGTTGGCACTGCCTGTTTAGCTTTCTCTCCGATCATCGATGCCTTCACCGATGATTACCGGTTCGTTCATCGCGGACGAACACGGTATCGTATTGATACACCGAGGCCTACACGAGGCTTACTGATGCCAGTCAGCGATCACATCGCAGACTGCCCTTGCGGACTGCTCAGTTATCCCTGATGGCCAGTGGTAGACCGATCGTAGGCCTCCCCGAGGGTCTATCGACGCGTCCCCATGGTCCGGTCGTATATACTACCTGATAGCCACTCTTGGCACGGCCGGATCGTCGAGTGTCCGTACTGATGATCGTCTCATCGATACGTCCAACGAGGAATGATCCGAAGCTCACTCGTCTTGATCATCGATCAGCCTTACTTCTCTTAGTGCCTTGTCGAGGTGTTACCGGGCCCTGTTGATGCGTCACCATTGCCTCGCACTGATGCCCTCTCAATGCATCACCGATGCCCTCTCGAGGCATCCTTAAACTCTCTAGGACACCCGGTACCCAGTCGTGTTGTCACCGGTATCTGACCGATGCGAACCTTTGGCGCTACCGAGGCCTATCGTCGGTACCCTATCGTACTGTCATCGAGGCACATCGAGGCCATACCGATGCCAGCACTAGGCATTACCAAACCTGCCGGGCCGCCGTCCAAGGCTACTACTACTACTACTACTCCTACTACTACTACTACTCCTACTACTACTACCCTAACCCGTACTACTAAGACTACCGTATGAAAGCTTTATGAGAAAAGAATAGAAAGGGAGTATTAGGTACAGATCGCGCCTTACCTTATACCGCTGCTCCTTTGGGTGGGGTGCCGAGTTCCTTCTCGAGCTCCTCTTTTTCTTTCTCTTCTAAGCGTTTATCTTTGGCTCTGGAGAGAAGATAAATGTTTGGTGTGTAAATAATGAGCTCCCTTGCCTCTTATTTATACTAACCAAAAACCCTAGGAGAATATTCACTTTCCATATTCTTTTCCACCTCCTTACTATATGGGCCGAAAGCCTATTCTACTCCTCCTCTCCTCCACGTTTTACCCTTTCCTTTTTCGCCCCTCCTTACTAACTTCTCAAGCATGCGGCTTAGTTACCTATTCCTGAGTAACGCGTCCTTTCCTTTTTCCTCTAAGTTTTCCCCCAAAGCCTCCACACCGGTTTTGGAATGTTACAATATGCCCATTTATATATTGAGAGATAGAGTAAAATAAGTGATTTTAACGATGTTTTCCGTAGAATAACCTTAGTCGTTAACATATTAGAAAATCTGATATTTTCCTTCTCAAAGATTTTTCTCCTATGCGAATTATGTACGAACCAACATTCATTTGCCCACCGCATGATCAAACCAAATGTTTTCAATAAAAAATCTTAAATTCTGACAATTACGATATAAATGCTTAATGAACAAGTATATGCTTTCTTTGTAACTAATAACGTCGTCAGACGAGAGCTCTACCATTAAGAGACATAACGGTTACTCTTCGGAACCGACACCCAACAAGATCAAATGCAGCATAATCAAAACCACAACTTCAACTTCTATCCTTGTATTCGTTTACCATACATCCACTGTTTTTAAGAACTCATCCAAAGTTATCCAAATTGAACATGCTCCGATCAACAAAATTCAAACGATTTCGTAAGAGTTCTCACAAAGAAGAGAAGAATCCCATAGATTATCCACAATCCTAAGTTGTAACAAGAGAAAGACTAAACCTAAATCATTAACACAAACCCTTAAAACGTAACTAAATTGATTTCTGTTGGAAAATTTACAAACAAAGGAGAAGAGCAAGATAAAGGCACATAAACACCAAAGTCCATATCATGGGATGGAATGGATCGGCATGGATCCATGTTTCGTGACCGGTGCAAATGGCTAGTCTATAACCGATGATCACACCGAAGTTGAAAACGCATCGGATCCGACCACAAGAACAATTTCTTCATCTTCTTATAATAATACACCTTCATCTTAAGAATTTTATGAAATCGAGATCACGACATGACCGAAATCAACAACCATGAGTTTATGTAAATAACACTAAAACTATACAAATGAACAAGAGGAATTACGGCCAACGTTGGAGCAGACGTCGACCGGTGAAAAAAGCATAAAAAGTTGCTTTGGATGGGAAGAAGATAACCGCTTGAAACACTTTGTTAAAATGAGAGAAAATGTTTGAAAATGTATGATTCCTTATACCAAACCCAAGTGCGGGGTGCGTAGCTTTTCCGTCTTCAACAGATTCAACTCGTAAATACTAGAACTGATTGATGTGCATTTGAAGTAAGAGCAATGTGTCATTAACATAAAATTTTATATACATCAGACGTAGAGTTGGGTGTTCGGAAAGAATATTACAAAACAAGGAATCGAGCGCGTGTCTTTTCACGCGCGGTGATTTCTTCAAGGAAAACTTCGTCGGTCTTTGCTTTCGTCTCCTCCGCTCGCCTCTCCGGCATCCGGTTTCGACCGGTGTTGTGAGAGGGCCCTAGCCTTCTCCTTCTCCTTCTGGTTTCGTCGGTACCTTACCACCTCCTTCGTCTAGATCAGATCTGGTTTCTTACGGTGAGAGAGTTGGAGAGGTGGTGATCGTGACGGCCGCGTCTGATTAAAGGGTTTCTCCGTCGTCAAGCTTTGACTAGTCGAAGGTGAAGGATTGATGTCCGGTGATAAGCTTAGCCTTTCAATCGCCTTGCAAGTTTTAACCGCCACATATCTAATTCATAGATCTCCCTCTGCTCTAGCGACTCTGGTGGTTGTTCTTGTCTGGGTCGGCCGTGGAGAGCCGTCCTTGTCTACTCAACTCATTCCATCCATTAAAGGTCTCGCAATTTTCCAAATTTGTTTGGAATCTTCGTCGTACCTGGGATGGCCTCTGATGGTGTGGCTTCTCCTCTTTCTACCTCTTCGAGCGAGGACGGATGTGGTAGCTTTGAGTATTAGTCCATGTCCTCATCATGCTTTCTCATTGTTTTTCTCTTATGCTTGCGAGTATGAGTATTCCAGAGCAGTGAAGGAGCTTCCTCCTTGTTCTCTTTGTATGGTTCCTCGAACTCTTGCCCCTGCCTTTTAGATTTGTTGCAGGTCTTCATTCTTGTTGGTGTTGTCAAAAGTGATATGGGATTTGTAGGCTCGATGATTTGGTCTCGCATTGTAGGTGTTTACTATGGATAGTAGTCCCGCCCTCAAGCGCGAGGTCTTGGTGGGGTCTCGAGTGTGAGGTATAATCTTTGTCGACTTCTTGATTTGCCTCTGATTTCTGATGGTGTGGTAGCTTTAGGTATGACTTTGCTCCCGGTGGATGTTCTCGTGTTGTATCTTTGGTCTGCCACTTCGTAGTTCTACATTATGAGGTTTGGTATGGATTTGGTGTTGAGTGTAGCATATTGATGTTGTTGCCTCAAGGTTGCTTCTGGTTAAGTGTGGGTTTCGGAGGGCTGGTTTTGTGCGCTAGAGGAGATAGTAAAATCATTAGTGTGCGGTGCATTTTTAAATTCTCATCTTGATTTGTGCTAGCCAACGTTTTTGGTAGAGGAAGCTGCGCGTCTCGCTTCCATTGATTATGTGGTTTCTTCTCGGATTAAGCTCATGGATTGATGCTTCTAGTCACTCCTATTTGACGCGAGGGGAGTCGGTGATTCTGTGGTCGTTGAAGTTTTCGCCGTTGACACATCCTTGTTTGGAACGCTTTTGAACTGCTTCTATTGCTCAAGGTTTTGTTTTCTCCGGACTATGCACTTGCCTTTAAAAGCTTCTTTTCTCCAACTGATCGTGGTTGAACATTAGACATCGTCATCGCTTCGGCTTGCTCCATTACCTTCGGGTTTTGTCGAGTGACGGACCAAAAACATTAATGTATTATGTCAGCATGTTTTTATTTTTTTGCCATGGTTACATTCTATAGGTTTATGATTAACATTGTAACCCTAAAGTATTTTCATTTTATGAAATATTTACTCTTGAGCAACAAAAAAAGAGAGTTGGGTATCCGAATCTAGACATGTAAAAGTGTAATAATCCTTCTCTCATTCACTTCATAAAGATAATTTGAACTTTTCTCCAAAACACACATTAAGCCAATCTTCTCCCAAGACTAAAGCCCAATCTTTCTGAATCCAATTCTCATTTTGACTGTTTAGGGTCATTCTTTTCACTATCTTTTCTCGGACATCTCTTTTTCAGGTCGTTCCTTGGCCATTTTTCACAAGAAAGTATGTCTTTTTTTATGTCTTAACACAAATTTCTTCATGGGAAAATTAAGGAAGTACGCTAAAAAACTTTTGAAATTAAGGAAATAAGTCATGTTTTTAAAAATTAGAAAAATACATCACGTATCACTTTTTTGCCCTTACGTTAATTTTTAAAAAAAAAACAAGAATAAATTGTCATGATAATCAATAGATTGGGAAAAGGTTTTCAAGCAGAATGATCTTTCAATATGTTTCGTAATCTCACCTAAATCTGGATGGTCGCTTCCACTTTCTCCGAGCAAAGCAATTTCGAGAATAGTTAGACATAGATCTTGGAAGATTTGAACATCTCGTCGGACAGAATATGAAAATTTGAAATTTAGGGTTTATTGATTCGCTTGAATCTATATGTCTGCGAAAGAATGATTTTTTGGTTTTCTGAATTCTATGCTTTCTTCGCTTAGTTTGCTTTATCGATAGGAAGGTTGTTTACCTTGTTTCGTGTCTAGGCTTTCTTGGCTGAGAATGATTCATTGATGTTTTAGGTTTAGTTTGGTTACCTTCTGGTCGAAAGTGATGATAAGAAATTGTCGCCCAAGTCTTGCTTGCATTTTTATAATGGATGCAATATGTTAAATTGTTGATTGACTATATTCGTTTGATTCTTTAAGAATTTTGATTTCTTCATGAGCATCAACAACAGGTAAGATGAAAACTGTTCGGTTTCTTCTTGAAAATCAGGCATATCCATGAAGAAAATCATGGAAAGTTGTAAAAAAATTGCAATGTTCTATTAGTTTATGTTATCACTAGACACTAGAAATTAAGGCTGAACTTTATGTATCAAAGCAATTATCTCTCCGTGTACTCTCTTTGGCTAGCTTAAATCATCTTAAATTTGATCCATACTCCATTTCTCTTTAGCAACTATCTCTCCATGTACTCTATACGGTTAGAACGTATCTAGTGGAGGTAATAGAAAAGATTGGAGGTAATAAAAAGGAGACAACATAAACATTGTTTGAATCGGAATAATTATTAGTTGCTATCCAAGTATTAAAACCCTCCAACATTTTTATATTTTGTTCCCTTCTTGCCGGTTTGTTTACTTGTAAAAACGTCTTAGAATTGGTGGATTTGTCCTAGTCTCGTTTTGACGACATCGGAGAAGCAATGATGGTGATGAAAGTCATCGGAGAAGATGAGTGTGTCGGTTGCTAAAGGATCGAAGAAGAAAAAGGAAAGCAAAGGTTTTATGGTTAGGGATTTTGACCAAGTCAAAGGTGGAGAATGTGAATCTAATTGCCTTGGTACAAAATCAAAGTAAACCAAACCAAGTCTCTACACCAACGGTTTAGTATTATTGGGCTAATGTTGGGCTTACACAGATAACAGAATACAAGGAAGATTAGTATGGGCTTAAAGTGTACAAAGCCCATTACGAAGAGAAAGGAAACGTGGGTAACACCAATTAGGTTTTCTTTATATAAGCTAGGTTTTAGCTTCTTCCTTGTTAACGCTTCTTTTCTAGAGAGAGCAAACCTGTGTAAGAGAGAGATTGATTAGTGCTTGTGAACCTTTTTCAATCTAGTGAAGTTGAGAGGCAAGAGTTCCTCTCCCCATACGTACCGAAAGGGAACTGGGTAAACAAATTGCTTGTGTCTTATTTACTTGTTTTGCTTAAAGATCAAACGATATCCCTCACAATTACCTTGTCTTTTAGTCTTTTTTAGAATTCTAAAATCTATATATACAATAATTTAAAGATCATATACATAAAATTATTCAATCAATTATTAAGGAGAAAGAAAAACACTTAAAACAAAAATGTCTAAGAGTAAAATTGTAGTTCGCTTCACTGTTTTTTTGTATGATTTTCATGTTCATTTCGACAGGTAATTTACATTATGATATATGGTAAATTTTGTCAAAGTCTTAAGTGTTTTATATTTATGTTTAACTTTTATGTTTAGATGTGTATTTTTCTTAATAAAATTTACGATCTTTTTTTTTGTGTGCAACAAATGTTTCATTCATTAAACTTCACGGTTACAAAGTTTGATACTACAAGACATGAGATCATTGAGAACCAAAATAACAAGAACCACATAGCTACATGACTGCGAATCAAAGATAAAATCCGGATGCGTCATGTAGAAATTCTGGCTAGACCGAGAATTATAGATTTAATCACATTGACTCGTGACGTTGAAAGACATTTCATACCTTCGAGCTTCATTAAAACGAAACCAATTGCATCTTCTGGTCTTATACCAACACAAGAATACAATTCAGTTAGAGAGTTACTCGGTTTTAAATCCGAGAAGGATCTTACTCTCAATGAGAGAAGAAATGGTGGAGTGGTTCTCTCCCACAAGGAGGAATATTCAGAATTTGAGAATCTAGAAAACTTTATACTTCTCTTAGTAGAGATATCATGATCAATAAACACTACAAGATTTGACAATCCAGAAAACTTTGATCTCCTCCAACAAGAAAAGATATCAAGCTCATCCAAAATCTGTGAAAAGTGAATAATAGGCTCGTTAACTGATCCAATAGAAACTCATGGACCACGCCCAACCGATGCCAAAACCGTACTTGAATAATTCTTGAAACGGTGACGGACAAGCTTTGCATCGTTGGGACTTCGCCGGTGAAGACTTCTCCGGTTATAACCGGAAAAAGTCGGTAGGAAACAGGGACTCGGGGATGGAGTTGGAGCGAACAAGCAAATGGACCAGAGGCCATCAGTGGTGAAGCAAATGTTGTGTTATCACCGGTAATAAAACCAAGGTAATACACAGAGCATGATTTTGTCTTTGGAAGCATGATTGATGGGCCACCAATTAAAACAAGTCCAACATTTAAATTGGGCCTGGTTCAAACTTCATGAGTCTTGCATGGGAGAAGAAGAGTCGGGAGGGAAGGGTGACAGTTCCACCGTGTCGATTGGTTGCAGCTGGTGAGCGAGACGAATCCGGCCGGTTGTAATCGCGGCAATGAGCATCGCCGGAACTTCTCCTGATATACATATCCTACGAGTGGAGAGAGCTTTAGTTTCTCTGCAACAATACCAATAGGCAGCCTGGTTCTGAGGCCACACCCACTCGAACAACAGGAAAATTCCTCAAAAATTCCCCAACTTAATTTAATTTGCTAAAAAAATACCCAAACTTTTTTGGCTACCCGATTAATACACAATGTATTTAACATTGTCATTTACATACTCGAACTTTTAAAATGTGTTGGTTTTCATACATCGTCGTTAACGATGTTAACTCGACTAAAAGAAGTCAATTAACTCCGTTTATTTTTAATTAACACGTGTTTTCTGTTGAACGAAAAGACGGTTTTACCCAGAGCTTATTTGCCCCAAATCGATTTCAGATTTGCCTCTATGAACCCTAAAATTGTTTTTCTCCTTCTTCACCAAACAAGAGCAAACGAGTGAACTTTAGAGAATATGGATTTAACGGAATGAAAGAAGCAGAACCAACAAAATCGATTCGAGGCTGAATTCGTGTAAGAACAGACGAAGAAGATGAGGTAATTTCGTGGGTTGTTGCTTTCATTGAGACTATGGGTCTTGTGCTTCAAAGCACTAAAGCTTTTATCTTTTCGTGTGGGGTTTTGGTTTGAAAACATTAAAGCTTTTATCTTTTCGTGTGGGGTTTTGCTTTGATTCTTCTTTGTGTTTATCTAACTTTGAGATTAATATCTTTGAGATTTTTTTTGAATTTCCCGTGTATGTGTTTGTTTCAATCGAATGTATTTGATATCTCTTTATTTCTCCATCAATTTCTCAATCGAATAAGAAATGCTTGACATTTTGTGTATGCTTCACATTTTGACCGTGAATTGTTTGGTTTCAATCGAATGTGTTTATCTTTTCGTTTGTATGTATGTTTGAGGTTTTAACTAATTGTTTTGTTGAACTTGTTTGCAGTGGAGAGGAGACATTGAAAATCAATGTCCATTACGGAGGAAAAATGTTCTATAAGAACAACACTTACACATACAAAGGAGGATTCGTGAAGAAGAACATTGTGATTGATCCGGACTACATGACATGGTCCGTGTTTGATACATTTTGTGAGGATAGTGGATTAAGTGGTTTGGTGGAAGAAGTTTGGTACAAGCTTCCTCATGAGGATCTAAACTCAGCAAGGCCGATATTTGAGGATACCTCGGATGTTGATATCATGAAAATGTGTACTGAAGCAATGAGCAATTCAAGTGAAGTAGACTTGTACATTGAACAAGGTGTGTCCTTAGCTTCACATGTCTTGCTGATTGGTTGTTCTGAAGCTGTCACTAATGACGAATCCATTGTAGGTAAAAGTGATGATGCTAAAGCAAAGGAGTCTGATGAGGCTAATAAAGAGAATGAAGAAGAAGGGTCTACGGATGGTGATGGTGATGATGATGGTAATGAAGGAGATGGGAATGTAGAGGGTAAAAATGCAGTTGATGAGCCTGAGGAAGAGGTAATAGTTGCAGTAAATCCAGTTGATGAGCCTGAGGAAGAGGTAATAGTTGAAGAAAATGGAGATGATCCAAGGTTTCATAAATTTTTTGAAGAAATTCGAGAGAAAGAAGCTGCTGAAAATTTGAAGGAACCAGCTGAGCCTACTCCTAATGATGGTCCAACAATAGATGCAAATGATGATCCTACTCCTGCTGGTGCTGATGAGGATGATGATGAATTTGAGAGACAATGTAGGGATGAAGCTCATCCCAGTCTTGTTATGGACACAGATGATGAATGGGATGAGTATGACCGAACATAGAAAGAGACATCTAGAAGGATATGTCAAACATAGAAGGGTTTGGAGTTGGGGTTAGGAAATGGTTTGAGTGTCATTTCTGACAAGCAAAAGGGTTTGATAAATGTTGTTGCTGATCTGCTTCCAAATGCGGAGCACCGACATTGTGCTAGACACGTCTTTGCCAATTGGAGTAAGGTGTATAGGCAAAAGGAGTATGAAGATTACTTCTGGTCAGTGGCGTATAGCTCTAATATTGGTGATTATGTGTACAACATGGAGGAATTGAAGAAATATGATCCAATAGCACACGAAGACTTGCTGAAAACATGACCAAAGAGTTGGTCTAGAGCTCATTTGAGCCATCATGCAAGATGTGAGGATGTTAGCAACAATCTCTCAGAGAGCTTCAACAGTACAATAAAGGAAGCTCGTAAGTTAGCAATGATTAGCATGCTCAACAAGATTAGGAGGCTAGCCATGGCGCGCATAACTCGCAGGAGAAGTAAGACTAGGAAATGTGCCACACAATTTCCACCAAGCATAATGGAGATCTTTGAGCAAAATCGCAAGGACAGCAAGTACTGCTCAGTTATTAAAAGGAGCGAAAGCTTATATGAAGTTATTGAGCCAGATGGTAGCTATGAGGCGAGCCTTCCATATAGGCATTGTGCTTGTAACCAGTGGAATATCACAGGAATCCCATGTTGCCATGCCATTCATATGATCACTGAGTTTAACCGTGACCCAGCCGAGTGAGTTTCATCATCAGTCTAATGTGTATACTATTTTATGCTTGTCTAATTTTAACTTACTTGTCTAATGTTAATCTCATCATTTCGCAGCTATGTTGATCACTGTTATTTGACTTCAAAGTGGCAAGACAATTACTCAGACAACATCAATCCTGTCAACGGAGATAGGCATTGGGAAAAGACAGGGAAAGGTCCAATTAGAGTGCCTGAGAAAAGGAAAAGGAGAGGGCGTCGAAAGAAGTATAATAGGATTAAGGAGCCAACTGATTCATCAACAAATCCTACAAAAGCTACAAGAGGTGGAAGGAATATGACATGTAGCAATTGTAAGGAAATTGGCCATAACGTAGCCACTTGTAAGAAGGCACATGTGGTTCAAACTGGCCCTAAAAGGAAGAGGGGAAGACCACGAAAGGATTCTGTGAATCATGTGAGTTGTCCATATTCTGTGTGTGTTTTTCAATATTTACTTTCTTATTTGTTGTCTCATTGATGGAACAAATCGTAGGATAATCCATGGAGCATCGAAAATGCACCTAAGAGAAGGAATGCTGCAAGCCAATCCACACCAACTGCTACTACTACACAAAATTCAGAGGAGCAACATCTTTCAACTACTCCACCTGCAACCAGTTCAAGTACTCGTGGTCGTGGCCAAGCTCGAGGTCGTGGCCATCCTCGTGGTCGTGGTCGCGGCCGTGAATCAGCGCCTCCAATCCCTAGAGAATACGGTTGTTTAATTTCACCTTGGAGTGGTGAAGTCTTTGAGCAGTGGGGAACTAATCCAGCAGCAAAACCATCACAAGCAGGTGTTTCACAACCACACAATCCACAAGCATCTTAAACTTATGTTTCTTTTGGTATGCAAATATCTAGGATCTTATCAGCTATCTTTTAGTAGAGAATATGGATGTTTTTGTTGTCTTTTGTTATCAAACTTATCAAGTTATGTATGATTGTATTTTGGTATGTTTGAACTTCTTATCTTCTTCATTTTGAACAGATGCATTAGAAACATCAACTTGTCATTAACTAAACATCAAAGACAAACACAACAACGAGTTTAACTAAGCATCAAAGACAAACACAACAACAAGCTTAACTAAACATCACGAAACACAAACTACATCACAACGAACTAATTCTTTCCCATAGTAAGAATCATTGCTGTCACAACAATGAATCCTCCCCACGATATCACAATGAACTGCCGCAATAACTTTTCCCTCTCCTTCAATGCCATTGATTCCAATTCAACCTTCGTCTTCTCTTCATTATAATGCAACAACAATTCTGAGTTCCCCATGTTTGCCTCACCTGCTGCTCCATTGATTTGTTGATTCAATTCTCCAATGGAGGCCTTAAGCACCTTTATTTCTTCTTTTTGCTGACGGATTTGGTCTCGCGCCTCAAGAAAGCTAACTTTTTGCCACCCATTTTGTTTCTCGACATCAGCCCATGTGAAGAAACCATGTACATCACATTCGAAGAATCTTCTTCCCGGGTTTTCATCTGTCCATGACTTTGACATGCTTGTGGATCGTTTGCAATGACAAGGAGGACCCATAGTGTTCTGTCTGAAGCTCCTGCTGATTGAATTCGCATCTGAGCATGAACTTTGACTTCGATCCATCTTCAGAGAGAAAGCTTCGTTGTTTGAGTGAGAGAGAGAGAAAGAAGATCTGAAATCAATTTGGGAATTTAGGGTTCTTAATTCTCATATCGATCTGGGAAAAAATAAGAAGGACAAAACCGAGTTTGTTACTGTAGAGAACACATGTTAATTAAAAATAAACGTAGTTAATTGACTTATGTTAGTCGAGTTAACATCGTTAACGACGATGTATGAAACCAACACATTTTAAAAGTTTGAGTATATAAATGACAATGTTAAATACATTGTGTATTAATCGGATAGCCAAAAAAGTTTGGGTATTTTTTTAGCAAATTAAATTAAGTTAGGAAGTTTTTCAGGAATTTTCCCCTCGAACAACACATAAGTGTTGGGCCCCACTATTGTGTGGGGTCCAATATTTAATTTTTAAAAATAAAATAATACGTAAACATGGAAATAATTACAAGAGATGGATAAAAATTTCTGGTTTTTAAATGAATCAATGTGCCTCCAATTTAGAATTTTTTACGTGAATTAAATTTGAATTTTAGACATTTTTCATTATGTTATCTTTTATTTGGTGTTATTTTTTTTAGCTTAGTAACTAATTTTTGTTAATACAATGGGAATCACATTTAGTGATAAAATATTAAACTAATAGAAAGTAATATAACTTAAAAATATATATAAAAAACTACATCAATTTATTAAATAAATGAATATTTTTTACAAATTATTTGATATATATATATATATATTATTTTTTTATTTTCAATAAAGTTTTCATTTTTTCGTGTTGGGCCATGAATATCTCAGGACCGGCCCTGGCAATAGCGCAACGGTGGGAGCTGAGATCGATTGGGAAGAGTGGAGGGGAACTATGAGCGACAACCAAACACGACCAGAGAAATGGATCCGGAGGTTGGTGGTTTAAGAAAAGGAAAACTAAAATATGCACTTCAAAACTAATATGATTTGTATATCTCATGATTCATGATCAATAATTCAATCAGGAAAAACAAGGGCTCATGAATGTGATATAGGTCATCCACGTAGTCCTAAGAGTAATATAAGATGTGCTTGTATTGGAGTGCCAAGCGAAAAAACGCCGGCGGATATTGTGTTATAAACCAGATGGCCCTTCAAAGTGCAACCAACTTTGCAAGGACTCCAATTATCGTTTCGGCAAATGTATTATTAGAGGCGCAAAATTTTGCAACTGCCACAATTCTCAATGCCCGGGACAGTAGTGACCAGATTAATCATTTACTTTAATTACTATTTTCTTATATTTAAAATAATAACGAGTATAACGTTCTATTAAGTATTTGAAAATGTATGATCCCTTATGCACAACCTAGATACGGGTGATCATAATATAGTTTTTTGTTTGTTGTCATCGATCATTATAATAACTATTTTACGTGATCATAGATGTAAGTGTACCGGAACGCCATTCAAATAGATAATCCAAAGCTCTAAAAGAGCTTGTTGAGATGAAATAAATAGATAGCACATAGCTTTATTCAAGTGCAATAACAAAAGAGAAAAGGAAAGGAATAATAGGACGTGAAGGTAGTCCACAAACACAGACCATACTTCTATATATATTGGACTATTCAGCTACCTATAAAGAATGCATCTACCCAGCCGGTCCCGTTTTAGGCGATTCTGGTCTTGAAGCTTTATTTCAGATCTTTGTGTTTGACCGGTGCCCGTGGCTCCGTCTAGCGCCGGTGCCAGTCTCTCTGTGCTCTCTTTTGTTTTCTTTTGCCTCTCCTTAAAATTTTCAGATTCTAATTGGGGTTTCAGCTTCGTTGGAGTGAGAAGGGGTTTGATAGGCGAGTGCAGCTTATGTTGTGATGGATGTGGTCTGAGCCCGTGGTGGGACCCGGGATGGAGGCTGTGACGCATTTATAGATCGGTGGTGCTCTGGTTTTGCTTTCGAGTGATTTGATTTGGGGTTAGATTATCCTCCTTCTTTGCTTTTTGCTCGCCGGAATCTTGTTGCTCTTGTCCATTGGAGGCCTCTTCGTAGATCTGAGTTTTTGTATTTCATGTGTAGTTGGCTTTTGGTTTATGGTTAGCTTCAATTAGTTTGGTTTGGGTTCTTGTTGTCTTTCCTTGATAGGAGGTCTAGTTAGGTGGTTTCGGACATTGAGAATATGTTTCGACTTGTTTAATGCTCGATGGTGGTTTGGATTGATGAACATGTCTTTGCGAAGCAGTGGTTTTTGAGTTTGGAGTGTCTATGGTGTTCATATCCCGTTTGGTTTGGCCTTGTGGTTGTTGGGAGGTGAATTTGTCCCTCCTTAGCTCGGATTTGGAGTCTTCACCTTCGTTGATTTGTTTCTCCTTGCAATCTGTTCAAGAGACAAAGTTCTCTATGGGATTTGGTTTGTATGTGCCGCCTGCCTAGCTTCGCTAAGTCGAAGGAGATTATGAAGGTTAGGTTGCAACATATCTGCTTGACTATTGTGGTAAGTTAAGGAATTGTTATACCGTTGGTGATTCGTCTAGGTCCAGAGCGGTTTATTCCTATATGATTTGGGATTCAACTTGATCGCGAGGACCTCCGTCTCAAACTCTTTTAATTTTCGGATATGCAATCAATATGATTGTCTTTGGTTGGCATGGCTCCCATCTTTTGGGTTCGAGGATCTAGCCTTTGTAATTCTCTTGATTGGTTATATATCAATCTTTTGACGAAAAAAAAAGGAAAAGAATGCATCTACCCTTAAATGTATAACTTTTAAGTGAACCTTGAAACTTCTAAAGTATTGGCTCCTAGTTGTTTTAGTTTTGTAAGCAAACTGTAGTAACTTTGTGATCAAGTGTTTTAATAAAAAGACTATAAGAGTGTTTTAGGGTTTATAAATTCTTTTCTTTTTTTTTGCCAAACTTTTTCAAATAGGGTTTTTAAATTCTTATAACTACTTTATCAAATCTTCGACTTATTTCATTGTTGTGGAGTTCTCGACACCGTAAAATATAGGAGACAACTAAACCATTTTGTTTTTTTAGTCTCTAATAGCTTAATTTCTTTTCTTTTTAATTCTTTAGCTTTTTTTACTACCGTGTCAAGAAGCTTGATTTAGCGTGATTTCTTGATTTACATTACTTCTGTGTGCTCTAAATCTATGTGGATTTGATACCTCAAGTACTATGACGTATTAGTTGCGCACTTGTAGTGAAATAGGTTGTTTATATTTAAGTAAAATTTACACCCTATCATGTAAATGGATTATCAGCCCATCGATTGTCTTGACGGCTCGTTGGCTCATTGCCTTAATCGAATGGATCGTCGCCAGGCCTAACAAGTTACGGTTCATCACTGTCACGACTCATCACTATCATGGCTCGTCTATATGTTTTATGGCACTACAAATCGTCGTTGTTACGGCTCATCAATACGTTCAGACATATAGTTATCGCGGATCGACACTATCACAAATTGTTGTTATTTCTATACTAAGCCATTTAAGGCATGTTGATCGTCGTTATTTCTATACTTAGCCTTTTGAAGGGTGGACAAACTAACCAAACTGAACAAAACAAAATCGAACCAACCAAACTCAAACCCGTCGCAACTTAACCAAAGTATATCGACAAATCATTGGTTGAATTTATTCCCAACCCGAACAGTTCAGTTTAAACTGAACCATACGGATAAACTAATATACTTTATATTTAATTAATTTAATTATTGTGTATATAAATAGTACTATATATGATTTTGAAAAACTAAATCCACTTATCACTAGATCAGGTAGATTTAATTATCTCCCTTATTTTTGCTTCTTTCCTCTGTTTTTAGTTTCACTAGTAGAAAAAATATAGGGAAATTAGGTTATATAATACATTTTCCATCTATACTTTACTAACTAACATCTTATAAAAGATAGTGTAATAACTAACATTTCATCCAATTAAAATGTCGATTTTACCCGTATGTAATTACACAACTCTTTATATTAAAAAATAAAAAATAAATTCTGAAACTAGAATATAATACTTATATCTTACCCAATTTTTCTTCTTCCTCACCACCGTTCCCTTCTTCTTCTTCAATTCCCTCATTATTCTTCTTCGATTCTTCTTCTTTTCTCTCAATTAATTTATTTTATCTCATTGCCATAGATAAAAATCTTCAATAGTGATATCATATTCCTAATCCTTTCATGGTTCGTAAAACTCTTATATCTCCACCTATTTTCTCCGATTTTCTTCAATTTCATCTAAGAAGATGAAAGATCCTAATTTTCCGAAGATATTGTTTCGTTATGATCGCTAGACATCAACAACATGGTGAATGTTTAAATCTTCATCGAAATAGTTAACTACTTGCTGCCTATGATTCAAAAATAGTTAACTATTTACTTCTTATGGTTTGAAATAGTTAGCTATTTGCCCGCTATGGTTCGAAAATAGTTAATTCTGCAGCGGCTTCACTATGGTTGTAAAATAATGAACTATTTGTTGGCTCTTATAGAAAATAGTTAACTATTCACTATAGCTGTAAAATAGTGAACTATTTTGGTGGCTCCGTTCGAAAATAGGTTATGGTTCGAAAATAGTTAATTATTTAATGGCTATGATTTTAAAATAGTGAACTATGGAGCGACATTACTATGGTTTTAAAATAGTTAACTATTTGATTCACCCATGATATTTTATACCAAAAAGAAGATATATTATTACAAATTAATATGATTCACCCAGAATATTTTATACCATAAAGAGATATTATTAATCATATTTATTTCTTACATTAATAAGGTACGTTTGTCCATCTTGATTAACAATATGCTAGTTACCTAAATCATATTTTATGCATGTTAGTTACCTAATTACATTTCTAAAAATATTCACCTAATTAACCCAAAAATATATACCAATTTTATGGTAATGCAATGATATCTAATAAACTAATTATAAAGCGACAATTAGCCATTGATTTCGTTTGTGTAGAATTTATATGCAACTTATTGACTTATTGCATGTTTTTCTTTGATGATACAAGAATTTTAGAGAGAAGATGACAGTGTTGAAAACTTAGAATTTATTGCTATTATGTAATTTATCTATCTTTTGCTCTTTTTCTAATTAGTTTGGTTTTAATACATTTGGGTTTTTCAAAATACACTTCTCATTGTTATTCGTGTAGGTATTAACTATTTAATATGAACTTTGAATAACTTAATTTTACCTACTTTTATTTTAAGAATTTGGTTGTATATTATTGAAATATTTTTTCCTCTATAAAAGCGAACTAAAACCAAACCAAACCAAACTAAGCTGAACTTAATTATAGTTACTTTGGTTTTAGTTCTGCTAATGATTTACTAAAACCAAACAAATTGAACCAAACTGAATCCAAGCCAAACCCGAAGATAAACTAAAATAGTGAAATGCCCACCCCTATGCAAAACCCTCAAAATTTGTATTCTATCCAAACTTAGCTCTTTTTCCAAAATCTTATGGCGCATCTTTCCGGTCATCAACGGATTCGACTCTTATTAAATCATAGAACTGATTGATGTGCATTTGCAGTAAGAGCATTGTGTCATTAAGATAAAACTTTACATACTTCACACGCGGAGCCGGGTATATGAATCCGGACAAGTAAAATTCTAATAATCCTCCCATCATTCACTTCATAAAGATAATATGAACTTTACTCAAAAACACAATGAGCCATTCTTCTCTCAAGACTAAAGCCCAGTCCCTCTGGATCCCTATTTCTCATTTCGGCTGTTTAGGGTCATTCTCTTTATCTCTTTTAGGACATCTATTCCGGTCGTTCTTTGGCCATTTTTTCAAAAGAAATTATGTATTCCTCTATGTCTTTAACACAAATGTATCCACTTCATTATATGCCCTAAAACCCATATTTGGCCTAATGTCACTAATTTTCTTTTTATTTATGTTTTTTTACCTTCTTTCCTTGTTTTCCACGTACTTCTCATGCTATTTCTCTTTTACTCCCTTTTTGTTATTTTCTAACTTGAGCGTCAGAAAGAGAATTGTTAAACGTCCGTATACGCTTGAGAACCCATGGATGGACCAATGTCACTGTTTTTTTACCTCATTTCCTTGCTTTCCACGTACTTCTCGTGGTCTTTCTCCTTCACTCCCTTTTTGTTCTCTTCTAACTAGAGCGTGTGAGAGAGAACCGTTAAAAACTACTCTCGATCGTGTTTTCTCGGTATCACGTGCGTATGAATTGGTCACTTAATTAATAACAGTTCGAAGTGATTAAAAATCTTTGAAACAATACTGAATCATCAAATTTAATAAAATCTAAAAGGGTTTTTAGACTAAAATTCGGAACTCCATTTCTTACCAAATTGGAATGTGATATATGAAGAAGCTAAGGCAAATAAAGTAGCCTATACGATTGCTTGGAGAGTGCTTAGAGATGGGATAATGCAGTTATATGTAGCACAAGGCTATCCCAATTGGCTTTAAATGATTTTTTGTAAACGAACGAAGTAATGTGAGAGATCCTGGTGGAAGACAATGAGGTAGAGTAATTTTCTTATACTAGGGTTGGACTCGCGCGTTGCGCGAGTTTGACTTCTTTTGATATTTTTGTGTTATTTTTCTGTGTTTTCTATCAATATCATATATAACATGAATTAGTAAGTATTTTATGTTAGTATATATATTTTACATTTTTTACACATTATAATATCATATTTTCAATTATTAATTTGTCATTATAAAATTTTGTCATTATAATAGCTGTTTAGTTTTTGAGAACTTATTATTTTATCTATTATTGCATAATAAATTCATCCAATCTTCAAACAAATTCTAAATATAACCAATATATTTACTTTTGTTATTTTTTCACAAAACACTAATATAATTATAGAAAGTTAATTTATACATCATTTTTTTTTTACGTTTTCTTAAACATTTCGAAAATAGTTTTTGTTTCTCTACATTTTTAAAATCATTGATACAAATATTGAATTACATAAGCTCGCCGGGAAATGCATTTTTGTAGAACTACGTACATTTTTACATAAAGATCACAAATTATTTTCTTATTTTAGTGAAATCGTTCAATATCCTTTAGTGAAATCGTTCAATATCCTTTAGTGAAATCATACATCCTCTTTTTTTTAACAATCGGCTAAAACTCAATTACGATACTTCAATAATTAACATCATTGATTCTATTTTTTCTTTGATTTTTTTGTATTAACATTTCTATTCAGCGCTCTTATATATAAATTCGTAATATTTTGATTATTTTCTAATGACCATATAAATAAAAGTAATTCATTGTTGTAATTTTTAATTCAAAAATAAATACTCAAATAATCCTAAAATATGGTTCGTATGATGCATTTATTAAACTTAATGACAAAAATTTGATTTAACTATTTACAATTTTATGTTACTTTGTTTACTTATTTGTAGTAGAACATAACTCAACCAATGCGTGATTTTTTTGTCTTACACCAATTTATACCTTATATCTTTAAAATAAAAGTATTATAACACTTTCATATTTTTCTTTCATACTTCCATAAAATTATATAACATTATAAATAAAATTGTATATCCTAAATTTTCATCTTATTATCTCATCTTTAATTAGATGGTTCAGTATCCTTTTTGAAACGACCCGACCCTTTTTTTTTTTTTTAAACAATCAATCCTTGGTCTCGGACTAGCATTCCCATAAATGCTATCCTCAACAACCAAGCAAAACATCACAGATTACACTACAGCGGATAACAAACAATTAAACCATAAATCAATTCCATTAAAATAACTAAACCAGTTCAATAACAAATTCCAATCAAAACCAGCAACCTAGCGGAGTTCTAAACGGAAATGGAAAGCAATAAAACCACACAGCAACACTAAACCGAGACCCTAGATCATCTCCCTCTTCGTTGCCATGATTCCACGATCACAATTTGCCTTTACCTGCATCACATGGTTAAAAGAGATGCGTGAGTATTATCATAAATACCCAGTGAGACGGTCCTCCCATCTACGACTGCGCACACAGACACGATGGATCCGCTCAGGCAAACACGCATCAAACAACACACAAAGCAAACACAACAACACGGCTCAACCACAGCCCAACAGGCAGCCTGTCGATCGACACTACCACTAGGTGTCGATCGACAGCCCTGTTCACACCTGTCGATCGACACACCCACGGTGCCTGTCGATCGACAGCTCAACTGGACCCTGTCGATCGACACACCCACGGTGCCTGTCGATCGACAGCTCCACAGGACCCTGTCGATCGACACAACCTCTAGGTGTCGATCGACAGCTCCTCGATCACCTGTCGATCGACACAACCTCTAGGTGTCGATCGACAGCTCTCGTGTGACCCTGTCGATCGACACACCCTAGGGCTGTCGATCGACAGGTCGTCGCAGATTCATGGAAAATCGATCATAATCCTCTCGGATCGATTCCTCCTCTGCGTTAACACGAAACCTGCACGCATAAACACAATCCAAACAATCCACACGCAATCCACAGACAGTTTCAACACAAACAACATCAAATCAACAATTTTTAACCTACCACCAAACAACCCTAACGAATCCACCGGCCCAGAAGCCATGGTCACGCACTCACCTTAGATTTTCGGATAGAATTTGCTGGATTATGAGGCTAGAAACAGATTCAGCTACAATCACCACGAAATTCCTCTTCAAATCGATCAAGAACAAAACCCTAATCCACAAACTATCAGGAACAAGAGAAACTCCTCTCAAACTCTCTGTTTCTGATTTCTGGGACTTTGGTTCGCTCAAATGCGGCCAAAAACCCTTAAATACGAAGCCCTAGGGTTTACCCAAACCGGCCCGGTCCAATTGAACAACTTAAATCGAACCAAAAAACCAGCCAATTCGAGCACCTGTCGATCGACAACCACTAGGTATGTCGATCGACAGCCCTTAAGAGCCCTGTCGATCGACAGACCACAGGTGTGTCGATCGACAGCCCCTCCATTTTACCAAAAAATGGTTTACGGGCGTCACAATTCTCCCCCACTAAAACTGGATTCGTCCTCGAATCCTCTAACTCTACTCAACAATCTACCCTGGCCTAACCCGCCATCAACACCGGAGACTACATCTCCCAGACCTTCCCGAGGTTCACATCCGTCCTAAGCACTTAGACCCGTCTCAGACATTGATTGCCCATAGCTCATAACCACCATCTAGCTTCGGGATCGTCACCCCTCAGCTCTAGGTGCCTAGTATCAAACCACCTCAGTCCGCGCAGTCCTGACGGTGTTTGATACTCAATCATCTCCACACACCTCAACCCATCAAGACACACAGTCTATCAAGCTCTTGGTATGCAAAGATCTGCCAGAGGTCGCAACCTCCCAAACTATCCCCATACCCTCACGATCTCAGTCCGCGCAGTCCTGACGAACGATCGGTATGCGGGGAACCCACTGTCCCCCGGAGAGACGCATCTCTCAAGATCTGCCAAGAAAGACCGAGGTCTAACTCTGAGCTACGCAATCAATTCCTAACGTCTATAATGCACCTCTGACCGGAACTACCTCCTAAGGTCTTCACATGATATTCCCCTCCCGGAATACCATCACAAACGTGATCCTCACAGATCACCCGGACCATCCCTCCCCCCGGATGTCCCCGCAGAGTCTACCCGGAACTAGACAGTTCTAACCACCGTAAAACTTCTATTCTGAGACTCTCTCATACACACACACACAAACCGCTAGAGTCTCCACCGAAACTGGCAAGTTCTATCCGCAATAAAACTTCCATTTCGGGGTTCTCTAACCACCAACACATGACTCTCAAGTCAAACACATAAGAAAAACACTTTCTTATTCACTGGAAAAATGTCATAATCATTACAACTTTAATGAAAATACAAAAATCCACAACCAACACTGAAACTGGAAACCACAAAGAAAAACGAATTCACTCTTCTGCTTGCTTCTCGAACCACTTCTTGAACTTCGTTTTCATCTTTGCCTCTGGTTCCCAAGTCTCCTCCTGAATACCGTCACAGTCCCACAAGACTCTCAACAACGGCACTCTCTTCCGGCGCAGAACCTTGATACTTCTCTCAAGAATCCTAACCGGCCTCATCCCAACAGTCAGATTTGGCTGAAGATCTGCAGGAATCGTCACTGCTACCTCCTCAGAAGCATGCAAGCATCTCCTGAGTTTCGAAACGTGAAACACATCATGGAATTCCTCCATAATCGGAGGCAGCTCCAACCGATAAGCAACTGGTCCCACACGCTCCACAACCCGGAACGGACCCATGTACCTCGTACTCAGCTTATCCTCGGATATGGACCTGTTCAGACCCCGCATCATCGCCATCTTGAGATACACCCGATCTCCGACTGCAAACTCCAACTCTTTCCTTCTCCTATCGGCATAACTCTTCTGCCGATCCTGGGCTTCTTTCATGTTCAGCTTCACAATACGGATCTTCTCCGTCGTCTCCTGAACAAAATCAGCCCCAAAGATGCTCCTCTCCCCCACTTGGGTAAAACATAGCGGAGTACGACATGGCCTCCCATACAACGCCTCAAAAGGAGCCATTCCGATACTCGCCTGAAAACTGTTGTTATATGCGAACTCCACCAAACTCAAGTGATCCGCCCAATGACCACCCCAATCTAGCACGCACATCCTCAACAGATCTTCCAGTGTCTGAATCGTCCTTTCGGACTGTCCATCCGTCTGCGGATGATTAGCTGTACTCATGTGCACCTTAGTGCCCATCTCCGCCTGAAAAGCTCTCCAGAACACTGAAGCAAACCTCGGATCTCGATCCGACACAATACTCGCTGGCACTCCATGCAACCTCACAATTTCCTTCACATACTTCTTAGCCAAGACCTCCGCTCCGTCTGTCTTCTTAATGGCCAGAAAATGTGCTGACTTAGTCAGACGATCCACAATCACCCAAATCGCGTCATAGGTCCGAGAAACCGGCAACCCTACTACGAAATCCATGGTAATCATGTCCCACTTCCACTCTGGAATGGGTAGGCTCTGCAATAAGCCACTAGGAACTTGGTGCTCAGCCTTCACTAACTGGCACACATTGCAAGCTGCAACCCAATCTGCCACATCTCTCTTCATCCCGACCCAATGATAGTACCTCTTCAGATCCCTATACATCTTAGTCGCTCCCGGATGAATCGAAAACTTACTCGCATGAGCTTCTCTCAGAATTTCCTGCCTCAAGTCCTCATCCTTAGGAACACAGACTCGTCCATGCACTAAGATAGTCCCGTTAGCAGAAACCTGATATTCGGAACCAGTAGCCTTGGAGAGATCTAACAACACCGGATCCTGCTCCTGAGCTACTCGGATCCTGCTCAATAGATCCGCCTGATTTGCCGCCGCTAACCCCAACGGTTCCTCTGAAGTAACACATAACCTCAAAGTACTAAGCACACTCACCAGATTCTCCACATCCCGCTCCTGAGATGAATCATACCTCCTCCGACTAAGGGCATCAGCTACAGTGTTAGCCTTACCCGGATGGTAAACAATGTCCAAGTCGTAATCAGCCAACACCTCTGACCATCGCCTCTGTCGTACATTTAAATTCTGCTGAGTAAAAATGTACTTCAGATTATGATGATCAGTGAACACCTGAACTCTGCCACCATACAAGTAAGACCTCCAGATTTTCAACGCGAAGATCACTGCAGCCAACTCTAAGTCATGGACAGGATAATTGCCTTCGTGCTTCCTCAACTGCCTTGAAGCATAAGCAATCACCTTACCCTGCTGCATCAACACACAACCCAAACCAACTCCCGAAGCATCTGTGTACACCACATAAGGCTCACCCGGTTCAGGCAACGTCAATACTGGTGCACTAGTCAACATCGTCTTCAGTTTCGCGAAACTCAACTCACACTCAGCCGACCACACAAAAGGAACATCCTTTCCCGTCAGCTTCGTCATAGACTGAGCCATACTCGCAAAACCTTTGACGAATCTCCGATAATAGCCTGCCAACCCAAGAAAACTCCTGATCTCAGTTGCATTCCTCGGCCTAGGCCAATCTCGGATAGACTCAATCTTCGCCGGATCCACAGAAACCCCTTCTGCAGAAACGATGTGACCTAAAAATCCCATCTCTCTCTGCCAGAAACTGCACTTACTCAACTTCGCAAACAGCTTCTGTTCCGGCAACTTCTCCAGAACTCTCCTCAAATGAACCTCATGTTCCTCCAGACTCTTCGAATAGACCAGAATATCGTCGATGAAAATGATTACAAACTCATCCAGATACTCCTGGAAAACTCCGTTCATCAACCTCATAAACGCCGCAGGTGCATTCGTTAACCCGAATGGCATCACTACAAACTCGAAATGCCCATACCGAGTCCTGAAAGCCGTCTTCCGAACATCTGCTTCGTCGATCGGAATCTGGTGGTAACCGGATGCCAAGTCAATCTTAGAAAACCAAGTAGCCCCTCTCAACTGATCTAACAACTCATCAATTCTCGGAAGAGGATACTTGTTCTTCACAGTGACTCGGTTAAGACCTCGATAATCGATGCACAACCGGAAACTACCATCTTTCTTCTTCACAAACAACACCGGTGCTCCCCACGGTGAAGTACTTGGTCGAATAAACCCCTTCTCCAATAAGTCCTCTAACTGCTTCTTCAATTCCGCTAACTCTGCTGGAGCCATTCGATAAGGCGCCTTAGATAACGGCGTCGTTCCGGGTTCTAACTCAATCGTGAAAGGATCCGACCGAGATGGCGGTAATCCTTGCAACGACTGAAAGACATCTTCGAAATCCCGAGCGACCCGAATATCTCTTACAGCAACCCCACCAACAGCTTCCGGCATTACAATCGTGGCCAAGTAAGCCTCGCAACCTCTCTCAATCATCGCTTCAGCTTGAACAAGGGAGATCACGAGACTACCTGAAGTCGGTCTCACTCCTTGATAAACCAACCTTCCACCTTCACGTTCAAATACCACTCGACCCCGGTGACAATCCAAATGGACTCTGTACCGATTCAACCAATCCATACCAAGGATAACATCGTACAGTTCCACCGGACTAATCACTAAGTCAGCTGGCATCAACTCTCCTGCTACCAGAATATCTACCTCCTTTGCCCGGCCATGCGTAGCTAGAAATTCTCCTCCAGCAACCATAACCGGTCCAGTCCGCTCACCAGCGTCACTCCGGATACAACTTCTCTCGGCATGATCCGGAGTAATGAAGCAATTCGATGCTCCCGAATCAAACAACACGTGGGATTCACACCCACCTACAAACAAGGTCCCTACACAATTCCCAAGTGCTAAGCAACCTAACTTTCTATCACAGGCAAACGATCTAACACAAGCACTAAGCATTCTACACTACTGAATTCACAAAGTCTAAATTAGAAAGTTACCTGTGATCGGTCTAGAGCTCGGTTCTCCCGGCGCTGCAATAGCCGGCGGACGCTCCATCGCCGCGATCTGATCCAAAGGCTGCACCGGCCCATACTGAGCTACTGGCTGGACTACTGCCACTGCCAACGGCTGCAACTTCGGACAGTTCGGTCTGATGTGCCCCGACTCCCCACACTGATAGCACGTCCGAACTCCTCGAACCTCACTCCGCTTCGGGCAACTCGCCCTCTGGTGGTCTAGACTCCCACAAATGTAACAGCCTCGGCCACTTTGGCCCGATCCCGAAGCACCTTCCCACTTCCTCTTTTGTCCTTGCGCAGGCTTGCCGCCTTTGCCAGGACCTGCCTGCTGCACCTGCTGCTGCTGAGGCCTCCGAGGCTGAACAGCTGGAACCACGATCGCAGCCTGCTCCCTCAGATCCTCCTCGATCTGTGCAGCCACCTCTACCAACTCCACTCTGCTCGCGAACCTGATGCCTCTGCACCGAGTCCGCAAATCCGGTCGAAGTCCTCGCAAGAACCTCCGAACCTGAGCCTGCTCATCCTCGAAGCTCCTACCAGCATAACCCAGGAGTCTGTTAAACTCCACGTCATACTCCCGCACCGACCTCGTGCCCTGAGTCAAGTCCAAGAACCTCGCCTCTAAACGATCCAACGCCTCCTGAGGAAAGAACTTGGAGTTGAACTCCGTCACAAAATCTGACCACGCCATCGCAGTCCCGGCCCACCTAGCCGCTACACTCCTCCACCAGAGATGTGCATCACCGTCCAAATAATGGACCGCCAAATCAACCTTGTATCCCTCGGGACACCTAATCGAGCGAAAATTCCGCTCCACCCTCATCCGCCACTCATCAGCCTCCTCAGGCTTCACACTGCCCGCAAAAGAACCCGTACCGATCCTCTGCATCTGCTCCATCATACGTATATATGACGGAACCTCCTCAGCAACCGCAGCCCTCGGCTGCACCTCTGCCACTCGTGGCACCTCTGGAGCCTGCACTGGCACCGCACCCGGTAACCGCTCCAACAACTGTGTCAGCAGGTCAGCCAGACGATCATCTCTAGCTTGGGCTACACCCGCGGCCGCAACCGCACCCACAGCTGGACCAGCACCACCAGCACCACCAGCCTCAACAGGACCCAAACCAGCCCCTACAGGACCCACACTGGCCCCCACACTGGCAGTCACACTGGCAGTCTGCCCATCATGAACCGACTGCTGACCTGCCGTAGGCCCATGCGCGGAACTCTGAACCTCACTCACGACTGGCTCCTCAACGAGTCTGCGACCCCGGCCTCGGCCTCCTCGGCCCCCACGACCACGCCCCCTAGCTCCTCTAGCCATCTCACTGCACTCACACGCAGACCAGCTAAGAACTAGAAAGACTCAAAACACAACAATCAACACTTACCGTGGAATCTCTTTAAAGGCTCGAAGGAAGATGATCTAGAACCCCCAAACTCACAGAATTGCAATTTTACCAAATTCAATCCTAGCAGTTCTAGCCCGTCCTAAAACCGTATCGCTCTGATACCAAACTGAAACGACCCGACCCGTTTTTTTTTTTTAAACAATCAATCCTTGGTCTCGGACTAGCATTCCCATAAATGCTATCCTCAACAACCAAGCAAAACATCACAGATTACACTACAGCGGATAACAAACAATTAAACCATAAATCAATTCCATTAAAATAACTAAACCAGTTCAATAACAAATTCCAATCAAAACCAGCAACCTAGCGGAGTTCTAAACGGAAATGGAAAGCAATAAAACCACACAGCAACACTAAACCGAGACCCTAGATCATCTCCCTCTTCGTTGCCATGATTCCACGATCACAATTTGCCTTTACCTGCATCACATGGTTAAAAGAGATGCGTGAGTATTATCATAAATACCCAGTGAGACGGTCCTCCCATCTACGACTGCGCACACAGACACGATGGATCCGCTCAGGCAAACACGCATCAAACAACACACAAAGCAAACACAACAACACGGCTCAACCACAGCCCAACAGGCAGCCTGTCGATCGACACTACCACTAGGTGTCGATCGACAGCCCTGTTCACACCTGTCGATCGACACACCCACGGTGCCTGTCGATCGACAGCTCAACTGGACCCTGTCGATCGACACACCCACGGTGCCTGTCGATCGACAGCTCCACAGGACCCTGTCGATCGACACAACCTCTAGGTGTCGATCGACAGCTCCTCGATCACCTGTCGATCGACACAACCTCTAGGTGTCGATCGACAGCTCTCGTGTGACCCTGTCGATCGACACACCCTAGGGCTGTCGATCGACAGGTCGTCGCAGATTCATGGAAAATCGATCATAATCCTCTCGGATCGATTCCTCCTCTGCGTTAACACGAAACCTGCACGCATAAACACAATCCAAACAATCCACACGCAATCCACAGACAGTTTCAACACAAACAACATCAAATCAACAATTTTTAACCTACCACCAAACAACCCTAACGAATCCACCGGCCCAGAAGCCATGGTCACGCACTCACCTTAGATTTTCGGATAGAATTTGCTGGATTATGAGGCTAGAAACAGATTCAGCTACAATCACCACGAAATTCCTCTTCAAATCGATCAAGAACAAAACCCTAATCCACAAACTATCAGGAACAAGAGAAACTCCTCTCAAACTCTCTGTTTCTGATTTCTGGGACTTTGGTTCGCTCAAATGCGGCCAAAAACCCTTAAATACGAAGCCCTAGGGTTTACCCAAACCGGCCCGGTCCAATTGAACAACTTAAATCGAACCAAAAAACCAGCCAATTCGAGCACCTGTCGATCGACAACCACTAGGTATGTCGATCGACAGCCCTTAAGAGCCCTGTCGATCGACAGACCACAGGTGTGTCGATCGACAGCCCCTCCATTTTACCAAAAAATGGTTTACGGGCGTCACACTTTTAGTGAAATAATATATATTCTTTATCTTTATATCAACAACCTCTTATATTAACACGTTCATCCCTCATTGGTTCAAATATGCTCATGTATTTCTTTAACGAATAGGTGTAAGTGCGTTCATGACAAAAAAAAATCAATAGCCTCTTAGCAATTTTCTGACACTCAAGATTATTTTTCTTTGATTCTTTGATGTCGCTAATATCTTTATTCACTTTTTCTTATATGTATATTCATTTTACATATTTATAATTTTTGAAATTGAATATATAAACTTTTATCGTTATCATAAATTCATAGTAAATACTCAAATATTGATTTTTACTTTTATAATTTAATTAAAAAATTAGTAGCTATAAATAACAATAAATATACATAAACATGAATTAAATGAACTTAAAACTAAATTTTTTTTAAATTTTTTTGCCTATGTGGACACCTTAGATGAAGAGAGGACTCCCTAATTATATATACTAGAGGTTGTCCAGGACTACGTCCGGGTTTGTTGTTTATATATTTGTTTTGATATTTTGGTTTGAATAATATTGTGTCGTGGTAATGTTTGTGATTTTCTGGATCAATTTTTTTTTTACATATTTATTAAATATAAAAATAGATAGATGGTAAGTTGCTAAATATAATCATAACAACAGTAAGACCCAAAATTAATTCAATTTATATACAACATAAGATTTATCTGAAATATACATACTAACATAAGTACCATTGATGCATAAAATTAAGCAATGTAAAATCAATTCTTGTTTGTTTTTCTTTTCTTCCACAGTGGTAGTTTGTTTCAATATTTTAATAAAAAACATTATCTTCTAGCTTTATGGTTGCTTACTTTTATTTTGATAAAAACTATATAAAAATTTGTCTGTAATATGACTGTGAATATTCTACGTGTAAAAGATGAATTTTGTGTGGATCTTTAGCAATATAGATTCATTCAGAATATCAATCATTTTTCAATGAAAAATGAAGTATAGAACATAATTTTCTGTTTCTTCATATTTTGTTGGTCGTTCTTGTGTTTTTTTAAAAAAAAAAATTAATTTGAGAGCAAATCTACGAATGAGAAAAAGGTTTCTTCATAAGGATTTAAAACTTTGTTTTGACCGCATGATCGCAACTAAAAGCGTGTGCATCCAAACAAATGGTGTTTGTTAGATACATTGTGAAGATAGTAAATAAAAGACGTGTTCTAGATGTTTCAGAGAGGTATTCTGATTCTCACGACATTCACTTCTGGAGAGCGTTTTCTTCGCCTACACTCTCGTCGAGACCTTGTTTGGTCGTTCCTACATGCCATCAAGGCATCAACTCCACCTCATTGTAATATCCAACTTCTTATTTTACATCACTATCACTTACTAAATATAGAAAATCAACTATCTAACTATTGTGTACCTTACTTCAAAACAACTTCTTATCTCTTAAAAGTACTTTGAAAGCATGGACTCATGGAGGAATCAATTGGAACATAATGTTTCATAAGCAGTTGTATATACAAAAGAGACGCTTTGAGATCTCACAAGTAACCATAGATCGGAGTAGGAAGAAGGAAAATAAGCAATAAGAAAGATCCCACCTCAATTTTTCACTATGTATAGATGCTCTTGAGGACACATATCAATGGTTTTTGAGGAAGGTACACAAACCTCAAAAGATGATGCAGATGTTGCTTTGTTGACCCATAGCCATGAGAATTAAACTTAAAATGCAAGTTATATCCATTAGTTGCAAATATTATCTCCACTTTTTTTCAGGTTTCTTGAGGTCTTGATGTGTTCCAAATTTATTCTCTGCTCTCGCTTGTTCTTTTCTCTCAATCGCATATTACCTATCATCAACTGTCGGCCGGTATCTCTAACAAATAAAGCCGAGAAGGTCAGTATGTCATCTAGAAATACAGTGAAACACTACTAATCCTCTGATTATAAAGATTAGATAACTAACCATCAAAGTACAAATTAAATAAAAAAAGATTTTGTATCCAACCCTCTGGAAGCAAATTCCTTACCATCAATGCTTTTGGCCAGCAAATCTAGAAGTAAACGTTTATATCCCACTGAGAAATAAACTATTATATCCAACTACCATTCACCTTGAGAAGTTTGAGCTTCCAGATGTTTGACAAACCAGATCAGTACTTCCGCTAAAGCAGATGATCTCACCAAAACCCTTTGCTCCACCTCATCTCATGTCTACATTGTAAATTAGAGAAAGGAAACATATATTATCAAGTGAATCTATAAGAACATATCCGCAATATCAAATCTACATCCCATGAGCACCGTGTGCAACATATTTGAAGATTAGAAAGGATGCTTACACTTGATATATTTCGTGAATACCCATATCACCTATCATCCCCATTGATGTCGTCATTTATGAAAGATAAAGAGAAGGTAAACACTCACTTCAAAACAACATATATTGGATCTCGTTCATGTGTATCACTTAACTCCAGATGCACTCACCTCTTATTCCGACTCTCGCTTACTCGTTCTCTCGAAACACTCGAACCTTGACCTCTTCTTCTGAACTGGTCAGCCTTGATCTCGTTTGTCATACTGCGATGTTTCTCCATAACCACACAAAATACAAAACCAGTAAATTGGTTTATATGAAAAAAACTACATAATTTAAGTAGATGGGCAAGGTGCGAAATTCAAAAACCCATAGGCAGGAGAAAAAAGAGAATAAGGAAGGCGATATCTTACCAGGGGTCCGTCGAATTACCGAAGCTAAGAGAGCGTTGTAGATTGTGGAAGTGGAAATCGTATACAAAGTTGAAGTGGAGTTAAGAAAACTGAATCAATGATTATTATATGTAGTGGGGCGTAAAAATTAGAGATTGGGAAGGGAGATGGGAGGATCTTGAACGAAGAGATCTCCGTGTCCCCGTGGAAGACGTTCGTTTCAAGGCAGGGGAAGAGGCGTTCGTTTGTGTTTATATAAGCAACCGAGTGGAAGGTCATGGAGGAGTTGGTTGTGGCCATTAAAGCGTCGAATTTATGAACTTTCGGAAGAGGAAGAGGAAGAGGAATCGGTTTCTGAATTTTCTAGGTTTGGAAGGTTAGACGTCGCCACAGAGATGAGGAAGACGATACTTGAGAGAGTATATGGGCCTTATTAAGCTGGACCATGATTTTAGTGATTAAATGGTTCAGATTTTGGTAATTAAAAAAGCTTTCGGTGATTTAAATTGCCACGTGGCTTCGTGTAGGGAAAGTTCTTTTGGCTGACGTGGATAGCCTCAGAGTCTTCAAACTGCTGCTATTAGTTAGTAGGATGATTTGCTTTTGTTTGTTGGGAGACGTCCAATTTTATATTCTGTTTTGGTTATCGTGCTTCCAAACTTTTCTTATTACTCTGTTTTAACCTTTTTTTAATAGATTCTTTGACAATAAAAGGAAAAAAACTATATATCAACTAATACGTTTATATAATATATTTTCAAATTAAGAAAAATAACAAAGGTAGATATGGGTTAATTTGGCAAATAACACAAAAAAATATTATAATTTGCCAAGTAACAAAAAAACCTAAATTTAGAGGATGTGATTGTGCCTTTGTGTATTATTGGGCAAGCAAATTATCCCTATTTTTTTTTTGTCAATAACAATGATTAAAAAACCAAAACAAAAAAGAAATGGAAAAATAAGTGGTCCATAAAATTTCTATTTTTTTTTCTTCTAAAACAGTTTTATAGGCATTTTTTACGAATTACCTTTTGTTTTTGTCTTTTTTAAGAATTATAAACTCTTTATATACAATAATTTAAAGATCAGATACATAAAGTTATTCAATCAATTATTAAGGAGAAAGAAAAACACTTAAACAAAAATGTCCAAGAGTAAAATTATAGTTCGCTTCACTGTTTTTTTTGTGATGTTCATGTTCATTTCGACAGGTAATTTACATTATGTTATATTATAAATTTTGTTAAAGTCTCAACTGTTTTACATTTATGTTTAACTTTTACGTTTGGGTGTGTATTTTTCTTGATAAAACTTACGATCTTTAACATCTAAAATGATATATATTTTAATTGTAAATTTTTAATGCAAATAAAACATTTTCGGTGTTTACAAAATACAAGAAATATTGTAAACAAATTATCCCTATTTTTTCAATTCTTTGAAAAAAATGAACAAAACTTTTTGAAAAAATACTTTCAAACATTTTTTAAAAACTGACATGTAGAAATCGAAAGTTTAAAAATAAAGAAAACATTTCGTTTTAACGAATGTGTGTTTAAGAAATGGAAAACAAAAATATGCATTTCGAAACTTATGAATTTATATTTCTTATTCATGATCAATGATTTAAGCAAGAAAAACAAGGGCTTATAAATGTCATCTACCTTCGAGTTCATTATGTCGTCGTTGTAATGGAGTGCCAAGCAAGAAAGCGCCGGCGGATATATGTAGTAAACAAGACGGCCCGGTAAAGTGCAACGATCATTGCATAGACTCCGGTTATTCATTCGGAAAATGTAGAGGCGTTAAATTTTGCAACTGCCACACTATTAAATGCCCGGGACAGTAGTGATGAGATTAATTAAAATTTTCATTTACTTTAATTACTATTTTTATATTTCTTGAATTTCAATAATAACGAGTATAACACTCTACTAAGTATTTGAAAATGTATGATCCCTTATACCAACACAAGTACGGGTGATCATAATAATATTTTAACTCGTGTATCTCTTGTGGGCTTTTCTAATGATACGTTTCGTAGATTTCAGGTCATTTACCAAAGTTTCCACATACTTTTTCTATCCACATTTCACTTTTATATATTAAAGCTATTACTAATAAACATCAATAAATATCAGAAATATGTTTGCGCATGAGATAGATCAATGCCAATTCGGTACTTGTCAATTCTTAAATTTCCCAAATTGTTTCAGAAACTCATGCTATTAAACAAGGAAATATCAAAATTAGCAGCAAAATTAATGCTGATTACGCAAAAACCCTCTTGATCGAATCCCTAACCCTCGAGCTAAACTTTTAATAAAATTAAAAATACTAAAAAAATACTTTAACTCCAAAAATCTTTTATTCGGCTGACACATGACAAAAGAAAAATCTACTTTTTGAATTTTTTTTGACATCTGTGTCCATATAAAATTCGAATAATTTGCAATGAAACGTGAAATGTTTACAAAACTTTAAATCCAAGCTTGGATTATTAACAACTTTACACACCAAGCGATCAGTTATTCATACTAAAATTACCGTTCTTTTCCCTTTTTGTTATAGGGGTTCCCTTGTTATATTTTAAGTTTGAATAATTCTTGGGTTTACCCCTTAGGAATGAACCAACCTCGATAATCCCCTCTTAAATTGGTCAATCACAATTTAATATGTAATTAAAATAAAGCAAATTAACTCATTAATATAATTAATTAAAACAATTAAATTAAATCATTAAATCCTAAATTCTAAATCACCAAATACTACGCCCTAAATCCAAATATATAATAAACTCTAAACTCTAAACCCCAAATATTAAATCTTAAACCCCAAATACTAAATCCTAAATTCCAAATACTAAACCCTAAACAACAAATACTAAGCCTTAAACCCTAAAGCATAAACCCTAGCCTTCAAATATTAAACCCTAAACCCCAAATACTGAACCTTAAATGATTTAAGTTAAATCATAGCACAAATATTAAATCGTAAACCCTAAATCCTATTTAGTTTTTAGGGTTTAGGATTTGGGGTCTAGGGTTTAGTATTTGTAATTTAGGATTTAGGGTTTAGTTTGTTGGGTTTATAATTTATTATTTGGATTTAGGGTTTTGTTTTTAAAAATTTAAGATTTATATTTTTAGGATTTAGTGATTTAATTTAATTATTCTAATTAGTTAATATTAGATTTTTTAGTTTTTTTCTTTAATTATATATTTAATTAAGATTAACTAATGAAAAGGAGGTGAATTAGGTTGGTTCACTCCTAGGAGTGAATCCAAGAATTGTTCGTGAATGAGGTTGGTTCATCTTTAGGGGTGAATCGAAGAATTGGTTTTTTTTGTAATAGTTAGATGTATGAGCAATCATTTATTACGATTACCAATAATCACCTACCGACATTTGTACCAACATGTGAAACTTGATGTAGTCGATCGATTATATAAAAAAAAGCTTATAAGGCATTTTTTTGTTTGTTTGTCGTCACTTATAAAGCATTTTTTAGTTGACCAAATTATGGGAAACAAAATCGCAAAGAAAAGTTTTCATCTCAATCCCATACCTCGGGTAGGTCAACACTCTTCACCTAATTCTCCATTCAATACCACCACAAATCGCCACGTGTCTAGCATTTCTTATACTTCAATACGTATTTGGTACTATCACATTGTGAATTCTAGATTATAGGTCATCCCAATTTCCCCCCCTCCTTCATAACTAAATTGAACTACAAAACGACTAAATCCAAAACGCATTTCCATCCAAACGCTAAAAAATATTACTGTCAACAACACAAACCTAGTACAAATTTCAAATGATGCAACTCGCAGTACAATTCATGAACATTTTATATATATTAGGTGATTACCTTCGCTATGCAGGGTTAGAATTTAAAAAATAGTTAATGTAACGTGGTTGTAAACATTGTTCATTATATTTCGTTGTTGTGGTGTTTGGCTTTTTAGATCAAGTTATTATAGTTTCTTACGCAATATAGTTTTAAATTACATATAAAAGTTGACTCCCACATGATTAGTATTTGGTTCTCGAGATTTGTTAGTCCATGTTTTGGAGACCATTCGCCATACTAAGATAGTAGTAAAAACATAATTGAAATATTTTGTTTTAACCAAAAGAACCATCCATAAAATCATGTAAGGAAACAAATGCATACGAGAGCAATGCATTAGTTTAAAAATCATGGGTCCAAGAGTAAAGAGAAAAGACTGGTAAAAAAATACAAAGTCCCATATTTACTTTACAATTGTCTCATCTACGAGAGCAGTAACAATTCCTGCTTGAGCCTTCTCGTTTTGGAGTACGACATTTTAAAAACATTATATGAGAACGAAGAAAAACCTACGATAAAAGTTGGTCTTTCTCTCAACAACTTTAGCTTGGAAATTGTATGAAAAGCTTGTTTGTGCTCCTTCCTTTTTTTGTCTTGAGTTTTCTTTGCGAAGTAAACAAAATTTACTCGGTAAAGAAAATTTAATCTTTTGGACAAAACCATTGTTGCTTAAAACACAAAGTTCATCATAAAACAGGACGAGACTATGAGAAAACATAAGAATACTGTGAAAATTATAAGCGTACATGAGAAGGCATTGGTTTCTTAATCTGAACACGCTTTGGCTTCTCAATTAACAGCTTTTCAATTATACCCTTTTTTCCGCCACAGCTCAACTCTTGAGAAAAAATCATCATGAAGAGAAGTAAATGATGCACCCATGCAGTTATGAGAGTTTTAAATCTTGTTGACAGATAAAATCATATGTAGAACCAAAGGTCAAAGTTCATTGTTAAGCACATAAATTTATCTTTTGTTTAACAAGCAGAAATGAATCAGGTTCCGAAGTGTTTAACATTGTCCAGAAGTATGGAATGTGCAGTAATTTGTTTCCTAGTCCATTCCAGATAGTGACAAGCTAATCATAATCCGCTCACCATCAGTTGAAATACCATTGTTCACTATCTGAAATCCTAAAAAGACAAATCAATCAACTAAAACCTAAATAATAAACGACATTGCTAGAATCTTGAGTTCTTGACCAAAAAGCGGAAGATGAAACTGAACTTCATATATCTTAGGAAAACATCTAATTAGCCATTTCCATAAGTCTAATTTCCAGCGTTCATTATATCTGAAAATCTACCGAAGCACAATTAATACAGGAACACTAACAAATTAACACACAATTTCAGCATAAATATGAGTGATGTCTTTCGGAAACCAAGGTTTCGTGAAGAGATTAATCAACTTAGGAAGATTAAACCACAAAGAACACCCAATTAGCCATTTGGTTCTGCAGGTCTTATGCAAGCTAGCTAGTTCCTCGTTTAGGCATGTCGGTGTGATCTTTCTGCGTTTCCTTTGTCCTGTTTTGTATACTTGCACTGTTTTGAAAGAAGAATACACTTACTTCATCTTTGTTCGCACGTAAGAAAAAAAAGGAAGAACATACCTTAGAAAAAAGTCGTTTTGCGTAGGAGAAGCTCGACAATTAAGTAAAAACTAAGAACATACCATTACAAAAAGTCGTATTTTGTAGGAGAAGCTCGTCCATTAAGTAAGAACATGCCTGATCAGTGCATTATTCGCTATTTCTTAGCATGCATTTTAATAATATTTTGAGACATTTAGCTTAGGTTTTTACATGTTTTAATGCATAATTCGTGCTTTTTAGATTTTATCGAGTTTAAAGTCCAAGTTCTTGTTTTCTTGCATTTGCATGCATATTTTGTCTATTTTAGATGTAAATGGAGTCTTAGAACAATTGTAAAACAAATGGAGAGAAGAATCATGATGGAATAATGAAGAACAAGCAGTTGAAGATCGAAAAGGTCAATGGATCGGCTGGCAATCCGGTTACCTAGCCGATCCATAGGGTGCTTCGAAGTGCCAAAAGTCACAGCCCAAAAATCAACCTCTTGAAGATAATGTCAGATGGAAGCCTTATACTGCTCCAATTGATCTGAAATTTTAGATTCAGATAGGCAATTGCGTTCGCTTTCCAATGGCTGTGGTTTCAACTCAATCAGAGCTATATTGAAGGAGTTATGATTGATTTACTAGGCGCATATCAAATTTGACGGAAATGAAGAAAAAGTAGACCAAATAATTAAGGTTGACCCGAGTTCCCTTGCTTCCTCTAGTATAAATACTTGTAAAAACATATTTTTCTCTAAGTTTCCTTTCCTCTAGAGATGGTTTAGATGCAAACTCTTTTCTTGATGATTTGGATATGATCTTCATGTTCATTTCATCCTAGTGAGGGATTCTTCAACCTTATCTTTATCTTTTTGTTTATGCATTTAGTTTTATCTAGAAATTGTTCTTTCTCTTATCTTGATTTACTTTTCTTTCTTGTTTAAACCTTGAATCTTTATATGTTTATTCAAGTTTCTTAATCATTTCATATCTATAATCATGCTTATCTCTTTGTTTGTTATAGTTTTCATGTTTATCATTCATATGTGTTAGTAATTCTTCTATTCTTCTTATGAATTATGCTTATGGATTATGATTAAGGAACATTGATAGTTGATTAATGATGTTGGGTTTATAATCTTGTGATTTCCATTGATTAAAGTGTGTTCAATGTTAGATTTAGGAGTAGCTAATTTAAATTTAGATCATGGTTTTTTCACGCCCGAAAGGTGTTTCTGAAAATGTCTAGGAGAACTTTAATCATACATTTCTCATCTTAGCCAATGGAAGTTGATGTCTAAGGGGATTTGTAAGTTAATATGAACATTTTCATTAATGATTCTTGATTAGTGATTAACAAAATGAAAATTTGTGTTAGTTGTTAATTAAGAAATGAATTAGCACTATGGTAGTGGGTTACTCTAGATTAAACGGATTCATGCTTTGGAATCATTACAAAAAAGTATGCATTGATAACACATTATGATAGCACGGTTTTTACAAATGCTATAAAAAATGGTACTCAAGATTTGGTGACTATATCATAGCATTAAAAAACCACTAAGCCATATTATAGCAAAGCGGGAAGCCATATTATAGCAAAGCGGGAAGCTGAAATCTCTTTAGACCGCCTCTATTTAGCAAATATTCCACATTTACCGCTCAACACTTACCCCAAAATAAAAATAAATTAATTTTTTGGTTTTTGGTATTTGGTATTTGGTTTTTGGTATCTCTCGTGTTCTCTCTCTTCTCTATTCTCTCTTCCTCCTCTTCTCTTTTCGACTTAGTATCTAGGTTACACGGAAATTCCACCCGATGAACGTTTCCCGTTTCGGAATTGGAAACGCGATGGAAACGCGGTGGAAACGCGTTTCCTAAAAATATTGATTTGGAAACGCATTGGAAAAGCGAGTTTCCACTTTGGAAACGCGAGTCTTTATTTTGGAAACGCGATTTTTAATTTTTTGAAAATAAATTAAATATTTAAAAAATATATGGATCTATTTATTATTTAATAAGTTTAAAAACATATTATGAAACACTCATATTATTTTTCGTCTATAATACTCCCTCCGTTTTTTATTGTTTGATGTTTTAGAAAAAAAATTGTTTTTAAAAGATTGATTTTCTCTAGTTTCTATGAAATAATAATGGTGAATTGTAAACTTCAAAGCATATTAATTGGTTTTATTGAATTACTATTGGTTTGGAATTATAAAAAGTTGTTTAGTGCAAAAACCAAAACAATTATAACAAAATATTAATATGTGTTCTTAATATATGTGAAAACTCTAAAACATCAAACAATAAAAAACGGAGGGAGTAGTTCATTATGATAACCTAAAATGAAGATGATAGTCTAAATATTTGAATTTGAATGTTATTTGTTTAATTTTTAGTTAAGCTATTTAATATTTATGTATTGAATTTTTGTTAATTCAAATACTTTTTAATATGGTTTTGATTTTTAATAATTTTTGTACCATGGTAATATTATACATATATATATATATATATATTTGTATATATATAGACGTTTCCAAAACGTACCCGTTTCCTTTTTTTCTGAAAAACTCGTTTCCGCGTTTCTTAACGTTTCGCTTCCGCGTACCCGTTTCCGATTCCGTGCAACATAGCTTAGTATCCCTCTCCTTCTGGGTAATGTCTCTTCCAAAATGGTTTTGGGTTTATGAACCCTAGATTTGAAAAAAAAATCAAAAACTTTAACCAAAGGATTGATTTTGATTCTTACCCTCTGTTTCTTATGTGTTCAATTCTTCAATTTGATTTGCGTTTTTTCGAATGGGGATCTCATATTCTGAAATTGTGTTTTCATAGATTTAGCTTGATGGGATATACGATTTAGATGATTTTGGGTCTACGATTTGTGTATGTGTTAGAGAATGATTAACCAGCTGACCTTAGTAAGCATATCCTTGTTCCCACCAATGATTCTTCGTCTCTCTATCCTTTTGGATAAATTTGTATCCCATATGTTGTAGTTATGTGACCTCTGAGTTTAGGTAGTTGAATTGGGACTTGGGAGCGATTTTCGACTTAACCTTGAGATTATTGTGAGGATTATAGTTTATTGTAGATTGATGATTAATTAACCTCATGAGAGTTGTAGTTTATGGTAGAAATTGTTCTTGTCAATGGTTTAACCAGGGAAGATTCTGATTATCCTTATACACATGTTTTGCAGGCTCTTGATAAGATTTGATTCCAGAGCTTGACCGACAAGAGCAAGCTTGATGGACAGCCCAAACTCTTCATCAGGTTGGTCCCAGACAAGACCAACAAGACACTCTCTATTATTCACAATGGGATCAGCATGACCAAAGCATATTTGGGAATCATTGCGAGGTCTGGAACCAACACTCCAAGCTGGAGCTGATGTGAGCATGATTGGTCAATTTGGACTATGTTTATCAGGTTGCAGAGAAGCTCATTGTCACCACAAAGCACAACGATTATGAACAATAAGCATGAAAGTCTCAAGCTGATTGTAAATATATAGGAGAAGATCAAGCAAGTATCTCACGAGTGGCAATTCATCAATGGGTAGTGCTTCTTAGTGTTAAAGGAATGATTGGAAATTTGGCCATGACTAATGATTTGCTATGTTTTTTTCTTGTTATATTTTATTCCTTCTTGTTAATGTTTCCAAGTATTGTATAATGTAATGATTTTGAATTGATTATATATTACAAAATATCCTTATGTTAATGAAATGGGCTTTTGAATTTCTTTAGCAACGGATTTAGAGTTTAGGGTATCATAAATTTATGGTAAATGAGTGTAGGGTTTAGTTTAGGGTATAGGGATTCAGGTTCAATTAAGTAATTAACAATAAAGATGTATAGTAAATTATTGTTACATAAATACATATTTTGTAGTTTTAAATTGTTATGGATTAACGACAATTTTTTTTTTTATGGACTTATGTAGTGTTTAGTTTAGGGTATAGGGATTCACACTTGTATGATAATTTTCATAATTTGCCAATTAAGAAAAGAAAATACAAAAAGAAAAATTGTTCATCATACTAAGAATAACTTTTGATATAGGGTTTTAGATTCTTATTGATAAACAAAGTGTGATTTAGTGTTTAGGGATTCACATAGAAAAATATATATTATAATTATCATTTAACAAACGGAAATTATAATAAACTCTTGTTTCATATTAGAAACATAAAATGTTACAAAAATACAAACTAAGGATGAGATGTTAGTGAGTACTCCATAGTCCATAAAGGGTTAAAGAATCATGATACATATAAATGATAGAGACATGAATTTTTTTAATCCGGATTTAAAGTGATTTTTTGATACCAAGAAGTAGAAATTAGTGAGGTTTTGATTTAGGGTTTAGGGTATCACAATATATGAGACTTTTAGTTGTTAGAGATTGATATGATTTTGTAAAAAAATGTCTTGAAAATGATTAAAGAAATCAAGTTGTGTTATAAACCCATTTAGTGGATGTCCATTAGAGGCCCATGTTCTAGAATATCCCTAAACCCTAATTCATCTCCAAGTATTGTATCCCTATATATACTTTATACTTCTCATGGAATAATATACAACACAACACAATTCCTATTCTTTTTTTTTCTCTTATTCACAACACGTTATCAGCACGATAACCTAACCACTGAGTAAAACCCTAGTCATTAAAGTAAAACCCTAGCCACTTGAGTAAAACCCTAACTTTTCTAACATCTCGTACTTTGCTTCGGTTCCACTTTATTTTTCATTAAGGTAAGAATCTCTCTCACTTTAGCATACGGCACATCTAATTTTATTTGATAAAGCATAAGGTTAACTTCATACTTCATATATAGTATCACGTTAGTTTTATAATTGTTTTGATAAAAAAAAAAAAATATTTTATAAATTATTTTTATGTTTGATTTTGTGATTCGATAACATACACATGTTAATTCATGAATACTATGTTTATCAACGAGTAATTCTCACAAATCATACTTATATATATATATATATATATATTAGTTTTTTTTTTTTTTAAAACAATTTTATGTTTTTATTTTTGAGTTTGATTTTGTGATTCGATAACATAAACATGTTAATTCAGGAATACTATGTTTATCAACGAGTAATTCTCACAAATCATACTTATATATATTAATTTTTTTTTAAAAAAAAAACAATTTTATGTTTTTATATTTAAGTTTGATTTTGTGATTCGATAACATACACATGTTAATTCATGAATATTATGTTTATCATCGAGTAATTCTCACAAATCATACTTATATATATATTAATTATTTTAATCATACTCGTATAAAGCAACTCTAATTAACACACGGACTTTAATACGTTTTTGGTTATTAAAATCACATATTTTATTAAAATTAATCGATCATGATTAACGCTTCTCTTCTATTAAACAAAAAATATTTTATAATTATAAATTGAATTTCTATTATGATCGAGCTAAGTAAGTTTCATATATTTTCCATCGAGTTAAGTATTACTTCATATTATAAGTAACACATGTTTGATCGCAAGTTCATGCTTCTTATTGCTTTCATATTGCAACACATGTTTTTACACATGCTTTAAATTGAGATTGCATTGTCTTGATCAACAAATTTTTAATTGTTTGATATTTGTTGGTCTGATGAGTCTATGAAATTATATCTAGACATATGGAGACATACATGATCTAAGATATCATAACGTGATTATGATCTTACTGGACAGTAAAATCTCCTCTCAGTAGAGGTAGTAAAGTGTGCATGACTTTATGTCATCTTGTTATTTTACAATAAAATTCATGAATCGCATCCGATTGATTTTGGTCCATTCCCTGAAGTGAATGTGACACGTTATATATATAAAAGAGCACACTAAATCAAGGAAGTGGCTACAGAAACTATCTTAAATGGTCATGATCAAAGTCTAACATGTTTCTTTCAAGAACTTAAATTTTCACTAGAAGTGAGAAAATAAAGATAGTAAGAAATAAGAGATTTATGTCATTTGATGATGAAAGAATCTAGTATGATTACAATGTAGTTTGAAATCATTGATGCATTATACTCTCCCAAATCATACAAATAATTGGATGATAAAATACATGACCCAAATTGGGATATTTTGTTAATTATATAGTGAGATACAATACGAGATAGATGAACCTGAAGTTTCATATCATCTCGGGGGGGAGAATTAGAGAATCTCACATAGACTACAAATGAACATAATAAGTGACATATTTAGAAGATTATGTTCACTAAGTTCTTCGAACAATTCTTAAAGAAAAAGTGTGATCACCAGAATGTGATATTACATAAAACTAGCTATGTGATTGGCTAAATCTAGCTATATCCAAGATTACAAGACTAAAAGTCTGTGAGTGAATATAGTTAAGGTATGTTTAGAATTACTTGCAAATTGATATTATATTGAGATAATATCTCTAATGCGGAGTTGGTAAAGCATACATAATAAAATTTCCATGCAAGTAATGTTGTCCTATAGACACATAGTCATGAACAAGAATTTAAGAAATATTATAGATTCTTCTTGAGGATGAGAAAATATATATGAGTTATTGATAAGAAATCATACTCATATTTGACTAGTTTTGATATATTCCCTGAAGTGAATATAATATCTTACATATATAAAAGAAAAAGATTATACAAATTAAATCCTTGAGAAAGTAGCTACCAAATTGACCGCATCATCACCACTTTCTTACGATACTCATCATTGGCTTTAGATTTTCTGGGTACACTCCATTTCTAAATTCTTGATTCTCATACCATATATTTATATATGTTTTAGTTAAATACTTAAATTTATCTATAAGATTTACTTTACTTTATTATAGATTTACTGTAAGATTTACTTTACTATAATATCTCGTTTATTGCTACATGCTTCATGGTCCAAATCCATGCTTGGTTATCATGGACTAGAGAAGTTCATTTGATTATGATATCCCCTCGAGGGAGAAAGTGATTAGCAATAAAAAAGTAAACCAGAAGTTTACTAAGAATGAAAGTAAACCAAAAGTTTACCAAAAATTTATATGATTGGCTTAACCGGATTGGTCATCCTGGTTTGATAATGATGCGGAAAAAAAAATTGAGAATTATGTGGACATTAAGTGAAGAACCAGAAGATTCTTCCTAATGATTTATCATAGGTTATTCGCTTAGAAAGCAATATGATAATATGGCTTTCACCAGTCAAAGATGATTTGGACTCTATCAATTTTCTGAAATATATACAAGGAGATGATTATGGGCTGATCACCCGCTTCGTGACATTTATGCATCGATTCAATGGACGCATTGACTCGATTGTTGCATCCTAGAAGGTCACATTTATCCTGTTATAAACTAGCAACCGGGAGTTTGCGAGGTTACTTGTTTATAAGTTCCAAAATTTATGTTTGAAGCCTAATTATTATATATGTCCATTGTGATATGTGTTGGACATCCGGAAGCTCATGTTCATATACAAAATTTTAGTAGCATTGATTCGCATCAAGCCAATGAATAACTAATTGTTCTCCCCATCATTATTGGTTTAGGGTTGGAAACCAAATAGTTTCCATCTAAACGATCTTTGAATGAAAGATCTATGAATGTGAAAAGTGCTCCACCACAGCGCTTGATGATGGAACCTCAAAAGAGGATAAGTATATGTTGGATATAAAAGGTAATTAAGTATACAAAGTCATCCCTGAAGGATTTATATAAGGCTCAACTTTGTGGACTCTCATGTTAATGAGTCAGTTTTTCCAACATTAGGGGGAGAAAGTAAACAGCTGGAGAAAGAGATAAGTATTTATGAATTATCAATGATCCTCGGACTAGAGTATGTACATTAGTAGTCCAACAAGATAATTCATAAGCATTACTTAGCGTAATAATTGCCAGACGCATTTGCTAACCCAAATAGAGTGATAAAGTCACATATACCAGCTGTATATGCTCCAAATTATAAATGATGTCCAAGAAAGGCGATATCAAACTGCTAAAGAGTCTAAAGATCGCCTGAAGCGTGATAGACCGATTTGGTTCCAAATATAATTATCCTCGAAAAAGAAAAGGAGCAAGAGATGACCAAATCGAGGAAAGAAAGATAATCTCCAGAAGAGATTAGATGATCTTTAGAAGAGACATAAGCATGACAAATGAAAAATTCAAATACTTGAAAATGAAGAGTTATAGCTAGCTATGTCATGTATGGAATAAGTTGGAACCATAAAGCAAATCGACGTCGTAATATTTTTGCATGCAATGAGCAGTTGATATTATTGATAAAAAGAGAGGATCATGAAAGAAAGTCTATTTAAAAGTGTACACAAAGTAATGATTGGCCAAGATGGAAATGAAGAAATAGACTTATAATTATAATCTCTTGTAGAGAATTTTGGACCAGTAGTCCATACACCTGAAGTGTAAAACCAGTGGAAGATAAACAAGTCTTTATGTGAAAAAATAATGAAAATTTCACAAGATCTTGAACTTATTATGAAGAGATTTACTCTCTTGTGGTGGATGCAACTAGTTTCAAGTTCTTTATCAATATGGCAAGAAAAAGAATGACTTGATTTATGTTTAAAGGATATAGTCCATATCTTATTTATACAACCCATTGGATAATGAAATTTATATGAAATCCATGAAGGATATATCCCTGTAGGATTAAGTATGTTCCAGGGAAATTTTAGTCGATCGAATGAAAGATGTAACATGGGGTATAATCATGTACATGTTTACCCATGTAGACTTATCAAAAGTTTTTGATAAAGTGATTCTTAATTGAAAATCATCGAAACTCCGGCAGAGTTATCCAAATTAATTTAGCAAAAAGATGTTATGTTCAAAGTTCCTTGAAGGATATTACAGAAAAATGCTCATATATATTTGGTCTTGAAGTACCATACATAAAATGAGATTAGAGCAATTCTGTGATTTATTTCATGATTGAAATATGTGTTTGACAAAAGGGAAAGTCAAATATCATATCTTTTAGAAGAGCATGAATGAGATTTTGGCTTGTACATATATGAGATTTTGGCTTAAAGTCCAAATATACCAAAATATGTCTTCTATAAAGAAAAGATGTTATGAACCAGAAGTCCAATGATATGAGATATCATATGAGTTTGTTCATTAGGGCTATTCTTATAATAATTCGGAAAAGATAGCATATATGATCGGAATTCATCTCTTGAAGAAGATGTTTCCGAGGGGGAGAAATATAATGATGTGCGTGGATGTACTCTTTTTCCCTTATCATAGTTTTTATCCCATAGGGTTTTTCTATGAAAGGTTTTTAACGAGACATCAAAGAACACGCAAATGATAGACACTTATAGAGGAATGTTATCATTATAATGATATATGAAAGTCTATCAATCTCCCATAAGTATGTCATCCATGAATGATATCTAGAGAATCAAAGAGAATGATCCAGATGAATCATCTAGAAGACCGATGAGTTGCAGAAGAATGGCGGTGTACATGTTCTAAAGGTTGTTCAAGCGAAACTTAGGCAGATTTATTTTCAAGACACTTCCAACTACTACTTTTAATAAACAAGTTTGCAGCATCAAGAAGATCTCAAGTTATGCACTCATCAGGGGGAGTAAAAGCGCGTTGCACTCTTTTTCCTTAACCATGGTTTTGTCCCAACTGGGTTTTCCTGGTAAGGTTTTAATGAGGCAACATCTTAAGCGTATTAGGATTATTTTTACTCTAATGGCATCCAAGGGGGAGTGTTATAAACCCATTTAGTGGATGTCCATTAGAGACCCATGTTCTAGAATATCCCTAAACCCTAATTCATCTCCAAGTATTGTATCCCTATATATACTTTATACTTCTCATGGAATAATATACAACACAACACAATTCCTATTCTCTTATTCACAACAAGTTGACAATTATTTGATTCAAGTTTCAACCCTTGAAATTACTTGTTCACCAATGACCACCATCGATCCATGTATTTTTTAACTGCCACATTCTTCTTTACAAATATTAATCTGCCACGTCACCGATCCATGGCATGTGTTGCCGTGATATTATAAACCATCAGATCAGATAATCACAATGAATATGATGTACTTTAACCTCATTTAACCTTCCACTACTAAAAATTAATCTAACTAACCCCTTTAATTCTAACTAACCCCCAAAAACTATTCTTTCATCTTTACCCCTTAATATAATAATCAAAATCTAATTAAATATCTTATTAATAACCCTAACAACCAAATCTATCTAACCTATCTAATGCTAACACGTGCCTTCCTCTTCTCCCTTTCTTTCTCTCTCGGCTGCAGTTAAGAACAAAACAGAGCAATAACAAAACATTGATTCTTCATCTCTTCCTCTAATTAAATTCGAATTCAATTACCCAACCACCTAAAATTAACCCTAACCTATCTACACACTCTCTCTCTCTCTCTCTCTCTGTTACGGTTAAGGAAACAGAGGAAGCTCCAAAATCGATTATTCAGCTCTTCCTCTCTTCCTCGTACGTCTGTGTTTGTCGTTTCATCTCGTCTTCATTCTCTTCCTTTCTTTTCTCTTAATTAGTGGTAAAGATCAACAACGAAAAACAGAGAAAGCTTCGGATCCGGAAGCTTCCTCTTCTAAATCGTTTGATTCCTCCTCCTCACATCGTCGCCGGTCTTCTTTCTTCTTCTTCCTCTATCTATCTCGCTCGTCGTCGTCATTGTTCTTTGGTTCTCCATCTTCGTTAACAAAAAAAAGGCAATGCATAGGGTATTATGATGAGGAGTAAAAGCACACTCTGTTCTTCGTTAAACAGTTAAATCTGCATAACAAAGGTATGATATTTACGTATTTTTCAATTTTAGAGTTTAAGGTTACTGATGATTTAGAGTTTTAGACAGTTAGATCCGTTACATTAGTGTTTTAGAGTTTTAGTGTAACTGATACTACTGATGCCACTGATATGACTGGTACGACTGATATGACTGGTACGACTGAAATGACTGGTACGACTAATATTACTGAAACAGAACTATATTAACGATATATGTCTTTTTCTTATTCTTTTGTAGAAAAAATGAACTGCACAATCATATGTTTTGATTATGGAGGATATTATTCAAAGGAAGGTGATTTCACTAGATGGATCTTAGGACAAGATCAAACTATCATTTTACCGATACGGACCACACTGGAGGAGGTGACTTATTCGGTGTTGGTAGAACGAATTGGTCAAAAGATCATGATAGATCCAACTCGTTTGAGACTCAGTTTCTTCCCGATGATTTTAAAGGTTACGAAACCATCATCTATCTCCAACGATGATGATGTTTATAGTTATTTAATGCAAGTGAATGGAGATGGTCAAAGAAATCTTTTGCATGTGGAGGTCGTCGGAGATGTGGATCAAACTCAGAGCGATGTGCAAGTGACAATGGAAGAGGTTCGAGAAAGTGATGTTGCTGAAGAGAATGGTTTGATGACTCTTTACACAAACCATCAATCGCTTGGAGTAACTGGTATGACTATTTGATTTATTATGTGTGTTCTCTTTGTTAGATATAACTGGTTTAACTGAATATGACTGTGTCTTGATCACAGAGTACATAGAGTATCATAACGATGATAATTTCGGTCCTCATGAAGACTATGAGCAAGAAGATGTTGTGGAAGAAGCTGGGGCTGTAGGTATTCCATGGGAAGATGGTATAGATATCGCTAAGGGTAAAGAATTTCGAAGTAGACAAGAAGTGAAAGATTTGGTTCAAATAGCTTCACATCAAAATTGTTTTGAGTATGAAGTAAACAAGTCAGCCCCAGACAGATATGTGCTCAGATGTAGGAATCGGAAAAAAGGTTGCAAATGGTATCTTCGAGCTAGACCGGACCGAGATTCAGAGAGTTGGGTGGTTACAACTCACGAGAAGATGCATACGTGTTCTAAAGCTGATGCAAGTACAATGATAAAAAGAAGGCAAGGGACAGCGTCAATAGTTTCTTCTATTTTGCAGCAAGAGTATCCTGGTACTTTCGAGACTCCAAAACCGAACAGTTGATAAAGATGACTAAAATGAAAGCTAGTGTTGATGTATCTTACACCACTGCTTGGAGAGGAAAAGAACTAGTTGCTAATGCTGTGCGTGGTAGTCCAGAGGAGAGTTATCTGAATTTAAAGTCTTATATGTATATGCTAAACAAGATGAATGATGGAACAATATCATCGGTGGAATGAGAGCCTGACATGAGGTTTAAGTATTTGTTCTTTACGTTAGGAGCTTGTATTGAAGGGTTTAGGGCCATGAGAAAAGTCATCATCGTGGATGCTACCCACCTTAAGCATTCATATGGTGGTATTTTAATTGTTGCGATGGCTCAAGATCCTAATTATCACCATTATCCAATTGCTTTTGGTGTAGCTGATGGTGAGAAAGAAGATAGTTGGATGTGGTTTATGAACAAATTGAAAGAAGCAATAACTCCTACCATGGTTGAAGATAATGATCCGGAGTTTCGTAAATTGGTTTTTATATCTGATAGAAATCAATCCCTCTTGAAGTCAGTTGTTGTGGTGTTCCCATTATCTAAACATGGGTATTGTATATACCATTTGTCTCCGAATGTGAAAGGAAGTGTTTCTTGTGCCAAGAAAAAAACGGTGGCGAAGCAGTTCATGAAATGCGCTAATGCTTTCAGGGTAAGGTATCCAACTGCAGCCGTGTATCTTGATAAAAATGCCCCTAATGTGGAAAATTGGGTAAGATGTCATTTTCCAGGAGATAGGTACAACATAGTAACGACCAATAGTGTGGAATCGGTCAATGGCGTTTTTAGAGAAGCTAGGAAGTACACGTTGTTACCAATGATTGATATGATCCTTGAAAAAATAGCGGAATGGTTCAACACCAATCGAAAGGCATCTGCAGGAATACATGAGTCACAGAAGTTGGTTCCTCGCGTCAACAACGTGATAGAGAGTAATGTACCCATTGGAAAGAAGTTATTATCACAAGAGCTAAACAGCTCGACCCATGAGTACGCTGTGATTGGCCTTGATGGGAAGACTTATATAGTTAATTTGAGCGAGAGAACTTGTACCTGCAAGTGTTTGATATAGACAGGTACCCATGTGTGCATGCACTACAAGCTATCATTCGATTAAGCGGAGAGACGGAGGTCCGTCATTATGAGTTTGCCTCACACTTTTATTTGGTCGACATGTGGGTCATGGGATATACTAGAATGATATATCTTGTACCCCATTCTACAACTTGGCTGATACCTCAGGTAGAACTCAAGAAGATTCGGTATGGCTTGCCTCCGTTCCATGTGGTTAAGAAAGGAAGAACTCAAGAAATACGATGTCCTTCAAGTGGAGAACATGGACAAAGAGGAAGAGGAAGAGGAAGATGAAGAGGAAGAGGAAGAAGAAGAGGAAGAGGAAGAGGTGAAGAGGAAAATGAAGATGGAGTGCAGGAGCCCATCATGCAAGACCCCAACGTTGGTTTGTAATTCTCTCTAGCCGATATAACTGATACTACTGGATATGACTATGCTTTATTATTTTCGTAATCTCTCTGGCCGATATAACTGATACTACTGGATATGACTATGCTTCATTATTTTCGTAATCTCTCTGGCCGATATAACTGATACTACTGGATATGACTATGCTTTATTATTCTGTGTTCGTTTTCTTTTACGTTTTCTTTCCATGGTATATTCACTTTTGTACCTATTACTTATTGCTACATCTTTATTTCCTTCAAATTTAGGTAGTACTTAAAAACATTGAAATTAGAGAGAAATATGCTTTTTTCTAAAACTATACCTTATAAACATGGTTAATGTATGAGTACAAGCCTTATTTTCTTATCAAATAAGCAAAATTGGTGTTATCGTGTATTTTAATACACCAAACCATAGTAAATACGTTTAAATGGTTCCATTGGATGAATACTAGTAGAAAAGTAGTATTTGTGCCGAGATTTGAATGAAAATACTTGAAAACTAGCCAAAAGTCCCCAAAAGTGACTGTGTGTAAAACGGTACCACTATGTAACTGGATACGACTAAATGAAGTATTTTAATATTTTTTAATACATGACGGCGCATGTGTTAAATATGTTAATTTTTTATTCTTATTTTTTTAGACATGGGTTTTCTGTTTTTTTAGGACATGTGTATGTTAGAAACTACTAATACCATAAACATTAGTAGTACTATAAATAAAACGCAGTAGTACAAGTAGTACTAAAATCCGATTACCAACCTACAATATCCGAACATCACAAGTGCCTAAAACAAACATCCATTCAAGTTTCATAACCTAAAAAACAACCATTTCCAACAAACATTCTTTCAAGTTTCATAACCTTAAAAACAACCATATCCAACCATTTTTAAACAAGTTTCATAAACATCCTTCCAAGTCACATTTTCTTTGCTTTCTTCGAAGTCTTGCTAGTTTCTTCGATGTTTTTCCTTTTGTTCTCAACCTCTCTTGCTTTCTTCCTTGTCATTCTCTGGCCATCTTTGTCATCTCCTTCTTTCTTCCTTGTCTTTCGATGGTCACCGCTTGTAAAGGGCGATTGCTTGTAAACCGATGGTCTTATCATCCTCTTAGGCTTAAGAGTCTTTTTCTTCTTAACACTCTTCTCGTTTTTATCAGATTCTTCTTCTGATTCAGGCTCATCTATTTCTTCCTCTTTCTCTTCTTCTTCATTTTTTGTAATTTCAGCACCAACAACAATTTAGTTGTCGCTTAATATAAGTTTAATCAAAAACAACAAACATTTTTATACCTCTCTCTTCTTGTTCTTTTTCCCCATCCTTCTCTTCTTCTTTTGGTTTCTCCGTTTCGTTCTCCTTCTCTTCTTCTTCTTCATTTTATGTAATTTCAGCACCAACAACAATTTAGTTGTCGCTTAATATAAGTTTAATCATAAACAACAAACATTTTTATACCTCTCTCTTCTTGTTCTTTTCCCCCATCCTTCTCTTCTTCTTCTGGTTTCTCTGTTTCGTTCTCCTTCTCTTCTTCTTCTGGTTTCTCGAGTTCCTTCTCTTCTTCTTCTTTCTCGAGTTCCATCATGTCCATCTCTTTCGCTGTCTCCTCTGGTTCTTTCTCGTTCTCTGTCTCCTCTGCTTCTTTCTCTTTCTCTGGTTCCTTCTCTTTCATTGTCTCCTCTGGTTCCTTCTCTTTCACTGTCTCCTCTGGCTCCGTCTCCAATGGTGTTATTCCATAACCGGTAGTTCCTTCCCAAACATAGTCATCGTCATTTTCATAATGAACTCCTTCATACCTATCCCTAAGATTCTTCACTTCACTTCTAAGAAATCTAACTTTACTCCTGAGAAGCGTCACTCTACTCATTAACTTCCGGTTTTTCCTCTTTATGTACTCAGTTGTAGCAAATTCCCCACTCAATTCAAGCTTCAGCCTATCTTCAAAAGTTTTCAGAAACTTAAGCAACGCTGGATTCTTTTCTGGATCCAAGTCCTCAACTTGTATACTCACTGGCTTTTTGGATCGGGATGCCACATCCATATCATACAGCTCTTACCAACATATCTTTTTATTTGCTTCCAAATGCATATTCCAAGAGTCTTGGATCACGTCCAAGCCTCCAATACCTTCTTCCGGCTCTACCATGCGCCTCAAAATTTCTTCTTCGGCTTTGTGTTCTATTTCCAAAATGCTTTCAATTTCCTTAAAATGCAAAGAAGTAAAATTTAGACAAGTAATATTAGACAAAATGATCTATAAGAAATAATTAGATTCATTCATACCTTATCAGAGCCGAGACAATCATAAAGCTCTTCCACTGGCCAACCTTTCATACTGATACCTGAGTACTGCCTCTTGCACATTCTTGGACAATAATGTTCACAACCTTCAACAGTTTGCCTCAATTCCTTCTTCAGCTTTGATATACACTCAAAAGCCATAATCTACATAAACAAATATAGAGTTAGTACACATGTTTTTTAAATATTGAACCCTAACTAAAGACATAAACTATTACCTCGGAAGGAATTACGAATCCAGCAGTGCACCATCTATGTTTAGCAGAACCTTTCATACTCTCCACCGCATGGTAAAAAGCACTCACGGGCCTCTCAAATGTCATTCTCCCCCAAGGAAATGATATGCACAAACTCGGTCTCTCAACCATCTTCCACACAAATTTCTCTATATTTGCAGTTATGTTCGCCTTGCATGCGAGTACCGAGCTTAAGAAAAACACTATCACCAACTTCAGGCGATCTTTACAATACTTCATTTTCAACAGCTTCTCCTTCACATCATCGACATTCACACATATCTTCGTCCCAAACAAATCATGCCTCAACTTACTTTCAAACTTGCGCAAGTTCATGTCTGGTTTTAGTCCATCTGGGTAACCATGGCAGTCAAACCCACAGAGGAGAGCGTGCTCTCTCATAGAATAGCGCACAGGGACACCATTCACCACGAACCAGAGAGCCGTCTTCCTATCTACCTTCACATATCGAAGCAGCAACAGCCACAATCCTTGTAGCCTATGATTTGGTTCTGGAAACAGGTGGAATATGTGCTGCCACTGAGGATGTCTCATAAATCACTCATACTCTGGCTTAAGATCCTTTACGATGTCCACAAATGTGTTCACATCGTACCTAGTTTGGATCTTGCATACAGTTCCATACTCGCTCGGTTTGAAGAAAAACTTATCAGGCCTCATAGGGAGGTTATCTGAATCCTGATTGTCCTGCAATCCTAACAAAATGTCAGTCATCTTAATTACTAACACTTAAACTCAGTAGTATTCAGTAGTATCAGTTCGTATTCAGTAGTACCACTGAATTCAGTAGTATTGGTTATCTTTTTCCTAATTGTTAATAGTTAGATTCAGTAGTATTCAGTAGTATCAGTTCGTATTCAGTAGTACCACTTACTTCAGTAGTATTCAGTAGTATCAGTTCGTATTTAGTAGTACCACTTAATTCAATAGTATTGGTTATCTTTTTCATGACAATTCATTCGTATAACTGTTAACAATTAGGACAATTCCCATTTTGGATAGCAAATGTAGATCGAATACATACCTTCAATGGCGATGCGGTAGCCTCCTCATTTTCACGGGCCTCTTTTTCAGATTCAGACCCACTGCTCATAGCATATCTAGGACCATATCTACTACTTCCAGCCTCTGAAGGGTCCATCTCTGCAAAATACGCAACAAAACAAATGAAATTAGTTACTATACTCTCCAAATTCGTGTTTTACTCAAATCCGAACCCAAATTCTAAATTCAACACATCTCCTTTTCAAATCAAATCCCTAGTACAACTAATACCACAAAAACTTCATATCACAACCGGACCCAAAACAAATTTTGACCCGAAAACCCCAAATTTGTTTTAAGAAAAACCCTAATTTTCCAATTTGTTCAATTTCAAACTAATACATCTCCAATTTGAGTAAAATCCGACATATTTCCGTTTTAAATCAAAATCATAATACAAATCAAACTTTAAAACCGAAAATCCATTTGAAATCAAAATCATTTTTTTGAAAATTAAAACATGCAATTGAGGAAAAAGTAGTTTTACCAAGAAAAGACGTGGAGATGGAGAACGGCGACGGAGAAATTGATGACGACGACGGCGATTATTCCGACGAACTAAGAAACTCAAAATCGTTCGACTCGCACAAATAAGAGACACGGAGAAGGAGGGTTACGGCGGCGACGGCGGCTTGAATATGATAAGAACACGATAAGAACACAGTGGAAGAGAACAAAGACTCGACTCTTTCTCTTGGATTTGAAAGCGAGGAGAGGAAAGCGAAAGAAAGGGACTGCGAAAGGTCGGACCAAGCGAAAGAAATAGAAAGAAATGGAGAATAAAGATTTGGAAAAAGTCTTATCCTAACCCTTCTTCCGCTTGTGTTTCTTTGTTTTAAAAAGGACATTTCTGTCTTTTCATTTATTTTTATTTAAAAATAAATCAGAAATTAAATAAGAGGTCATTTTAGAATTAAAATCCGTGAGTGGGTCAAATGAGGTTAAAGTCCGAATATGATCTACTTTTAACACCATCTCTCATCATCAAACAAAACCCCTGATTATTCGCCGTCAAGTCGCGATTCCTGGGCAAATCAAAATTGATTAAATCATCTTCTCTGCTTCTTCTTCTCCGGCGACTTTGGTTCATATGCTCCGGCGAAATCACCTACTCTGCTCTGGAATCCAAACGCATTCTCTACAAACATGGTTCGTACTCATTTTTCTCTCTTATTCACAAGCGATTGTTCTTTTAGTTTGGATAGTTTGTCTCATTGCTATGTCAATGTTGATCATAGTTATGGGGTTTTGTCAATGTTTCTAAAGTTAATTCCTTTATTTGATTTCGATCTGTAATATGTGTTTGGGATCTATTTTAGTACTGGCCTTTTTGAGATCTCATAAACTGGATTCAATTTTTCTCGATACTAACTTCAAGTCTTGAATGATGTTATTTTTGGCTGAAAGATACTTCGTCCCACTTGGTCGAAGCAGGTTGTATTAACAACTCTTATACTCCACAAAGCACTAGAGCTTGTAAGTTACTGGTCAACTCTTTTAACCGATCATGTGATTGTTTTCTAGTTAGTTGTAAGATTTCAGACCATTGATTACAGATTTTTGTGGTGATAGGCTCTCTCTGTAGCTAATGGAGCAGGTCGTACCTAGAAGAGCAGCTGAGAAGGAATTACGGATCCAGGAAATGTAAATTTTCTGATATTGTGGATCATGTCTTTACATTAGGTGATTAGGCCATTCGAATTTCAGAAATTTCGATATGTATAATGTTTTATGTATACTAGAGGATATCCCGGACATAGTCCGGGTTTGTTAGTTATAAGTTTGCTTGTTATTTTGATTTCATAAAGATAGTAATGTTAGTTTTGTGATTTCATATATTTGAAAACAATTATTTTTTTATTCAATATAAACATATATAATTAATGATGTTAATCTGTTTTAGTTTTGAATTTTGACTTGTTTGAAATTTCAAACAGATTATTCTTTAGCTAGATCAATTATTTTAAATAAGTTTGATATAATTTTTTTATATGTTTATGCATATTCTTTTTTTCCCTGACAAAATATTTAATTTATTAATTTTTTAAAGAAAACAATAATTGTAATTGTTAATTGATAAATTGGGATGAAAAATTTATAAATATTGAAAGAAAATAGGGTCCAAACTATTAATGAACCACTTAAAATATGTATGAAACTTTTGTGTCATTTTGTTGCATTATCAAAAAAATTATCTTATTTGAGTTATAATCGTGCATTGTATTGAGGGTTGACTGCACTACACCCCCTCTACTATTCACATTCCGGTCCAATCCCTCCAGACTTTTACCTCTTTATTTTTCCCCCTTAGAAAGTATACTTCTTCAATTTCCCCCCTAAACTAATTTAATTATTCAAGATTTCCGAAATCAAGATTGCGTGTCATTAACCGTTAATAAACCGATAATTGCGTTTAGTTTAATCATGTTTAGACTATCCCGATTCATAATCCCATTTAAACGAAACTCGAATATAAACCCAGCTGAAACACTCCAAATAGAAGAATCGAAGAATTAGGGTTAGCTCGAATTGCAGAGTTAGGAAAGATTATCTTGCTTGTTTCCGACCGTGATAGTCAACGAAATGGAGTAAGAAATCTGATAAAAACGTTTATGTGCAGTTGAAATCTGATTGTAAGGTTTTTGCTTTTTCATTTGGGTTTTATCGATGAATTGTTGAGTTTGATTTCGAAAGCGGAAGAGTTAAAATCGTGTCTATGCAAACAAATCATAGACGAGTTTTTTGGTTTGATTCGAGTTTCTGCTTTGTGTTGAGCTTTTATTTTGTGTCGAGTTTATGGTTTGTGTCGTGTCTCTTAATTTGATTTGTTGTGTTTAAGATTCTCGTAGTCACGTTTTCTTTGAGTTTTGTTGGATTTAGCTAATCGACTTTATGTTTTGTTTTAGTCTCGGGAAGAATAAAGAATATGAAATGTGGCTTGAAGAGAGTGATCCGGATGATGTCGATTACAACGCATCTGATGAAGAAGAGAAGGAAGAATCACAAGACGGTACTGATAGCGGGTCTGATAGTGACGGAGGTACAGAGGAACATGACAATGATGAAGGTACGGAGGTTGGTGATGAGGAAGAAGCCGAGGAGATGGAAAATGAAGGCGCAAGAGAGGCTGATGAGAACAAGAAAAGCAAGGGTAAGAAAACGAAAGCTGGTAGTGAAGATGATGAAGACATCATGGAACGTTTTGAGTTTGAGGTTGAGGATGCAGTAGCTCAGTTTGTTGATGAGTTTAAGTCTGCTAGAGGAGTAATTCCAGAGAGCTCAAATGAGGTTGATGATCCACTGACTTACAAGGATAGGAGAATTAGAAGAGGAATTGGAAATAGATTATCACTTGGAAGTTCATTCTTGAGTGATGTTGCCTTCAAAGAGGCTGCATTAGAGTATGCTTTGCAGACGGGGAATAATATACTGCAAGGGAGATGGGATAAAACAAAAATAGAGTTTAAGTGTGGCATTGGTGGTCCATGTAAATGGAGGGTATATTGCTCTTATGATATACCGACACAGTTGTGGTTAGTGAAGACCACTTCTACATGGCATTGTTGTACTCCGAATGGGAAATGTCGTATGTTAAAAAGTCCGGTTATAGCAAGACTTTTTTTGGATAACTTGAGGTTAAAACCTAACTATATGCCTGCTGCTATTCAAGAACACATTAAGGAGAGATGGAAGTTGGTGACTTCTCGGGGACAATGCCAGAGAGGAAGGCTTCGAGCTCTGAAGATGCTTGCTGAGGAATATGCTGAACAATTTGCTCACATCAGAGGATATGCGCAAGAGATATTGAGAACAAACCCTCGATCAACTGCAATTGTTGAAACTGTCCCTAATGCAGCAGGTGAAGATGAGTTTAACCGTTTCTAGGTTTGTTTTGAGATAACCCGCAGTATTTGGAGAGGGAGTTGTAGACCTGTCATAGGTCTTGATGGTACGTTCCTCAAGGTAGCTGGTAAAGGAGTCTTGTTGGCTGCGGTTGGCCATGATGCAAACAACCAAATATACCCACTAGCTTGGGCAGTTGTACAATCTGAAAACAAAGACAATTGGATATGGTTTATGAAACAAATCAAGGCTGACTTAGTACTAGGAGATGGAACGAAGTTTGTCTTGTTGTATGATAGATCAAAGGTAATCTTTGTTTTTATAATAGGGACTGTTTTGTGTCTTTTTTTGAACTAATAAGCTTTACTCTTATGTTTTCAGGGGTTAATAAGTGCAGTAAAACAAGAGTTGCCACACGCTGAGCATAGAATGTGTGTGAAACACATTGTTGAGAATTTGAAGAAGGTGCATTCTAACAAAGATTTGCTTAAACCATTAGTTTGGCAGTTAGCTTGGAGCTACAATACAACAGAATTTAATGAGAATGTAGAGAAATTGAAAAAGTATGATTTCGCTTTATGCAATGATGTTATGAAAGAGGAACCAGAGACTTGGTCTTTAGCTTATTTTAAGATTGGCAGTTGTTGTGAGGATGTTGACAACAACATCACATAGTCATTTAACTCTACAATTACACAAGCAAGAGCTAGGGCTTTGATTCCAATGTTGGAGACAATTAGGAGGCAAGCAAATCAGAGGATAGTTAAGAGAAACAAGAAATCACTCAAGCATCAAGGTCGGTTTTCAGAATATGTGGCTGATGTTTTGGCATTGGAGAAGCCAAAGGCTCTTTTGTGTACAACTTATCCTGGTACTCATGGGGTGTTTGATGTTGATTTGGATGGTAATGGATACACTGTCAACAAGACTAGAGGAACTTGTACTTGTGGTAAGTGGCAAATCAGTGGGATTCCGTGTGAACATGCATACGGGGCTTTCATTGATGCTGGTTATGAGGTTGAAGATTACGTGAGTGGTTTCTTCAGTACTGATATGTGGAGAGACAATTATGAGACCTCCATCGTTCCACTAAGAGGACCACGCTTCTGGATGACCAGTAATTATGGCTTGGTTGTTGCACCTCCTGTACCTAAAGTACCTGGGAAAAAGAAGGGAACCAAGAACTATCAGAGAATCAAAGGTAAGCATGAGTCTCCAAAGAAGAAAAAGAAGACCACTACCACAGAAACACTAGGAAGGAAAGGACGCATTATGCATTGTTCTCTGTGTCATGAAGCTGGACACAATGCAGCTCGTTGCAAAAAGTTTCCAAAGCCAAAAAAGCAGAGGAAGCAGAAGACTAACATTGGAGAGGTATGTTCACGCATTGAGTACTCTTAGGCTCTGATCTTGATATGCTTGTTTCTTATGGTCTGATTTTTGTTATTTTAGGTTGGTTCATCATCTTCTCAACCTCCAGAAACAATTTCACTCACTCAGCCAACCCAATCAAGTAATGGATGTGATATTTAGTGGTTTTTGTTGAATTCTCTAGTACCTTTTGTTTAACTCTTCATTGTCTGCTGCTATTGTAGTTTGGTTCAAGATTACTTTTGTTATATGTTTTCTTATCTAACCTGGTTTGTGAACCTATGAGATAAAAAACATATGAATTACCTTATTCCTTGTGTCTTGTTTTATCGTCTCGTTTCTCATATTTGTGGTGTTGTGTCGTGTCTTTTTTCTTGACTCATATTTGTTGTGTTGTGTTGTGTCTTGTGTTTGTCTCTTTTTTATTATTTATTTTTGGTAACATTCACCAAGCTCCATTCGAAGAACCCTAATTAATAAATTTGATATTATTGTTTTTAACTTGTAAGAGAAGAAACCAAACCAGAGGAAAAAAAAAGAGAAGAAACCTTCTTTTCCACAGAGAGGGTTTTAACAAGGCTTTCCTTGTGTTAATCAAATTTTGAATCGGATCGATCTCAAACGTAGATACAGTAAACGCAATAGTAAACGCAATTACCGGTTAATGAAACAAAAAAAGTGGGTTAACAAGATTTCGGAAATCTTGAATAATTAAATTAGTGTAGGGGAGAAATTGAAGAGGTGTACTTTTTCAGGGGGAAAAATGAAGAGGTACAAAGTCTGGGGGGACGGAATGTGAATAGTTGAGGGAGTGTAATGCAGTCAACCCTTGTATTGATCTTAAATATAAGGAACTATTTAACCCCAAAGATAAATATAAGGTAGTAGGTCATTGATGTATCCTTAAGTTTAGTTATAAAGAGCGTCGTTTTAACTTTTTAGGTATGGTTAGGATTTATAAGTTAATTTCGATTGAAATTTTGGTGTAGTTTGTTTTTATGTTTTGTTCATTCATTACTCAGTTCTCAGTTTAAACTTTTCACCATTTTATCATCTTAAGCATTTAAAGTGTAAATTTTTTGATTAGTTCAAAGAACTATTCAAATAGGAATTTGTGACCTATCGAGAGGTTTCATTGTTACAATATGAAAAAGTTTGAATTTGATAGCTAACCTCTCGATGATCTTTGATAATATTTTGTTTCATTTTCGAATACAATTATAGCTATGCTCTATGCATTTTTATCATATGCAATTTATTTTCTTGTTGTTTAAGATCTAATATACGCATTTTGGTACGTCTTAAAAGTCTTTGAGGCCTAATTGCCTAAACATTTCAACAGTAAGAGGTGCGTTCCTCGACCCATTTTCTTTCTGCTTTATGTTGCCTCTTCTTGCATATCAAGAATATATACTTCTCTCATATTCTAAGGTAGCATTTCAATGAATTTCCCAGCTTCTGAATTATTCTTCTTCAGTCTTAGAGCATCTATTTTGTTATTATCAGGACAAAACCAAATTCTTGTAATTAGCTTTACTTGCTTTTATTCTGGAAAAAAATGAAGATGTAGACATTTTATGGTTTGGACTCAAAGCATCAAAGCAATGTTTGTTTTCAAAACCCACTTCTTTAAACCATCTATGTCCTCACATCTTTCATCAAGGAAGTCCTTGTCTTGCTTGTGAAATTTAGCAATTAGCATTCCTGTAACCATGATCATTGTTAGCATAATATTAATGATGTTTGATATTAAAATTAATTACAATCTGCAATTGGAAGTGATATTACATAATATTATTACCTTTTGTAAATATAACCATAAGTCCATAACAATTACTCCCTCCGTTACAAATTAGTTGTCGTTTTAGACTTAATTTTTTTTAAAAAGGACTAAGGATTTTAAAAAAAAATAGAGAAGTATGCCAGTGCAACTTGAGAGGGCATGATTGTGTTTAAAACGTTTTGTGAGATCTAGCTGAGGTGGTGGTGATAAGGCCGTGGTGGAGTAATCAAGGGTCTGGTATTTATAACCTTTATGAGCAGAGCAAGGTCTCATGAGAGTAACGATTGAAATTAATGGTATGCAATAATTGGACAGTGGTGGAGAAGATGTGTTGAAGTTAATGAGATAGGAAACATGAATCGTCTGCAACTTATTCGTTATTGTAAAAGAAAATAGGTTATTGATGGAAGATAAAAAGGTAGTGTCTACATTGTTAGTGAGATAGGGCTCTTTCTAGTGGTCCAATTTGTAGGTTTGATGAATGTTAATTGGGCCTGCAATTTGAGAACGTGAGGGAATGATAATGTGGCTTTAAATGGTTAGAATTTGTTTATCTTAATCTATCTGGCACCATTATAGAGCTCTACTTTTTGCTGATGTGGATAGCTTAAAATGCTTTAAACTATTCCTTTTAGTTAGTAGGATTTTCAGATTTCATTTTGTAGTAAATAACAAGTGACTAAAATTCAAATTTAATTATTAATATTTTATTTATAATTGTGTATTTTTAATTACATTATATTTGACAAAAAATGGAAATAATATGTATAAAAAATGCTACAAACAATGTATCACAACATAAATCAAGAGCTATAGTTTAATCTAATACAACAACCATACAAATGCTACAACAAATTATATGACAGCATATATCATGAGCTATAAAAATATATATTAAAACATTCAATTAGCGCTATGATAAAACGACATATAATAGCATACCGAAAAAGCGCTATCATATAGGGTGACCCTATTATAGCTGGGGCAGACATAGCGTTTACAAAAACGCTATTAAACATCTATTATAGCGTTTATCGTGTGCTAAGAATGTCCATTTTTCTTGTAGTGAATGAAACTTGATTGATATCTTTAGTTACTTGTTAATCATTCTTGCTCAATAACCTTCATCTTTAATTCTTGTTTTCTTTTTTGTTGGACTTTGAGTTATGATTGATTAAGATGTTTTGATAGTTAGATGATGATTGTTATGATTGAACATTGTTGGATCCTTCACTTAGGTTGCTCTATTTGCTAGTTTTGAATTGATCACTCAAAATCTATATCCTAAACGATTTCCACCCGGAAGGTTTTTGTGAGATTGTTTGAACCAAACCTGTGTGAGCTTGACTTATCCTAGCCATATAAAAATTAGCGATTATGGTGTTTAGTGAATTTATTGAACTTGTTCGTTAAAGCTCATTTGATTTATTTAGTTACCAACGGAAGTTGATGATGATTAGGTGATTACGTGAAGTGATTAGGGCCACGGAAGTGGATTAGTCGAATTATCGAGTTTCATGTTCTACGATGGTGTTTAATTCAATCTTTGATATCATTTTTGATTGTTAGCTTACTCTTATGATAGATTAGCTTATGGTCCAATGTCTTTTTCTTGCTTTACATTTTCTTTGCATCTTAGTTTCTTGCATTTCTTATCATGTTAATCTAAATAAAACCCCCATAAAAATGCATGTTATAGATTAGTTTGTTTCTCATATCTTTAGTGTCTTGCAATCTTTATTCCTCGTGGGATCGACCCTTAAATACTACTTCGGTGTAACCATGCACTTGTGGTTTTGTTTAAGACTTTATAAATATTAAAGCTTTGAGCGTCTAGTTAGATCTTTGGTCTTTAGCAAAGGTTGAGCTAGATAGAAAAATAGTGCATCAATACCTTACACAAAAATTGAAATCAAGAAACCAGTCTTGTTTTAGCACTTTCTGCTTCCTCCAAAATCACTAATAATAATTCTTCCCCAGCCGACCATCAGGAATCAGCTAGTTGGTTCTTTAATACAAAGAAGCAGCAATACAGAACAAAACTGCTACTGTTAGACAAGAGTTTTCTCTTAGCTACAAACGATACAACTACATAAGAGACTCCCCAAAAGAGAAAGGAGGCAGAGAAGAAGTTTCATAAGAAAAACAATTCAACCCTAAAACTTTCTTAAACAAATGTCATAACTTTAAAAAGCTTACTAAAATTCCAAGTTGCCAAGTCAAGAGCAATGCTATGTATTGATATGTAACTTGTCAAACAGTGCAAACACTACAAAAAACCATCAAGTGCCAACGTAAACTACTCAGAAATTGATTAACCATTCTACAAGGAAAAGACTATGTATCACTCTATATATATCTCGCTTCAAACTCCTCAATTACCCTATTCAGACATATACAAATATACAGTGATGTGTATAGATTGGAGATCAATACCCTAGTCAGCACAAGCAAACTTAAACTGTCAGGTCTCTAAACTAAATTGTATGAATACCTTCTCTGTTTTTACTAGCACAATCATGTTTCTAATATGATTCATTGCAAAAGTGTAGATAGATATATTTTGGACTTTCAAAGAAGAAGAAAACTTGAAAACCAACGGACAATAACCCTTCCACCTAGAATCCATTGATTGATGTGGAGCTTTGTCCCAAACACCAACGTCAAAGTTGTGCTACAAAAACCATCACAAAACACAAATAAAGCGTGATTCCCTTAAATGTTGTTTCCATGAAACTAACGTTAATTTAAAATTTTCTTATAATGTTCTTACGGTCATGCTTGCTTTGGTCTATGTCACATATGGAAGCATTCAAATATCATATTAGCACAACTTTCTATGAAATCTTGAACGCTAGCCATTGTCTTTATTTCTAATACTCTAAATCCACAACAAAGGCACCATAAAAAAAAACTCCAATGGCACATCCCATCATCATTAACCAGTAATCATAGTTAGCTTTTATAGTATCACTAAACCAGTTCAAAAATTTAGCACATGTTACCATTATTTAACAAACTAAAAAGACAAAATAAGAAATTAAGCACTTTGAAAAATTGGCTTTTAAAAAAAGGGAATTGGCTTCAAATTTAAGATGCTTTGAAAGTGAACTAACGTAAAAAAGAATAGGCATCTAAATCTTATAAGATTACAAGTTTAACAATAAAAAGGAAATATGTGGCTGCCTCCTGGAGAAAAAGTAAGGAAGAAAAATTTAACATGTTTCTATAACACTCCGACCGCTCTGCATGTGGACTCCAAGCCTACTCACTACTAGAAATTGTATACATAGTTACAATTTATTTTGTAACTATGACATATTATTTGTAGCAATGATCTATTTGCTACAAATTAGTAACAATAAAAAAATTCTGAGTTTGGGCTCGTCGGTAAACTTATTTTCAGTGGAAACTGTAGTAAATTAGCCATGACATGCAACACAATTTGTTTGTAGCAAATTGAATTAATAAGCTCCGTTTATATTGTTACCAATATTGTTACAACCGATTGTAGCAATAGCAACAAATGGCTTCAAAGTTTAGTATCTAATATGGCACAAACTGTAACAAACCCACTGCAAAAAAACAATTATATAATTATATGAAATTATGTAATATATAAATAAATTAATACAAGGGAAATTGGCATGAATAATAGGCTTATTGACACTAATTAAGTATCGAACGGCGGGAAAAAACAATTAGGTGTATAACATTCACCTGATATAAAATGACTATTATACTCTCAATTACATTTACAAGATTTTACCACCAGATAATGTAAAAAGAAAATTATGAAACCTAATGTGGGTTTAGCTACTCGCCGCGGCACTATTCTCTCTTCCGATATCAACACGGCAATGTCGTTTCGATCTACTCCCATCATTTTTTCTTATTCGATTTCATTATTTTGCCATCAAAATCTCTCATTCTCTATTATTCCATCTACTCCCATCATTCACCTTCTATCAATTTCTTCTTCTCCATGAAAAGAGATCCAATTTGCCAAGGAGATTATTTCACCATGGTCGGGAACTTGTCAATAGCAAGATTAATGACAATTTCTTCATCAGCTACTAGTGGGCTATATCAAAATTTCTTGACAAAAATCCAGACCAGAAGGAGATACTCTTCGCATCTCAATTCGGGAAGTTATTAAAAGAAGGGTTCAAGGTTTCCTCCTCTTCTCAGTTTATTCATTACCTTCTTTCTCGTCAGGTGGCTACTAATAATGATCACGAAATTCCTCTCGGGTTTTCATTACTTGAATTCGCAATGGCCACGGGTTTTAATTATTCCAAATTTCCAGTAAAATCTTCTAAACCAGAGAGAATAGGTGGCGAAGAGGAAGATAGGTTAAGCGGAGAAGAGGCAAAAGAGGGAGAAGATGGGGAAGAAGGAGATGATGGAGACACCGAGATGGAACTCAATACTGGTATGAATTGTTTGACAACAAGGGTAAGATTACTCCAACTCAGATATGTGAGACGCTGAAGTCGAAAAAAGTTGATCCAGTGAAAACGCTAAAGTTATCCTGTTTATTCCTAGTAGACATGATCCTATTGCCTACAAGTTCTATTGGTAATCAATCTTCTTAGTCAACTATAATAGTTAAATTGATCTGTAGGATAGTCAACTATATTCGAAAGGCAGTTTACTTGTGTACTCAACTATCTCGTGTATTGTTGACCAAGTATAACCTCAGTTGGTAAAATATTTTGCTTATTATTTCAGGTAAGATAATAGCTCTCATGTTTGTATTATAGCTAAATATAAAGTTTATATTGTTTACTATTTCTCTGCAATACTCATTACATAGATAATTATAATGTTTTTGATACAATAGAGACTTACTTTTTTCATACATACGTAGGTGCACGTGGGATCACTACTATGTTGTTACTCTAGTTGCATGCATCTGCGACACTTCCTTTGACTTTCAAGCTCGACGGAAAATGTGTTAAAACTGCAGGAAAGAACTATGGCATCAAGCTTTATGAGAAATACAATTCTCCTCTCCCATTAAGTTAAGTTTAGGTTGTCATTGTACATATTTCTTAAAACGTTTTCGTATTACTTGCAAATCCACTTTGTTGCTTTCTCTACCAACCTGTCTATGATGTTCATAAACATAGACCAAACTTTATGGATTTAGTAGTTCACTATCTTGATCAGCATATAGTGAACTATATCTAATAACTATAACGCAAAGTGAATAGTGAATTACATCTAGTAACTATAATGAACTATACTGCTATATACAGTAGAACCTCGATAAATTAATACTCGATAAATTAATAAACACCATAAATTAATAAATTATCCCGGTCCCGAGTCGGGCCAATGTAAAAATCAACTCAATTTGATAAAATGATAAGATAATAATTTTTTTGAAACTCCTATGTAAAATATGATCCCAATAATAGTATAAATTAATAATCATATATAATTATGTATATATATATATGATAATGTACTAAACATGGTTTTAGTGATTTTTGTTTTAACTTAAAAATGAAAATCTCATTAGACCTTATCTTTTAATTTAAGGTAAAGTGTTACATCAAAAACTTTTATAATTGTTTTTTCGATCTTTACCATAAACCTGTACATCAAAATGAATTCACGTAATTTAACTATATTTTTATCCAAGAAAATTAGCATGGCTCTTACATCAATGCATATCTACGAGGAAATACGTTTCATAAGTAAATATGTATTTATTTGTGAGGCTTTTTTATTTCCATTTTGCCACATGCATCGAGGATGCAAAGTATTATGCAAACCTTCTATAAAAAATATGGTAAAGTGTTACATCAAAAACTTTTATAATTGTTTTTTCGATCTTTACCATAAACTTGTAAAAATTATAGGCAAAATAATTGATTTTTTATAATAACGCTTTCTAAATGTATTCATCGACATTAAGGATAATAACTATGATTTTTTCTAAATTTTATACATAGTATACCATTTTAATTTGATCGTCTATTATGATATTATCATCTACTCTATTGCGATAATCAAAAATTTTAATCAAAATTTCATCAATTTGCAAATAGATTCATTAAATTCCATAATATAACATTATTCAAAAAAATAAATTAAGAATTTTTTTACCTAAAACGGATTTCTCTTTATAAATTAATAATTATTAATTTATCGATAAAATAATATTCTCCCTAAATTAATAAATTATTCCGGTCCCAACATTATTAATTTATAGAGGTTTTACTGTATGTTAACTATAACGAACTACATCTTTATCTATTAATTATAACGAACTATATCTAGTAATTATAATGAACTATATTACAATTTCGAATATTAATCGTAACTTCACTAAGTCTAATAATTCCTCTCGTATCTTCATAGATTTTCAGGTACGATAATATAACCAATTATGTTGTCAAAAACACTAATTGCTCAAAGAAGTCAAACTACTAACCTTCATAAACATTAGGCCAAAACAATGATGGAATTACTTACTCGTTCACTATTTTCTTCAGCGTATACTATACGATAATTAACAATTTCTAAATAAATAGTGAACTATAGATATTGACGAAATCCAAATATTGAACTATATTTTCTTTCGAAGTTGACATCATCAATGTCTGCATCATCACTAGGGTCCATTAGATTCAACTGACACGGTCATTTGTGGGAGTATTCCCCGTCCTCATTCACAACCATGATTGGATCCTCCGTTGTAGTTTTCACCATTCATAATGCTCTGTTTATGACAAGTAAGGATATTTGTACATTTTATGTGTAGGAAACTGCAGTCATTTTCTTTGTAGTGACTTCGTTAGGATGATATTTTAACTCAAGACTCTACTGTTGATTGTGTAAATTTAATACTCTCTATTGATCATTTAGTTGATATTGTATTCTATCAACTATCATCTTCTTATTAGTTCGTTTCAAACTCTGAAGAGTCTCAGAAAAAGCATTTGGAGACGATGGTGAATTGAGTCTCAGGTTAGTTTAATCACTTTTACCAACTTTTGATACAATTCATCATTTCACTTTGTTTGATTACTTAATTTGATGATAAGGCAGAAGCGCACGACCGGTAACTACTTCTCTGAGAGCGCTCAAAAAATCTATTTCTTAAGGTGACCATAAATTCTTCAGTTTCTTCTACTTGTGCTATGATTTTGCTATTAGCTGGTCAAAATTCTTGAGTTCGAATCTCAGAAACACTTTTAGCGACGATGGGGAATTGAGATTTCTATAGTCAAAGTTGGTCATGGTATTACGGTGTGTCTATGGTCCATGGTAATAGCTAGAAATGAAGACTTTGGTAATCAAATAATATAATTTTTCAATTATGGTTACCAAATTTACATGTAATTTTCAATTTTGATTCATGCTCTCCTCCTATGTCTTGTTGCAGACCTTAAATTCCTACAAGAAACCGTGTTTATTGATCACGAAACCATCCTAAGAAGGTAATTGTTCCACGTTTAAAACAGTTTAACATTTTGGAATTTCAAAAAGAAAAAGAAAAAGCAATTCATGTCGTTATAAGGATCCAAGAACAGGAGTATTTTCATTGTTTACAGTCTCAAGAATGTATAGTGCCAGAATTTCTTGAAAAAATATTATTTGTTTTTTGGTAGTATTGATGTCTGTATGAAGTTGGACTTCAGAGTTTGTCCTTTTATGCCTATTCTCATATTCTGTGTGCTTCGAAGTTAATTATATATTTCAAACGAAGCCAGAGTCAAGGAAGAATATTATACCATGAGATGCGTTTTGAGCCAACAAAATCAGTGTATTCGATTGGTCTTTGTTGAACGATGTATTTGATTTTGTAGTTGGATCAAGGATTGGAGTTCATAGTTGAAAGATTCGATACATTCTAGAGATAAAAGGTAATACCCTAATGTTTATTTACTCTGGATCTGTGATGGACAATTCAGGATAAAAAAGCTTAAGAAAACATCTGTGTATTCAAATTGCCGTCGAGCGTGAAATCACCAGATCCCTAATAGGAGGTATGCTACTCTCAAATGAGCTAACGGGTCAGTAATTTAAACGAGCTAAATTCAGAGATACTAATTGGTTTCTGAATTCAAGAATTTTAAACATACAAATGTAAGGTTCAAGCCTGGTGGATGTAGACGAAGGTGAGGGATGAACAATTTGCATCATCTTCTAATACGAGAGAGCGGGATGTGATTTGCTTTGCTGAAGAAAATAACAGGTACACAACCTCTCCCAATCAATCTCAGTATTCAAACACGTTCTGAATTACCTCTAAGCAAAATTGATTTATAGCTTTCTTAATCTCTACAACTTTTTCGAATTGGGCTGTTGTGATTTGAGGAAAAGAGAATGATTTGAGGAAAAGAGAATGTAGATTTATTTATGGTGTTTCTAATGATGCATGAACATGCTTGAGAGGTTTATAGAACATGCTAGATACATTTGCTCTCCATTTTACCCGTTTGTGCGCACGAGAAGAATGAGAAGTTTGACCATCCATTGTATCTAGGTTTCTTTCTAACACATGTCATCCATTTCCGATACATTAACAAAAGGAACTGGAACGCGCTCCCTCAAAAACAATGGTAAAAAGGGTAAAATTGACAAATGTTTTTTTTACTCTTGGCTTTGATATGTATTTTCTGGTCTCCTTTCCATACAATGGATTCTTCTTATGGTTTTCAAGGCTTTGGTTCTAAGGTTCGATTGCAAATATACCAGAAAATTTGATACATGTATTTTATAAATAAAATTGAAGAAGGTCATGTGTTTTTAGTTGCGTTGTAGTATTTCGTTGCTAGATGTAGTTATGGTTCTTCTATTAATTAATTTATTGATATATTTCTATGAATTTTCTTGTTGAGTTGATATGTTAGATAGAATGTGAAAATCGAAAGTAATTGTAAAACAATGTGAGGAACGGAAATTAATGTATATCAAGAAATGCTTGAGTTGGATTTTGAAGCTTACAATGTGGTCGTCTTTAAACTATTCACATGCTGAGTAATACAAGGAATCATTGAAGCTGTTCAGAAAGATGCAGTGCATGGGTCATTGAATAGGATTCATGTCCGTTGGTAGAAAAAATTAAAGAAGTTGGAGGAAGTTCTCCCATGACCTTCACTTCTTTGTTACTAGATGTGAAAATGAAAACGAGCTTATCTTATCTTCATGTTATTTACTTCTTCTGAGGTATTTTCTCGACTTACCAAAAATCCTTATAAATTTGATCAACAATCTTTACGCAGCCCAAAACCATCAAATTTGAGTTTCTTAAATCATTGTTAAGAGAATTTAAAATCGTACAATGGTGTATGTTGCAGGACGCAGAGAGTTCTCAATCAATAGAGAAGACTATTTTTTTTTTTTGTCACAATAGAGAAAACTATAAAGAAGAAGGAATTGGTTGTGTAAGGAAAAAAAAAAGTAAGGAAAGTGGATCAAGCTTAAAACTATGAAAATCAAAGCTGAAGGTTATACTTTTGTTTGTCGTTATAGGAGACGTGCAATTTTTGAAGACTCTTTTTCAAGAATCATATAATTTTGTAACGTGAATCATATAATTGTATCTCAAAATCTTTAGACAACAATTTTAAAATTTATAAAGCTAACCACATGGTATGTTTTCCAAATCCAGAAAAAATACATTGCTCACCTTGAATATTATATAACATTGTGTTTTTAAGTCCAATTAAAAATCAGATATAGAAAATCAAATGGTATCTATTCATCAAAATAGAAACAAAATTTTCATATTGGTGTTAAGCTTTTCCTTCCAATAATAAAAACTATGGATTTCAGCTAATTACCAAATAATTTTTATAAGCTATTTCTCATTTTTTATATACATTTCTTTATATTATGAAAAATAATCCATAGTTAAGTAAACATCGTTAACCAAATGTTATAATTTCTTGATTAATTTGTCACACTTTACATTTCATATAAAATTATCTTTTTTTCAATATATATATATATATATATTTTTTTTTTCAACCCAATTTTTTTTTTTTTAGCTAGCTAATATATCAAATACGATAACAACAACATAAAAACACCATCCGCACGTAGTGCGGGGCAAACACCTAGTCTATACTATTTAAAAGCATTCGAAACTTCTGACGTGATATCTCCAGATAATTATAGATTTGATTGATTATAAGAGTTTTCTTTAGAAAAGTCTATGCCATCGCGATTTATTTACGGTTATGCCACTCTTATTACGTAATGGATTGCGTTCAGAGCCGTGCTTATGGTGCATCGAAAAAAGCCATCGCCTTGGGTCCCCCAGTTTTTATATTAAATTTTAGGGCCCCAATTTCATAAAATCAATATTCAATTAGTTTACTCACGTCTTGCCTTTGTTCTAACTAAGTCTTTAATTTATGGGTTAATTTGCTTAATAATAGGTTTTCGGTACAAAATTAAGTATCTAACATCACATGAGAGAAAATTAGGTGAGTAGTAATGAGAATAAAATAATGGACAATTTTGCTCTTATTAAATGTGATAATTATTGAAATAAAAAATATATCTCTGAAAATCTTTCTCCTTAAAAAATATTATTCTCATCAATGATCTTTATAGATGCATTCTATGCAAAAAAAATAAAATATATTAGGTAAAAATAGCTCTACATAACTATTTAATAATATAGTTGACTAGTTTCAAGACTATATATTATTGATTTTTGGAAAGATAGTTGACTATATTTTGTAACTATGATTTGAGAAGATAGTTAACTATTTTCAGGAAATAATCATAATTTTAAAATATAGTTAAGTATTTTTTTTATACATATACAGTTAACTACTCTATAGATCTTATAACATAGTGGATTATATGAAAACGTTGTTATAATAATTACTTATTTTTAAAAAAAATAGTTAACTATATGTTCAGAATGTAGTTGTCCATTATAGTTTGCATCATGAAAAATTATAAAAAACATAGTGAGCTATTATCAGAAACGTAGTTACGTATTATAGTTTGTATAATGAAAATAACATATACAGTTAACTATTATGAGAACCATAGTTACATGATTTTCAAAATAGTTAACTCTATCGATCTTCAGCGGTGTCTCAGATAGACAAGGAGATGAGACGATAATGGGAAGTTTAACGTTGAACAACGAGAAGACATATAATCTTAATCCATGCCTGAAGATTTTTGATCTATGATAATTGATTTTATGGATCATTTGAAAGATATGAAATCGATTATGATGTTTGTGTAAGAAGAAAAATAAAAATAAGGCCTGTTCTTTTTAATGACGCTGCGGCAGCCATCGTGTGTGGAGAATAATACCTTACTTGCAAACCAAGTATGTGAATAATACACAGACAATACCGTAAAACTAACCGCAGCATCCATATTAGTTGCCGCTGTTTTTTCCGGCGGTACCTGAGACACCGCCGACGTCTGCAAAAGTAACTGCTGCGGTTATTAGTTTTGATTTTTTGTTTCCGTTGACGTGTTATTTTCTTGACGCAACGCTTGCCGCAGCGTCATTAAAAAGAACAGGCCTATAGTAAAAATAAAAAGAAGAAACAATGGAAGAAGGAAAAAAAAAGTGGCTCACGAAGGAAAAGAATAAAAAGAGGCGAGGAAGGAAGTTGAAGAAAAGAAAATTAAGTTTTGGTAAATTTAACTTTTTATTTTTTATTTTTGTTTTCCTTAATAATAATTATTAATTAATGACGGGTAATATTATTATTTTGTTTGAGTTGAATGTTATGCACTTAATTTTTATTCATTTAGTATTAGATTTTTAATTATAGACATAAAACCTATTATACATGCCAATATCCCTTAATTCATCAATCACTTCTTGTATTACCATATAGTTAAGACTCAAGACAAATTAAGGAAATAACAAAAATTGTTAACCTTTATTTATCATCTAAAGACAACCAATGAAATGAGCGAATGCAGGGGCGTGATTTAATCAATAACATTTGAATTGCTCATTTATTCATGTTGTTCTCATTCTTTTCAAATCTTGCATCATAGAAATTTCTTAATTCATATGATTCTTGCCATATTATTTTAATAAATTTCTAGTTTCACTTTTTAATTAAATCTCTTAAATCAACATATATTTATGTAATTAAAAAATTGTTATAAATAAACTTTAGTATCAAATATTTTCTTTTCTTTTTTAATTATTTAGTAAACCGTAAAGTTTCTATTCTTTTTGAAAAAGTCTTATGTAGAGTTTTTATATCAATTTTGTATGGGTTTATTTAATAAAAATTTAATATTTAAACCAAAAAAATATTTTCTAATCTCGCCTTAGGCCTCTTAATAGCTAGACACGGCACTGATTGCTTTGTTGCGTTGTGATGAGCTTCGAAATTGACCCAGTGATATTTCGTTAGGCCCATTCATTTTGTATCCCTTTAAACCAATTTAGTCACGTTTTCTTCATTTTATGTTATTGGGCTTGCTTCATATTTTAACATTCTAACCCATAACTCATATATATAATTTTCTTAACATATGTTATGGAAATCTTATTATATAAAAGAGAGTTTGTCAAAATTGTAATTTACGGGATCACAACAAGTGTCAATTATCGATCTAGTGACACATGTTAAAATATTCTATTTAAAATCAAGCTATTAGAAAAATAAAAATATCACGATGTTAAACCAATAAAATAACGACACATTAACATTTTTTAGTTGTTTCATTAACATATTTTTAAAATCCAAACCAAATCTTATGTAAGTCGTTAAAAAGAAAAGCAAAATATAAATATCATTATGTTAAACAAAATAAAATGTTACATCACAAAAATGAAACTTTATATATAAAAAACAAAATAAATGTTTAACCATAAATTATTTTAAAAAGAAAAGTAAACATACGTATAACATTATAAATGTTAAACCATAAATTATTTAAAAAAGAAAAATAAACATACGTTCAACCTTCCAAAAATGTTATTACTTCAGAAAAACAAATCCAAAAACTATATAATTACACACACCTCCCACAATTTAATGTACCCCTCAAATCCTTAATTTTCTTTGCAAATCAAGAATACCACCGTCCCACACATAAGTTAAAACTATTTAATTTTCGATCAATTAGATCGAATCGTGTTTACCGTCGAACTATTGTATGTATTCTTCGAAAGTAGGAGGGTAGAAATTTAAAAGCAAACAACGTACTAATGGGAATGTAAGTAATTTTACATGATGAAAAGGTTAATATATATCAATTCTATCAAATTTTGATTTATATTACATAAGACAGTTGATGAGCAAAGATTTAAAATATAAGAGAATAAAAGAATAATCACATATACACACTTTTTCACACTTTTTGTGATTATTTAGGAACAAAATATACAAATATTAACATTTATAATAGAGTTAATGTACTAATTTTATTTATGTTACTTATTTTCGGAATATTTTGTTAGTGTATGTAATTGTATTTTCTGAAATTTATGTTGTAATATAAAGATTAAAGTTTATATTTTCGTAACTGGATCTTTATTTAAAAATTATCAAATATGTAAGAAAATTAATTTTTAAAAATAATTGATCTCATTATAAAAAAATAGATTCAGTTTTAAAGTATATAAAATTTCAAATATGATTGAAAATCTTAGATTATTTTTAAAATTTTGTAAAGATTTAAACTCAGTATTGTTTTACTTACCCACAACTAAAAAAATATACTACATGACTATATTAACAGGATTTTAATTTAAAATATAATTATGAGACAACAAAAACGTAAACGTACAAAAGCAAGAATGATAGGAAAGGCAATAAGGAAAAAGCGGTATCTTATTATATAAAGGAAAGTTTATCAAAATTGTAACTCACGGGATCACAACATGTGTTAATTTATATAAAGAAGAGTTTAACCGGGTTTTAATTTAGAATATAACTATGAGACAATAACTACACAAATTATATATTTTAATATCTAATATCATGGGGGTCGTATTATATATTTAACATTTCCACAATTTTGTTGTTGGTTGTCATTTCATTAATGAAAGCCCAACGGGCCACTTACAAGAGGGTAATAGATTAAAAGATTACAACCTTGAAAGCCCAATAACATTAGAATTAAGGATGACGATTAGGGCATGCTGGGCACGTGTGTTGAGTCAAGGTTGAAGAGGAGGGACGGCCGCCGCGAAACCATCTCTTCGCCGGATTCCGTTAAAATAAGCTTGAATCTCGCCGGCTATCTTCTCCATTAATCCTCTTGCACAAAATCCTTTTGCACAACCATGATCCAAACTGAGCCATCAACCGGAATAGAACCTTACTACCAAGGTCTATGAATGAGGATCCAAGAGGAGATTAAATCCTCGCCAGAAAGAAGACGATATCGAGTTATGGAAGGAAAATAAAGCGATTCCGGTGGATCTTAATTTACTACCGTCAAGCTCAGATCAAGAACTGTTATTCGATAAACGAAAATGAGATCTGATCATAATCAGAGAGAATCCGATTAGAATCAAAAGAAAATCCGCTAAACAGAAAAGATAATCCGATCATAGTCGGAAAATTACAAGTCCGGTCATAGCCGATTTCAATCGGAAAATTGAAGAGAATGAAAGCTATACTCCGGAAATTTAATTAATTAGATTTAGAGAGAATTTTTCCACAATTATCTCTACAAAGATATTTGGAAATCATCTTATACTGTATGTATCCCAAAAAAAAAAAAACTGTATGTATTTTCTGTTTATTCCATAATATAAGATTCGTTTATATCTATATATATTACTCATTAAATTTATGTTCGTATTTATCCTGTAGAACAAGATTCGTATATATATATGATCGTAATAAGGATATTTAAAATTTATATTTGGATAGCCCTAATATTTTTGTATAAATATGTTCTGTAACTCTGCAGTATATTTTGTTTTCACCTTCTTATAAATTTTTAGTCTTGACTAGAAGATATCTTTGGCTATGTCCGGATTTGTTAATTATAAATTTATTTAATGTTTTGATCTTATAAAAAGACTTTCTAATGTAATTTATTTTTATGTTTTGTTCATTCATTACTTCTATCTCATTTGAAACTTTAAACCATTTTATGAACATTACCTTCTTGAGCTTTTGAAGTGTGAGAAAATGTATACAATTTAAAATGGGTATCTGATTAATTTATAGGACTCTTCAAATAAGAATTTGTCCATGTTAGAACACCCATTTGTTATTCTCATACCCATTTTCCGGTTGAAACTAAATCTTTCTTATAGCTCTTCTTGCTTTTATTCTGGAATAGTGGTGTAGTAGTCATTTTATGGTTTTGATTCAAAAGCATGAAAGCAATGTTTGTAAACCAAATCCACCATCTCAAGTCTCAACTCACAAAATTCTTCCCTGCTTCCGTGTAAATTGTTGATCTCATTCCATGTATTTTTAAAGAAATATCTGTAGTCAGTATAAAAATATATAATTAATCACCAGCTATTTTTTAAAAACGCTTATATAATTATGCATATTATCTTTTTCCTGGAATTTTTTTTCATTTAAATCTTTTAAGAAAAACAATAATTATAACAGTTAAATCGAAATGAAAAATGTATAAATGTTGAAAGTAAGAAATTCTCCAAAAACTATCGATGTTTAAGTGCATGAAACTTTCGTGTCAATTTGCTTCATTATCACAATGTTAATCTTATTTATGTTATAATCTTCAATTACACTCATCTCAAATATAAGAGCGTATTTTACCGAAAAATACAAGTATATAAGGGTGTATTAGTTTTAAAGAATCCAAAAACAGAGCATGACTTTGTAAACAAACGTATGAAGGACATACATCAAATTGAACAAACATCAAATTGAATAATCGATCAGCCATAGGTTTCATTTTACAGTTGTTGATGGAGCCACGTCAATCTTTCAAAGGTTATTGTCTCGTCACACTCTTCGCAATCTAATTCGCTTGACTACGAACCGATCAGAATTCACATACCTTTTTCTCAAAAAAAAAACTCCCAGACCTCAAGACTTTGGCTAGCTTGATTAATCTGATCCAAAATATTTTGAAACATAGGTCACTCCCGTGTATGTAAAACACCATTGCTACTTATATGACACCAGTTCCACCCAGGGCCGGTCCTGAGCACAACCCAAGGAGGCGTGGGCCTTGGGCTTCCGAATTTTTCTAGTTTATTAGTATTACAAAAAGGCTCCAAATTTATTTTTTGCAAAAAGCCCCCAAATTTAAAAATATCTTTACAAAGCCTAAAAAAATAACAATTTTGGCTTTGGGCCCCTATATTTTCAAGCCCGGCCCTAGCTCCACCCTTAGGTAATGATTGTCTCTCAAACATTGTAACACCCACAATGCACATTTTAACTCAAAAATCATTCAAAGCATTGCCCATATGATAACGTAAAATCCAAGCTCCACCAAATAGGAATCAGGCAGACGATACATTATAATTTGTCATACCTTCCCTTGGATTCGTCCATGTTGCCCAAGAAGAACGAATTCAGTGAGTGACACTTTCTTACCGCTTACGACCCTATCTCTGAAAGAATACATGTTAAAGAAAAGATAAATAGATTTTGTGTATGCTTTTTGTTATTGAAATGGCAGTAACTAACCTTGTTAGAAAGATGCTATGTTTCTTGCTCAACTCTATTTTTGCCAAGGGTTTCATCAGTTGCATCTGACATTATTTTTATCCGCAAAACAGAAAGCAAACATGCCACAACCATTATTTGCGATTGCAAAACACAAAATCAAACATGCCACAACCATTCTTTGCGATTACACCGAGTTTAAAGCATGCTCTTAAAGATTTTACGGTCATGTCTAATATTGTTGTAGACTGCTTCTGAAAATCCTTGATTACTTTGGCTTGTTTTGTTAGTGCCATTTGCTAAAAACATGAAACAACAGAGCATGATATGTCAAAAAGAGGAAAGAGAACCCATCAAAAGAGTAAAATGAAGCAAAGTGAGATCATTGCCGAGAGAGAGTAACCATTATAATCAAAATGAGGTGCTTGCATACAACGCCTAATGTTATTATAATCAAACCCGTGAAGAAACCATTTCAATATACATCTTCTGAAGAGGGTAAAGAGGAGAAACGGAGAGAGAGGAATTAAAGCAATATTCAATCTAAACTTATCATTCTACTAATTATAATATCGACCGTATAAATGGAGCAATTGAAGATATGTGACAAAGCGAGAGTGTGATAGACATACCTCTGAATCAATCATGAGTAGCTCGAGACCCATGAGGAGGTTCTCCAGTTCGCTTCCCAGAAGTGAATTAGCAGGCATAAGATCTCTTCATTATAAAATTGGCCATAAATTGTTGCAAGAGTGGAAAAAGTTTTTGGCTGGACCACAGAAAAGAGAGAGTTTGATGCTATTTCGAGTTTGTTTTGCTGTTGGTGTAGTTTGGAAGAAGCGTGTGTAGGTTTTGCTTATATATGAGAGAAATTGGAAGGTTATGGAGTAGTGGGAAGTGGGTATAATAGCCATTAAATTGCAGTGATTTTGAGGTGATAAACTTGAGAAAGTGAGAAAGGTGTAACGATTTGGAAGGGAACTCGTAAGACTTAGCTAACGGTGGCTGGATTTGTTAGGTGTCAGAATCGTCATGTTCCGAAGAAGAAGACGACGACATTTTTGCTTCAGATTGGGCTTGATGTGGCCTTGATGTGTTTGTTACTCCCTCTGTTTCATATTAGTTGTCATTCTAGCCTTTATTTTTTGTTTCATATTACTTGTCGTTCTGTATTTTCAATACAAATTTATTACTATTTTTCTATCTTTTACCCTTAACTTTCAGCTTAATAATTATTTCTATCAAACAAAATAATGTAATAATTAGGGGTAAAACAGAAAATTTAATTGTTTTCTTAATTTGTGTGAAAACACCTAGAATGACAAGTAATTTGCAACGGAGGGAATAGTAATTAGGGGGACAAAATTCTGTTTTGCCATTACAAATTGAATATAAATCTCATATACCATAAGTCAAGCGAAGACTTTTTCCTTGTGTCGTGTATGAAGGAGAAGAAAAAAAACCGAACACACTCCTCTTATTTACTGACCCAACCACAACAATCCGACCCATAATTAATAAACGAAATGATCGATACGATGTCGTTTGCGATTTGGATATCAAATCCCTAAAATTTTCAAATCCTCTCATTCCTTCTCTTTGTGCCGTTTCTTCATTCATTCACCTCTCAATTACGCATAAATCTCCAATTGCTCGAATCTACACCACTCGAAACAACTGTTATTGCGAAATCCAAGAAATCGTCTATTCCTTTCGATTTCGTGTTTGTCAACGAACTGTGATGATGCGTACAAAGAATGGTGTGCGTATAAGGAATGGTGTGCGTACAAGGAGTGGTTCGAAAAAAGCAAGTGAAATCCCAGAGAAGAGGAATTCAACTCCACCGAGAGAGGTTTCAATTGAGGATCCTCCAATCCCTGAGGCGGATCCTCCAATTGATGATGAGCCACGTTTAGAGGAAGAAAAGGAAGACGATGGGGGTCCGTAATCGGACAAAGAAGCGAATTCAGAAGCAAATTCGCATGCAAGTTCAACGGTATGTAAATAGTAAAATGAGAATCAAAAATGAAATTAGGGTTTATAAATGGGGTTGTGAGTATGAATCGGCGTGTGTTTAATAATTGTAGGAATCAGACGATGAAATCAAAGCATTAATACCTCTAGAGATGTACTTCAATCCCACCGAGTATAAGAAGGCAATCAAGATATCTTCTATGTATTATATCAAGGAGGCAGTGGCGACAATAGATGGTCTACTGCCACACGAGAAGAAATGGTTCCTAGAGCATTCGCAGTTCAAGCACTTCTTCCACATGCCTGAGTATCGAACACATAAGGTTATGGGCATGTGGATGCTCCTTCTTCGTAGGGTGACAACATCAAAGTTAAAGGAAGCTTGGTTTGTCGTCAACGGTGTCCCTATATGATATTCTATCAAGGAACACGGTCTGATATATGGATTGTACTGTCACAATTATCCATTGAACTGGGAACGTATGGGAGGTTTAGGGTTTGTTGGTAGGAACTTCAAGCGTGGAACAACAATAACGTATGAAGCTGTGCGGGCTAAGTTGTTGTCAATGAAACAGTGTGGAGATAGGTTGCATATGGCTGTCTTATACTTCCTATCAAGTGTGATAGTTGGAAGGGCAAAGAGAGGAAAGAAAGGGACAATAAATGGAATCGGAGCGCCTAGTGTACACCCGTTCTTTCTTAGAGCTGCTAATGATCTTGAATTGTGTCGGACATTTCCGTGGGGACGATTGTTATTTTATGACAATTTAGAAGAAATGAAGCATTTGTTTGATAATTTTGAAGGAGTAGTAGACAAAGAAAGCTGGTGTTATCCAAGTTTCAATATTCCTCTGCAGGTAAATCACATTTTATCATTTTTCATTTTGTAAATGTATGTTCAATTAATGACTGTCCTTATGTGTTATGTATGTATGTGTGTAGCTTCTTGCTTTTGAGACGATTCCAGATTTGAAGAAGAAGTTCAGAGATGATTGTAGACATGCAATTCCTCATTGTTCTAGGATGTGCAAATCCTCATTCAAGAAAAGCGGTGCGACTGGAATTTCACTTTCTTGTATCAATGAAGCACTTGGAAAAAATAAGGTTAGTATTACACATCTAAATGCAAAGTAATTATTGCTGAGATCATGCTTTCGTTGTTATCCTTATTTAGTTTTTTTTTTTTTGCAGAAAATTTCCAGTATAGTGGCACCACATATTGGTGAATTACCCCTTTTGGATGAAATCTTTGATTGTCAGGAGGACAATCCAGATGTTGGTGATTACATTATTGAAACTTGGCGTCACCATTTATTAGTGGAAAAGAGGGATGTTTGGTTTGAATGTATGTTCAATGCAGATGTGAAAGCTAGAGGAGAGGCAGAGAAAAAGAAAGAGGCAGAGAAAGAGAAGGAGAAAGAGAAAGAAGTGGGTGCAAATGAGCACACAATCCCTCAGGTGTTGGCTTTTGATTTGATAGAGATAAGGAAAGACATAGAAGAGGGAATGCTGAAGATGACTAAAACTATGGAAGATGGGTTTCAAACAATTGTGGACATGCTAGGTCGGCATGATACAAGGTTGAAGCTTGTGGAGGCATTTGTTGAGTCTCAGCGATCAAATGATGGATTTGATAAGGAGAAAGAAGGTGATGGCTCAGGTGGTGTTGACTCTAAGAAAGAGAAAGAAGGTGGTGGTGGTGGTGTTGACTATGAGAAGGAATGTGATGGCTCAGGTGGTGGTGGTCTTGACTCTGAAAAGGAGAAAGAAGGTGATGATGGCAGTGTCAAGGGAAAAGAGAAAAAAGAGGTGTTGTTGGTGAGAAGAGATTGAGGGAACCATCAGTAGCAAGTAACTCTCCAAAGAAGAATAAGAATGTCTGATACAAACATTCTCATTCTCATTCTCATTCTCATTCTCCTTCTCCCTCCTCTTGAACACTTATCTATTTATGTTGTGTTGCTTTTGTTTTGAACTACTTCATTTAAGTTATGTTTTTTTTTAAGTGTTTGAACTACTGGTAATACTGGAATGATGGATGTAACGGATGTATTAATGGTTATTTTGTGTTTCACTTTTCGTGAGAACCTGGTATGATTTAACCATATAACATAACATAACAATTATATAACTCTTAAAACACATGAATTATGAAATAACATATGAATTATGAAATACTCAATGTAATACTCAAAGCTTAGTAGTTCAACAAGAATCCACAAAGAAGAAACATATAAGTCTCTAACAAGCATGAAAGTATTTTACAAGTACAAGACAAACATGGGACATAATACATGATACTTAAACAAGGGTAAAGTAGGATAACAGAACCGCAAGCACACAAACAACAACTCCAATCATAAGCTTCACCTCTTTATCATCAAACATCTTCTTCGTCTGAAGTTTAATGACCATCTCCTTTAGGGAATCCAACTCCTTGACCATGTACTTGAGTTGCGCTATCTCTTGCTCTTTCTCTTCCTCATAACTCCTGATCCATTCTGAAACCCGATCTGCTTCGGCCTTCGCTTTGCTATTCATGTCAGCAAGCTCCTCGATGATTGCATCGTCCCACAGTTTGTAAACGTGGCAATTTCCATTATCCTAACATACACTCCATTGAATATCCCACTCCAATTGAACTTAAATGAGCAGTTTTTGATTATATTGATTGTTAAGGGAGACAAAATTCTTTACCTCGAGATCATTCCCACAAGAGTAGTATCTTTTTCCAATGTACAAACCAAACCTATGAGTCTTAAGCACGACTGGTCATCCACAGTAGCACCGGGTTGGAATCCCTTCTTCAACTGGTTCCCACCTCCACGTAATCTGACGGTCTTCTGAGGTTTCCATAAGTTCCTCGTCGTAGCTAATCCAACTTGGTGTTTTCGGAGAAGAGTTACTGTTGTTAGAGTCGGTATCGAATGGACCCATGTTCTAGAATCCTAGTCCAATCGTAAACCCGAATTAACCCACTAAATCATCCCAAAATTGACAAAACAATGCAAATTAAGGTCCAATTGAACTTACCCAAACTTGATTGTTCGTAAATCGGAGATCCAAGCCGCGAGCTCCTCTCTTTTTCACCTCTGGTTCACGACGACGAAACCCTAGAAATTGGAAAAGGAAAAGTGCTTTTTATCTTATTTATAAGAGGGAATTTTTTTTTAATAAACAAGTAAAATCGAATATTGGCGCCATCATTTACTATAAACTAGTCCCGAGTTGCAGAGTAGTCCAACTTTGTTAATAATGATTCAAATGGTGTTTTAGCTATTTAGTTAGTGATACCATATTCTAATAAACTAATTTCTAGTAGTCCATGTTATATATGGTATTTGTAACATATTTACAATGTTTCCATGATATAATATTTGTAAAACCACATCATGTGTGAAACTTTGCACCTTAATGTAGATATCATTATGAAAATCTTCTTATAAGTATAAGGTAATGTATAAACAAATTAGATATATGGTACGTAATGCCCACAATTTCATTCATTCCAATTCTGTAATGTCATGTCTTAGTAGGATTGTAATTCTATATATATAATTACGAACATGAAATTTTTTAACTTCATAACAAAATATGAAATTAACATAATATTATCAAATTCCATTAACGATAAAAAATTAACATGAATTTTTTTAACTTCAGAACACTATCAAATTCCAACAACAATAAAATTCCAATAACAATTTTATGGTAGAGGAGAATTCCAATAACACAAGAACAATAACAACAATAAACATTCCAAGTCACGTAGTTCAAACAAATTGAAACACCATAACAAATAGTTCTAGTAGTTCAGTAGTTCAAACATATTGTAACATCACACAACCAAAGATTGTAACAAAAACACAACAATAACAAGTTCACCAAATCATCATCATTCCACAGTTGGGCCATCTCCTTCTTGGTTCTGAATGTCAACCATTTTCTTTTTGGGTGGTCGTGCTTCACCTTTTGATGGACACCTTCTTACTCGCCTTCTTCCCCTGCTGTTTTTGTATTCTGGAGGTAAGGCACACTTCTTTTCTTTGGCTGGTGGAACTGTCCAGTCAGACTTATGTGGGATTGGATAAATCGTTTTGCAGTACGCCAAAACCCAATACCCAACTTTATAATATTTATCACACAAATCAACTAACTCATAGCTCATTGTTCTTGATTCTTGCCTCATGAGTGTTTGGAGTGCGGCTATTGCATGGACACAAGGATATTTGTCAATATCTAAAGTCTTGCAAACGCAACTTTTGCTTAGCAAGTTCACCAAGTAATGCTTTCCATCCCGTCCAACGACATTATATTCAAGCCGGTACATGTTTAGCTCAGTCACCATCAAGTATTGCGCCTCCGCAACTCTTTTATGCAGTTCCTTATCCACAAAAGGCACTAACTGTTTATGGTAACCAATGGTCTCCTTCCTATGTTTGTTGAACCATTCTGAAATCTTTGCCACAATCACATCTATCATAGGTAACAAATTGTAATTCCTTGCTTCCTCGAGGACATTGTTAAGCGATTCTACTGAATTTGTTGTATCTATATTGTACCTTGTTCCGGGAAAATAGCACCTCGCCCATTTGTCCTCATCTAGGCTTCCATCAAGATACTCTCCAACTTTAGGATATTTATTCTTATAATCTTCATATCTTCTAAGGAACTCATTTTCTGTATAAATCTGAGCAATTTCCCGGAAATGAAAGATATTGTTGACATTGTTGAGACAAATGAAAGATACAAAACCCATGCTTAGCCGACGGATACACCTGTTTTATGCTCTTATTTAGGCTTGCATGTCTGTCACTCATAAAAACAAGCTTCAGACTATCCTTTATAACTGTTTTCAGTGTTTCAAAAAACCACGTCCAACTTGCATCATTTTCACTATCTACTACAGAAAATGCAACCGGATAAGTGTGTCGATTAGGATCTTGAGCTGGGGCAATCAACAACACACCACCGTATCCACTCTTAAGAAAAGTTCCTTCGACAATGAGAACATTTCTCATGGATATAAACCCTTCAATGCAAGCTCCTAGTGCAATGAATAAAAACAGGAACCTTCCTTGGTCATCCAACTTAACTTTTGTCTTTGTACCAAGATTCACTTTCTTTAACATATACAAATAAGAGTACAACTGCTTGTATCCATCTTCTGGTTTACCACGCACCTCATTAATAGCTTCATTCTTTCCCCTCCAACATGTAGAATACGATGGTGGAACACCAAAATTCCTTTGAACCAAGCCCATGAGATTTTTAGGTGTTGGGGTCTGCAGTACACCTGGATAGTCTTCTTTCAAAAGACTAGCAACTAGTCCTGCTGAGGCTTTGTTTCTACTATCACTGCTTGCACTTACACTAGCCCAAGAGTATGTGTGCGTCTTGTTGTATACCGCTACACGAAAACAATATGACTTCTTCACCTTCACACGATGAAAATACCATTTACAACCTTGCCTCCAAAGACGACATTTTAACACATATCTCGTTGTATCACTCTTCTTTGTCAATGTTGCAAAAGATGCTTTATGTGCACCTCTCTCAATAAATTCTTTCACTTCCTTCTTATTCTCGAACTCTCTACCTACCTCCAAATCCATCTCATCCTCCCATCCCTTATCCAACTGATTTTCTTCATCACACATAGGCTCATAAAAATCGTGTTCATATTCCATACCATTATCTCTATTCCCATCAGAAGAGTAATCTAAATTACCATTCCCTCTATTCTCACAATCATCTTCCATTGGCTCATGTTGTTCTTCTTCTTGGACTCTGTAAATAGTAAGAGCAGCAGTGTTGGCAGCGCCTCTTGGAACCACCTCGTAATTCAATCCAACTGAACTTGCTTGATCTCTTCGTGGAAGTAGACCCTTACCCTTCTCCAATGGACTACCTCTTGAAACTACACCATTACTCTTCTCCAATGGATTACTTCTTGAAACTACACCATTCTCTATATGTAATACAGTTCTACATTCGTTTTTATCAGTCGACGTTAGATAAACGTAGACGTCATCATCATTGCATATATAATATGGTCTCAAAGGTCTCGTGTCCAATGGAATAAAACTGAATTTCAGCTCTGCCGTAGCTGAATCTATCCCAAGCTTCTTGCATACACCATCCAATAATACCGAATAACGAATCTCCTCCACAGATAATCTCTTGGACAATATTGGAGACATGCCATTTGTTGTAATCCACTCATACCCGTCTCCGTTCTTAGCATAATGTCCTCCATAATCGAAATGGAAACTTGTGCTCATCATTTCATGGAAAAACAAAATCAACAATAACACAGTTCAAAGTAGTTCAAAGTGATACCGAGTATTATTGAATCTCAAGATTGAAATTTGAGCCACAAATCTTACTAGTAACAATTGCTTGCATTTTGGCACATTACTTACCAATAATTTGTTCTTACTCGACCCAGGTCAGATCAATTTGCAATATCAATGCTTGAAAATCGAAATCCAGTTGAATCATCAAGATTTGGGTTTTTCGTTTCTTATTCAAAATTGGTGAAGTTACTTGGATTATAGCTAAAGTATAACGAAACTAACCTCAATTTTCCTTTAGATGTGCGTAATTTGGAGTGCAGAGCTTCAGTTCAGCTTTAATGGTGTCGTGTTCGTCGTGTCGGGGAGCTTCGGCGTCGAGACCAAAGATGATAAGAGAAGAAATCTGATTGGCTGGGAGCTGATTTTTGTTTCAATATTTTGTGTTTTTATTAATCACAATTATTTTGGTGTTTTGGTCATTTCACACCCTCATTAAAGGGTATGAGGGTATATGAAATTAATTTTTGGTATGCTGATTTGGTATTCAAAGAAAATGATTTATAAGAATTTGATTCTAATTAGGGTATAGTTTAAACGGGCCTGGTTTTTAGGTTTCGTTTTATAGTGGGCTACAACTTTTTGCGTTAATTAATTAAAAGAGGTTTCGAAGGTGTAGAAGCGACGCAAGAAATGCTTCGAAGTTTTATGTGCGACGTTGACGTGGCAGTATTATAGAGCTTCTTATTTTGTTGATGTGCACACACCCAGAGTGCTCAAACTGTTGTTTTTAGTTAGTAGAACTAGGGGTTTCTCTGAGTTACGCGCATACTTTGAGGGTGATTGGCATTTAGACTCTAAAAACGGTGAGGATTTTAAAAATATTTAAAGCTTTTAAAGTCATAATTTACCCAATCAAGCTTTACATATTCAAAAGTCTTGAAAGTCTTATAACTGCTCCTAAAAGTTCTCACAACCATTTTGTTCATTTTTTCCTCTTTGTTCGACAGTGTTTTTTGAAGTCTTTAAAATCAGACTTTTAATTTTTAAAGCCACAGTTCTTAAAAATCCTCTACAGCCATTTATAATTTTTTTTAAAGTAACAGTCCAAGAAAAAAGTCTCAAACAATCACCCCCTTTGTAGTGAATTATAAAAAATTATACGTATTTCAGTCATCTATATTTGTATATTATTGATGAATATTTATTTTTTTCCGTTATGATTTGAATATAAATTTTTAGTTTAATTGGTGGTTGTTTGGTAATCTAACAGAACTTGGTTAATTGCTTTTACTTAAGTTTGTGTTAGTATCATTTATTTCTAAATAAAATCTTTGTTTGTCAACCATACATTAATTTATTTATTTTTGTCGTACACATTAATTAAATACTTATGTACCATATAAACATCATAATTAAATAATTTTTGTCTAATTAATACTTTTTGGGATTTATTTTCTGGAGAATATGTTGCACGGTTTTTTTTCCATACGTTTCTATCATTTTATCTGATTTTTTTTGTACCATTTGTATGTCTTTTTCTTTTTGAAGGTACCATTTGTATCTCTAATTTGTATATTATATGAAATCAGTTATTAAAAACACAATAAGGTGACATTTGACATACATTATCATTAATGCACACTAATGAATATACCATTATACCATCATACACTATCACAAAGTGACATTTAACATACATTTTCATTTCAAATGAGCCGTTATACCATCTTGTTTTACGACCCGATAAAAAGTAAAAAAATATGGTGACAAAGTAGTATGGTGATAGACCCGAACTCTTAATTATTTAAAAAAAAACATATTGGATAGTTCATAGCATTTAGTAAAAGTTCTATTTTTGGTAAAAAAGTATTAGTTTGATATCCGTCCACAAAACAAAAAAGTGTATTTTCTTCGTTCCATTAACTAATATTTGTGGTTTTTTTCACTCAAACTTATTCACGAATTTCTTTGTTGCCTTATATTCCTTGTTACCTAAGTCCAAGCGATTCAACGTATTCCTAGTTTACATTTCTTATCTTTGAAGCATATGAAACTCTTGCAGCAAAGGTCACTCCATCTAATACTTTTATTACTATAACCGAAGAATATGTTAGTTTCTAAGATAACATGTCAATAAACTACATTTCTGTTGATTGATTATTTTTCCTATTATTTTTGCCGATGTGGATTCATTAATAGACCAGGATAACTTCCTCGTTGATGATGAATTAAAAAAAATTATATGTATTTTTAAGTCTTTTAGTTGTATTCTTATAAGATTGGTAGTCGAATTTTGTTGTTTTTATTGGTATTTCAATCATTTATATTTGTATATTGGAACTCAAATCTTCGACCGGTAGTAAAATTATGCCACCAGAATTGATACTCCGAATTTGGCGGTAAATTTTTTAGGAAAAACAAAATTCCAAAAATCTAAAACATGTAGAACGAATTAAACAATCCGCCTTTAAATTAAAGGTAAAAACTTTAGTTTTTTTTTGTTTGGTGAACACAATTTTTTAGTTTTATAGATGTTTCTGGGTAAAATATTGGGACTTGGTTAATTGTTTTACTTAAGTTTGTATTAGTATCATTTAGTTTTCTAAGTAATATTTCTTTGCGGGTTAGTTTTGGGGAATATGTTGGGTTTTTTTTCATAGGTTATATCATTTTTATCTTATCTTTTTTTATCATTTGTATTTGTAATTTGTATATTACATGAAAGCATTTATAGCATAACATGATAAAGTAATATTCATTTCATAATGTGACTTTGTAGAATAAAATTAGCTGTATTTTTCTCATTAGAATATGGTGTTTTTAATTATAAACAACTTGGACCATGAAAATAAAGCAATGCAATTTTTGTTTCAAATAGTATAGAAGCGATGGTGTACCATGTAATAGTTGGTAGGAGCAACCATGTTGTTTTTCTATAACGCTAACATAATATTGTATGTTTTTTTATTGATTCTTTGTATTAAAATTAAACTAAACCCCACTTATTTGGCCTGAAAACACCTTTTTGAAAGGATTTTTCTTTTCTTTTACTCATGAATATACACCTTAATTTCTTCTCCCAAATTAATATTTTTCTCATTTATATAGTACTGGAAGGAAAACATAGAAACAGCTCTCAACTCTTCTTAGAAAACTAAGAGAATACACCAACATCCGTTTTCATCTCCTCCCCAACTCACAGTTCTCAAGCTTTTGAAAAAAAAGAAAAGGCCCATATCCAATCAAATAGTGGAAAATGTTGCAACAAAAAAGGTAGACAATAGTATGATTGAAAAATGTCTGGATAGTAAATCTAAAACGAACATGTACATATTTATATATATTGAAAATGATCAAATGATTAGTTTAATCAAACTGAATGTATATAAGGAGATAGCAATAGTATGATTACTGAGTTGAGTTGCACCCTCAGAAAAATAGTTATTAGATTATTGAGTTGTGCTTTTATTTGTGGTCTTTTAAATCTCCTGACTAAAACCCTTAAAACATTCCAATCCACCTAAACACCTAAAAACAATGTCGTGTCTCTCTCGCCTTCTCCTCCGTAACACCTTCAGCATCATGAGCATCACGAACGGCTGCTTTTTCTCCCCCGTGACCGCTGCTCGGCCTGCAACCTCGAAACAAAGACTGTCTCTCATCAAACTGGTAAATGAAGAAACCGTCCCGGAAAAAAAAATCAGGAAGAAGTTCAAGAAGGTCTGCCAAGCAGAGTGGTTCCGGAATAATATCTCCGCCTATGAGATAACACTATGTAGTTTGAGTGGATACGTAGGAAAATGATGGATGGTACTTTTAAGAAGAGGTGATGGATATAGTCTTGAATGCTCGGCTCCTTCTTTTGTTTATCGGCATGCTTGTACGTCGGGTTCTCACCATCTCCGATCTCTGCGGACATGAGAATAGAAGAAATGTTGTGAGATTCCAGTCGAAGTTCTTGCATAGAAATTTGAGCAATAAGACTATTTTCGACGATAAATACTCACAACATGTATAAATGGAATTGTTAATAAGCTACAGAACTTGGAGATTTGTTATGAAATCAGAAAATACAAACTCTTTGAATATGCATCACACAACATGTGGGTTACACTTGGTGCCTCATAACATCTTATGAGTCCGACTATTTGTATGCTCATTAATATACCTCCTTAAGTGAAGAAGCTAAAGAGATATGCTGCCTGAGAATGACATAAACAATGGTTCACTGGAATCAAAGGCACTCTAAGTCTCTAACCCACCATGAAAAACCAATATATGAGACCCGTATAACCAACATACCTGAGAAATTTTGCAGGGATCTACCGTTGCTTTACCTCTTTCGACAATCTCCTCTATCACTATCCTTCTCTTTGATCAAATCCAAAGTAGCTCCCCACAAAGACTCTCTTTTGAGATTGAAATCACGTAGCTGGATGAGGGGAATGATTCATGGAAGCCTGTCTATTGAGAATCGGTTTTGGTGGAGGTGAATAAGTGGTGTATTATGGCGCATTCGGGTTATATATATATATATATTGATGGAATGTGCCTTGTAGTCTTGAGCCATTACTATGGCGTATTATCTTTAATTGGAAATTTAAGAGTTAGAGAAGTGGAAGAGATTTGTAGTTTCTAATCTGATTTAAGATGGGAATTTAAGATGATGGGAGTTGTGTTGTGAGGGATGCAGATCGTGTTTTCCGTTTGTCGAGACGGATTTTCTGTAACGGGAAGGGGAGAAGTCGAGAGGGGATTAGGTTGCTGTAGAAGAATAACAAAGAGTTTGGATGGGCTCAAATTAAATTTCACAAACTAAAACTTAATATTGGGATTATAGTATTCGAATTAGCCCAACTAAAATCTGAAAACTTATCTGACATGTCAGAATGATAGGCTGAGAAAATTCAAAATTATGGTGCCTATGTGGCATGCCTTAGAGCTAAGAATTTCTTCTCTTTTATATAAAGGAGATTACTCGCCACAAATCCAAAACACAACTAGTTGTTCTCCTATACTATTGGACTTTACACAAATATGCTTTGATTTATTTGGTATCCTAATTATCTCATAAGCCCATGTATCTAGCTAGGGTTTTCAACAAGTGGTTCTTTATCTATATATTCATACTAGGGCTTGTCCACGCGTTGCGTGGATTTAAAATTAAATATGATTTAGTATACAATAATTGTTAACTTATTGATTATTATATATTTAATATTACAGAAATTTGGTGTTTACATTAAATAATTATCTAGGTTCAGAGACTAAATATTTCTAGCAAATTATTGGATATATAGAATATTATTTGTAGAAAACAAATTAAGATGGAACATTGTTGAAATATATTATGACAAAGTATATATTAAAAAGTATAGAATATTGTTCCTATATATATATATATATAGCTAATTAAGTGATGTTTAAGATTTATGCTAACAATTTATAATTTTAGTGAAGTTAAGATTAAAAATTAAACAATAATTTTAAACTATTTTATGTGAATTATTTTAAAATATATAAAAACCTATCATATTATTGTAAAAAAATAGAGTATATATTATAATATGGTTTTACATATTTTCATTAAATTCATGAAGATGATTTGATATTAAATGTTTACTTTAAAATAAAATTGATATCACATTTTTCTTTTTAAAAAATCAATACAAAAATTCTAAATTCTAAAAGGGCAAATGTCATAATTAAGTAAAAAATTAGGTTCTAAATATGAAAATGGACATTAATTGCCAACATCAAAAGTGACACATGGCAACTTGTCAAAGCTTAAACTTAGTGGAACCTTAAAATATTGTATAAGATTATGTAATACAAAAAATCCACCTTGAGAGTTTCTTTTTATATACAACTCTCTTTTATCCTATCTTATGAATATCAATTTAAAATCCTTTCTTGGTGACAATCCTAAAGCTTCTTCTTTTCTAACGAAGCTTCTTCTTTTCTTACATTTGAATAAAGCTCTCTAATGAGTTATTTCATTTTTAGTTGCACATATGTATGAGTTTAATACCTCTAAGCAGTACTAAATCTAAGTGGTATATTCCATATGTTTCTACAGAGCTTATACCGAATTAGTTTAAGCTTCTTTTTACTCTAATTGTTAATATGGTATCAGAGACAATAGTACTCCTTTTTTATTCATTTATTTTAAGATAGCAAATCTAACTGTTTTTAGCTTCGTTTTATTCCACAACACAAATTTCTTCATCATTATCTTCGATTCACATCGAATCGAGTATCATCTTCATCAATTTCACTCCATTTGAGCTACGATTTTCCCTAGAAGAACATATTTATTTCCAATTTTTCCAAAAAAATCATTTAAATACACAATTAAATTGGAGCCACTTAATGTGTAAATCGAAATAATTTCCACACATTAAATCTTCTCTATATAAAAGGAGAAGCATTTTGAGATTATGTGTCAAGCTCTCATTTTTTCTCATTTTTTTATTTAGTTAATTAAAATTACTAACTCCTACTATACTCACGTCTAAACATTCCAAAATAACTTAATTCCCATACCCAAACAAACTATAAGTATTATTAACGACTACTATATTTATATCCAATACTCTAAATACCTTATTCCCTATATTCAAATAAAAATTATATAAGTTTACTCATCTAATTAACATAATTAGTATTATTAAATTTATACATATAAAATCTCACTACCTAAATACCATTTTAACACACAATACTAACTTGGCTATTATAATGAATATTACCAATTAATTTCGAGACACGAATTATCTACTAAATAAACACTAAAATCTTCTATATATTAAAGGAAAAGTATTTTGAACTTATGTGTCAAACTCTTCTTTTTTCTCACTGTTTGATTTAGTTAATTAAAATTACTAACTCCTAGTCTACTCGTATCTAAACATTCAAAATAACTTAATCCTTATACCCAAACAAATTATGACTATTATATACTACTATTATATTCCTACTCAAACACTCTAAATACCTTAATCCCTATGTTCAAACAAAAATTAAATTAGTTTGCACATCTAATTAACATAATTAATATTATAAAATTTATACATATAAAATCTCACTACCTAAATATCATTTCAACACACAATACTAACTTGGCTATTATAACGAATATTACCAATTAATTTCGAAACAAAAATTATCTACTAAATAAACACTAATATAATAATTAATTTAAAATATCGGAAATTGGTGACAAGTTTTTGGTTATATACGCAATCTTCCATTTCTATATTTTTGAGTCATATACCGTATATTTGAAAATATGTTATGTTGGTTTCAATTATTTTACCGGTTGAACACATTTTATTAAAAAATTTAGGATTTAGAGGCTCAAAGTCTTCAACTTTCCGAGCATAAACCGTCACAAATCAAGACCTGAAGATGTTTGAGTCATAAACTACTACAGAAAGTATTTCAGAAAATAGAGTATTGAGAGATTAGAGAAAGAAAGGGGAGCACACTCGAATTTAAGGAGTTCACGCCCGTTAACAAGGGTCGCTACTTCTCCCCGAGACATGCTCAGAATCCCCTAGATAGAAAGGAGTTACAAGAGGATACAAGTGACAATCTAAAGAACTCTTGAAAATCTAAAGACTCACTTTGTATCACTCTCTATACTACTGCAGATTACTGCTTCAAAGCTTATGCCTTAAGTTTTTTCACACTCCTTTGTCCTTCACACTCTTTGTGCGGCTCCAACTCTCTCACCTCCAAGATGCCTCTTTTATAGATGGGAAATCCTTAAACCTAGTGCAACAACCAAAAGCTAAATGTGATACCACAAATTGCGTTTGCAATTGGGTCAAACAAGCCTTAGACACAACTAGACCAATTGTCCTTCTCTTGTGCCAGAATCTGCATTGATGCAGAAGCTCTTCATTGTGGTCCCAAAACTTTAACTTAATCAGAGTTCAATTTCATTAACTCTAGTTCCCAAAAATTTTGACCCATGTTTGACTTGATTAAATTTGCTCTTAAATTCTCAATTTCACAAAAAACATTCGTAAACTTAAATATGTAAAATTGATTTAAAATTTCATATAATAAATCTATCAGTGTGATTATTTAATTAAAACTATATTTATTTTACTTGATAAATATTTTCTCTTACGTAAAACGCGGATACTGTCCTAGTTACATGTGATAACCATTCATTAAATTATAAAATAAATACTTCTTTTTATTTGATGGAGAATACTGAATAGACATTGCATAATAAATCCTACTATTTAATGACAAAAAAGTATTTTAGCACACAAATCAATCTGACCCACTTAAAGGGTGTTGAATTACGATAACTATTGTACATAAGTCTTTAAATCATTAAATTTGGAGCCTAAATTTCCCCACATTAGTTATAGGGACGAATGTATGAAATGCTCCAATCAAGCCATGCTTATGTCTATCACACTCTCAATTTGTCCAAAATACTCCCTATTGATGAAATCCCGAAATTGCCCTTAATGAACGACCAATCAGAAAATTCGTGGAGATTGACTCAAAACGATCCTCTACAACTTGCAGTCAGGGGAATCGAACTAGGGGACAGACGGACCGGACCACTCTCTCTCACGGACTCTTGTCTTCTTCGCGGGAACTTAATCACAAAGCTCAGCTTTGGTCACGGGATCTGATCTCGTCGAGCATTTTGATCTTCATTCGGATCTCGTACAATGGAATCCAGATTGTGAGCTCATTTCCATTTGTGAGCTTGCAATTGGGCTTCACTGGGCTTAACATTTGTGGTTCAAGTTTGTCGCCATTGGTGGTTCCTGGAGCTTGCAATTGAAGCGTTAAGCTTGAAAATTGAGATGAGTTGGTAGATGTGAAAGCTAGAGGAGCTTGAATGTCCTTGAATTGGTTGAATTAGATTTTGATTTCTTCATCGGGCATTTGATGATTTCTATGTAATTCCGTTTTGAGAAATAGTTATTTGGATTTAGTATATTTGGGATTTGTTAAGGGTTGTTGTTAAGGTTTGTTGTTTAAGTATAGAGGAATGAATTAAGCTTCAATCAATTGAAATAGAGCTTTGAAGTTGTTTATTGGATTGATGTGAAGGTTTTATTTAAACTTTGGTATTGAATTGGATAGTTTGTTTGATGCAGGTACAATGAACAAACCAGTCATATATGATGAATATGGAGGTAAATACGTGGGAAAAAGAGATAAGATACGATGAGATTCAAAAGAAGCTACGGTCTATGGTTTAACATTTGAGGAAGAGATAACATACGCAATGTTAGTGGGTAGATTAAGCAGGAAGATTGTGGTAGACAAAGATCGGACAAAAATGCAATTGAGTTACATTCCATTGCTATTAAAACCTCCAAGGATTGTGTACATTTTGGATGATGATGATGTCGACGGATACGTATGGACTACGGATAAAAATCAATCTAGAAGTTCTTTGAATGTGGAAGTAATTATGTGCAAGGAGCGAGTTGTAACGGAAGAGAGTTCAATTGGAGTTAATGATGGGAATTCAAATGGCAGAGTAAATGATAGGTCTGTGATTCTGTACGAAGCTACATAGAGAATTGATGAGGCTGAGAGAATTGATGATGATGCTGAGAGAAATGATGGAGCAGAGAGATATATTGAGCATGGTGAGAATGTTGGATATATTGAGCTTCCTAATGAAGCAGAACATCAAGGGAAGGAGTATGTTGAGGAATGGGAAGATGGTTTAGGCTTTAGGGAAAGGCAAGAATTTGTGGCAAAATAAGAAGTGCAAAACTTATTGTTGAGAGTTGCACTTAAGGAATGCTATGATTATGATGTATTAAACTCGGATAGTTACATATACGTGGTTAGATGTAGTGCAGGAGGGTGTGGTTGGTATTTACGGGTGTCAAGGCCTCGATATAAAACCAATGACATTTGGACAGTTAAAACATACAGGAAGATGCATTCATGCTCTCGTGCAAGTGAGAGTACAAGAAGCAGTAAAAAGAAAGGCACTCCACAGTTAGTTGCGGATGTTATACATGAAGAATTTCAAGGGGTAGTGGACATCCCATCTCCTAAACTTTTGGTGGATCTGGTTATGTCTAAAGTCGGAGTGAAGGTTTCATACGAAACCGCCTTGAGAGAGAAAAACTTAGTTGTATCAGTTATACGTGGTAGTCCAGAAGATAGTTACAAGAAGTTGCCTACTTATTTGTACATGTTAGAGAAGAGAAATGTTGGGACTATAACAAGTTTGTTCTTGGATAAAGAAAATAGGTTCAAGTACGTATTCATTGGGTTGGGTGATTACACCAAAGGGTTTACAACGATGAGGAAAGTTATTAGTGTGGATGCAACCTTCATGAAGTATGGTGGTGTTCTAGTTTTTGCCATGGCTCAAGATTCTAATCGTCACCATTATCCTATTGCATTTGGTATCCTAAATGGTGAGAATGATGCAAGTTGGGACTGGTTTTTCAGGCAGTTGTTGACAGTTGTACTAGATAAAGAAGATTTGGTTTTTTGTTTCGAAAAAGAATGCAAGCCTCATAAAGGCAATTGATGCGGTGTACAAGAAGTCTTTCCATGGTTATTGTGTGTTTCATTTGTTCCAAAATGTGAGAGAAAAAGCTCCTAGTGGAAGTAAAGAGTATGTAGGGAAACAATTCAGAGAAATTGCGGGAATTTATACCAAGGAGGAATTTGATAAGGAGTATGCTGATTTCAGGAGAAGGTTTCCAAAAGTAAGGGAATCTTTGGATAAGAGTGTAACCCTTGACAAATGGGCAAGGTGTTATTCTAAAGGAGAAAGGTACAACATCGAAATAACAAACATGTCTTAATCTATGAATAGTGTTTTCAGAAAGCAAGAATGTACGCGTTACTGCCTATGTTTCATGCGATTGTTGGTAAACATTCAGAGTGATTTAACAAACACAAGGTTGTGTCGGGTAATATACCAATGAGCCACAAAATGGTCCCATTTGTAGAGAAGAAATTGCACCCTAACTGTAAGATAGGGGCCAAATTAAAGGTGACAGTTTTGAACATTGTTTTGAGGGAGTTTAGTGTGATTGCCATGGATGGTAAAAGCTACGAGGTTGACTTGAGGAGCTTTAGCTGCAGCTGCAAACGTTTCGATATAGACAAGTACCCTTGTGTTCATGCTATTGCCGCTATTCTTGTGTACGGGAAGTTCCACGAAAGAATAGTTGACTTAAATATCTATGATTTGTGCTCAGATTATTTTAAGTCAGATACGTGGGCGTTGGCGTATTTTGAGACGATTTATACAGTCCCACATGAGTGTCACTGGACATGTCCGGATGACATACTTTCAAAGGTGTCATTACCTCCATAATATCCAAACAAAAGGGGAAGATATCAAGAAAACAGGTTTACTCATCCAGGAGAACGTCCTAGGAAGAAGAGAACGAGCAACAAGTATGAGAAAGGAAGAAGCTTGGGAGAATGGATTGGACTTCCTAGGGAAGGTTGAATTTTATTGTCTTTGTCTTTGTCTGATTGAGTATTTGTCTTTGTCATAAGTTTTAATTGAGTAGTTGTGTTTGTCTCTAGCTGGAAAAATACGAAAACTGGTCTAATTAGGTATTGTTTTTGGTCAAAAAACCAATCTATTTATAAATGATTTTGAAAGATGGTTTAATAAAGGACATATAATATACAACTAATCGTGACTCTTTAGCAAAAAAAAATCATAACTTCATATTTGGTTTTAAATTTTCCAACATTTCTCATATAAACCTTCTAGTATTATAGTAACTTTGATGATCACTATCCACCATATCATTCGAAATATGTATACGATTTGTTTCTAAACATTTGACAACACTAAAACGTTGAGGAAATGAAATAATGGCGATCGAATGAGTGAACAACTATAATTGTCATTAGTGTAATTACGAAAAGGTTCAAATCCGGAAAAGAACAACTTCTTGATGATTTTGTACAACCATAAACTAGATCCAACTGCTAAATATTTATAACACATGTTGGGAAGATTACATTAATTTTAAAAATATTTTCCCAAACATTTCACTTTTTGTCGAGATATCCCACTTGTTTTCGTCCTTTCATTCTCACTTTTCCTTTTTCACTTTTTTGTTCCTTCTTCTTGGTGATATCGACAAACAAAGGTGTTCAACTCCCTCCAAGGTTACGTTTTAATTTCGTATTGGGATTTAGTGATTCGACGATTAGGGTGTAATTTCTTTCGATTTACGGTTTAGGGTTCATCAAATTTGGGGTATCTAATTTGGAGTTTTACGGTTCATCGAATTTGGAGATTTAGGGTTCATCGAATTTGGGGTTTTTGTGTTTTGTCAATTTGGGGTTGAGATAATTTGGGGATTTAGTCAAATTATTCCCTAACTCATCATATTGCATTCTCCTATGCCAAAAACATGTCCATCTTTGATGATTTCGATATTGGCTCCAACAACAGCAACTCGTCATCATCGGATGACGATAACCCATTTATGACAGCATTACTGAAAGAATTTAGGGTTTCGGTGTCATGGGATGATAAAGGTATTCCGACCCATTGTTACGGTGGATCAATGCTACGGTCTTGCACACGCGTGGTTATCTGAACAATGAGCTAAAAGTTTATAGCTGTCATCGAAATACGGAGGTAAGAACCATGATCCAACAACCATCATCTCTATAATCGTTATTTACTTTACTGTGGTATTCATCATTTTGCCTTGTTGGTTTTTGGTTAGGACGGAAATGAACACATTTGTAAATTCTATGACGAGGCAGTCGTCGAGGAGATTAATGCTATGAAGACCAAAGAAAGTGACCAACAAGCTCGACTCGAAACATCTGTTAAGGAAGTCAGTGACCTCAAGAACGTGGTTGGTGAACTTCGGTCTAAGGTTTTTCAGCTTCAAGCAAAACTTGTTCAGCCTCGACGTTAAGACATCGGCTGCTTGGAGTCCGGCTGCTTGTTGTAATTTGTAATTTGTTTCTTTCTAATTTGAATGAACTTTTTTGTAATTTGTTGCTTTCTATTTCGGTTAAGTACCTTGTGTTTCATGTTTGTAACTTGTTAAAACCTCTATGTTTATGCTGCTTTTCTTTGTTAAATACCGTTCTCTTTGCACACAAAAACTTGCTCAAACAATAATTGCAAACATCCCAAAAATCAAATCATTATCCTTACACATTACAAAAAAAAACCCATGAAAATAAAGAAATTGTTTCACCAGTAGTTCCAATTTACGAAAACAACATCAAAATAACCGAATCCAAATTGTTTGACCAGTAGTTCCAGTTATCGAAAACACTAAAAATGACCAAGTACAAGCTTCAAGGGACACTCAGCTTCAAAGGTTTTTGTGGAGCGCGTATTTGGCTTCTCAAAGTGGCCACTTACAAGGTTGGAGTAGCTTATCCTCCTATTCTTCCCCTTATTCTTCTCGTTAACCTTCTCATTAGCCTTCTTCTTCTTCTTCTTCTTCTTCTTCTTCTTCTTCTTCTTCTTCTTCTTCTTCTTCTTCTCATTCACAGTAGATGGTTCATCACTGAGGTCTTCACCACATTCCACTTCCTTCTCCACACCAGTCCTCACTTCCTTATCCTTCACACTAGAGGGTTCACCACTTTCCACTACCTTCTCCATCGGTGATACAAATTTCATGAAATACTTCACTTTTTTATCCAAGTCTGCAAGTTTCTCCGAGACCTCTATTTCTATGTTTGTCACCTTATCACCAAGTTCCTTGAATCCAGCTTCCATAAGATCCTTGAGGCCCTCAAATCAGCCATCACCACTCTCCTGCACCTTCCTTTTTCCTTTGGCCCTAGACACAACCTTCATGTCAACTTTCCTGCCTTCCACATCATCATTGAACATCTTTTCGAACCAAATAGTCTTTTTTTCATCAAGCATTTTCATCCAACCATCAACAATTGCATCACAATGATCATCATCCTCAAGATCATCCATGATATCCTCCATAAGAGGAATCTCTTCCAATCTAGGTTCCATGATACTATGGATATCTTGTGATAAAAGTTTTAATCAATTTATGTAACCAATCATCAAACCATACTCATTTACACTAGAATCTAATAGATTTTCTCTAACCTTTGAGTTGCCAAGTGCTTCATTCATATCAGACAGTGGATAACCTTTCATGTTGGTTGATTTGAATCTGCTCTTGCACATCCTAGGGCAAGCATTCGTTGCAGCTTTAACTGGTTCTCTGAAATTCTCCATCCGAATAGGTATCGCCTCAAATGGTAGGACCTACGCACAATCAAAAGGGCATACAATAACATAACCAAATACTCACATAATCGACAACGCATAAACTAAATTACTTAAGCACATACCTCCAAAGGATTCATGAAAAATGGAAAGGTCCAATATGGTTTGGCGAATCCATCACACCTATCCACATTATGGATTAACCTCTCCATAGTGTGATCAAAAGACATTCGACCCCATGGAAAGGTCTTGCACCACTCTAAATCAGTCACGGCTCTTCTAGAGATGTCTTCTACTGGAGATGCTCCATTCCGAGCCTTAGCATTGCCAATGATGATAGTCGATAAGAAGTACAATACCGCCATCTTTTATCTATCTCCACAATATTGCATTGACATAAACTTCTTCTCAACGACATCATAGGTTGCTTTTCCCTTCTTGAAATACTTATGAACAAACCTAACATTTCCAAATGCTTTGTAGTTTGATGGATACGATTGACACTTCAAACCAGACAAGAGTCCATGTTCTCTCAAAAAGTATATGATTGGAACCCCATTGACCACAAATCAAGATTCTCTTTTCTTATCTGTCTTCGCCTTGCGGAGAAGAAGCATCCACATTCTCATGGTCATGTGATTTTTGTCCTTTGGCATGTGAAAAAAATGACAAAACTGTGGGTTTTCAAGGAACCATTCCAACTCCTCCGGATCAAGCTTGCATTGTAGAATCCCAATTGCCTTGTCAACATAACACTTGGTAACGATTTTGACTGCCTTCCCATACTCTCTATTAGGGAAACACATCTCCAAAGGCTGCATTGGTTCATTTACTATATGTGTATCCTACAATTTGAATCACAATATCCACATACAATTTTACACAAGAGAAATAGCATAGAGATGTTTGAAGTACATGGAGATGTTCGAAATACATACCATAGCAACATGTGGTTCCACTGCCGCTGTTGGTTGCGAGTATGCGCGGTTCCTTCTGCTACTCCCTTATCAGACTCACCATCGTTTTCCTCTTCTTTTTTTCTTCCTTATCAGACCCACCATCGTATTCCTCTTCCTCTCCATTATCAGACCCACCGTCTTCTTCCTCCTCCTCCTCTCCATCGTCTTCCTCTCCATCGTTATCTTCTTCTTCCTCTTCCTCTCCATCGTCTTCTTCTTCTTCCTCTCCACTGTCTTCTTCTCCATTATCAGACCCAGACCCACCATCATCTTCCTTTCCCTTGTCAGACCCACCATCGTCTTTTTCAACTTCTTCTTCTTCCCTATCTTCCACCGGTGGGTTGGGTTCCGGTGAGACTGTCACTGGAGGAGGATCGATTGATTCGACAGTCGGAACCGATTTGTTCGACTTCTTCTTCGTCTTCTTCGGCGGTCCGATAGATGTCTTCACCATTGTATAGACCTTGATTTTTGTGAGTCTTCAACGCAGTTAGCCGAGTTATTCTTGTGTTTTGATCGATTTTGATATAACGAGGGAGATCAAAAATTTCAAAGTTGAGAGAGATTTGAAATTGTTAGGGATTTCATAAGAGTAATTGGGGTTTCTTATCTTCAATTCGGATAAGATCCGAATGGGTCGGAAGTTGGGTGGATAGGGTTGGTTGGATCGTAGATTCGTGACTTTTAGCTTGGTCAAAAAGTAATTTACTCTGAAACTTGACGGATTAAAATAATGACAATAACACGGGAGTATATGGGCTGTTGACTTACCTGAGGAGAGCATCTGAGACATTGACTCTTAGTTATAGTCGTCTAAAGAACTAAGAAATGCAACATAATAGTCTTGTAATAGTTTGTGTTAGCGTTGTATATTATTACGTTTGCATCACCACAAACTTAAATCTACATATTGTAGATTAACCTCTAGAGGAGAAAACAAATCTATTAGTCTATTTCAATGAAGAAATACCCACGACCAACGTGTAATGAATTTCGAATAAGTTTCTTGGCACAAGAGAAAGTGAAGTTCCGCTTTTAATTTATAATCATATTAGCGTTAAGCCCCGTGAAGAAGGTTTAATCCTGTAAAAGTACCTAGATTTTTTGGTTTTGGGTTTTTGAAATTCCCAAACGTGGATGATAGAGACTTTAATTTTCCATTATGTAGGGATGATTGGTTGAGACTTTAACTGTGTAAAATGTTACTGTAATATAATTTTTAAAAGTTAACTGTGACTTTAATTTGTTTGGTAAGACTGTGACTTTTAAAGCCTCTTTTTCTGGCTTTTAGAAAAGCAACGTAATAAGTTAAAAAAACTCAAAGTTTAGGCTAGGCCTGGGCATTCGGGTATTCGGGTCGGGTCCTAATAGGTAGAGGTTCCTTCGGGTATACTAAAAACATACCCAAACAGGTTCCTATAGACACAGGTTCTGGTCCAGGTTCGGGTCCAGGTTCCAACTTATTAAACCATTTAAATATCCAAATTTTACAAGTTTCATCTAGATATAGGTTCGAGTCTAGGTTTTGTGATGTATTTATACACAAAATCTAAACAAAAACCTGTAACCTGAACCTGTAAAATGCATTTGAAACACAAACAAACCAACAAGACAACAATCATAATGTATGAACTAATTTAAGAATACAATTATCAATCGAAGTTTGTCAATGTATAAAACTATATCAATGTAACCAAAGCAATTAGACAAACGAATAAAAGTCAATGACAAATCACGAATCGAAACAGATCATTTAGATAGACGAACAACGGAACAAGAATCAATGACGAATCACGAATCAGTATTACGACAATATTATAAAAAAGATTATAGAAAACAATATCAATAAAATCTGTTTTATCATAATCTTCGGTAGATTTGACCTACTAGGTTTAGGCATACATGTTCAAGTTCGGGTACAGGTTCGGGTACAGGTTCAATTTCGGGTACTAAAAACATACCCATACAAGTTCTTCTAAAATTTCGGGTCGGGTCCAGGTTCGGGTCTTACAGGTTCGGGTCCAGGTTCAGGTACGCAAGTTCATGTTATTTTGCCCAGGCCTAGTTTAGGCTATGAGAAATTTTAAAAACTTTGAAAAATTATTGGACAGTTAAAGTCTAATTGGTAAAAATATTGATTTTACCAGCTTTATTTAATTTTAAAGTCCTTAGAATCCTTAAAGTCTAATCACCAATCACCCTCGTAGTCTCGTCAGAAAGATCTGATATTCATGAAAAAATCTAGCATTTTGAGATTTCAGTTTCTATAAAACAGAGAGAAAGGAGAAGATTTGAGTAAGAAATCACTCACATGGAAGAAGAGAAATTAGTAAGTTACAGTGAAGGTGGGCATAATGGGAGAGAAAAGTTATTAGATCGTGGCCTCTTGGGTTTAGGGAACGACAGGGATATAATTTTCAACTGTTCTTTTTTTTTTTGGGTCAATTTAATTGAATAACTGGAAAATAAAAAAAATGAGGATTTTTGCGGAATTGACACGCAGAGCCGTGCAGTAGTAGAAATAAAAGAAACATTAGCTTAGGACATCAATTTCAAAAACAAAAGGCATCAATTTTTGAAAAATAAAATTTAGTTATATAGATTATTATTTTTAAAGTAGTAGAACATGATTAGATGGGCTTATGTTTGAAATACTAAATTCTCAAGTTTGGGTTTTCCATCATAAACAAAATAAGTTTATTAGCCCATAATTAATAACTAAGTGATAAAATTAAAAAAATTCTTAGAGAATTATGAACAAATTTTCAAAAGTATTAACAAATATTTGGATTTTTGTTTGGCTGCAATCAACGAGCGACTGATAGTTCGATGGCTTTTTGTGCTAATTTCAAAGATTCTCTAACACATCTTAAAGTTAAAGTTTGAGTTTTATCTAAATTTATGGATCATATATCGAATTTTATTGAGATTCTAATTTCGGTTGCATATGCTGAAATGAGTATTTTAAAGTTAAAGCTGATAAAATTTTATCTTCGCTCGACTATGTTAAAAGAGGATAAGCAATTTGATTATTTTATCGATCTTAAGAGAACTCTTACAGAAGATTGATTTTAAAAGTGTGGCCGACAATTTTGTAGAAAAAAAGGAAGAAAATTTACTTTCTATAATTATTAGTTTTTTTTTTTGCTAAGTAATAATCACATATTATTGTGAAACATTTTTTTATAAATGAGAACATTTTATTTTTAATCACTTATGTGTGCTATTAGTGTTGGCACGGCTCTGTTGACACGTATCTAAAGTGAGGAGATGTCAAAATGAGAGTGAATTAAAGACTCTCTAACTTTTGTTTTAGTATAATAGGAATGTTATAAGAAAAAATTGTGACTGGTACCATAAATTTTCAAAACTTTGTGTGGGGTACCATATATTTTGAATTTAACCAAACCCATACCACAACTTTCCAAATACTACACTTTTACCCTTCTCTCTCTTTCTCCTTTCACCTTTTTTATTTCTCTCTTCCTCTTTTTCTCTCTCTTTTCACTATACAACTAAACAAGAAGATGACGATGGTGGTTGACGGCAAAAGTGATGATGGTTAACAATGATGGCGAGGAAAATGACGGCGGAGAACAAAAACGATTGATATTACGAAACAATGGACGAAAACAGAGAGAAAGACTGCAGATAGAGATGGTTGATGAGAATAGAGACAGTTCTAGTCCACTTTCTTTGTTTGTGTTTCATGGTTGTCGTCTATGTCACTTGTTTCGTTGTTGTCCACTGTCTTCGTCTTCATTACCGATTCTGATTTCGTCCATCGTTTCTGTCACCCTCTCCAACGCCAACTTCATCTTCGTCCACCGTAGTCTCTATCACCATCTCGAAGACAGAGACAGTGGACAGACGAAAATGACGACGGAGGTCAAAAACGATTGATACTACAAAACTGTGGATGGACACAATGCACGAAAATAGAGACAAAGACAACATATAGAGATGGTGGATGAGAACACATTGCTTTCGTCCACTGTCTTTGTTTGTGTTTCATAGTTGTCATCTTTGTCACCTATTTCGTTTTTGTCCCTTGTCTTCGTTTTCATTACCTATTCTGATTTCGTCCATCGTTCTGTCACCATCTCCATCACCAACTTCGTCTTCGTCCACTGTCGTCTCTGTCACCATCTCAAAGACGGAGACAGTGGACAAAAACAAAACTGGTGTCGGAACGACAACTATGTTAAACCAACAAAGACAGTAGACGAAAACAAACAAAGACAGTAGACGAAAACAAAGTCGGTGACGGACACTACAAGAAAACACTGGATTTGTGACTAGATTGTGTGACCGATTTTTTAGTCACAGTTTTCTGCGACTCTTGTGAGACTATTTTGTGACTAATGTGCGACTCCAAAATAACGGAAACAAATCAGTCACAAATTAGCGACTGAAATATTTTAGTCCTTTATTAGTCGCAAATGTGTGACTGAATATACGGTTAGTAACAAATATGCGACCAAATAAATGGCGTCACAGTTTAGTAGCAAATTAGTGACTACTTTGCGACGAAATACATACTCCCAGATGAGTCACATATCAGTCACAAATCAGTAACAACTTTAGTTAGATGAAAACGTGGAAATTGAGTGATAATTTCGAGTAGGTGACAACGTGTATATTGAGTGGTTTGGTTGGTGGCATCTAACATTTGCTACCGATTCTCAGTAGTCACAAATTGGTAGCAAATTTTTTGCTATATAAAGAGGAGCTCCCTCCCACCAAATATTCACTCAACAAAAACATTACATCAACCAAAATCAATTTGTCTCCTATCTTTTTATCAGCTTGAGAGTTTTGCAAAAAGAGAAAAATTTAATTTTTTTTTATAATTTGTTATAAAGCTCGAAATTATTATTTCAAAAAAGAGAAAAAAAATCTATTTTTTTTGTTATAATATTTATTATTAAGTTCGAGAGTATTGTCTGAAAAAAGAAAATCTTAGATCTTTATAATTTTATTATAAAGTTGGAGAATATTTTTTCAAAAAGAGAGAGAAAAATATGTGGAATTCAAACCGAGAGTGGATGTATACAAGGATCGACCCGCGAACCAACAATATATCAACCGAATTTGCAGAAGGTGTGACGCACTTCATCAACTTCGCAACGAGCCAGCATTTCTCAATTAGCAGTGGAGGTAGGTTATACTGCCCTTGTGAAGTTTGTAAAAATTTAGGTAGGATAAAACCGGCTTTAACTGTTGAAAAGCACTTGCTTCGTAACGGTTTTATGCCTGGTTATTATGTATGGTCTGAACATGGGGAAGATTATTATGCACATGGGGTAGGAACTAGTAATCAGAATGATAATCAGAATGATAATGTTAATTTTAGTAGTGGTAATTATAATGAACCGTACAATTATGAAGAAGAGAATGTTTATGCGGGAATGGTTGAGGATGCGTTTCATGGTTCTGTTCCATTTAATGAATATCCTCCTCCTGCTCATGAACATGATCAAAGTGGAAACGATCATGTTTATGAAGAACCTACCCATGAATCAAAACAATTTTACGATTTGTTAGAAGCTGCAAATACTCCCTTGTATGATGGGTGTCGTGAAGATCTTACGAAGTTATCAGTGGCGGCTCGGGAGATGAACATCAATGCAGAGCATAATGTGTCTGAAGTTTGTATGGATTTGTGGTCTGATTTAATTACGGATATTTTACCAGACCCTAATCACGCAACTAGGTCGTACTACGAGATGGAAACGCTTATGCGAAAGTTAGGATTGCCGTACCATACTTTTGATGTATGTGTAGATAACTGTATGCTCTTCTGGAAAGAAGATCAAGAGTTGGGTTATTGTAAATTTTGTGGGAAAGCAAGATATAAAGCTAGTGGTGGAAGAACAAAAATACAGTTCAGCAAGATGTGGTATCTACCTATCACTGATAGATTGAAGAGGTTGTACCAATCAGAAAGGACGGCTGCATCGATGAGGTAGCATGCTGAGCACGAGTCACAAGACGGGGTATATGTGTGGGAATTTTAATAAAATTATGTGTGCAATTTGTGAAATAGAATATTTTTAAATTTGGGGTATCACATGTTATAAAGAACAAAATGTAAGCTATAGACGGAAAGGTTACATTGGATCACATGGTTATGCACTCCCATATAAGAAGTCCGAGGTCTCGAGTTCGAGTACAGTTGGCGTATGCTGACCTACAATTTTACCTATTTTTTAACAGAGTCGCAAAACAGTAGCACATTTACTACTACTTTGCGACTGACTCGTCATGAAAATAAATTTTGTGACTATTATGTTACTAATTTGCCACCAATCAGTAGGATTCATGAACAAATTTATAAAACAGAATGGTATAAATCTGGATGTAGTTAGACTAACATGTAATCGAAATATGTATTCTTAAAATAAGGATTTAACAAATAGGGGATAAGTTTCAATTTCAGAGAATTACGTTTAGGGCATAAGTTGTAAAACTGGTAACAAAAGAGTCACAATTTAGTTGCAAATTTCTTACTGGTTCTGTGGTAGTCACAAATGTGTGACCATATTGTTACTAATTTGCAACCACTTACATATCAATTATTTGAAAATGTACTTATTGATTATTATAAATAGCATTCTTCATAACATATGTACACATTGAAGATGTAGTTAGACTAATATGGTATATAAAACTGAAAAAAAAAAGTTACAACTATTTAAAAGATTTACCTCACCTTATCTTACAAAATCACATAAATACACTTATAACTAATCTCTAACTTTTTTGTATGAAAGTTAAATTTCAAGTTTTTTTTAAATTTGTATTATTTAGTACTATATATTCAACCAAACACCTAAAAGTGTAAAAAGGGTTTTTATTTTAACATTGTCTATCCATTTTTGGTGTATTATAGTTTAGGGTTTAGGGTATAGAAATGTCACTAACAAAAAAGAGTCACAAAATAGTCTCAATTTTGAGACTAGATAAAAATTCGTCATAAATTTGTGTCTATTTTGTTACCATTTTGTAACTACTTTTGAAAACTTTTAAATATTTGCTTAATTTGTGTTGTTAACCACTCTATACTTAAGCATAGTTGTGAGAAATGTAATAAAAACTATATAAAAAGCAAGTGTATCAAGATATTGGGTCTAAAACTTTAGGGCTTAGGGTTTTGATTTGTTAATTTTAATATTGAGTCACAAGAAAGTCACAAAAGAGTCACATATTTACTACTACATTGTGACTAAGGGTCAATAAACAGATTCTAATTTGAAAGTAATTGGGCTTTTTCTTAATTGATTGGGCTTTCGTTTGCTTAATGTAAGGCCCAATATAGTTTTGCGACCGATTTGTCACTACATTGTGACGTTTTTAATTGGGTATATAAGGCTAACCCTAAATCAGATTAACCCTAATCGCCTCTTTCTCTTCACCGACTGCTAAACAAATTCTTTCTCTCTCGATTTCTGTCTATTTTGTTCGATTTCTATCGATTTTAATCGATTTCTTTCGATTTCTATCGATTTCTATCGTGTTTTTTCGATTCCAAACCTCTCGATTTCTCTTCTCAAATCCCTAATTTTTCTTCGTCTCTCAATCTTTCTGTCTCTCACTCTCTCAATATCACTCTTACTCGATGAAGACTAACGCGAAATCAACTAAAGGTCGACCGAAGAACGATGCTGGTGGGAGTAAACCAATCGGTGGTGGGAGTAAACGAAACGTCGGTGGTCCGACCCAAGTCGGAGGTGTTCGAACCAACATCGGGAAACGTCAAGCAGTAGAAGCACCTCCTCGACCCAACTCCGGCAAACGTCCTGCGGTGGAGGGAGCTCTCAACAAGGGTAAGGGTATTGCTCTCGGCGGAACCCTAAACCCTAAAGGTGGGAAACCGAGGTCTTCAAGCGGAGCTCTTCAACGCACCGCCGTAGAAGATGGAACCCCAACCGGTGATGGTTCACCACCAAGCGTCCGTTCGACTCCCACACTCGATGTTTCTCCCACTGGCTCAGTTGCGAGACACCACGGTGACCAGACTAGGCTGATGGTAACGTCTCGGGAACCCGATGGAAGCTCTTCTAACGCCTCGAACCGGTCGTCTCAGGCCACAGTCTCGGTTAACAGAACCACTGCTCCGCGACAGTTTGGACTGTCCTTTGATCCTCAACTACTCCGCCAACAACGGTCTCCACTTCCAGTTCAACTACAACAGCCTCCTGTATTTCAACCGCCACTTCAAAGGAATAGGCAAATACAGCTCCCCGACCAAGAAGATGAAGAAGAAGATGATGATGATGATGCTGGTGAAGAAGCTGTGGTTCAAGATGAAGGTGTAGGAGAAGAGGTTATGAATCAGCCGGGTCATAACTTGGAGGACTTCGATCAAGAACTATACGATCTCTTACGTCTTCCTGGCCGAGAAAATCTGACTCCCTTGAGTCCGCACCCTATCCCTGGGAAGTCACCACTGTGGTAAGTTTCCATCCTCAAATCTGTTTGTACGATTATAGATTGATTAAGGAATAGGTTTACTGATGCTTTTCTTTAGGTTTGTTCGAGACAAAACCAAACTGAGTCGTGCGATTGCTGGAATATTGCGGCGAAAATTTGATAAACCGTTCTTTAGTTGGTCGGTTACGCCTCAAGACTCGCGGGAATTGTTTTTCCGATCTTTCGCGGTAAGGATTTCTTGCTGAACTTTAGTTTTTAGGAATTTATAGTTAGTATCATCATTAGTTCATTACTAATGCTTTCTCTTTAATCTTACATGTAGCAAAAATATACTTGGGATTTAGGTATTACAGAGCTTGTGAAGGAACATTTCGTGGCAATCGCATCGAACAGGCTCAAAGGCATAGTGAGTCAAGCGAAGAACAGTGGTCGCAGGCCACACTGGATTGGGAAGGAGCTTTGGAAACAAATGTGGGTTGTTTGGAACACTCCAGAGTCAGTGGCAAAGAGTTCCACCTGTTCAGACTCCCGCAAGTCTGACCGCGGTGGATATGGAGAGCACAAACATGTTTCTGGCCAGAAATCTTACCTGACCAGACAACTTGAAATGGTAAGATGTTCAATTCCTTACTCTTATTTAAAACGCACAATCTTATAAGTAATGTGTTGTCTAAACTAATGTGGTGTCTACCTGTCACAGGAGCAGGAATTAGGGAGACCCGTTTCTTTTGCGGAAGTCTTTATTAGGACTCATACACTGCCAGATGGGAGTTTTGTTGATCAGAAGGCAAAGGACATTTCTGATACTTACCAGTTGAGTGTTGAAGAGGAATTGAGGACCAGGGAGGCTGATAATCCAGAGACATTGGCTGACCCTTCTCTCACACTGACCATTGAAGAACAAAATGACATCTTCTTGAAGGTAATTAGCTCAACTCATTTCCTCTCTGTTTACATTTGTGTATATTAATTGTCTGACTTTTTTCCTTGTTTTAGTGTACTAAATCAGATTCTAAAGGAAATCCTTTTGGTCTTGGCCAACTTAAAGACATGGTGAAAGGGAAACGGAAGCTGAGTTATCCAAGCTCCTCTGACTCTGCCCTTCTCGATGAGATGCAAGATGAACTTAAGGAAGCTCGTGCAAAGCTCGAAGACCACGATCGGGAGAATGCTCGCAGAGATGCAGAGCTTAAAGAAGCTACGACAGAGCTTGCAGGCTACAGAATCATGTTCTCTTTCCTCAAAGAGAAGAATTCTGACTTTCTCGACTATGTCAACCAAGCTCAGTTAGCTGCAACTGCTCCAGCCACTTCTGATCCACCTTCTCCAGCCACTTCTGAGCCACCTCTTACTCAGAGTTAAGCTTCTTAACTTGCTAAACAATGACTCTAAACTTTCTAAGTGACAGAACACTATTTTTTGGTGTAATATACTTTTAGAACAATTTTTTTTGGTAAGATAGTTTTAGTTTTTAATCTAATGTATTGCTTTTGGATTGTGTAACAAAGTTTTCTGCATTTCTTCTTAATTCTTCGTCACTGTCTTTTAGATTTTAATTTTTGTGTGTTTTGGACACTACAAAAACAAATTGTTCATATATATTTTTATGTACAGGTAGTAGCAAAAGAGTAGTAAATTTTGTTACTGAAATATGACCAATTCTGGTAAAAATTCCACCAAATTAGTCACACAAACGTCGCTAATTAGTTACGACGTTGTGACTACAAGTTCAGTCTCTAATTTGCGATGACAAATAAGGGTCACAAATTAGTCGCACTAAGCACGGAGTCCCAAATTAGTAGCAACTATGCGACTCAAATGCTTCGTCACAAATCAGTCACATATTTGCGACTAGAAAATAACAGACACATATTAGTCGCAAATTTGTGACTGATATGTGACCCCACAAATTTGTGACCAACAATTTGCCACTACTAATTTTGGTCACAAAGTAGTCTCAAATCGGTCATTAGCGACTGTTTTGTGACTGTTTCCGGAGTAGCAAAAGCTGCTTTTTCTTGTAGTGGGAGACGAGAGAGTGGCTAAACTATTTTGTTTTTTTACGAAGACGAGAGAGTGAATGAGGGTGGACAAAACTACTAGTATATCTTAATTATTAATTATTTCAACAACCATACGTAGATTCTATCATCGGCTACGTTAGAGTGGATATGAATGAGGGTGGACAAAACTATTAGTATATCTCAGTTATTAATTATTTACACAGAAACAATAGACAAAATGAAAATCGATAACAAAGACAACAGTGGACAAAAACATAATAGGTGACAAAGGCGATGATGGACGAAAGCGAGATTTATGTGAGAGACGACGGTGGACGAAGACGGAGTTGGACATGAATAAGGCTTTTTAATAGTGTTTTTGTCCACTGTCTTTTTGTGTTACATAGTCGTCATCTCCGTCATCAATTTTGTCTATGTCCATTGTCTCCGTTTCCATTATCGACTCTGATTTTGTCCATCATTTATGTCATCATGTCCATCGCAAACTCAGTCTTCGATCACCATTGTCTATGTCACTGTTTCCATCACCAATTCCATTTTCGTCCACTATCCTCTCTATTTTATCTACTATTCTTTCTGTCACCAGTTTTGATTTTTGTCCACTTTCTCTGTCTCCATTACCGGCTATGCTTTCGTCCACCATCTATGTTGTCGTCTCCATCACCGTCGTTGTGTTTTTGTCCACTGTCTTTTTATGTTACATAGTCGTCCTCTTCGTCATCAATTTCGTCTCTGTCTGTTGTCTTCGTTTCCAATGTCGCCTTTGATTTCGTCCATTATTTATGTCATCATGTCCATCACAAACTCCGTCTTCGATCACCATCACTTTCTCCATCACAAATTTCATTTTCGTCCACTATCCTCTCTGTTTTGTCTACTATTCTTTATGTCACCGGTTTTGATTTTTGTCCACTTTCTCTTTCTCCATCACCGGCTATGTTTTCGTCCATCATCTATGTCGTCGTGTCCATCACCTTTGTTGTCACCTACTATGTTCTCGTCCATCGTCTATGTCTCCAGTCTTTATCACGGTCCTCGTTCTCGTCCACCGTCTCCATCCGCAGTTTTTGTCTAGGGTTTTCCATTGTTTTCGTCCACAATCTTGTTATACTAATCCCCGTCTTTATTTCCGTCCACCGTTTTTGTTTTTCATTCTAGCCCACCATCTTTCTCTGCAGTCTTTGTCTCTTTTCCGTTCATTTTCTTCGTCTACAGTTTTATTGTACCAATCTCCATCTTCATTTTTGCCATAGTCTCTATCTTAATCACTTTCTGTTTTTGTCCACCATCTCCGTTTCGTCATTTTCGTCGCCATCACCGTTAACCACCATCATCGTTGTTGTCAACTACCATTTTTTTTTGTTATTTGCATAGAAAAAAGGAAGAGAAGAAGAGAGAAAGAAAGAAAGAGAAGAAGAGAGAAAGAAAAAGAATTAAAGAAAGTAATTTTTAAGAGTAAAATAGTATTTTCGTCTTACTTGTGGTATGACCTAGTTTGGAAGGTTTCAAAATTATGGCGTGGAATTGGTTAAGGTTTTTGAAAATATGGTGTAGGAGACAATACACCCATATTATAATATCACAACTTCAGTTATAAACGTTTAGAAAATGTTGTGAATTAACAAGATTTATTATGTACCTACGATCATGCCTCACAATGTTGTACTATAAATTATGCCCTGGAGAAAACGCAAGACAAAGAGGGCCAGAAGATCAATTTATGTGTTTCGGTAACGAAGATAATGTCCAAGCATGTGACAAAAGAAGACAAAGCCATAAGAAACACAGGAACTCTGTGTGTGTCTACACACAACACACAAAATGCAAACTACATTTTTTAAGGGGACTCCTTTCAATACGTCACGACTCTTACAGTTTCTACGTACGAGTATATATATAGCTTTACATAGAATCTACAACGAAGCTCCATACACTTTTAAAACTTCAATCGTAAAAGCACCATTAATTGTCTCTCAAACACAATAGATTACCTAAGGATCTATACCATACAAGAATTTGTTTACGAGAATTGTGCTTCTAAAACAAATCATCATTAGGTAAAACTTCTATCTTATTTTCTTTTATTGTGTGTTTTTCAGCAACCATAAATTATCTGTGAAATTAGAATTTGATCATGAAATTTTGTCAATATATGTCCACCATAGTTAATCTTCCTAATATACACGAACAAATGAAAACTTCTAATACTATACATTTTGTTCCTGGATAAATGGTAGATATAGACTAGAACACAGCTCACTGTGATAATATTCCGACGAGATGTTTCAAAGTGACGCCGTGATCAATGTTGATTCACCTACGACATGGCCTGTTCCGTTCGTCCTCGCCTTTCAAGACCTGACCTATAACGTCACACTTCAACAGCCTTTTGGTCATCGTTTCCGACATAGCCCTGCTCAGGTAAAGACTCTGCTCAATGGTGTCACCGGAGAGGCTAAAGAAGGAGAGATACTAGCCGTTATTGGAGCAAGTGGAGCTGGAAAATCAACGCTTATCGATGCATTAGCAGGAAGGATTGCGGAAGGTAGCTTGAGAGGCACAGTAACTCTTAACGGGGAAGCTTTGCAATCTCGTTTGTTGAAAGTAATATCAGCTTACGTAATGCAAGACGATCTTCTCTTCCCTATGCTTACTGTAGAAGAAACACTAACGTTTGCTGCCGAGTTTCGACTTCCACGAAGCCTATCCAAATCAAAGAAGAGGGACAGAGTTGAAACCCTAATCGATCAATTAGGGCTCCGAACTGTTAAAAAGACTTTGATCGGAGACGAAGGCCACCGCGGTGTATCCGGTGGGGAGAGGAGGCGCGTGTCGATTGGTACGGAGATTATTCACGACCCTATTGTCTTATTCCTCGACGAGCCAACCTCAGGACTAGACTCAACTAGTGCCTTTCTTGTGGTGCAAATTTTGAAAAGGATTGCAAGTAGTGGTAGTATTGTGATTATGTCAATCCATCAACCTAGTTGTCGGATTATGGAGTTTCTAGATCGGATCATTGTCTTATCTTCAGGACAGAGTGTGTTTAGTGATTCTCCGGCTACACTCTCTTTGTTCTTCTCAGAATTTGGTTATCCCATACCGAACAAAGAGAACAATGCGGAGTTCACACTTGACCTAATCAAAGATCTTGAAGAATCCTCTGAAGGAACAAGAGGGTTAGTCGAATTCAACCGAAATTGGCAAAAGAAGAAGCTTAGAGTTAGCCAAGAACCTCACCATAACTCATCATCCTTGAAAGAAGCTATTAATGCAAGCATTTCAAGAGGCAAACTTGTCTCTTCTTCATATAGCTCGATTCCCTCTTACGTGAATCCTTGGTGGGTCGAGACCATGATCTTAGCTAAACGATACATGATAAACTGGACTCGAACACCCGAGCTAATCGGAACACGGGTTTTTATAGTAATGTTGACCGGTTTTCTCTTGGCAACGGTTTACTGGAGAGTAGATGACTCTCCTAGAGGCGTCCAAGAGCGGTTAAGCTTCTTCTCATTCGCAATGGCAACAATGTTTTACAGTTGCGCGGACGGATTACCAGCTTTTATCCAAGAAAGATACATTTTCTTGAGAGAAACCGCGCATAACGCTTATCGAAGATCCTCCTATGTTATTTCTCACTCTCTAGTGAATCTGCCTCATCTTTTCGCGCTTTCCATCGGATTTGCAGCCACCACGTTCTGGTTTGTTGGTCTAAACGGCGGTCTCTCGGGTTTCATATACTATCTTTTGATCATCTTTGCATCATTCTGGTCAGGTTGCTCTTTCGTTACATTTGTCTCCGGTGTGATTCCAAATGTGATGATGAGTTACATGGTCACATTTGGATATCTATCTTACTGCCTTCTCTTCAGCGGATTCTACGTCAATAGAGATCGGATACATCTTTATTGGATATGGATTCATTACATTTCTCTTCTAAAGTATCCTTACGAAGCTGTACTGCACAACGAATTCGACGATCCTTCCCGTTGTTTCGTGAGAGGAAGCCAAGTTTTTGATAGTACATTAATGGAAGGAGTGTCCGAAACGACCAAGGCTAAGCTATTGGAAACAATGAGCAGTTATTTGGGGATGGAGTTAACGGAATCAACGTGTTTGAAGACAGGCTCTGAGTTGCTTAGGCAACAAGGAATAGAACAATTGGATAAATGGGGTTGCTTGTGGGTTACGTTAGCTTGGGGTTTCGTTTTTAGGATCTTTTTTTATTTTTCCTTGTTGCTTGGAAGTAAGAATAAGAGGGCATGAAGCTACCTACGTACGTTATGTTAATGTAAAAGTTTCCGTAACGCAAATTATATTGTGAAAGCAAGCTATTTTGTTGAATATTGAGATATTGATACATCATGTACATATTCTACATCTTTTGAGCGTTTAACAGTTTAAGTATTGGCTATAAATATCATATACATATTTATGATTTATCTTGTCAATATTACCAGATAATATGGTTATCGTAATAGCTCTCTTTCTTCCCCAGTGCAACCTTTAAGTTGGCTAAATTCTTGTTATAATTGATTCATACATTTTTTTGGACATCAAATCATACATATACCAAAATATCATCTTAAAAACTTATGAGAGTAAGAGAACACGAAGTAGTTTTTAGTTGCTAGCTTGCTATAAGACATAATGTGTTATGGAATGATTAACTTTTATAAATCGTAAGAATTATGTTATAAGATGTACATTCAATTACATATAGATAAAACTATAACATAAATTTGAGAAACTAAAATAAATGAAAATGTAAATATATATAGATATTCACCAATAGTAGAGGTTCCCTAAGCTAAGATATTAACAATATCTACCATATTTCGGTAATCGAACCTCAAGTTTAGTATTCAAGATTGATCAATTTCCATTTCGATTCGTAATATCGGTCGGTCTCGGTTCTCCGAACATCGTCACTAAACCATGTTTCCAAAGGCTAAATAAAAACTTTCGAGTTTCGAGTTATCTCCATTTTCCTCGTTTGATATGTCAAAATTTCACAGATTTAGCTTTACAACCATTTTGTTTCACGGTTGTGTTAATTAGTCTTTAAGTTTCCATGTTAAGTACATATAGTCTCTCTCCAAAAATTCTAACACAAAGTGTCTTCTTTTCGTGGATAGCATATCTAACAAAAGCATTACATTAAATTAGTTGCTCGGAATAGAATTCAAAGTAGCCAACTTTCTTAAAAATTTACTAGATGATATAAATGTTGACCCATTGCTTATGGCGGCAAGTAAGGCTATATGGTAGGTCTAGAAGTTAGTCAACCAAGATCTAAAATGTAACAAAAAGTCAAATTGGGATTGGAAATATAAGAAGCCAAGGCCGTCAGTATGTTTTCATGTTACCACTACTAGAGGTTGGATCGAATACTATTAAGAGGAAGTTGCCTAATCTTTTTGATTTTGTCCTTCTTCTTTAAACTGGTGTTGGATATATATATACGTTTGCAATTTCATAAGATGTTTGGTAGAAACAGTAAAATGATTGTCTTTTTAAGGAGATAAAAAGAAAAATCAACATGCAAGCGTAAAACTAAACATAAACGTAAAATAAAAGAAATTGTTATCTACTAGGAGTATCCATTTCATCTCTTTCCACAACTCATTTAATAATGCGAATTATAGTGTTCATCATTTCGTTGTAGTATCGAAAAAACTATGTTTGTGCTCCATTACTTTATGTTTATTTGGACGTCATTTTTTGTGTTGAATAAGACTTCAACATTAGCTTAAAGCCCAAAACATCTATAAAAGAAAGTTCTAGATAAGATAGGCTATAAAAGGAAAGCCCAAGACATCTATACCAAGAAGGTTCTAGATAAGTTAGGATAAAAAGAAATTTACTATCATTAGAATTAGGAAAAAGTAGCTTTCTATTTCTTATGGAATTGGAAATAGCAAAGTTACCTTGATTGAGTTGTGATCAAAGGTAACCAACCAAAACCAAGTAGTATCCAATTATCCTTTTGTAAGAAGCTTTGAGAGTTTAGTTTTTGAGTTATTTTTCTAAACCTAATAAAGAGAGTTATTCTTTATATTCTAAAGAGAGTTAGTCTTTGGATCAAAGCTTGAGAAACTATATTTGGTATCAGGGCGCTCAGGTTATTCCTGAGGCGAAAAATCGATCAGTAGGTTGTCAACGAGGAGGTTGTCAACAAGAAGCTGTATCGATCAGAAGGTTGTCAACGAGGAGGTTGTCAACAAAAAGCTGTATCGATCATAAGGTTGTCAACGAGGAGGTTGTCAACAAGAAGCTGTATCGATCAAAGCGGTGTCAACAAGGAAGTTGTCATCAGAGCGTTGTCAACAAGACGGTTGTCAACAAGAAGGAATTGATTCAAAGCGTAGTCAACAAGGAGGTTGCCAATAGAAAGTCGAATCGATCAGAGCGTTGTCAACAAGGAGGTTGCCAACAGAAAGCCGAATCGATCAGAGTGTTGTCAATAAGGAGGTTGCCAACAGAAAGCCGAATCGATCAGAGCGTTGTCAACAAGGAGGTTGTCAACAGAAAGCCGAATCGATAAAACCGTTGTCAACAAGGAGGTTGCCAACAGGAAGGTGAATTGATTAACAGAACGTTGTAGACGAGAAGATGGTCTACAAGGAGGTGAAGTCGAGCCATGACGGAACCAAAATCAACAACTCGTCCTTAGGAGGTGGAAAAGGTGATTTCAATTCAATGTCCTATGCTAACCGCTACAAATTATACGATATGGGTTATGAGAATGAAAGTCTTGTTACGAATACATAAAGTGTGGGAAACAATAGATCATGGACAATCCAATTCGGACAAGAACGACATCGCGATAGGCTTGTCATTTCATTCTATCCCAGAGAACCTTATCTTGCAAGTAGGCGAACAAGACTCTCCTAAAGGGATATGTGATGCAATCAAACCCGTAACCTAGGTGCTTATCGTGTTAACGAAGCGAGGCTTCAAACCCTATTGTCCGAGTTTGAAAGAACAAGATGCACGACACAAACAGCTTAGCGGGAAAGCTTTCAGAGTTAGCATCAAGGTCAGTGGCCCTTGGACAATCGATTGAGGAATCCAAGCTTGTGAAGAAGTTCCTCAACAGTCTGTCACGAAGTAGATATATTCAAACCATCGCTTCTCTGGAGCAAGTGCTAGATTTGAATTGAACATGATTTGAGGATATAGTAAGAAGACTCAACGCCTACGAAGAACGGATTCTCGATGAGGAGAATCACAGAGAAACACAAAGCAAGCTGTTGTTTACGAATTCAGAACAACACTATGTTGTATCATCACGAAGCAGAGGACGTAGCAGAGGATACAGAGGATGAGGCAGAAGAAGATTCAATTCACAAGATCGGGTTACAACTCAAACAAATTACAATCAGAACAAAGATAAGAAGGATAGATTGAGAGTAATTTGTTATCGTTGTGACAAACCCGGTCACTTCTCTTCCGCATGCCCTGAAAGACCACGAAGAACACAAGAAGCACATAAAGTAGAGACGGAAGAAGCCGACGCAGTACTTTATATGCACGAGGTGGTGTTTTTAAACGAATAGAAGATCATACCAAAGATCTACGAAAAAAAAGAAGGAGTTTGGTATCTTGATAATGGTGCAAGCAACCACATGACTGGCATCAAGACGTACTTTTCAGAGCTCAACGAGAACATCAAAGGAAAGGTGAAATTCGGTGATGATCTTGTGTTGAGATAGGAGGAAAAGGTTCGATTCTGTTTCAAAGCAAAACAGAGGAACATATGCTTGTTAAGGACATCTACTACATACCTGATCTGAAGAGCAATATCCTAAGTTTGGGACAAGCCAAAAAAGCAGGATGTGATGTGAGGATGAGAGAAATTATCTAAATCTTCATAATCGGAGTGGGAGACTCTTGGTAAAAGTCATTCGCTCAGCTAATAGACTTTACAAGATAGTTTTGAAGATTGGTATGATGCAAGCCTATGAACGGGAATACAACACCAAGATAGGAATCAAGACCAAGGGTGTTGCATTCAAGGTCAGCACAGAGGAAGACAAATCAGATGAGCATGACAATCATATTGGGTTGATTGTGAAGAAGTACTTCAAGAGGTTGGACCAAGGTCAACGCGGAGGTGCTGGATCTCAACAGAACGGTGTTGTGGAGAGACAACACATAACATTGTTGTTGGAGATGACTAGAAGCATTATCAAGGCTATGAAGGTACCTAATTACTTGTAGGGTGAAGCCGTACGACACTCTACCTATCTAATCAATAGAGTACCAACACAAGCACTTGAGAATATGACTCCCTACGAACGGCTGCGAGAGAGGAAGCCAAATCTTACACACTTGAGAGTGTTTGGGTGTGTAGCACATGCAAAGGTCGAAGTAACCCATCTTAAGAAGCTAGATGACAGATCAATACCACTAGTTCATCTTGGTATCGAGACAGGATCCAAGGCATACCGACTCTACAATCCAACAACTCGGAAGATAGTTGTGAGTCATGATGTAGTATTTAATGAGAAGTCAAGTTGGAGCTGGGATAAGAAGAAAGACGGATCAAGCAGGGATCCGAGAATATTTTGCATGAGATGGGGAGAAGTAATAAATGCTGGAGATGGACAACCGGTAGTCAACAATGATCAAGTCGATGGTCATGGAGAAGTTGAAGACAATGATTACGAGAACCTGAATGATGAACAAGAATCAGACAATGGCACGAATGAAGATGCTCACATTGATCAAGCTAATGATGTGAATCATCAAGAAGAAGAACCAAGAAAATCGGGTTGACAAGTAGGTCTACCAAGATATCTTAAGGATTACGTTCTTCAAGCTGCTGTGGAATGTGAGAGACTTTTGCTTTCAATGGATGATGAACCAAGTTGCTATGGTGAAGCTAAGGGATCATTAAAGCGGAAGAAAGCATGCATCGAAGAGATTGATTCTATCAACAAGAACAAGACATGGTTTCTAATTGATAGACCAATGGAGACAAAGGTGATTGGTCTCAAGTGGATTTTCAAACTCAAGAAGAATGCGGATGGTACAATAAAGAAGCACAAGGCGCGACTTGTAGCTAAAGGATATGTACAAGAATCCGGCATAGATTTCGATGAAGTATTTGCAGACGCCTGTGGGATCAAGAATATGTCCATCAACAGAGAGTTGTGCATCAACAGAGAGCTGCTCGGAAAATAGCTCATTGAGCAGGAGCTTGTTGAGGTTGAACACGTTCCTGGAGTTGAACAGAAGGCTGATATTCTGACGAAGGCATTCGCAATGATCAAGTTCAAAGAGATGAAAAGCTTGATAAGACTTAAGCAACAACGAGTTAAAGCTTAAGAGAGAGAATGTTGGATAAGGCTTCAACATTAGTTTGAAACCCAAGACATTTATGAAAAGAAGGTTCTAGATAAGATAGGCTAAAAGGAAAGCCCAAGACATCTATAACAAGAAGGTTCTGGATAAAATAGGCTAAAAAGAAAATTACTATTATTATTAGAATTAGGAAAAAGTAGTTTTCTATTTCTTGTGGAATTGGAAATAGCAAAGTTGTGCTATGTATACCTAGATTGAGTTGTGATCAAAGGTAACCAACCAAAACCAAGTAGTATCCAATTATCCTTTTGTAAGAAGCTTTGAGAGTTTAGTTTTGAGTTATTTTTCTAAATCTAATAAAGAGAGTTATTCTTTATTTTCTAAAGAGAGTTAGTCTTTGGATCAATGCTTGCGAAACTTTATTTTTTTCCATTGAAAAGTATTTGTGTACAAGAATATACATCAACAAATATCAGAAATATGTTTATAAATAGCAAATGTGGGTCCAATTAATACGAGCGAGATAGATCAATGCTAGTTCAGTATTTGTCAATTCTTGAACTAAAATCATTCGGCTCAAGACTCAAGTGAACAATACAGAGACTAGCTATGTAACTCTAGACGAGACTATCATTTATTTCTAGAGAAGAAGAAAACGAAACTTACGTTTTAATAATTAAAAGTAAACTAGGTGAGGGATTTTGTGTCTTCTCTTTCTATTGTTGTATGGTAATTGTTTCACATGAATTAATTTAAATATTATTTAAATACCTTTAGTGAAATTAGTATATATCACAAAAAAAAGACCATAAGTATAATTGAAGATGAGTTAGAAGTAATTTAATGTTATAAACTCATTTAGTAGATGTCCATTAGAGGCTCATATTCTAGAATATCTCTAAACTCTAATTCCTCTCCAAGTATTGTATCCCTATATATACTCTATACTCCTCATGGAATAATAGACAACACAATTCTCTCTATTCTCTTCTCTTACTCACAACACGTTATCAGCACGATAGATCTAGCTATCTGAGTAAACCCTAATAGCCTATTTTTTTTCCCTCTCTCCGATCGATCGTAAGCTATCTTTCTTTTAATTATACAGTATGCATCTAGTATTATTTTATAACTTTGTTGTAGTTTCAAGTTCACGTGATCTTTCTTTTGTTAATCTTAATTGCTTTGATAAATTTTTATTTTATAAATTATTTTTAAGTTTGATTTTATGATTCGATAACATACACATGTTAATTCATGAATACTATGTTTATCAACGAGTAATTCTCACAAATTATACTTATATATATATATATATATTAATTATTATTTTTAAAAAAAATTATGTTTTTATTTTTAAATTGGATTTTGTGATTCGATAACATACACATGTTAATTCATGAACACTATGTTTATCATCGAGTAATTCTCACAAATCATACTTATATATATAAATATATTAATTATTATTTTTAAACAATTTTATGTTTTTATTTTTAAATTTGATTTTGTGATTCGATAACATACACATGTTAATTCATGAACACTATGTTTATCATCGAGTAATTTTCACAAATCATACTTATGTATATTAATTATTTTATTAATACGCAAATAAGTGTTATTAATTCTATCATATGATTCAGATTTGATTTTTAAAATTCATACATGGCATCATCACGTTATAGACCAAAACATGTTTCATTAATATCACTCGTCACATGTTTCAGAGATATATGGGAGACATGTTTAATTATGGCTTTGTTGATTTACTAAAAATTGAAAGTTCTTTTTAATTGTTTGGTATGTATTGGTCTGATTGGTTTGATATCGACATATCGTGATATCATTTGGTGTTTTACACAAAACGATGCATGTTTAATCAATATGATAAATTCATGGCATAACTATTATGCAAGTTTTGAATTACAATCAATACTTTGTATATATGATTGGTTAATGTTTTGGCATACCTATTTTACCATCAATGCTTTATATAGCTAATCGATTAATGCTATCAGCTCATACATTGTAATTATTTGTTTGTTCGATCATTGTGCACTATTGATCATGAATCATATTTCATGTGATTTTGGTCTATTCCCTGAAGTGAATGTGACATATTATATATATATACATATATATATATGTATATATAAAGAAAAAGAGCACACTAAGCCAAGGCTATAAAATTATTTTGAATGGTCAAGAACAAAGTCAATGAGTTTCTTTCGAGAACTTGTTTTCTCACCTGAAGTGAAATAATACAATAGAAGTATAGAGCTTATTGAATGCTTAAGAAAATCAATGTATGAATGCTTCAGAATAGCTTATTGAATGCTCCAGAAGAGCATACAGTTTACAAGAAGGTAATATTTGATGGTATATATTCTTTAGTCTCAAAAGTTATAAGGATTGGATTGAGATAAAATACATTACCCAAATTGGATTTATATAGTGAGATTCAATTTGAGATACATGAACTTGAAGTTTCATATCATCCCGAGAGGAAAATTTAGAGAATCTCACATAGACAATAAGTGACATATCTAGAACATTATGTTCACTACTTGATTATTAAAGTTCACTACAAGTGATATATCTAGAAGATTATGTTCACTAAGTTCTTCGAACAATTCTCAAAGGAAAAGTATGATCACCAGAATGTGATATTACATAAAACTAGCTATGTGATTGGTTAAATCTAGCTATATCCAAGATGACAAGACTAAAAGTCTGTGAGTGAATATAATTCAGCTATGTTTAGAATTACTTGCTAATTGATATTATATTGAGAGAATATCTCTAATGCGGAGTTGGTAAAGCATACATAATAAAATTTCCATGCAAGTAATGTTGTCTTATAGACACAAAGTCATGAACAAGAATTTAAGAAATATTATGGATTCTTCTTGAGGATGAGAAAATATATATGAGTTATTGATAAGAAATCATACTCATATTTGACTAGTTTTGATATATTCTATGAAGTGAATATGATATATATGATATATGATACATAAAGGAAAAGGATCGTATGAATAAAATTTGCCGAGAAAGTAGATACTAAATTGATTGCCTCGGTCTTTGTTTTATGACAACTCCCATCATTAGCTATGGATTTTCCAGGTACGCTTTATATATATGCTCTTCATTTTGTACCATGTCTATAAGTTTTTAATCAAATTAATCTTTAAGATTTTCTATACTAGATTATAGAATTTCTATTGTTGTCCCATTTATTACTTTATTTGCACATGATTCATTATCAAAATCCATGTTTGAGGTGTCATGGATTAAAGAAAGTTATTTTATGTTATCTCCTGAAGGGAGTAAGTGATTAGCAATGAAACGTAAACCAGAAGTTTACTAGCTAAGAATGAAAAGTAAACCAGAAGTTTACTAGTGAAGAATGAAAAGTAAACCAAATGTTTACTAAGAATTTATATGTTTGGCTTAACCGAATTGGTCATCCTAGTTTAAAGATGATGCGAAAAAATAAATAAATTATGATATTTATGTGGACATTAAGTGAAGAACCAGAAGATTCTTCCTAATTATTTATCATAGGCTATTTGCTGAAAAGCAATATGATAATATGGCTTTCACCAGTTAAAGATGATTTGGACTCTACCAATTTTTCTGAAATATATACAAGGAGATGATTATGGGCTGATCACCCACTTTGTGACATTTAGATGCATCGATTCAATGGACGCATTGAATCGATTGATGCAATAGAAGGTCATATTTTTCCTTGTTATAAACCAGCAACTTGGAGTTTGCGAGGTTATTTTTGGTTTATATTTGAAGCTTGATTATTATATGTCCATTGGGATAAGTGTTGAACATCCTGAAGCTCATGTTCATATACAAATTTTAGTAGCATTGATTCACATCAAGCCAATGAATAACTAATTGTTCTCCCCATCATTATTGGTTTAGGGTTAGAAACCAAATAGTTTCCATCTGAATGTGAAAAGTGCCCCACCACATAGCTTGATGATGGAACCTCAAAAGAGGATAAGAATATATGTTGGATATGAAAGATACAGAGTCATCCCTGAAGGATTTATATAAGACTCAATTTGTAGACTCTCATTTTAATGAGTCAGTTTTTCCAACATTAGGGGGGAGAAATTAAACAGTTGGAGAAAGATATAAGTATCTATGAATTATCATTGATCCTCGGACTAAAGAATTTATATGAGAAGTCCAAAAAGATAATTCATAAGAAGAACTTAGCGTATTAATTGCCATACGCATTTACTAACCCAAAATAGAGTGATGAAGTCACCTACCCCAGCTGTATATGCTCCAATTAAAACTGATGTCCCGAAAGGACTATATCAAACTGCTAGTGAGTCTAAAGATCGCATGAAGCGTGATAGACCTATTTGGTTCTAAATATAATTATCCTCGAAAAAGAAAAGGAGCAAGAATTGAGAATGACCAAATCGAGGAAAGAAAGATTTTGAAAAATCTCCAGAAGAGATTGGATGATCTTTAGAAGTGACATAAACATGACAAATAAAAAATTCAAGTACTTGAAAATGAAGAGTTATAGCTAGCTATGTCATGTATGGAATAAGATGGAACCATAAAATAAATCGACGTCGTAATATATTTGCATGCAATGAGCAGTTGATATTATGGATAAAAAGAGAGGATCATGAAAGAAAGTCTATTGAAAAGTGTACACAAAATAATGATTGGAAGAAATAGACTTATATAATCTCTTGTAGAGAAATATATGGACCAGTAGTCCTTGCACTTAAAGTGTAAAACCAGTGTCATAAGTGAATCTTTTGTATGAAAGAATAGTGAATATAGTGAAATTCACAAAGATAAAGAATGTTTTATGAAGAGATATATTCTCTTGTGGTGGCAATTATTTTTGATCTTACAAGTTTGGTAGTAAGAGATGAAACAATGGAAAGACATTTATATGCAATCCTTGAAGGATATATATATGAAGGATACAATCCCTGAAGGATTAATGATATTAAAATTATATTCCCAGGAATTCTACTCGATAATCTATCGAATGAAAAGAAAGTATGTAGCATGGGGTATAATCATGTAAATACCCATGTAGACTTATCAAAATATTTTGATAAATTGATTCTTCATTTGAATATCATCAAAACTCCGGCAGAGTTATTACAAGTTATGCGATAAGTAACCACTGTATAATTATATTTATATACTCCAAGAAGGATGTACACTGCAAGAATCTTCTTAGTGAGTATTTTGCTAAGAGAAAGGCAATGAAAGAGATGATATTAGTGAAACAACCGACCCGTTTTTTTTTTTTTTTTTAACAATAAACCCTTGGTCTCGGACTAGCATTCCCATAAATGCTATCCTCGACAACCAAGCAACAAAACAAGCAACCAGCGGATAACAAAATAATAAACCAAACAATTCATTCCATTAAAATAACTAAATCAGTTCAACACAAATTCCAATTCCACAAAACCAGCAACCTAACCAGGTTCTAAAACAGAAAGAAAATAACAACAACACACAGCAAGAAACCGAGACCCTAGATCATCTCCCTCTTCGTTGCCATGATTCCACGATCACAATTTGCCTTTACCTGCATCACATGGAAAAAAGAGATGCGTGAGTATTATCACAAATACCCAGTGAGACGGTCCTCCCATCTACGATTGCGCACTCAGACGCGATGGATCCGTTCAGGCAAATATACATCACAAAATCACATAACACAACCAAACGGCTCAACCACAGCCCAACAGGCGGCCTGTCGATCGACACTACCACTAGGTGTCGATCGACACCCATGTGCCAACCTGTCGATCGACACACCCACGGTGTTTGTCGATCGACAGCTCCACAAGACCCTGTCGATCAACATAACCTCTAGGTGTCGATCGACAGCTCCTCGATCACCTGTCGATCAACACAACTTCTAGGTGTCGATCAACAGCTCTCGTGTTGCCCTGTCGATCGACACACCCAAGTGCTGTCGATCGACAGGCCGTCGCAGATTCATGGGAAATTGATCATTATCCTCTCGAATCAATTTCCTCCTCTGTGATGACACGAAACCTGCACGAAAATCAGAAACCAAACAATCCAAACACAATTCACAGACAGATCCAACACAAACAAGATCAAATCAAACAATTCCAACCTACCACCAAACATCCCTAACGAATCCACCAACCTAGAAGCCATGGTCACGCACTCACCTTAGATTTTCGGATAGAATTTGATAGTATTGAAGCTAGACACGAAGTCCACGACAATCCCCACGAAATTCCTCTACAAAACGATCAAGAACGAAACTCTAATCCACAAAACTATCAGGAACAAGAGAAACTCCTCTCAAAACTCTTTGTTGCTGATTTTGGGACTTTGGTTCGCTCAAATGCGGCCAAAAACCCTTAAATACGAAGCCCTAGGGCTTCCCCAAACCGGCCCGGTCCAATTGAACGACTTAAATCGAACCAGAAAACCAACCAATTCGGGTACCTGTCGATCGACATACACTAGGTGTGTCGATCGATAGCCCTTAAGAGCCCTGTCGATCGACAGACACCATGTGTGTCGATCGACAGCCCCTCCATTTTCCTCAAAAAAATGGTTCACGGGCGTCACAATTCTCCCCCACTAAAACTGGATTCGTCCTCGAATCCTCTAACACTACCCACCAAGCTAACCCCTGGCCAACCCGCCAGTAAAACCGGAGACTACATCTCCCAGACCCTCTCGAGGTTCACATCCGTCCTATGCACATAGACCCGTCTCAGACATTGATTGCCCATAGCTCATAACTCATAACCACCATCTAGCTCTCGGGATCGTCACCCCTCAGCTCTAGGTGTCTAGTATCAACCCACCTCAGTCCGCGCAGTCTTGACGGGGTTCGATACTCAATCATCTCCACACCTCAATCCATCAAGACACACAGTCTATCAAGCTCTCGGTATGCAAAGATCTGCCAGAGGTCGCAACCTCCCAAACTATCCCCATACCCTCACGCTCTCAGTCCTCGCAGTCTTGACGAACGATCGGTATGCGGGGAACCCACTGTCCTCCGGAGAGACGCATCTCTCAAGATCTGCCGGAGACTCATCTCCAAGAAAGAACAATGTCTATCTCTGAGCTATGCAATCAATTCTTAACGTCTATAATGCACTTCTGACCGGAATTACCTCCTAAGGTCTCACATGATATTCCCCTCCCGAAATACCGTCACAATCGTTATCATCATAGATCACCCAGACCATCCCTCACCTCAAATGTCCCTGCAGAGTCTCCCCGGAACTAGACAGTTCTAACCACCGTAAAACTTCTATTCCGAGACTCCCACCCGTACACACATAACCGCTAGAGTTCTCCCACCGAAACTGGCAAGTCCTATCCGCAATAAAACTTCCTTTTCGGGGTTCTCTAACTACAAACACATGACTCTCAAAGTCAAAACACATAAGAAAAACACTTTCTTATTCCCTGGAAAAATGTCATAATCATTACAACTTAATGAAAATACAAAATCCACAACCAAAAACCTCACCACACACGGTGATCACAACACAAAACTGAAACTGGAAACCACAACGAAAAACGATCTGCTTGCTTCTCGAACCACTTCTTGAACTTCGTTTTCATCTTTGCCTCTGGTTCCCAAGTCTCCTCATGAATACCGTCACAGTCCCACAAGACTCTCAACAACGGCACTCTCTTCCGACGCAGAACCTTGATACTTCTCTCAAGAATCCTAACCGGCCTCATCCCAACAGTCAGATTTGGCTGAAGATCTGCAGGAATCGTCACTGCTACCTCCTCAGAAGCATGCAAGCATCTCCTGAGTTTTGAAACGTGAAACACATCATGGAATTTCTCCATAATCGGAAGCAGCTCCAACCGATAAGCAACTGGTCCCACACGTTCCACAACCCGGAACGGACCCATGTACCTCGTACTCAGCTTATCCTCGGATATGGACCTGTTCAGACCCCGCATCATAGCCATCTTGAGATACACTCGATCTCCAACCGCAAACTCCAACTCTTTCCTTCTCCTATCGGCATAACTCTTCTGCCGATCCTGAGCCTCTTTCATGTTCAACTTCACAACACGGATCTTCTCCGTCGTCTCCTGAACAAAATCGGCCCCAAAGATGCTCCTCTCCCCCACTTGGGTAAAACATAGCGGAGTACGACATGGCCTCCCATACAACGCCTCAAAAAGAGCCATTCCGATACTCGCCTGAAAACTGGTGTTATATGCGAACTCCACCAAACTCAAGTGATCCGCCCAATGACCACCCCAATCTAGCACGCACATCCTTTCTGACTGCCCATCCGTCTGCGGATGATTAGTTGTACTCATGTGCACCTTAGTGCCCATCTCAGCCTGAAAAGCTCTCCAGAACACTGAAGCAAACCTCGGATCTCTATCCGACACAATACTTGCTGGCACTCCATGCAAATCTCTATCCGACACAATACTTGCTGGCACTCCATGCAACCTCACAATCTCCTTCACATACTTCTTAGCCAAGACCTCAGCTCCATCCGTCTTCTTTATGGCAAAAAAATGTGCGGACTTAGTCAGTCGATCCACAATCACCCAGATCGCGTCATAGGTCCGAGAAACCGGTAACCCTACTACGAAATCCACGGTAATCATGTCCCACTTCCACTCTAGAATGGGTGGACTCTGCAATAAGCCACTAAGAACTTGGTGCTCAGCCTTCACTAACTGACACACATTGCAAGCTGCAACCCAATCTGCCACATCTCTCTTCATCCTGACCCAATGATAATACCGTTTCAAATCCCGATACATCTTAGCCGCTCCCGGATGAATCGAAAACTTACTCGCATGAGCTTCTCTCAGAATTTCCTGTCTCAAGTCCTCATCCTTAGGAACACAGACTCGACCATGCACTAAGATAGTCCCGTTAGCAGAAACCTGATATTCAGAACCAGTAGCCTTGGAGAGATCTAACAACACTGGATCCTTCTCCTGAGCTACTCGGATCTTGCTCAATAGATCTGCTTGATCCGCCGCCGCTAAACCTAACGGTTCTTCTGAAGTGACACACAACCTCAAAGTACTCAACTCACTCACAAGAGCCTCCACATCCCGCTCCTGAGATGAATCGTACCTCCTTCGACTAAGAGCATCAACTACAGTGTTAGCCTTACCCGGATGGTAGACAATGTCCAGGTCGTAATCAGCCAACAACTCCGACCATCGCCTCTGTCGTACATTTAAATTCTGCTGAGTAAAAATGTAATTCAGGTTATGATGATCAGTGAACACCTGAACTCTGCCACCATACAAGTAAGACCTCCAGATTTTTAACGCGAAGATCACTGCCGCCAGCTCCAAGTCATGAACAGGATAATTGCCCTCATGCTTCCTCAACTGCCTTGAAGCATAAGCAATCACCTTACCCTGCTGCATCAACACACAACCCAAACCAACTCGCGAAGCATCTGTGTACACTACATAAGGCTCACCCGGTTCAGGCAACGCCAATACTGGTGTACTAGTCAACATCGTTTTCAGCTTCGCGAAACTCAACTCACAATCAGCAGACAACACGAAAGGAACATCCTTCCCCGTCAGCTTCGTCATAGACTGAGCCATACTCGCAAAACCCTTGACGAATCTCCGATAATAGCCTGCCAACCCAAGAAAACTTCGGATCTCAGTTGCATTCCTCGGTCTAGGCCAATCTCGGATATACTGAATCTTCGCCGGATCCACAGAAACTCCTTCTGCAGAACGATGTGACCCAAAAATCCCATCTCTCTCTGCCAGAAACTGCACTTACTCAACTTCGCAAACAGCTTCTGTTCCCGCAACTTCTCCAGAACTCTCCTCAAATAAACCTCATGTTCCTCCAGACTCTTCGAATATACCAGAATATCATCGATGAAGATGATTACGAACTCATCCAGATACTCCTGAAAAACTCCTTTCATCAACCTCATAAATGCCGCCGGTGCATTCGTCAACCCGAATGGCATTACTACAAACTCAAAATGCCCATACCGAGTCCTGAAAGCCGTCTTCCGAACATCTGCTTCGTCGATCGGAATCTGGTGGTAACCGGATGCTAAGTCAATCTTGGAAAACCAAGTAGCCCCTCTCAACTGATCTAACAACTCATCAATTCTCAGAAGAGGATACTTGCTCTTCACAGTGACTCGGTTAAGACCTCGATAATCGATGCACAACCGGAAATTACCATCTTTCTTCTTCACGAACAACACCGGTGCTCCCCACGGTGAAGTACTGGGTCGAACAAACCCCTTTTCCAATAAATCTTCCAACTGCTTCTTCAATTCTGCCAACTCCGCTGGAGCCATTCGATAGGGTGCCTTAGATAACGGCGTCGTTCCGGGCTCTAACTCAATCGTGAAAGGATCTGACCGAGACGGCGGTAATCCCTGCAACGACTGAAAGACATCCTCGAAATCCCGAGCGACCCGAATATCTCTCACAGCAACCCCACCAACAGCTTCCGACATTACAATCGTGGCCAAGTAAGCCTCACAACCCCTCTGAGTCATCACCTCAGCTTGAACAAGGGAGATCACGAGACTACCTGAAGTCGGTCTTACTCCTTGATAAACCAACCTTCTCCTATTACGCTCCAACACAACACGACTCCAGTGACAATCCGGATGAACTATGTACTCATCAAGCCAATCCATACACAGGATGCCAACATACAGTTTCACTAGACTGATCACGAACTCCGCTGGCATCAACTCACCAGCCATTACAATATCCACACCTCCCGCCCGGCCATGAGTAACTAGAAACTTTCCTCCAGCAACCATAACCGGTCCAATCCGCTCACCAGCGCCACTCCGAATACCGCTCTACTCGGCACCCTCCGGAGTGATGAAGTAATCATGCTCCAGAATCGAACAACACGCGAAATTCACCCCTGCCCACTACAAAGGTCTCCACACAACTCACATGTGCTAAGAAACCTAACAAACTTGCCAACTATGACCCATGCTTCCACACCCTAAGCATCTCGGCCACTCTGCCTCAAACTGGAAGTATCCTCCACTTCCTATTTTGTCCCTGAACAGGCTTCCTGCCATGCCAGGTATCACCTGCTGAGGCTTAATAGACTGAACAGATGGGCTAACTACCACAGCCTGCTCTCTCGAGTCTCGACAACGCCTCCAGCAGTCTCAAACAACTATGTTCTCGCAGCATACTCAGACACTCTGCACCGTGCCCTCCAGTCAGATCAAAGTTCTCTCAAGAACCTCTTATCCCGGGCCTCCTCGCCCTCCATGCTCCTACCAACATGAACCAGCCCAAACCAGGAGTTGGTTAAACTTCAAATCATACCCACGAACTGATCTCTCTCCCAGATCCAGTTCCTAACACCTCGTCTCTAAACGATCCGCAGCTTCTCGAGGAAAGAACTTGGCATCTCACACTGCCCAAAAGACCGTCCAGGCCAACTCTACCTGAATCCTCCTCGCTGCAACACACCATTCGCAAAGAATCCTATACCAATCCTCTCCACCTGTTCCCTTATCCGCAGATAAGACGGAACCCTACCAAAAATCGCAGCCCTCAGCCGCACCTCTGCCACTCGTGGCATCACCGGAGCCTAACTCGTACCGCACTCGGTAACCGCTCCCAGAACTGCTGAAGCCAATCCGACAGACGATCCACTCGACGCTGAGCCCACCCGCGAGCGCACCCGCACTACCAACCTCACGAGGACCCACACCGGCCCCCGGCAACCAACCTAGGACCACACTGCCCCCACCAGCCCTCACACTGGCGCTCACACTTGGCTGCACGCTGGCAGCCTAAATGGTGCTCAAGCCGTCATGAAGCGTCTACAGATCACTCTCAGCCACTTGCGCAACACTCTGAGCCGCCCTCCCGGCCAACTCCCTCACTAGTGCCCGCCACAACAACTACTACACAGATCCGTCAGACGATCAACTCGTCACTTGGACTCCTCCTGCGGCGCACCCGAACAGCGAGCGAATCCAACACTAGCTCCAGTACCAGCCTTGGCCTCACAGCCCTCACACCGGCTCTCACACAGGTACTCCCACTGGCACTCGCACTAATACTCAGACCCTCTTGATACGTCTACAGATCTGTCACAGTCTCAAACGTGGAACCCTGAGCCGCATCCC